>CM060592.1:9802415-10407415 GCA_030578255.1 Tiaroga cobitis
TTTGTATTGGAGCCTTCTGACTCATCGTCTTCCTACACCACACCCTGACACCCGGTGCGAAAGCCCCAAATGTTCCTAGGGAACCATTAGTTCTCGGGAACCACTCTGGTGGCTAGTTCCTAGAACTAAGTTCCTAGAACCAGGGCTGCCAACTCTCACGCATTTAGCGTGAGACTCACGCAATTGAGCCAATTCTCACGCTCTCACACCACACCCCCGATTTCTCACGCTGAAGTGTCAACCCGGTCGGTCAAATGCCTGAAAGATAAGTTTATCTATAGATCTACCAGTTGAGCCATTCGTGATTAACTAGTTTTACCGCAAATTAGTTCAAATATCCTGTAATCTAGAGCGAGCGTGCATGCGAGACAGATGTGTTGAGCTCCTAACGGCGCGGTCCTAACCACGCACGCGCACGACGGCAGAGAGGTAAGTTGGCAACGGTTGGCAGTTCTGTAGAACTACCCAGTGCGAAAGCCCCTTATGATTCAGGCTGCATCACAAGTCAGAATTCATAGTCTCAGTGGCCTATTAACTGTCTAATTTGCTTTAGATGGTTATGATCAAAGCTATATGTGATTCATCTTTGGACGCACCACACACACACTTGTTGTCATGTTGAGTAAGATTTGATGACGTCATCAGAGTTCGCCATACCTTGGCTTTTGGTGAATTGACGCCACTGTCTCCAAGTGTCCTTTTTTGGAAAGACACCAAAATTTAACTTGAAAAAAGCTTGCAGGAAACTGCAACTTTGTTGTGAGAATCTCCCTTCAATCTGATGGTTTACTTTGTTGGATATAGCAAATGATGACCAAATGTTAAACAACATAAATGGTGTATGCTCAATTTCACGATAAGTTTGAGATTACTTCATACAATTAAATAAAACTGATGTGTATATTCTAATTAAAATTACTTGGACTGAAAATATATTTTTTATATAGTTTTTTGGGACTGGATAAAGTGGGAAACACTGTAGTAAAAACCAAAGTTCTGCATTTGGTTGAAGTGTCTGCCGGGGATGCTGCATCTTTGTATGACACCATAGTAAGAGTCATCATAGATGACAAGGCGCTACCAACCAACTAGCTAGCCTCTTTCGCCAGTGACGGAGCCGCAGTAATGATTGCGGCTCCGGTGAGTTGTCTCTTTTGCTTTTACCTTTAGTTTAGGTATTTGATGAGATTGTTAAAGTGATCATTTTTAATTCTTTTAAGGAGAAAAACTGGAGTCGGAAAGAGGCTCCAGGACTCTTTGCAGTAGTTACAGTACAGTACTTTTCTTGTTTTTTTCATGTGCAAAATGTCATTCTAACAACAACAGCAGCATGAACAAGAGTGTTGTAGTTACTAGAGGGCTCCAGCAGAGGGAACGTTTGAGCTATGTTACGGTGCACCTCGCTTCCTCCCTTTACACACATGATCTGAGGAAAGTTTGTGTCCGTGCATCTTTCATTCAACTATTCCCCTTTTTGGGTATAAATCTTTTAAAATATGTGTTATTGTTTACCAGAGTATTATGTGAATGTGTACATGTGTCGAGGAGAGTGTTTTTAGCGCAGTTAGTCGAACATTGTGAAGTTAGGACGTTAATTACATGACGACGAGTAAGCTAGCCAAATGAGCCTTTAGCAATGTTACCCGCGACATCGTGGATGAAAGAACGACACTTAGTAGCTATGCAGTGACATTGTACTTGTCGTAGGTTTGTGTATACGGTTCTAAAACATACTGAGTATTATTAGTGGTGTAAAGTGTTATGTATGTATGTTATCAGCATAATTGTGTTTTGCACCTCTTGTGTATTGCAGTATTTACTCTGTAGTAAAAAGTGGGAAATGCTTCTGCCGGTATAATCGCTGACTAGAGATAATGGTTAGAATTGTATGTATAACCAGAGCCGGATTAATGCAAAGGCAAACTAGGCATGTGCGTAGGGCCCGATTGGCGGGATGGGGCCCAGACAAAGGGACAAAAATAAAAAAATGTACAAATGTCCTATCTACAATTTATTTCAATATTGATTAATTAACTAAAAATAGTGACAATGTTTATCTTAACCATAGACTGTTTCATTACGTCACATTAACGCCAACCCATGACTGTATATATATAGAGGGGACGTCAGCGGCGTTCAGAGGTCAGAGCGGGACAACAAAGCTAGCAGGCAGATGTGTTTTGAGTAGGCTAACATTCAAGATGCTTTCGGGTGCGGCAAAACGTAAAAAGGAAAAAAATGAAGAGGAACAAAAGAAGAGACAGCGGGGGGCTTTACAGAAGTTTCGGGCAGCCGTCCGACAGCTGTGAACCTGCTTGAGTCAGCAGAGCCAGAGGCCGAGCCAGGCCCGGAGACACGGCCCGAAGACGCGGTGGAAGATGTGGCGGGAAATGCGGCGGAAGATGTAGAGGGAAATGCGGCGGAAGACGGTATGGCGCCGTCAACATCAACACCGTCACAGAAGGACAAACTGATGGAAGAACAGCAGCCAGCCAGAAGTGATCCCAATATCGTTTTGCAGCAGGAGCCTCTAGACCCAGAAAGGGTATTAACAAGCTACCCATCTGATCCTGCAAAGTGGGACCAAATTGATGACAGGATGTGTAAGTACTTTGCACAAAACCATCCCTGTCAAAATATTGGAGATTTTTTGGAGCATCACAGAGGAAATATGGAGACATTAACCGAAGCTTAACCAAGGAACATTTCTTTAGAAAAAAGCTGTAGACCAGGGGCCCGTTCTTCGTACGTTGTTTAAAACATCCAAGATCAAACGAGACATCCAAGATAATATCATCGTGCTCATCATGATCCGGCTAATTAGGTTCTTCGAACACTGCTGCCGGTTATGATTAGTATAGCTGGATTGAGTTATCTGAGATAATTGCGCGTTCATGCGCTGGGTTAAAAGGGGACATGTATCGATAGTAAAAACATTGATCAGCAACGCTGCTATTGGCTGCTCACCGTGGCCAAAGAGCAGGCACGGATTAACGCACGGGCCTACTGGGCACTTGCCCAGGGCACTGGGCCAGCAGGGGGCCCTGTAAAATGTACTGTCTATTCTTTTCAAATAATTATTTTTATTTTATTTTATTTTTCAGTAAAATTGTGTTAAATGTTGGGGAATAATGTGATTTTTTTGCAGTTACAAAGTATTAACTAGTAAATAAATCAAATAAATAATTTTAATGTATTGCTGCGCTGTTGAGAAGGACATCTAGAGGCGAGTGAAAAGCATTGCGTAATATAAAAGTCACGCGTAGAAGACGGTTACTCAAAAACCAAAACAAAAATGAGTTTAAAACAACAACCAAGTGGATCAATGAAAAGAAAGCACAAAAAGGTACCAACAATCTCCAGCTTTTTTAAAAATGCAAACACTGTTGATGCTAACAACAACGTTTCTGCTGCTTCAAGTGAAGATGGCGCTAGCACAACTAACCGTGATAGCAGTGATTACTACAACCCGCCGGCGCCGCTACAGCCACCGTCACCATCACCATCACAATGTCAGGATGATCACACTAAGACAGATGATGATGACCACCTGTTTTGGGACACAAACAACGACCCCGCATTGTGGGGAGATATAAAAGGGGATTCGGTGAGAAGTATTCTTATTAACAGAGGGGCTGCCGCTTTCCATAACCAAAGCTCAAAACATACTTCTTCCATAAGGGATAGCGGTCTGGGTGGCAAGACTCGCTCCCTTACAAATGATTTATTAAACACTCACTTACCAAACGGCCAGATTGTGTCACGAGAGTGGCTTTTATACTCTCCATCAACGGGACAGGTGTTCTGCTATTCTTGCAAACTTTTCTCGTCCAAAAGACACGCCTTTACAGATGGATTCAGTGACTGGAAGCACCCAGAACGGATTTTTGAACATGAGAGGAGCCCAGGCTATATGTCCTGTATGCTAGCCTTATTACATAGATCTAAAAACACTCAGGCGATTGACTCAGCTCTGGTCAAACAAATTGCTGGAGAGAGGGAATACTGGAAAGAGGTACTGAAACGTGTGGTGGCAGTAATACAATTTTTAGCCGAAAGAGGACTGGCTTTCAGGGGGGAGGATGAACTCCTAGGTTCGCCTCACAATGGAAACTATCTAGGAATTTTAGAGCTGATATCTCAGTTTGACCCGTTTTTATCAGAGCATATTAAAACACGCGGGCAAAAAGGAAGGGGAACTGTATCTTATTTGTCATCAAGTATATGTGAGGAGTTTATTGATGTATTGGGAGAAAAAACTAAACAAGTAATCGCGAATGAATTAAAGGATGCCAAATATTTTTCAGTAATCGTTGATTCAACACCAGATTTGTCCCACACAGACCAGTTAACATTCATCTTCAGATTCATCAATGAGAAAGGGAATGTACTAGAACGATTCATAGCTTTTGAGCCCATTTCATGCCAAACAGGTGAGAGTTTGTGTGATTACGTCATTAAAATGGTAAACAACCTTGGCTTGGACATATTAAACTGTAGAGGCCAATCGTACGATAATGCGAGTAATATGTCGGGCAGATACAATGGACTGCAGGCTCACTTAAAACGGATAAATCCATTGATCCATTACATACCTTGTGCTGCTCACTCATTGAATTTAGTAGGTGTAAACAGTATACACAGCAGTCCAGATGTCGAACAGTACTTTAGTCTGCTACAGTTGTTGTATTCATTTTGTTCTGCATCTACTCGCCGATGGGCAAAAGTGTTCGAAAAGACAAACTTAACACTTAAGCATTTGTCTAATACTCGGTGGAGCTGTAGGGCTGATTCGGCCAAAGCTCTCTGGCAAAATTATAGTAATATAAGAGAAGCCTTAAACAGCATAGCTGCAGATGAAACCGAAAAAAGGGAAACACGCAACAAAGCATCGGGACTGCGCGCAAAGATGGACAAACTGGAAACTGCATTCATGGCGCAGGTGTGGAATACTCGAACGATTCAACGTGACCAGTTTATGTCTACAAAAAAATGATATGGACCTTCGAACAGCGATGCGACTGCTTGAATCATTGCGTGAGTTTGTATCAGCTCAGCGAGAACTATTTGAACACTTTGAGAGGAGTGCTTTAAGTGTGACAGGTGTATGTCAGTCTTATAAGCATGAAGTTCAACGCATCAAGAAAAGAAAAACTTTTGCTGACGAGACCACAGATGGGGATGCAGGCCTTAGTGGAAGCCGTAAATTTCAAGTGGACACATTTAATACAACCATTGACAATCTTGTCAACTGCCTTGATCACAGAATAGATGCCTATAAACACACGAATAGTCTCTTTGGTGTTCTATCCGTGCCAGACTCAGAATCTGACAGCAACATTATAACAGGAGCCCATAACCTTTCTGCTGCTTACCCTGATGACTTGAACAGCTGTCTTGCTGATGAGCTGATTCAGTTCAGATCTTTCATTTCAATGGAGCCGGACAGATCACCATCAAAAATGCTGAAAACAATTATTGATTATGGACTGCCTTCGGTTTTCCCCAATGTTTATGTTGCCCTAAAGCTTTTCCTCACCCTGCCAGTCAGCAACTGTGAAGGAGAACGTTCATTTTCTCTAATGGCAAGAGTAAAAAACGAACTAAGAAGCAAAATGTGTCAAGGACGTCTAAATTCACTTTTATTTAATGGCCATTGAATGCGATCTTGTGAGGGAATTGGATTTTGATAATGTTGTGGAAGCGATTTCTCTGAGGAAATCGAGAAAGATACCCCTCAGCTAGGTAAATTTAAACTGACTTTTTTTGTTCTAAGCTAAATGCCTGTGGTGATGTGGTGGCAATTTTAATGATATTCATTGATCTTTAGTTAAATATAGATGATTCAAAGAATGTCACATGTGTGTCTCTCACTTGTAGTGAGAGAGGATTCTGTTTATGTACCTGGGGAGGCAGAAGAGGGAGACACTCCAGAGAACAGACGAACAAGGACCTCTGACCTAGATGTCAGAAGGCCATTTGGTGCAGGGGAGCTTAGTGGGCCAACTAGTGACGTCTATGGAAAACTACTGGGAGGAAGGCTCTGGGGGGAAGAAGGCCTTGAAACTAAGATAAAAGCTAGTTCAGTCTGTCTGGGGGTGTGTCACTCTTCTGCACAGGGTAACAACTGTGTATTAGACTGCTCCTATTCTTGCAAGAATAAATACTTCTATTTTTATAATTTGACTCTGAGTGTCTCTTACGCAGTGATGTTTGTTTGAGATGAATTTTTGCCACAAGAGTTTTGGTGTCAGAAGTGATATTCCTTGGACGTGCCTCCTGGACCTGAGATCGGACGGTGTTTGGCCACCTGGACTAAGTAAGTTCCAGCTCTACCTCGTAAACTTGAGAGAGAGGGGCCGACCGATATCAGGGCCGGGAGAATCGACCACTGGAATCTAAAGAACCCGCAAGTGGCATGAAACAACGTCTCTGGTAAGGGTAATTTAAATTCGGTTTAATTGGGGGAAGAGTGAAATTGAACCATATTGGCTGAGGGCTGTTTCTGTGGTACGTAATCTGAGATTAATTGAGATCTATATATAGATCAAGAGGTTTCAAACAGATACGAGAGAAAATTATCTGAGATTAATTGAGGTCTGTAACAGATCAAGAATTTCAAACAGATAGGTAACCTGAAAATCAGTTGTTCCACCACGGAGCAAATTGTTTTTAGGTGCTGAGGCTAATTAGGGGGAGCCAGAAAAGAATTTTTTTGGTAAACCATAATTAGGAGGGCACTAATAGTGCAACCCGACCGATTTGGGTTAAAAGAAAAGAGTCGGATTTGTTAGGGACGCCTAACAGATTAAAGAAAACGCGTGTTGAAGAGAAATCCACAGAGAACAGAAAACAGCCGGTATGGGGATGTCTCAAAAGCAAGCTTGCGAAATTTGGTACACCGGTGTTTTGTCAAATGAGATATTGAGCGCCACAACATTAAAGATGGTGCGGGAATCAGTTGAACAGAGCAGTGAGAAACAAAAGTTGTGTCTGCGTTCAACGTGTGTAAAAATGTGAACAGATAATGGATTGTTGGCTTGAAGATAAAATGTCGAACTGCCAGGAGAAATAATGTTTTTACTTCTTCATCCAGTAAATGGATGCATGACATTAGATGTCTATAGAACTTAGATTTATATGATAAGGATTGAAGTAGCAAGCAGCAATAAGGCTGTCTGTGTGAAATAGAGGGAACTGTAAGTGAGAGACTGGATGGAAGAGGGAAGTGAAAAACAAAAGACACGTGTGTGTGAGGATTGTGCAAACAATCATGTACTGGTTAGATAATGAAGGAACTGGCATGTAGGGAAAATAAAGGAGAGGATACAGAAGGAACTGGCATATAGGGAAAAGATTGAGAAGAAATATAGTAGAAAACTATATGTGATGAAAATAAAATGTCTGACAGAATTTATGGAAGTCAAATTAACTGTTTAAATGGTAAAATGAAAAGTCAGTTTTAGAATAAAATAAGGCATTGTATGATTGACAGGGATTAACATGATATGAAGAATGTTTTAAGCAGAATGGGGAACAATTCTAGATTTTGATAAAATAATGATTGAAATGATGATATATCTGCTTTATTTTATTAATGTTAAGAAAATATGGGTATTGAAGCAAGTAGCTATAATGGTTGTCTGTGTAATTTACGGACTGAGTAATATAATCTGCTTTGGAGAAACAGTAGAGATAAGACTGAGACAATAATGATAATATTAAGTTGAATCTGCAGAGTAACCATGTGATGGAAGGGAAAAGGCTTCAAACCAGTTGTAATGAAAATAATGATGTACAAATTGTTACACTTTATGAAGAGTAACGGAACAGTCCGGGAAAATAAATAAATAAATAAATAAATAGTGAGACAGAAGAGAGCAAATGCTGTAAACAGCTCTGCTCAGAAGATCTCACTTTGAAGAGATTTGCAGATGATGTTTTGTAAAAGATAAGCTGGGAGAAATGTGTAAAGACAGAAAACAAATTCGAATATTTTGAGCATTTTCTGTGCTGCTCATGAAATTATGTTCCGCCAATAAAATGATGAAGATTATGATTTGGCTATTGTGATTAAATCCGCCATTGGTGGACTGTAAAGGAATACAGAGAACTGCTTATCAGTGGGTCTGTTTACATTCCTGAATGGGACACACACTGCTTCAAGGGTGTGCAGTTAAGTTGAAGCCCTTTGGAAGCTCACAGTGATCAAACTGCAAGGTGTCTGATGCTGTAATTGAGGCTGACACATGAACCCACCAGATGACAGAGAGTGTTTTTAATGGTGGTCATCAGGACCATTTAACACGTAACTAAATGCCCACCGAGAAGGTGTTTGAAAATGTGATAGTGACACATTTCTGATAATAATGTGGGTTTGAAAGTAGATCAGTGTTTAAACGACGACATTAACATTTTGTCTGAGAAATAAGAGATAGAAAACAAGGTCAAAAGATTGAAGTCTTAAAGTGAATCCTTTTGAAGAAAAGATCTATAATAGTAATTTTTAAAAGTGAATTGATGAATACAGGTTGATGTAAAATTAATGACTCCAACAAATGTGAGTTGTAAAATATATCAAAGTAACTAACAGGATGATTGTGTTTTAATTAAACATTTTAGAAAGGGTTTAGATTAAGGAGAGAGACTAATCTCACGAATGATTTATAATAATTACAAAAGATGTATCAAGCAGAGAGTGCTAGCCTTGTCAAAGTTAGTGCGAATCCTGATTGGAGACTGATAAACTCCTAGAAGAGAAAACTTTGTAGTCAGAGATTAAGCTATGGTAATTGAGATTGAGAAATGTGAAACGTTATTGAGAACTGGAATAATTATTTTTATTTAAGATCAAATAAGCAGAAGCAGTAGGCTACTGGATTAACAGTTGCTAAATGTAAAATGTGTAGAAAGGAATCTGATTAAACAAACAGCTTGAAAAGTTGACCATGAAAGAACTAGAAGCTGATGTTTTGCTTTCAAAAGATAAATTTGTTATTGGCTGTAATGAAACAGTTTGCTTATCTGGATCTGATGTGTACTGTGGCAGAAACTGCCAGTGCAACAGAGATTCAATCTGAGTGGAAATTTGTAATGTCTAAATAAAGACAACTATAAAAATTATGTTTATTTGGAAACACATGTAATTTCTGGCAAATATGCCTTAAGCTGGGATAGATAAAAGTTTGATGTTAGAAGTTTATGAGAGTGCAGTGTGCCAGTCCTGAATGCCTCAGAGTCTCTCTCTCATTCAATGTCAGCTAAAGGCTGTTATCTGTGATAAGCTATTTGTAGTAAAGCACAGTGTTTCAGTTGAAGAATCATAGACACAGTTTTAAATGCAAAACTGAATGACTTTAAAGAAGTCTTTAAAATAATAATGCAGAACTTGAACGATAGAAGACATTTTATTTTATTTTAGGACCAGTAACTTCTTTGTCTCATTTAGTCTCCACCATTCAGGACCGATGGCTCCGTCTACAGGTAAAGTTCACTGAACGTACGGATGATCCAAATTTGCTGAGTATAGTCTAAGCAGCTAGGTTTCTGCTTTTAAGATGGTTAATGGATTTAAGTGATTAAATACTGTTGTTATTGACCTGTCTCCCTGTGTGAACACTATTAGGCAATCGGAATGGCTCTGGTGACTCTTGATTGTGTCTTTCCTAAGCTCCAGAGAACAACAGATTTTGTTGAAGAAAACGGTCAAAGATTCTGTGATGGGAAAAAAGCGGTCACCAGTGGGCACGAGTGACCATCTCTATGACGGGTAAGACCTTCTTTGGCCAGACAGGGGGCAACCTAAGCCAGAGTGGATCACGCAAAGTCATTGGGCATCTCCTGAATGGAGGTGTGTTATGTGAGACAGGTATGAGGGTTGAGCAGGAGCTGT
Source organism: Tiaroga cobitis (assembly GCA_030578255.1). NCBI lineage: Eukaryota > Metazoa > Chordata > Actinopteri > Cypriniformes > Leuciscidae > Tiaroga > Tiaroga cobitis. Next base: position 9,812,308 of record CM060592.1, read on the forward strand.
GAGGCCAGCAGCGTCCTTATGCCGTTAAGGGGAGATGACGCGGTGACGAGTTACGGCATGTCTCCCCAATAAAGCAAAGCTCCTCTATATATACCACTCGCCAGAAGAAACCGCATTAGTTGTATGGCTTGTTTTTCATTGTGACAAGTGTCTGCAACTATACCCAGGGGGGACAACACCCTGAGGAGAAGAAAATTATAGATAAAGAGCTAATGGCAATGGGCTTTCAAGAGCCAGCTGAGACCGTGAGGGGATTGCCATTATTAGTTGTTGTGGAGACAGTAATAAAACTTTTGATGTCGGTTGCCTTATGGGCAAGGAAAATGTATAGAAGTTTATAACATAGTTCTAACTCCTGAAGGTCGTTAGACATGGTGGTGACTAAAGATGAAGACAGCTTTTGTAGATTTAAGTCTGGATAACAAAGGTGGATTGTCAAAGGTTATTGTAATGAATTTAATATTACATTTTGTATAAGTCTTAGAAATGTATTTATAGTGAGAGAGACTGCTTGAGCGGAAGAAGGAATGGTAACTGTGTCTGTCTTTCTGTTATCGGCCTGCTAGAGCAAGCTGAAGGAAAATAATGAAAATGAACCAAAACAACCCAGCTGACTTGTCTAAAAAATCTAATGAATAATGAACAAGACATGCTTTGAAAGTGGTTAAGAGACCATGTAAAATTAGGGAAAAGCTACAGAAAATATGTGAAGTTTAAAATCTTATTTAAAATTTAAATCTTTAAGCAATAATATAAAGAAAAGTGAACATTGAGAATGAGCAGTTAACAGATGTGTGTCTAGTATGAGTGTGTGTGTGATGGTGACAGCACTTTATGTCTTGTATGTATTAGTTTGGGGTACTAATATTAGAACAGTATTGAAATTAGAACAGAACAGTTTTATCATTACAGATGGGTTAAGGCAAATGACAAATTTTAAAGAAGCCGATAATTCTGAGTGGATCGGTTGAAAAGACAATACAGAACATGGGACGAGCTTTAAGTTGTCGATTTGAATTATGTTCTGGATCAGTTTAAGTATTTGTGTAAATTGGAATTGTGTAGTTGTAGATCACCATCTGGCATGGGCTGAGATAAATGAAAATGTTGTAGATTTGATGGCAACAACAAAGTGACATATTGGCTAAAGTCAAAATGAAATCATCAAGAGAGCCCCTCACATTTATGAATATTGTGAACAAAGGGGGGAAAATGATTGACTGACATTGACCAAGTCTGTACAGCACGACCTGACCTGATAGGCAAAATTGATGACTTTGGAAATGTTTGAAGATGACTGACTTGAGAGACCGAACAACAGGCCTGAAAAGCAGAATACGCTGTGAGACTCAGGGCCGTTGCCTTTCAAATACTTCGATAAGAAGATGAGATTGTGGCATTAAGTGAAGAATGTTATGTTAAATTGATGCTCGAGTTGTGTCGTGCATCAAGAGGGAGATGGTATAACAATTGCCAAATATGGTTTACTTGGGTCCCAAACAAAATTTGCTGTCTGTACATGTATTTGCAGGACTGTTTCAACAGGAAACGCCAGGGATGTGGCAGCGAAGGCCGTGGCAGCACAGCAGACAAAAGAAACTACGTATTTTACTATCTGAAAATAACCTCGACATTTGTTTTTCTTTACAGAGCATGCAGACTTTTGGATGCAGGGCAGAAACAAGGCCACACCTGCGCAGCGCAAAACTTAAATTTTCCTTTTACAGAATGTCAGGATGGGTTGCAGAAAACAGAACTAATTCTGTTCCAAATGTATAAATATTGTTTTTCAGGGGAAAAGGACCCCGAGTGCTATTAAGTGAGCGAGAAATTATCCGGTGATAATGTTTCAGGTTGAATCCACAGGTCACACCAAAAGGGACGAGCAGCTAGACAAGCGGTCACTAACAAAATACTTAAGGTCTCCATTCACAGGTGACAGCAGGCAAGAAATTGTTCACTCCAGTGGGGGTGCGGTCGTGATTTAAGGGAAAACCTTATAAGGATCAGAAAATGGTTGGAGAATGTGACACCTGGGTCCAAGCCTCTCACCTTAGACAACACCAACAGGCCTCAACCATGCAATAGAGCACAAAGTGAGGGATTCAAGGACGTGCTAGTAACGTGCCTCCCAAACCTACGAGGGAAAAACCATTGCAACGGCACGCAAAATGTCACCCTGGTGAACATGGAACGTCCGTGGGGCGAACGAGATGATCAACACACCTGGAGGAACCAACTGCCAACTGATGGTTCAAGTTTAACAGAAGAATCTGGTTTTGTGATGATTTTGATGATTTTGTTTGATTGAATCAAACTAGGTATTGATTTGATTGGTGCAAATGTAGAAAATCTATTAATTTATGTGTAACAAGCAAAAAGACGGACCGTAATGGAAATATTAGAGTTAATATTGAACAACTGCATTGGTTAGAAGAATGGATAAAATTATAAGACTTCTCTGGTTAGATTTTGTTAAATATGGCATTAAATAGAGCTTACTAAATTGAATTAGAAGTGAACAAAAGATGGTTAGGAAAACCGAGATGAAATATGGAGATGGGCGTAGATTAATGGAAAAGGCTTAATGATAGGAGTTAGGATTGTTATTCTAATAATTTTGTTATTCATGGGTGAATATGATTACAGTGACAGGTGAAAACCTGCTGTCTGTTCAATTGGTGAAAATGACAGTCTATCCCAAGGATGAACAAAATTATGTGACGATACAGGTAGTGGGAGCTACAGTGAGATATGTGTTAAATGTATGTTCTGTTTGTTTTTCTTCTATTTGTTTATTTTCTGAGAAAGATTAAGGGCAAAAGATTTAAAGAAGGTTACAAGCAGCGGTCATCCGTGTTACGAGATGGCGTACAAGGACAGGGGTTGAAACTGAGGGATTTTTTGTTATAGTTTTTTGTTGGTTTCCTTATTGTGTTATAACTATTTACTCCTTACTGGTGTGACTGAGGGTCTGTTTACAGGAGCGCAGGAACAGTGATTTCTCGCTTAGCCCGGCGCCGTAAAAATGTTTACTTGCTAGCTAAAATATTACGGGGCCTTTCCCCCACAAAAACAGCCTTATGCTTCTTCATTCTAAACTTTTCTTCACAAGTTCAAGGAGAGTGATCATTTATGCAAAAATCAGAGATGAAGAGTATAAGTGTGATGATATGACTTAAAATTTGTCTTATTGTTTATTATTGTGATTATGGGTAATCAGAATGATAAAAAGTGAGGAGTTGTGGTGGCAATTTTAATGATATTCATTGATCTTTAGTTAAATATAGATGATTCAAAGAATGTCACATGTGTGTCTCTCACTTGTAGTGAGAGAGGATTCTGTTTATGTACCTGGGGAGGCAGAAGAGGGAGACACTCCAGAGAACAGACGAACAAGGACCTCTGACCTAAATGTCAGAAGGCCATTTGGTGCAGGGGAGCTTAGTGGGCCAACTAGTGACGTCTATGGAAAACTACTGGGAGGAAGGCTCTGGGGGGAAGAAGGCCTTGAAACTAAGATAAAAGCTAGTTCAGTCTGTCTGGGGGTGTGTCACTCTTCTGCACAGGGTAACAACTGTGTATTAGACTGCTCCTATTCTTGCAAGAATAAATACTTCTATTTTATATCATTTGACTCTGAGTGTCTCTTACGCAGTGATGTTTGTTTGAGATGAATTTTTGCCACAACAGTGAACAACAGTTACACATGAAATGTAATGAAATGTCTGCTAAATGTAGAAATGTAAATTATTATGGAATTTTCTCCTGTGATATGATTTGGAGAGGTCAGAAGCTTTTTGACTGAGTATGTTGTATGTTGATAGATACTGGTGAGATATAAATAAACCAATTTTTGAGGCCCATTTTATATACTGTAATATATATATTTTTATGTATCTTCATTACCTAGATGTAGGCCTATAATTATACAAAATAGAAAAAGTAGTCAAAACGCAGAATATCTAACAGAACATAGGCTAAGTTGTTTATGTTCTACAATAGTAGCCTACGGGCTTATTTTTTTAATGAAATGTCAATCATCTTTATAACAGAAGATAAAATGCAATACAACAATATTCAAGATAGCCTACTGTAAATCTTCAAATGTGTAACGGATTGTCACCTTAAAAAGTGTCTTTTGTGGTGGAACAAGCAAATGCTATATAGCATCTTAATTTAATCTTTGTTTTATTAATAATTAGTATCATTAACTAATTGTTAACTCAACTAATTTAACGTAAAGACCTGGATACTAGAATTAGCCTACTAATTAAATGAATGTAAATTAGCCTAAATGCACACTCTAAAAAATTGCTGGGTTAAAACAACCCAATTTGGGTTATTTTGGCAACCCAACGCTGGGTCAAATATGGACTAACCCAGCGGTGGGTTATTTTAACCCAGTTGGTTGGGTTAAATCTTTGACCTAATATGCTGGGTTGTTCAATTGAACTCAATTATTGATTAAAAATTACTACATTGCTGGTTAAAAACAAACCTGAAATAGGTTTGAAAATACTGAGTGCAGTGAATTACCAGAGGAAACTCGAACGCGAACATTCACACACTCGGTAGGGCTGACGTGGAGCGCAGGCTCAGCAGGGCTGACGTGGAGCGCAGGCTCGGCAGGGCTGACGTGGAGATCCTCAGACTTGGCAGGACGAGACCCCGGATGGGAGGTCTCGGCGAGATGAGACCCTGGGTTGTGCTTGGTAGTGGCCCTTCTGGCAGATCGTACTGACACCAGCGGTGGGTCTGTCATGTTGGATAGTAATCTCGATCTGGTGGCTGGTCTGAGTTCTGCCGTGACGCGAGGAAACTCAAGTTCAGTGGGACTGACATGAAGCTCAGGCTCAGAGGATACCGAGGACTTGCAGAGCTCTTCATTCGCAGAGCCCAGCGTGAACGACAAACCGCTCCACATCAGAACAAAGTCAATATACTCCAACAGAGTGTTACAAGGGGTATTGGCTGGCATGAGCTAGTAAAGTGGTTCATTGAGTCCATGGCGGAACATGTCCTTTAAGACAGCATCATTGAGATCCTCCCCATGGCAAAGCTCGCAGAATTCCTTCACGTAATCCTCAACTAGACGGTTTCCCTGGCTGAGGCGGAAGAGGCGAATTGCTGGGTCCATGATACACTATTTTAGTAATACTTTGTTTTACAAATGTGCAGGTGGATAAAGCATTGTAAAATAAGTAAAGGTATGATTTAAGTGATTTCAGGCCCTAGTTGAAGTTTTGTCTTTTGTATGTGGGACCTTTATGTTTGGTGTAGAAACATCCTGTAGTTGGCAAAATGGACTTTTATTTTGATAGGAGGGCACCTTATAAGAGGAAGCCATTTGGGGAGAGGGAGGATATACCTGTTTTGAACTAAAGATAGGGTTGTTTTTTTAGCCTTCTCCTTGGGGGACATTTATGGATTGATGACCCATTGAGGTTAAAGAGAAGACTTGGGTTGTTTTTGGTATTTTTGCCTGTGCATCACATTTGGAGGATTATTATCGTTTTTGCTTGATATTTGTGGTTCATTTCTGGGGCGCAAGGACTAAGGATTCATAAACCCGGACAATACTCCTCACACATGGACTATTTGATCAAGGACGTTGGGGATAAGTGTTATGTTTCTTGATTTGATTGCTGTGTTATCAATATACTTTGTTGGGTAATCTGTTTATCTCTTTCTTTGTCTGATTTCAAGCATTGATACAGTTTTTCCCTTTATTCATTCATGCCTTGTGTGTGCCCTGAACTCTTAAGTGACTACTGGTTTACTTAAGTTGTAAGCCAAGTTTGTTACAGATGGTGGCCCGTACAGGGAACACTCATGTGTATGGTGGTAATGAAATGAATTGATTTAACTGTGTTATCTGATTTGTTATTTCCCATTTTTGGTCAAACAATGTTTTATACTTACAATGGAAACTGGTAATTGTAATTCAGAGGCAGAGTTATTTCCAGTAGATGATGTGGGTGTAGCAGAGTCCCTTCCTTTCAATCCTGCTCCACCTGGAAATGTATACAGGAATCCAGGACCTGTAATAGAGATAAGCTCATTGTTGGGGGAAATGTATATTGACAGCCAAGCTGAAGAGAGTGATGATGAGGCTCAGCCTATTGTAAATCCGTTAAGAAATGAGATTGGAGGAACAGATTTAGTCATATCAGACCTCTCTCAATCAGTCCAAGAATTACGTGCTGAAATGGAAACCTTGAAAGATGGTCTTCGAACATCCTGTGAGAGTGCCGTGAACCGTGAAGCTGTGTTCAGAGATGTGGTGAATCAACGGTTCGATGACATTGAAAATTTCATGCAAAGATCTTTGGTTAAGCTAGAAAATGGAGTTATAGACTGTCTTCAAAGAAGGGATGAAAAGTGGCAAAAGGAAGTTGACCGTATTAGGAAAACCAGCACTCCAATGACCCGTTTTTCCTTTGGGGCTGCCACTTCAAACAGTGAGAGAATGCATTCAACTATACCAACTGCTTCCTATCCCAAACCCCCAATTCATTTAGAATTCCCTAGTTTTGGAGAAACCAGAGAAACCAGTGATGTAGTGGATTTTGTGGAGCGATGTGAAATTTTTTTGACACTCAGACACTTGTCAGACACCGAACTTGTAGCCACCCTAAATGCTGTTCTCTCTGGACCTGCCCGGAGTTGGTGGCTGGCAGAAAGAAATAAGATCCATAACTGGGACGAGTTTAAAGGATCCTTTTTGGGAGCATTCCTTCCCACTGACTATCTCACGGAGGTAGAGGAACAACTTAAAGCTATGATCCAGGGTCCCGATCAATGCATCAGAGATTTTGCTTATGACTACAGGGCATTATGCTTAAAGTGGAAGACTGATCTTCCTGAGGAAGAAGTGGTGAGAAGAATCCTAAATAACTGTAACCCTTCTCTGGCAGGAAGCTTAAGGGGTGCTGTGCATACAGTGGAGCAATTGGTCAAGGTTGGGTCATTGGTGGAAAGAGATCTCAATTCCAAAAGAGACTATTGGGCCAAAATAAATCAGATAAAAGCTAATGAAAAAGGGAAAAAGAATCCAACAGCCCGTCATGTCAATGTCTCCAAACCCCTGTCTGGACCAACTCAACATCTAGCTTTAGTGCAGGATACCACCCCTCTGTTGCTGCGAGCGGTTTTGGGAATTCGGGGCAAGCTAGTGGAAGCTATCCTAGACACTGGTTCCACATTCACTTTAATGCAGAGACAGCTGTGGGAAGTGTTGGCTAAGCCAGGTGAGCAACTGAGGAAACATTTCAACAGGACTTTCATGCTAGCGGATGGGAAGGCCCAAACCTCAGAAGGCAGAGTCCATGTGACCTACGAGTGGCATGGAATGATGTGGACAGTTGACACTTATGTGATGGCAGACCAACAGCTTGCTTTTCCCCTTATATTAGGCCTGGATTTTTTAAGTCAAACGGGAGTACGTTTACATGTGGGAGAACATAGTTATGAACTGTGTATCAATGGACGGATGACTGTGTTTCCTTTTCTCTGCCAGCCCCTTGGGGAAGAATTATGGAGCCAGCAGGAGGAACGGGTTATCAATGTGTTTATGGCACTGCCATTAGAGGCTGGAGTACCTGAGTCAGTAACGGTGGTGGAATCTTCATTGAAGGATGATCTGATACAGAGCTATCCTCAGGTAATACAACAGCTGTTGCATGCATGGCCTTCTGTCTGTTCCAACAAGCTGGGGAAGACAAACCTAACCACCCACCAGATCATAACCACAGATGACCTCCCAGTTAGGTGCAAAGCCTATCGAGTCTCACCTTTAAAGAAGGATATAATTCGGGAAGAGATTGAAAGGATGCTCCAAGATGGCATTATTGAGCGTTCACAATCTCCTTGGGCATCCCCAGGGGTACTGGTGCCTAAACCTGATCAAAGCCTACGGTTCTGTGTTGATTATAGGCGTTTAAATGCTAAAACGCCTCAAGATGCTTATCCAATGCCCCTCATCCATGATATTCTAGAATCCATGCATGGAGCAAAATATTTCAGCACGCTGGATTTGAAATCAGGGTACTGGCAGGTGGAGATGGAGAAGAGTAGCCAGGAAAAAACTGCTTTTGTCACCCCCTTTGGCCTATATTATTTTTTGACAATGCCGTTCGGTCTGAAAAATGCAGGAGCTTCTTTCCAGCGTCTCATGGAGAGGGTATTGGAGGGGTTGAGAGGCAGCATCTGTTTTGTATACATCGATGATATTATTGTATACTCTCCGTCTGAACAGCAGCATCTTCAGGATCTTGAAGCGGTCCTTTGTAGACTTCAAAGGGCCAATTTGACCTTGAATTTGAAGAAATGCCATTTTCTCAAGACTGAGCTAAAATACTTGGGCCATGTAGTCTCAGGAAAAGGGGTGGAAGTGGATCCGGAAAAGACAGCTGCTATTTCTAACTATCCCATACTTCACGATCTTCTTTCCTTGCAGAGGTTTGTAGGCCTGATAGGATGGTACCACAAGTTCATTTCTCACTTTGCTGAGCTTGCTGCCCCCTTGTATCATTTGCAGCGAAAAAATGTTTCCTGGGCTTGGACCAAAGAATGTCAGCAGAGTGTGGAGAGTCTGAAAGTAGCTCTACAACAAGCCCCTGTGCTGGCCCAACCAAATTTTCTTCATTCATTTCAAGTACAAACTGATGCCAGTGCCATCGGACTTGGGGCAGTACTCACGCAAAAGATTGATAATGAAGAATTTGTTATCGCTTATGCTTCGAGAAGTCTAAGGGGAGCCGAACTAAATTATTCAACCTCGGAGAAAGAGTGCCTAGCTGTTGTTTGGGCAGTAGAAAAATGGCACCACTACCTGGAGGGGGTACCCTTTGTAGTTTACACGGATCATGCAGCATTGTCGTGGGCCTTTAACGCTCCAAAGACCACATCCAGACTAACCAGATGGACCCTGAGGCTACAACGATTCCAATTCCAAGTTCAGTATAGGAAAGGTAGAATGAACGTGGTACCTGATGCCCTATCTAGGTCAATCCAAGATCAAGCAATTGTGGCTGCCTGTGTAGCAAAGATAACCTTCTCATGGAACTTTGAGTTGCCATCCTCTCTGGCTGAGATAGCAGAAGTTCAAGACCAAGACGAGCAGGTAAAGGAGTTGATGGGTAAAGTAGAAGTGAAGAATGAACAAATTGATCGGATAAGATGGGATATTCAGCAGGGCGTGTTATACAGAGTTATACCGTACGCTGGTGGTGCCAAATACCAGCTGGTGGTGCCAAAATCCCTTGTCCTCCCTTTCATCGACTACTTTCACAACAATCCTTTAGGAGCTCATCTCGGGAAGATGAAGACCCTTTTGAAAAGTTTTGGAGGTGGCATGGTGGCCCGAAGTCAGAAAGGATGTGTGGCAACATGTTAAAGAGTGTGTTGTGTGTCAGCAATACAAGCCTTCCAATTCAAAACCTTTGGGTTTCCTCCAATCGACTGAGGTGAATGAGCCTGGTCATATGCTTGCCGTTGACCTCATGGGACCGTTCCCTAAAAGTAAAAAGGGCAATACCTTTCTTTTGGTAGTGGTGGACTACTTTACTAAATGGGTTGAGCTTTTTCCTTTGAGAGACAGTAAGACTCCACGCATATGTCGAATCTTAAAGGATGACATCTTCACTCGTTGGGGTGTCCCGAAGTACCTCCTATCAGATCGAGGCCCACAATTCCTCAGCCAGATCTTGGTTGATTTGTGCAGAAACTGGGGAGTAACTAAAAAATTAACTACCAGTTACCACCCACAGACCAACCTCACTGAAAGAGTGAACAGGACCTTGAAGACCATGATGGCTTCTTATGTGGGAGTGAACCACCGAGAGTGGGACATGTGGCTGGCAGAGTTTCGATTTGCAATAAATAATGCCAGACATGAATCTACTAAAAGGACGCCTGCGGAGCTCACTCTGGGAAGACAACTTCAAGGACCTCTTGAGAGACTGGTTCAGTTTTCACCAAACCCCTCTCAATCTTCATACTCAATAATAGAAAGACAACATCACCTCGCTGAAGAAGTTAAACAATCTGTGAGGAAGGCACAACTTAGACAAGCCAGGTACTATAATACCCACCGGAGAGATACACAATTCCAGGTGGGAGACCTGGTCTGGGTGAGGGCCCATCCTGTTTCTAAAGCTTCTGAGTATTTCTCTTCTAAATTAGCCCCACGATGGTCAGGGCCAGCGAGGGTGAAGACGAAGCTTGGCCCAGTGAATTACAGAGTCAGATGGATTCATCCAAATAACAAAGAAGAGACAGTAAATGTTGTTAACACTTCTATATTAGGGCTAAGAAAAATACACTATTTTAGTAATACTTTGTTTTACAAATGTGAAGGTGGATAAAGCATTGTAAAATAAGTAAAGGTATGATTTAAGTGATTTCAGGCCCTAGTTGAAGTTTTGTCTTTTGTATGTGGGACCTTTATGTTTGGTGTAGAAATATCCTGTAGTTGGCAAAATGGACTTTTATTTTGATAGGAGGGCACCTTATAAGAGGAAGCCATTTGGGGAGAGGGAGGATATACCTGTTTTGAACTAAAGATAGGGTTGTTTTTTTAGCCTTCTCCTTGGGGGACATTTATGGATTGATGACCCATCGAGGTTAAAGAGAAGACTTGGGTTGTTTTTGGTATTTTTGCCTGTGCATCACATTTGGAGGATTATTATCGTTTTTGCTGGATATTTGTGGTTCATTTCTGGGGCGCAAGGACTAAGGATTCAGAAACCCGGACAATACTCCTCACACATGGACTATTTGATCAAGGACGTTGGGGATAAGTGTTATGTTTCTTGATTTGATTGCTGTGTTATCAATATACTTTGTTGGGTAATCTGTTTATGCCTTTCTTTGTCTGATTTCAAGCATTGATACAGTTTTTTCCTTTATTCATTCATGCCTTGTGTGTGCCCTGAACTCTTAAGTGACTACTGGTTTACTTAAGTTGTAAGCCAAGTTTGTTACAATTGGTCTAGTATTCTGTAACGAATGGCCGGAGGCAAGTAGTGATGTTACATTTGACACCGACGCTCCGAAGCTTGCTTCAAACTCGAACGGTCCTTGCAATGAATCACTGCTTCGGAGCTTGTATCATTACGTCACTAGTCACGTGAAAATGACGTCTGAAGCAAACACACTGCTTCATTCCTCTAGTGAACCACCTGACTGGTTTGACAGCCCAATCCAGTGTTGACAGGTTTGAAACCTGGCGGCTGTGAAGCCACAAAGCAATATCCTCATTTATACCAGCTTTCTAAACTGTTTTTGTGTACTTCTGCATCATCTGTTCCATGCGAGAGGATATTCTCTAAAGCTGGTGAAATTGTTTAAAAAAAGAAAAGAAATCGCCTTCCACCAAACACTGTGGAGAAAATAATATTTCTGAATAAAAACCATACCATATAATGAACACTTTGTCTAAGCCTTCTGCATGATGTACCCAAAGCACATCCTCTGCCGTTTATTTATTTATTTATTTATTTTTATTAATTGGAGAACATATGAACATTTTGACATAAAAACATGCATCAAAGACACAGAAACTTCGAAAACCCTCTGCTACATTAGGCTATAGTAGGCTACAACCAGTTACACAAGCACATCCTTTTCAACATACACAAATATCAGTCCCACCAGTTAACAAGTTATAAAGCTCTGCTTCCCACAGCTAAACAAGATAAAGCTTTCACACATGATACTGCCCTGCTAAAAAAAAAAAAAAAACTATAGAAACCATCACAGAAAATCTATTGGATTTAATGGTTTTCATGGGAATTTTATTGGTTGTAATGGGAATTATAGTGGCCTCTGTGGGCCTCTACTGATATGTATGGGGTTCTATTGGTGGGGGCATTAAATCCTAATGGAATATGTGCCAAAAAATAATTCTGTAGTGGTTTAAATGGTAAAAGCCAATGGTTCCTATTGGTATTTTATTAGAAACCATTAGAATTTCTGTGATGGTTTCCAACTTTTTTTAAGCTGGTCCGATCTTCTGTCCTTGTCTAAAGAAATAATTACACACACACATCATGCTTAATGTTTTATTATCAAGGTGAACACATGAAATTCATCAGTATCTGTAAAATTCACCTAAATAAATGAGTTTCACAGCACTAACACTGTTTCAGCTTTGATCGCCTTGATAAACACGTAATAAACGGGGCGTTAACATAAACCTACTTGCATTTAATGGTTGTCAGCTTTGTTGCATTACATTTACTTCACCAGGAGATGGTGCTGCAATTTCTATCTGAATGAAGCTTCGAGTAATGAACCATTTTCGACATGATTGTATCAGAAAGCAATAATGCTTCAAAACGCTTCATTTGGCCATCACTAGAGGCAAGCTGGTAGTGATGTGACATCTGAAGCGAGGCTCCGGAGCTTGTGTCGAGCAAAAAGGGGCGTTCCAGATGAAGCCCCGATTCGAGGCTTGTGTCGTTTCCGTGAAAATCACGTGACGATAACAAACGAGGCCTCGGATTGTGTTGAATACGTCATTGCTTCATTCTGAGTATCGCTTCCGGATAAAAGTGGTTCGAAACCTCGCGCCTCTCGTGGGTTTTGCAGTAGGCGTTTGCATTGGTGTTGAAGTGTTGGTTGTACGAAGTAGTGAGTAGCGAGTTGTAGTAGCGAGTTTGTAGTAGCATAGTTATCATTATATATCATAGCCTGTATTATATATTATATTACATTATACTTAGTTTAGTAGATTATTAGAGTAAAGTATACATAGTTCAGTAGATTATTAGAGTAAATTAGCCTATATCTAGTTCTAGTTGCTATATATATATACATATATTGGTAGTAGTGTTATTATTGTATATATATATATATATATATATATATATATATATATATATATATATATATTATTGCTATTATTATTATTCTAAGACTAGACTGTAGGGAAAGCCTTAGAGTGCAAACGTTAAAGGCAAACCTAGAGCCCTTACAATGGAGCCAGCAAGAAAGAGGAGAACTTCTCCTGTCTGGGAGCATTTTGAATTGATTGCTCATAACAAGGTTTGTATACATTTATAATCATCGGTGCCCTGTGAAAGGGTGTTTTCTAAGGCTGGAGAGGTGGTTTCCAAAAAGAGAAACCGCCTCAATCCAAATACTGTAAAAAAACTTTTGTTTTTAAATAAAAATCAGTAAAAATGTTCCCATCCCTGTTGCAGTTTGCTGTTCCACTCCCAGTTCCATAAGCACTACATAATTGTACTCCCAGTTCCATAATCACTACACTATTGCACTCAGTCAGCACTGCACTCAGTGATTTCTTTACACTCATTTGGGGCATTCACTGTCATCACTAACCCAAAGAACTACTGAATACAAAGTTATGTGTGTGTGAGTTGTGTGTGCATAGGTAAACACAAGCAGAGTAAAAAACTTTATTTAATACACAGGCAATAGAAAAAGGGTGTGCCCACACCATGACAATTTGGTTGCTCAGGATGAATAGATTTGTGTGCGATACATTGCTTTGCACAGCAGGTGTCACTAGGGAGCACACTGTTTCATGAGGCTTCAGGTAAACGAACCTTTTGGTGAACCAATGGGCTGGAAAGCCTCAGTGGTTCAGGAAGCCTCATTTGGCCATCACTACAAGCTGGTAAGACCCAAATGCAAACTTTAATATATAACTAAATCAAAATACAAAACAAAACAAAGGCATGAAGCAGAAACTGAAACAGGAACAACGACAGGCAACATACAATACTAGACAAAGGCACAGGGCAAACAAGAGGGCTTAAATACACTGACTAATTACAAGACAAGGAACACCTGTGAACAATCTGACAATTAACAGATGACAAGACACATGGCAGGACCACATGACAAACAGGGAATCACATGACAGACAAGAACAAGGAACAAGACACAAAACCCACACCATGACAAAATTACATTAGCTTCACTTTTAACATTAAATTACATTAGCTTCACTTTTTTTTTGTTTTTTTCAAGCTTTTGACATTGACAGGGTTTAGACATAATTGGCCAGTCTGAGCCAAGACAAATTGCCCAGGTGGCTATTCTCCACAGAATACACACTAAAGTACATTATCACAATATATATCACAAATAATTACCACACAAAAGAGGGGAGAGGGAGACAGAAAAAAAAAAAAAGGTAAAATAAGCATACCAATAAGTTACATCAGAATTGGGTAGTTATTCAGTCCTTCCATGCCAGGTTCTGTATTCCCAGCGCTAGCAGATGTGTCTCTCCCACCCCAAGATAAGTGAAGAAGGGGTCCCATATTCTATAGAATTTAAAAGGTTTATCTTTTAATGCTGTTGAAAAAGCTTCATATGGAATAAGGCCTTTGGCTGTGTTAATCCACTATGCTATTGATGGGGCTCGATCTGTTATCCAGCATACAAGTATGCATTTGCGAGCACAGTGTAGTAGGATTTGAAGAAGGTGTGCCCCTTGGAATTTGGACGGGAGTTCCTGGCTCATCCCGAGCAAACATGTCTTTGGTCCTAATTGTAATGAGCAGCGAAATATGCTCTCAAGTTCCCTTAGGACGCCCATCCAGAATAGTTGTATTGTTGAGCAGCTCCAGAAACAGTGGAAGAGGGTTCCTTCTAGTCTTTTACATTTATTACAGAGGTTGGAGAGTTTTGGGTTCACTTTATGTCTTTGGGCTGGAGACACATGCAAACGATGAACAATTTTAAATTGCATTTCCCAGGCTGAGTTGTTGGCTAGATAGGAGGGCATCTCACATACGGCTTCCCAATCAGTTGTCTGAATTTCTTCCCCAAAGTCCTTTCCCCATAACACCCTAGTTTTATCTGAGCTATCTGTATTTGCCCTTATCAAAATGTCATAGAAGATTTTGGATGCAGATCGAGATGACGTAAGTTTATTTAATTGTTCCTCAATTGGGGACACGCATAGCCCACTTGAATAGACTCTGAGATTTTTTGTTATGAAGCTGCGTATTTGGTGGTATACCAAGAAGAGCTTCTTATTGATATCATATTTTGCAGTGAATTGTTCGAAGGTCATTAGCTGTTTATTCTCCATCAAATCTCCTATGACATGTATTCCTTTATCTTTCAAATGTATTAGGCCATCATTCATCCCCGGGGGGAAATCTGGGTTGTTATGCAAGGGTGTGAGTAGTGAAAGATGGGAGCCAAGCCCTTCTGTTTTGCGTACTAATCTCCATATTTTAATCATATTTTTAAGGATGAAATTATCTTTAGTTAAAGTTCGCTGTGTTTTGGGCGACAGATAGAGTAGATTCCGTAGAGGGATTGGCCCAAGAGTTGTGGCTTCTGCGCTAATCCAAGTTGAGTTTGGATCGTTCAAGTGCCATTCCAGTGTAAATCGAAGTTGGGCAGAGAGCTGATATAGGTTAATGTCTGGGGCCGCTAGACCTCCACATCTACTCAAGAGTGTTAAAAAGCTATATCTCAGTCTAGGTCTTTTTTTACGCCAAATAAAGGAAATAATGGAGCCACGCAACTGTTTAAGTGCTTTGTTAGGAATGAGAATTGGTAGCATTTGAAATGGGTATAGAAGGCGGGGTAAAATATTCATTTTGACAAGATGGACACGGCCTAATAGGGATAAGGGAAGATTACACCATCTATCTAGATCTGATCTGATATTCGAAAAAATAGGGACGAAATTGCTTTTATACAGACTTTCCAGCCTCTGTGTAATCTTTATACCCAAATACACAAAGCCTGCCGGAGACCATTTAAATGGGTGAGAAATTGTAGGGTTGTGGGAGTGCGATTTACTTAACGGCATTGCTTCTGACTTTGAAAGATTTATTTTATACCCAGAGAAAGAGCCAAAATTAGAAATTGTATCAATAAGATGTGGAATTGATTGTTGTGGAGAGGCGAGGTAAATTAAGATGTCATCGGCGTACAGTGAAATTGTATACGTTTTCTCTTCCAGTCTAAGTCCTTCAATGGTTGGGTCATCTCTAATGGCCGTAGCCAGCGGTTCAATAGCCAGCGCGAACAGCAGCGGCGACATCGGGCAGCCTTGACTGGTACCACGTGCTAAAGTAAATCTAGGGGATTTAAGACCGTTAGTAATGACTCTCGCTGTGGGGGAAGAGTACAAAATCCTAACCCATTTAATAAATGCATCACCCAAGTTAAATTTAGAGAGTACTGAGAATAAATATGGCCATTCGACCCTATCGAATGCCTTCTCAGCATCTAATGAGATGACCAATCCAGAGTTTGCATGCTGATTTGAATGTTGAATTATGTTAAGAAGCCTTCTAATATTATGATATGAGGATCTGCCTTTGACAAAGCCTGTCTGGTCAGGATTAATTATTTTGGGGAGAATTGATTCCAGCCGAGTGGCTAATATCTTTGCCAAAATTTTTGTGTCCACATTTAGCAGAGAAATAGGGCGATATGAACCGCACTCCTCAGGGCATTTACCTTTTTTTAAAAAGACACATATGTTGGCTTCTGTCATGGAGTCAGGAAGCTTATCAGAATCAAATGAATACTGTATCATTTCATGCATTAAGCTCCCTAGCTCCATTTTAAATTTCTGAAAAAATTCCACTGTAAACCCATCGGGCCCTGGTGCTTTTCCTTTAGGAAGACTATTAATACAATTCAAAATTTCGCTCAGCTCAATTGGTTTGTTTAACATCTGTCTTTGCTCCTCAGTTGATTCCTGTATATTTAAGTTTGCAAAGAATTTACTCATATTATCACCAGAAGAAAGGCTTGATTGGGATGAATAAAGCCTCTTATAAAACGCTCTAAAGATTTTGTTGATTACTTTGTTATCATGATGACACTTGCCTTCTTTATCTTTGATACTGGATATGACCTGGGCTTGGGGTCGGCTTGGCTAGATATTTGGCTAATAATTGCCAATTGGCTAGATATTTGTTAGGTTTATTGGCAAATTCATACATCCGCTGTCTAGCAAAGAAAACGGACTTTTCAGCTTTATTAGTAAGTATTGCTTCAAGAGAGGTTTTGACGGTTTCTATCTCGGCAAGAAGCACATCTGAGGGGCAAGTTTTATATTTTGTTTTTAAATCATGGAGAATAATTTCAAATTTTCTCTGATCTGCCAGCTGCTTTTTTTTCTGGTTGGATACATAGGATATAATTAATCCCCTAATATATGCTTTAGCCGTGTCCCAGAGCAAATTGGGAGACACTTCTGGGGTTCTATTGTCCATAAGAAATAGCTTGACTTGCTCTTTAACCCTCTGGGGACCAAAGGTTTTTTGGGGCCCTTGGGATGTTTTGACATGCACTGACATTTGTGCTTTTTTCAGTTATTTATAAACATGTTAATGGCAAAGGTGTAAATTCACTCTATATAGCACACACGGGGCTACCATAATATGTTAGCAACATGCATGTACATGTTTGTATTTTTGAGAGAATATTATTTATGCGTGGTTATTGAAAAAAAACAAAAATAAAAGTTTCTGAAATAAGGCCACAAAACACATATTGATTATTTCTTCACAAGACTTTTGAAAATTGTATCACATAGTCTAGAATATTTGCTCCAAAACTATGTGAGAAACATCCTGACTACTCATTCAGATAAGTCAATAAAGTCTTTTAGAATGTGTATGACGTGTTTTGTTTGAGAAAGCTTTATGCGAGGAGGCTTGATCTCTCATTAGTATGTATCCATTTCACACCTGAGAAAGACAAAGACCCTCCCATAATGGCCCTATTAGGTGCTATCAGGCCATATGAGGAGCCTTGCAGAAAGAATGAGGAGATTTAAAAAAGAATGGCTTTTAGATTGTTTGGATTTATTTACAACACACACACACACACACACACACTGCTTAGAATAAGTGAACACACCCATGCTAAAGTTGACTAAAAAGAGGAATAAAAAATCGTAATGCCTTAATTAAAAAAATGAGGAAAACTCCAACCTTTAGGGACATGAATAATGTCCTTGAATTCTTTGTGAATGAAACATTTATCACAAATAATTAAATGTTCTTCTTTAAAATACAGGGTGCATACGTCTGGACACATCTATCACACACCCTTCACCATATAGACAAGGTTTTATTTCAGTTCAAAGTTAGAGTTGGAAAAATCTTGAAAAGAAAATTGTCTTTTCCATAAATGTCTTAGTTTGATCATACATATTTCAAAGTTGAGGATTCATTATTTTGATTTAGCTTGGATTGGAACAAACACTAGACTATAACATCTTAGTTGATTAGTTTATTGACAAAACATACTATATATTTAACATATGAGCAGAAACTCCTAACAAAGCTTATTTGATGTCTATTTTAGAGTAAAAACTTTATACTCTATCCAAAGCTAGTTAACAAAATGTCTTTTATTTCGTCTATAACAGTGCGTATCTGTGCGTTCATTCATTCATTCATTCACACACACACACACACACACACACACACACAGAAACATGATTCACATTTAAACAGTATGCTATTTTTACGTTTACAGACACTAACGTTATTCTATATCGCGATTAGAACAAAGCACAAGCATAAAACACTTACACACTTCTCAGCTGAATCTGTTGCTCCTCCTCGTGGTGAAAATAAACCAGCACTTGTTCTGAGGTAGGTAAATGTCCCAGGATTGTTCCTCATAGCCGCTCAAGATGACAGTAGATTAATCTGACTAAAAAATATAGTGTGTTTTCAGAGTTTATGGGCGTTAACGCGTCTCAATGTGGTGCTTCACATATTTACGTTTGAATAGCGCGTGCTCTCCGTGGGCGTGTCACATTACCGGAGATAATGAGCTGAGAGAAAGATAATTAGAAAGGCTGACACGTCTCTCTTTTTATATAGATTACATAAACGGAGAATATTTATTTTAGTTTTGAATCGGATCATTTAAAAGTACAAACTCAAATGATTTAAAAGATATATTGCTCATGTCTGGGTGAATAGTATTAGCTGAGTTTTGTTGAAGATTAGAGACGTGCTCCAGGAAAAAAGTTCACGGTGACTGAGAGGCAGAACGCACACCCTGTTTATATTCTTTATTTTACAAAAGCACAATATTTTATTTCGATTGTATGTGGGCACATAAAAAAGTAGACATTTAACAGATTATTTTCTCATATTTCTTAACTCTATATGAACAGAAATGATGGTAGTACTTTAAGTCTATTGTTCTGCTATGTGAAAAAAACGAGCAAAACGCGCCGGCGCGTTTCTGGTCCCCAGAGGGTTAAGGTAGGATTCAAAATTTGGGTCATGAACAAGCCATGGTTTGAATTTCCAGGAAGCCGGGTGGTATATTTGGTTGGGTAGGCCTAACCTAAGAAAAACGGGAACATGATCCGAAATTACAATGTTGCCAATATTACAGTCTATTACATTTTGGAGTGAAATCTTGGGAGAGAAAAAGTAGTCTATTCTGCTTGCAGTTTTATGGACTCCAGAAAAAAATTTGTATTCTCTATCTCTGGGATGAAGGGCTCGCCAAACATCTACCAGCAGGGCTGTAGTACTCGAGTCCGGTCTTGGACTCGAGTCCGGACTCGAGACCGTTTTTCTATGGTCTCGGACTTGTCTCGAACTCGCTGGTATTCGGTGTCTTTCTATGGTCTCGGTCTCGGCCACTGGTCTTGCCAAATATGTAGTCCAGGTGTCTTTATTATGTTCCCAGTAACGTATTATTGTAGTATGCACCCGCAGAAACCTCCACAGATTATCGCAGATTGTAGTGCCAGTCATTAACAAGTACGACCTGCGCGTGTGTGATTTATTTTATACTATTTGCTACTGCAATACCGGCGCTGAAATAACAGATCCGTCTATTCACTGCCGATCATAATATGAAATTGCTATATGGACCATAGTGACTGTGAATATTAAAGACTGCTATCAAATCTGATTTTTCAGCGAGTCTCTGCAAATGAGTGCCGCAGGTTCATGTACTACATACACAAGTACACATTTCTCTTCAGCATTTCATCGTCAGATACACTCAGAAACCCGTCAAAATAAAAGTTCGGTTTAACGTGAAGAAATTACCACATATATTTTACTGGAGTGAAGCTATATTGTCATTTAGTTAGTACTAGTACCTAGCAGTGGTAATAAAAGTAGGTTGGTGTTGTTTGTGTTTTAACACTGCTATTATGAGGTATCACCATATGTCATCATTCTGTTTTCTATAGATTAAAGATGATATCAAGGGGAATGTCTATACTTAAAAATCCTGGGTGTTGTGACACTGTTTTTGCTTTTAGATCAACAAATAATAACCCAAAATGATTGTCTTGATAATGTCATGCATAAGACTTTTTTCCTGTCCTGGACTCGGTCTTGACTCGGACTCGAACCTTTTTGGACTCGGTCTTGTCTTGGACTCTAACCTCTTTGGACTTGGTCTTGACTTGGACTCGACTAGTCATGGTCTTGGACTTGTCTTGGACTCGACAAAGGTGGTCTTGACTACAGCCCTATCTACCAGACCAATTTCTTCACATATCCCATTCAGAGCTTGTGCTCTGTTGGAAGGCCTATCATTAGATGGTAGCGATTTGTCAAGTTTTGGTAGCAGCGTACAGTTAAAGTCACTAGCGATTACACTATGTTCACACTGCCATTCAGCAAACTTAGAAAACCCCTGTGTAATTAACTCATTGGATTGAATAGGGGGGATATAGACATTCATAAGGGTAATGGGTTGTCCAGCTAGTGTAGCTTTGAGCAGGATAAACCGTCCTGATTTATCGGAATATGTATTAATATCTGATAATGGCAGGCCCGGATTGGCTAATCGGGAGCACCGGGAGAATTCCCGGTGGGCCGGTCTGTTTTATTGGCCAGGAGGGCCGGTGTTGTCATGGCACTGCTTGAATGCTTTACATAGGCTCCAGTCACAGCTTTCTGAGTGTAAGCTATATTTTTCTGAGTGTATAATGAACGTTGTGAAATAATTGCCTAATATTAACTCTAATTTGGTGCTGCAATGATTTGCGAATCCCAACGCGACGCTTCACGAGATAAAATGCAAGTGGCTAAACTACGTAAACAGCTGTTTTAATTACGAAATAAGTTTTAAACGACCGAAAGAAAGAGATTTACAGGTAACCTAAAGATAAAGAGACTGAGAAAAGAAGAATGAGAGAAGATGGAGATGAGAAATGAGAGCAGAGGAATAGCCTATTGCATACTGTGCCCAGATTGAGAATAACTTTATAACAATAGATTCCTATTTAACACAGACATGTTCTTTGCCAATGATGATCATCAGTGTAACAATAAGCTAAATTTAACAACGCAAGCACCTATATAATATATTGCCATTTTTATTGTATAAATATATATATTTGTATACCTCGAATGTGTTTATATTTCCCCAGTATCAGCACTGGGACTTTTCACTGTTTGTATTACTTCACTTGTCTGGGTGGGCATATGCCCCCGAACCCCCAAGATCACTTTTCGGACCTCTGTATTTATAAAACCCTGTATACGGCTATTGCACTGAATAGAAATTTATATATTTTTAAAATACAACGAATAACAAGGCTGTACAGAACACTGCACTATTGCAGACTTATATGCTGAGGTTTCAATTACATTATTTTAATATAGTCAGACGGGAACTAAAGTGGGCCGGTCTAAGGCATGAAACTCCAGGGCTGAAAATGAGTCCCACTCCGGCTCTGGATAATGGTATACATTTATTTACAAGAATGACAACTCCCCTACTTTTACTGGTGAATGATGAGCCATACACTTGTCCCACCCAGTCTCTCTTCAATTTGACGTGCTCGCTGTCTGTTAGGTGTGTCTCTTGCAGAAATGCAATGTGAATTTGTTCTTTTTTTAAATAATTTAGAATCTTTTTTCTTTTTACTGGGTTATGAACACCCTTTACATTCCAACTACATATGTTTAATATAGATTTATAGCCAAGGGGTAGTTTAATATACCAGCAGCACCAATATATGTGAGATGCCCTGCCCTGTTTTAAAGTGCATCTAGTCTGTTCAATTCTAATACACATGAAAGGTATACCCATAAAAATTGGAGATGAGAGAGAAGAACAAGAAAAAGAAGAGAAAAAAAAGAAAAGAAAAAAAAAATGAATTTGTGTTGCCCTGCATGTCGAACATAAAACATAGAACTATTTACATTTAACATCTTATAGACATTTTTGAGAATAGACAAGGGAAGTCTGACGCTGGTCGGTTTCACATTTGAGAGCAGTAGTGATCGCCACTCTGTCTCCTTGGAAACATGACATGACCGAAGCTTAGACAGAGCAAACAAAAAATGCGCGGTATTCAAAAGAAACACCGCAAAATCAAAGAGCTTTGATATAATTCTCGGCAAACCGCTGAGGCAACAGCCTTCTATATACTTATTGGTTCAGTATTTAAATCATACCATTGTTATATTCTCCTTTTATTTTCCCTTTAATCGTCTACCCCCTCAAACTCTGAACAGAAATTTTCCACACGTACTGGGGGGCGCAGAAGTGTCGTTAAGTCACAGAGAGCATGAGCAAACTGATACCTTATCATTCAGCCTCTCCGGGGCGATTTGGGCCTGAGAAACTGGTAGTTGATGGTTCGGGCAGACCGTCGAGGAAAGACTCAACCTCTGTCGGCTGTTTGAAGAACTTCCCGCCGCCGTTGTGCTGTACTCGAAGAGTCCCTGGATATATCATGGCGAAGCGAATTCCTCGTTCACGGAGTCGTCTTTTCACATCTCCAAAGGCTTGTCTTTTCCTCACTATGGCCACAGAAAAGTCTTCAAAGATAGAGATGTTTTGACGTTTGTTGACCAGCTGACTCGCGGCTCTCGCTGCTTGCAGAATGCGCGCCTTGTCTTGAAAATTATGTAGTTTTACCAACATCGCTCTCGGTCTTTCTCCTGATGTGGGAACACGTGAAGGGACACGATGCGCGCGCTCTATTTTTACCTGGTGGTGCTTGAATTCGGTGTTAAGTAGACTGGGCAGCCAGGTCCCGAGGAACGAGACCGGGTTCGTCCCTTCTTCCCCTTCGGGTAGGCCAATAATTCGTAAATTGCATCGCCTGCTCCTATTCTCCAGGTCATCTATCTTTTCCAGGGCCGCGTCGAGCTTTTTTTTCATTTCGTTCAAGTCCGCGCTGTCTCTTGAGACCGTGTCTTCCACTGTCGATATACGCGTTTCAGCTTCGGTGACACGGTTCTCCATCTCCTCGACATGTGTCACTACCACCGACAATTTCTCTAGCTCTGGGTCAATCTTGTTATCCAAAGCCTTATCAACGCCCGCCAGGACTTCTGTTGTTATTTTCTTCACAAGTGCGTCCATGTCGCTAGGACTCATTGGAGCATCCGCCATTTTCGGAGAGGAGCGTGTGTTAAAGTTCGTTAATTTTATGTTACGAAGTCTATGACTGGAATCAGGTTGTTTCTTAGGCATGTCTTGTCACTTCTGCATTTAATTTCCGCCCTCCCAGAGATGATATTAAGTTTGAGGAGGGAGATTTTTCAAGGCTTTGCCGGAGCT
The DNA here is from genome assembly GCA_030578255.1 of Tiaroga cobitis. NCBI lineage: Eukaryota > Metazoa > Chordata > Actinopteri > Cypriniformes > Leuciscidae > Tiaroga > Tiaroga cobitis. Next base: position 9,835,843 of record CM060592.1, read on the forward strand.
CGTCGTCAACACGGCTACTCCATTGAATGTGTCACGTGACCCCCAGCTTCACTTTTAACATTGAATTACATTAGCTTTACTTTTAACATTTACATAAGGTTATCAAAGTGGCACAAGTGCTTTATAAATTAGTTTGACACCCCTTAATTTAAACTCATAGCCTTTTAGAGAGTAAGGTTAACAAAGTGGCACAAGAACACAGTGGCACAAGTAAAATGCTTTAGATATATGCATTAGTCTGACAATTTTCCTCTTCATATAAACTCATAACATTTTAGAGAGGGTTAGTTGTTTTGGTTCCAGTACTGCTTAACATGACAAATATCCACGGAGCAGTCTTACTGAAGGGGATTCTGTTCCTGGGAGTTTGTAGACAACAGTCTGCAAAAATTCCCACACTGGTGCGCACTGCTTCGGGAAATGGATGTCCAAAACATAAAAAAAAGTTTAAAACATGTGTCCACAGCACCAAGGAGAGTGTTTTGCTGTAGTGCCTGTTTGCCAACAATTACAAAGGCCTGATGGCAATGACTGTCATCCCCAAGACCAAGGACGAAGGGGAAGGGTTTAGTGAGCCCAGCCACCTGCAAGTATTCAACTATGTTGGTCCCAACCTGTTAAAAACAGAAGAATGTTAAAAACATACAACTCACAACACAATGCACAATGCACAATGCAGCATTATATACATAATTAGGGGTGGGACAAAGTATCGATATGGCGATATATTGTTGTCCTTCTCCGTGCGATACGAGAATCGATACTTTGAAATGACTTAAGAAAAGGGCCTGAGGCACTCAGGAGGATGAAGGTTAAAAAGCCTTTATTAATCAATGGCTATTCTAATAAAATAAAAACATGCCTACGCGTTTCAGCCAGCAAGGCCTTCGTCAGGGCTCTAAGATTTTGACAAACAGCTCACTTCCTTGTTAAGACCAGTAATCAATTCTTATATTCTTAAGATATATGTGGATCCCTTCACTGAAGAGCACCAGAGGTATTTACACACTTTTACACCCAAGAAGCACTCCCAGCATTTTTCTGCTTTTTGTATCAAACTTTGAAATGACTGTTGTTGTGGCAAAAATTCTCAAACAAACATCACTGCGTAAGAGACACTCAGAGTCAAATTATATAAAATAGAAGGATTTATTCTTGCAAGAATAGGAGCAGTCTAATACACAGTTGTTACCCTGTGCAGAAGAGTGACACACCCCCAGACAGACTGAACTAGCTTTTATCTTAGTTTCAAGGCCTTCTTCCCCCCAGAGCCTTCCTCCCAGTAGTTTTCCATAGACGTCACTAGTTGGCCCACTAAGCTCCCCTGCACCAAATGGCCTTCTGACATCTAGGTCAGAGGTCCTTGTTCGTCTGTTCTCTGGAGTGTCTCCCTCTTCTGCCTCCCCAGGTACATAAACAGTATCCTTTCCCACTACAAGTGAGAGACATGTGACATTCTTTGAATCATCTATATTTAACTAAAGATCAATGAATATCATTAAAATTGCCACTACAACTCCTCACTTTTGATCATTCTGATTACCCATAATCACAATAATAAACAATAAGACAAATTTTAAGTCATATCATCACACTTATACTTTTCATCTCTGATTTTTGCATAAATGATCACTCTCCTTGAACCTGTGAAGAAAAGTTTAGAATGAAGAAGCATAAGGCTGTTTTTGTGGGGGAAAGGCCCCGTAATATTTTAGCAAGCAAGTAAACATTTCACTGCGCCGGGCTGAGCGAGAAATCACTGTTCCTGCGCTCCTGTAAACAGACCCTCAGTCACGACAGTAAGGAAAAGGTAGTTATAACATAGCAAGGAAACAACCAGATAAAAGTAAAATAAAAAATCCCTCAGTTTCAAACCCTATCTTTGTACGCAATCTCGTAACACGGATGACTGCTGCTTTTAACCCCCTTTAAATCTTTTGCCCTTAATCTTTCTCAGAAAATAAACAAAATAGAAGAAAAACAAACAGAACAAACATTTAACACATATCTCACTGTAGCTCCCGCTACCTGTATCGTCACATAATTTTGTTCATCCTTGGGATAGACTGTCATTTTCACCAATTGAACAGACAGCATGTTTCACCTGTCACTGTAATCATATTCACCCATGAATAACAAAATTATTAGAATAACAATCCTAACTCCTATCATTAAGCCTTTTCCATTAATCTACGCCCATCTCCATATTTCATTTACTTCTAATTCAATTTAGTAAGCTCTATTTAATGCCATATTTAACAAAATCTAACCAGAGAAGTCTTATAATTTTATCCATTCTTCTAACCAATGCAGTTGTTCAATATTAACTCTAATATTTCCATTACGGACACAATCAATATATTTTCTACATTTACAATCAAATCAATACCTAGTTTGATTCAATCAAACAAAATCATCACAAAAAACAGATTCTTCTGTTAAACTTAAACCATCAGTTGTGTTGATCATCTCGTTCGCCCCACGGACTATGGGATGGTTGTGGCCTGTTGGTGTTGTCTAAGGTGAGAGGCTTGGACCCAGGTGTCTGATCCTTATAAGGTTTTCCCTTAAATCACGACCGCACCCCCACTGGAGTGAACCATTTCTTGCCTGCTTTCACCTGTGAATGGAGACCTTAAGTATTTTGTTAGTGACCGCTTGTCTAGCCGCTCGTCCCCTTTTGGTGTGACCTGTGGAATCAACCTGAAACATTATCACCGGATAATTTCTCGCTCACTTAATAGCACTCAGGATCCTTTTCCCCTGAAAAACAATATTTATACATTTGGAACAGAATCAGTTCTGTTTTCTGCAACCCATCCTGACATTCTGTAAAAGGAAAATGTAAGTTATGCGCTGCGCAGGTGTGGCCTTGTTTCTTTCTGCTACAATAATAACCCAGGCCAGGATAGTTAGTCAAATTCATCCGTAACCATTATTTTCTAGGGGACATTCTCCCCTGTATCCAAAAGTCTGCATGCTCTGTAAAGAAAAACAAATGTCGAGGTTATTTTCAGATAGTAAAATACGTAGTTTCTTTTGTCTGCTGTGCTGCCATGGCCTTCGCTGCCACATCTGCCCTAGCGTTTCCTGTTGAAACAGTCCTGCAAATACATGTACAGACAGCAAATTTTGTTTGGGACCCAAGTAAACCATATTTGGCAATTGTTATACCATCTCCCTCTTGATGCACGACACAACTCGAGCATCAATTTAAACTAATTTGATTTGCCATCAACACCAACCCAAACGGCGTCCTTCAGCCAAATTTTGCCCAGACATCCTTCTCTGCCTCTGAAACAAAAATATTACATTCTTCACTTAAAGCCCAATCTCATCTTCTTATCGAAGTATTTGACGGGCAACGTCCCTGAGTCTCACAGCGAATCTTGCTTTTCAGGCCTGTTGTTTGGTCTCTCAAGTCAGTCATCTACAAACATTTCTAAAGTCATCAATTTTCAGGTCAGGTCGTGCTGTACAGACTTGGTCAATGTCAGTCAATCATTTCTCCCCCTTTGTTCACAATTATCATAAATGTTAAGGGCTCTCTTGATACTTCGAAATTGACTTAGCCAATATGTCATTTTGTTGTTGCCATCAAATCTACAACATTTTCATTTATCTCAGCCCATGCCAGATGGTGATCTACAACTACACAATTCCAATTTACACAAATACTTAAACTGATCCAGAACATAATTCAAATCGACATCCTGCATGACAAAAGTATTACTACCAGACAGAGCTTGATGTCCAATCAACTTAAAGCTCGTCCCATGTTCTGTATTGTCTTTTCAACCGTTCCACTCAGAATTATCGGCTTCTTTAAAATTTGTCATTTGCCTTAACCCATCTGTAATGATAAAACTGTTCTGTTCTAATTTCAATACTGTTCTAATATTAGTACCCCAAACTAATACATACAAGACATAAAGTGCTGTCACCATCACACACACACTCATACTAGACACACATCTGTTAACTGCTCATTCTCAATGTTTGCCCTTTCCTTATATCATCGTTAAAAGGATTTAAATTTTAAATAAGATTTTAAACTTCACATTTTCCTGTAGCCTTTCCCTAATTTTACATGGTCTCTTAACCACTTTCAAAGCATGTCTTGTTCATTATTCATTAGATTTTTAGACAAGTCAGCTGGGTTGTTTTGGATTCATTATCATTATTTTTCTTCAGCTTGCTCTAGCAGGCCGATAACAGAAAGACAGACACAGTTACCATTCCTTCTTCAGCTCAAGCAGTCTCTCTCACTATAAATACATTTCTTATACAAAATGTAATATTAAATTCATTACAATAACCTTTGACCATCCACCTTTGTTATCCAGACTTAAATCTACAAAGCTGTCTTCATCTTTAGTCACCACCATGTCTAACGACCTTCAGGAGTTAGAACTATGTTATAGACTAGTTCTAAATCAACTTCTATACATTTTCCTTGCCCATAAGGCAACCGACATCAAAAAGTTTTATTACTGTCTCCACAACAATTAATAATGGCAATTCCCTCACGGTCTCAGCTGGCTCTTGAAAGCCCATTGCCATTAGCTCCTTGTCTATAATTTTCTTCTCCTCAGGGTGTTGTCCCCCTGGTATAGTTGCAGACACTTGTCACAATGAAAACAAGCCATACAACTAATGCGGTTTCTTCTGGTGAGTGGTATAGAGGAGCTTTGCATCATGGGGAAGACTGGCGTGACTCGTCATAGCTTCATCTCCCCCTAACGGTATAAGGACGCTGCTGGCCTCACAGCTCCTGCTCAACTCTCATACCTGTCTCACATAAAACATCTCCATTCAGGAAATGCCCAGTGACTTTACGTGAGCCCTCTGGCTTGGGTTGCCCCCTGTCTGGCCAAAGAAGGTCTTACCCGTCATCGAGGTGGTCACTCGTGCCCACTGGTGACCGCTTTTTTCCCATCACAGAATCTTTGACCGTTTTCTTCAACAAAATCTGTTGTTCTCTGGAGCTTAGGAAAGGCACGTTCAAGAGTCACCAGAGCCATTCTCATTGCCTAATAGTGTTCACACAGGGAGACAGGTCAATAACAACAGTATTTAATCACTTAAATCCATTATTTTATCTTAAAAGCAGAAACCCTAGCTGCTTAGACTATACTCAGCGAATTTGGATCATCCGTACGTTCAGTGAACTTTACCTGTAGACGGAGCCATCGGTCCTGAATGGTGGAGACTAAATGAGACAAAGAAGTTACTGATCCTAAAATAAAATAATGTCTTCAAGTTCTGCATTATTATTTTAAAAACTTCTTTAAAGTCATTCAGTTTTACATTTACAAATACAAATTGCCCTTTATGGCAATTGTTTCTTTAAACATCTCTGTGTCTATGATTCTTCTGAAACTGTGCTTTACTACAAATAGCTTATCACAGATAACAGCTTTGAGCTGACATTGAATGAGAGAGACTCTGAGGCATTCAGGACTGGCACACTGCACTCTCATAAACTTCTAGCATCAAACTTTTATCTACCATCCTATAGCTCTATCCCAGCTTAAGGCATATTTGCCAGAAATTACATGTGTTTCCAAATAAACATAATTTTTATAGTTGTCTTTATATAGACATTACAAATTTCCACTCAGATTGAGTCTCTGTTGCACTGGCAGTTTCAGCCACAGTACACATCAGATCCAGATAAGCAAACTGTTTCATTACAGCCAATAATAAACTTATCTTTTGAAAGCAAAACATCAGCTTCTAGTTCTTTCATGGTCAACTTTTCAAGCTGTTTGTTTAATCAGCATTCAGCAACTGTTAATCCAGTATTGCTTCTGCTTACTTGATCTTAAATAAAAATAATTATTCCAGTTCTCAATAACGTTTCACATTTCTCAATCAGCATTTTAGTTGTCAAGTTCTCAATTACGTTAACTTTGACAAGGCTAGCACTCTCTGCTTGATACATCTTTTGCAATTATTATAAATCATTCGTGAGATTAGTCTCACTCCTTAATCTAAACCCTTTCTAAAATGTTTAATTAAAACACAATCATCCTGTTAGTTACTTTGATATATTTTGCAACTCACATTTGTTGGAGTCATTAATTTTACATCAACCTGTATTCATCAATTCACTATTATAGATCTTTTCTTTCTTATAGGATTCACTTTAAGACTTCAATCTTTGACCTTGTTTTCTATCTCTTATTTCTCAGACGAAAAATGTTACTGTCGTCATTTAAACACTGATCTACTTTCAAACCCCACATTATTATCAGAAATGTGTCACTATCACATTTTCAAAACCCCTTCACTCTCTGTCATCTGGTGGGTTCATGTGTCAGCCTCAACTTCAGCATCAGACACCTGTCCTTGACTATAGTTTGATCACTGTGAGCTTGCAAACGGCTCCAACTTACTGCACACTCTTGAAGCAGTGTGTGTCCCATTTCAGGAATGTAAACAGAGCCACTGATAAGCAGTCCTCTGTATTCTTTTACAGTCCACCAGTCGCGGATTTAATCACAATAGCCAAATCATAATCTTCATCATTTTATTGGCGGAACATAATTTCATGAGCAGCACAGAAAATGCTCAAAATATTCGAATTTGTTTTCTGTCTTTACACATTTCTCCCAGCTTATCTTTTACAAAACATTGCAAATCTCTTCAAAGTGAGATCTTCTGAGCAGAGCTGTTTACAGCATTTGCTCTCTTCTGTCTCACTATTTATTTATTTATTTATTTTCCCGGACTGTTCCGTTACTCTTCATAAAGTGTAACAATTTGTACATCATTATTTTCATTACAACTGGTTTGAAGCCTTTTCCCTTCCATCACATGGTTAGTCTGCAGATTCAACTTAATATTATCATTATTGTCTCAGTCTTATCTCTACTGTTTCTCCAAAGCAGATTATATTACTCAGTCCGTAAATTACACAGACAACCATTATAGCTACTTGCTTCAATACCCTTATTTTCTTAAACATTAATAAAATAAAGCAGATATATCATTTCAATCATTATTTTATCAAAATCTAGAATTGTTCCCCATTCTGCTTAAAACATTCTTCATATCATGTTAATCCCTGTGAATCATACAATGCCTTATTTTATTCTAAAACTGACTTTCCATTTCACCATTTAAACAGTTAATTTGACTTCCATAAATTCTGTCAGACCATGTCTATTTTCATCACATATAGTTTTCTACTATATTTCTCCTTTCTTTTCCCTACATGCCAGTTCCCTCATTATCCTCTCCTTTCTTTTCTCAAACATGCCAGTTCCTTCATTATCTAACCAGTCCATGATTGTTTGAACAATCCCCACACACACATATCTCACACACCAACCTTTTTGTTTTTTCACTTCCCTCTTCCACCAAGTCTCACTTACAGTTCCCCCTATTTCACACAGACAGCCTTATTGCTTCTTGCTACTTCAATCCTTGTCATATAAATTTAAGTTCTATAGACATCTAATGTCATGCATCCATTTACTGGATGAAGTAAAAAACATTATTTCTCCTGGCAGTTCGACATTTTATCTTCAAGCCAACAATCCATTATCTGTTCACATTTTTTACACACATGTTGAACGCAGACACAACTTTTGTTTCTCACTGCTCTGTTCAACTGATTCCCGCACCATCTTTAATGTTGTGGCGCTCAATACCTCATTTGACAAAACACCGGTGTACCAAATTTCGCAAGCTTGCTTTTGAGACATCCCCATACCGGCTGTTTTCTGTTCTCTGTGGATTTTCTCTTCAACGCGCGTTTTCTTTAATCTGTTAGGCGTCCCTAAACAAATCCGACTCTTTTCTTTTAACCCAAATCGGTCGGGTTGCACTTGTTAGTGCCCTCCTAATTAAGGTTTACCAAAAAAAAATCTTTTCTGGCTCCCCCTAATTAGCCTCAGCACCTAAAAAACAATTTGCTCCGTGGTGGAACAACTGATTTTCAGGTTACCTATCTGTTTGAAACCTCTTGATCCGTTACAGATCTCAGTTAATCTCAGATAATTTTCGTATCTGTTTGAAACCTCTTGATCCGCTACAGATCTCAGTTAATCTCAGATAATTTTCTCTCGTATCTGTTTGAAACCTCTTGATCTATATATAGATCTCAATTAATCTCAGATTACGTACCACAGAAACAGCCCTCAGCCAATATGGTTCAATTTCACTCTTCCCCCAATTAAACCGAATTTAAATTACCCTTACCAGAGACGTTGTTTCGTGCCACTTGCGGGTTCTTTAGATTCCAGTGGTCGATTCTCCCGGCCCTGATATCGGTCGGCCCCTCTCTCTCAAGTTTACGAGGTAGAGCTGGAACTTACTTAGTCCAGGTGGCCAAACACCGTCCGATCTCAGGTCCAGGGAGGCACGTCCAAGGAATCCCACTTCTGACACCAAAACTGTTGTGGCAAAAATTCTCAAACAAACATCACTGCGTAAGAGACACTCAGAGTCAAATTATATAAAATAGAAGGATTTATTCTTGCAAGAATAGGAGCAGTCTAATACACAGTTGTTACCCTGTGCAGAAGAGTGACACACCCCCAGACAGACTGAACTAGCTTTTATCTTAGTTTCAAGGCCTTCTTCCCCCCAGAGCCTTCCTCCCAGTAGTTTTCCATAGACGTCACTAGTTGGCCCACTAAGCTCCCCTGCACCAAATGGGCTTCTGACATCTAGGTCAGAGGTCCTTGTTCGTCTGTTCTCTGGAGTGTCTCCCTCTTCTGCCTCCCCAGGTACATAAACAGTATCCTTTCCCACTACAAGTGAGAGACATGTGACATTCTTTGAATCATCTATATTTAACTAAAGATCAATGAATATCATTAAAATTGCCACTACACTGTTGATATGTTTAGCCATTTTAAGTTGCTCTTAGTATGGCCTGTATAGTGATGTGTGCAATGCTACATTACTTACATTCTTGAATTCAATGAAAGACTTGATATTTTCTTCCAAGCTTGGTTTGAACATTTTAATAACGTTTTTGTAGACAGGGGTGGGTAGTATCACAGGTAGCAGCCTGAGTGCAATGTCACTTTGGACTTCTGTGCAGAATAATAATTTGTATCAATTCATTATTTTATTGTCATTATTCTAAGGCAGAGACTCTATTATTATAAAGTTTGGGTTGGAGCTGAACTTGCATTCACAACTGTACCTGGAGACAATTTTTCTACATTGTGGAGAAGCTCCTGAGCCTTTTTCTCCTGGCTGGTGAAGTGAGGATTTTGTCTTTGAAACTCAATTTCCAATTTTGACAAAGTCTCTCTGCATGGTCAGGGAATAACATAGAGAAGTCTTGTGAATTCTGAAAGTGACAAATCAATTGTTATGCAGGTAAGTGAGGACCCAAAAGCGATTTAACTAAAACAGAGTCTTTTGATGTAAACACAGGGTAGCAACAGTGAAGTACACAGATCTTCTTCTGTAGAGGTAATGGAAAACTCAACAACCCGCAGAGAGGGCGATATAAGAAACACAAAAGTCCTCAGATGACTTTAAAGAGCCTATTAGCAGCAATGGAGAGATGCTGGGTAGCGGCGACAGGCTGCTGACCTCTCAGACAAGACGCGGGTCGAAGAGAGACTGATTACCTGATCTCTCGTAGCATCAGATGAACTGGACAGAGTAAATAATTAGATGATTAGCTGAGAACAGATTGCACTTGCCAGGCGGACGCCAACAGGACAGGACAGGACAGGATCAGGTTGAAACAAACGAGACAGTTGTTTGCGTCTAGCATGAGAAACTCTAATGAGAATCTGACAAAGAAAGAGGCAAGAACAGAGAGGGAAATAGAGACCTAATCAGAGGAGAAAGGGAACAGGTGGGAAAAGGGTGAACGAGGTAGTTAGAGGAGATGAGGAACAGCTGGAAGAGCAGAGAGAGAGAGAGAAAGTAACCTATTACGACCAGCAGAGGGAGACAGAGTCAAGAGAAAGAACAGGAACAAGACATAATATGACAAGACATAACATCAATAGTGCATTAGCTTATTTTAAACATTGCAAAGGCAATGCCCTGTCTTCCGTCTTTATTGGGAGTGTTTAACCCATGTCAAACCTTTTTTAAGTTGTTTTTTAAGATTATCAATTTTCCAGAATTTCCCAATTAAAAAATATATCCCTAAAAGACACAATGTTCTTCAGCTAATATCACACAAGAGATTGAAAAAAAAATACATATGTTACAGCTCTTCAGACTGTGACTAAATGATAACATGAGGGTGAATTTTTGGGTGAACTATCCCTTTAAAGCCCGGAACACACCTTTGTCTTGGTTGCACTGGTGCGCCTAACTTTTTATCACGCTCCATATACATTCATATATATTATGTAAATGCTTTTAAACAAAAATAAGGTGTAGGTAAATATTTTTTTATTTGAAGCACAATTATACTGTATATATAAAAAAAAAACTTAAAAAAAAAAAGAAAAAAGTTTAAACTGCTGTTCATTTTTGTGAAAACTTTTGTGCATCTGATGTTCAAGCGTAGTTCCGAATACTGCTAAAAAAACTGAACAGAGGATCACATGGTGACAAAGATATGAGGCTTTCTAAGCACGCGCTTTGGGTGTAAGTCAGTCAGTGCGAGTAACACACTGAGATCTTTTTCTGTGGCTTATTGCACTTGACAACTCTTTTTAACATCAAGCATGACCCACACTTTATTTTCTCATTCAAGTTATTTTTGTAAAACTGAAACATAAGACTAACTTGGTAAAAACCAGACCATTCTCAGTAGTAACTGAGTTATGGTCTGGCAAAGCTTCATTAATAACTCATTTCCAAAGGGGCGTCACCAACGGACGTCGCTCAAATGCCTCTGGGCGCAATTGGATAGGCCTAAAACCAATCGGGTGCGTTTCCCAAAGCCAACTGTGGTCGCAAGTTCTGTCGTTACCAATAGAGTTCAATGGAAATTGCAATCATAGTTGTCCAACGATGCTTTTGGGAAACACACCCCTGAGCAATCGTCATCGTGTAAAGCCATATGCTGCGTCCCAATTCACCTAAGTTACACTACGCCATAAAAGTATGTACTCTTTTGTGAAGAAAAGGTATTTAGTTTTGAATGTGTAGCAAAAAAGTAGGCAAGCTTTGGGACATACTACTTCGTCATCTTTATCGGACGGATCTGTCACGTAAACTGCCCTGTCAATCATTGTGTCACAGTTAAAATCCTCTATTAAATCTAATTTAATTTCCTACCGTTTCGGAGAGAAATGTAGTAGCACGTTCATCTGCCAGTGGGTCTTTCATGGAGACTGTCCTCCTGTGTTTGCAATTTGAATATAATAATGCATTTAAAAGTTGCGCTTCACCAACGGACGTCGCTCAAATGCCTCTGGGCACAATTGGATAGATCTAAAACCAATCAGAGCGATCGTCATCGTGTAATGCCCACCTCAACGTTTCTGATTGGTGCCGCTATTTTGCCGGATTAGAAATGGGCTTGAATGAGCTCTTTGCCAGACTACTTGCAGAGCAAATCTAAATTTGCCGGAAGTTGTCTGGGTTTTCCCAGGCTAACATAAGACATGATTACCTTCCGAAGGACATGTGGAAAACGTTGCGTATGTGCTTCTAAAGGAAAGCACTTTTACCTGATATCTCATTTTAAAATATGAGAGATTAATATAGATCGATTTAAAATGATTAATATAACAATGGTAGTTTATTTTCATTAACCCTTTCACACGTAAGTTTAAAATATTCTAACTGACCCCCCAGCGTGAGTTTTTCAAGGCGACCGTTATTTAGAACTTGTCACTTTAATGTTTCCATGGTGACGCGTCATTGCTTGTCACGTGACACAGCGCAACCACAACACAGCGCTGAGTGAATGATGATCTGCTTTTATGTAATTTTCCCTTTTTTATTAAAAATATTCACAAATGTGTTAGCAATAGCATGAAACACTGATATTCCGATTGTCAAATATGTGCAAGTGGATGGGTTTTGTTGTTTGAACATCTTTATAACGATCGCGTTAGTTGAGCTGTATGCACAATGGGCGGCGCCATTTTAGTTTGTTGTACAGTTCAGAGAATCGGATCTGTTGGATTTACACGTCAATTCCTCCACTTCTCACGAAATACATGAAAGTAAGTGGCCGGTGAACTGGGAGAAGAATAGGGTCAAATGTAAAGCTACTTACACAATGTGTATCTGATATGAATAAAACGTGTCATCCTTTTATAATGGAAAGGATTATTATTGCCGCTTCCATACACATCAGTGTGTATTTTACAAACTCAAAATCATTGTTTTGCTAGTACTTATGTGTATTTAAATGTGTGAAACCTAAAATAAACATAATGTGGTTGAAAACACTCAATAGTTGTTATATATGACAGCACTGAGTGCGTCCGTCTCTGGTTCAGCGTCAGCCAACGCGCGAAAGCACGTTTGAATTTAGCAGTTGATCACGTGATGCACCGACCGTTCTAATCACACCGGTGTGATCGTACGCTCCAGGGACCAGCCAAGACTGATCACACCGGTGTGATCGTACGTGTGAAAGGGTTAATATGCATGATAGGCCAATTTAATCACATTTTAAAAAATTTAATTGTTTTTATGGATCATTTCATAGATGTTTGCTGACACTATTTGAGGCAATCTAACTTTTATTGTTTTAAGGCATGTTTAAGCATGTTTGCACAGTTAAGTTTACATTATCTTACTTTTGTTTATAAACTATATTTTTAGAGTTTAATTTAATTAATAAACCCTCTGGTTTTTCCAGGCTTCAGTTATTGTTGGGATACTCTTTAAGTTGACAGCATCATCAAATTATATATCATGATAAATATCGTTATGAACAATATGGAAAAGTATCGTGATCATTTAAAAAAAATTTTTTTTGCCATCAACCACCTTAAATGACAACCAAAAGGAATTTTGACTTTCTGAAGAAAAAAAAAAGAGCACAGATTTGGACCTACCATGCCTGGAGTATCAAGGAGTCGAGGGAATTCACAATTTATGTCCTCAATCGATTTTGTCCCATTAGCTCTTCTCCACTGAGCCCTATGGATGGCTGTTTCTTTCATGTATTCTGCTACTTTGTCAGCTGGCCACATATTATTTTTGAGCCATTCAGAAATTTGCACTGCCCTGTCCGGTGAAATACTTGGCTCTGCAAGTAAAAATAATTTGAACAACAATGAAATTAAGAGCATTTGCCAAAATAATAAACACTTGGTTTTAGTAAAAGATAACAAATTTAAACATTTACCTGGTATATTCAAGATGCTGCTCATGGCTTGAGAATCCTTCTCGCAGCCTGCAGAGTTTTCACGGCTTGCGCAGATTTTACGGCTTGAGCAGTTTTCAGGGCGTGATCTCTTTCTGATATTTCTTAGGCGGCCCTCCAGGAATCCAGTAGCTGGACGATGGCTTCGTCCTGGGCTGAACCATGCTTCCTAAAAACACAAAATAAGTTTGTATCCTGTAGGAATGTGACCAAAACTAAATACTTTATTTGCAAAGGCACATATAATGAATTACACATTCTATGGAGCTCCTAAAGGGACATGGTGATGGAACAAATTTGAGATAGGAGCAGAAATTAAGTTTCAATGCTTTTGCTCACAAAAGTTTAACAAATAAACTAAGGTTGTGCAATGTCTATCAAACTGACATCAGACAATGTTTACAGTGAAAGGTCTGCACAGGACTTTTTTTTCCCCGTCCCGCACCTGCAAGGTTCTATTCCTGGCCCCGCAATTGAAATGATTTAATTCCCAACCCAACGGGTCCCGCTAAATTTAGATAGTTTCCAGAATCTCATATTTAAACTTCCCCTAAAGAAAGAGAGATGGGGATAACAAATATAAAATCTTGGCTATACAAGAAGTTATACATTTGAATATCAGTCATTTAGTTCATGTAAAACATCTAGTAGCCTATAATTCTAATAATTTTAGCAAACATTTTTTTTACTGTTTAAATTGTTCATCGAACTGTCTTGAATGTAATTTGTATTGTGATCGGGAAAAAAAACTTCATTATGTTATTATTACCAAAGGGATGGGGGGTCACAATGCCTCATCTCCGTCTATCGGCCCAACTCTAAAATGAATGCAAAAGCATTGAAATATATTCTCATCATCTTATTTTTCCATCACCATGTCCCTTTAGGGGCTCCATAGAATGGGTTACTCATTTTCTCTGCCTTTCTGAATAAGGTATTCAGCTTCAAAAACATCCATAGCATCCTGTGAATGTAACAAGGCCATAGACCACTTTGTTCCTTTTAAAATAAAAAGCTTTAGAAATGTGACAACAAGAAAGTTGTACTTACATAGCCTTTACCCTGGGAGTCCTTTAGACAGGGATATTGCTCAACCAGAGAAACAGCCAAACACATCTTTGTCTTAGAGGATGGGCTAGAAATAATAATAATAAAATAATTAAGGAGTTTACTTATCATTATAATACAGACATGAAAGAATTTCCAGTGTTAGACAGACATAGGCCACATACACACTGTAGCTAAATTTGGTTGTCAATACACCTTTAAAGGGATAGTTCACCCAAAAATAAAAACATCTTTCATTACTGCAACTGGCTTAAGCAACTGACACTTCGAAGGCCCAGAAAGCTAGTAAAAACATCATGGATGTAGACCATGTTACTCCAGTGGTTCAACTATACATTTCTGAAGTGACGGAATGCTTTTTGTGTACCAAAAAATACAAAAATATCAACTATATTCAAAATTTTCTTCACTTCCGCTTCAATCCCCAACGTGCATTCATGGGAGCTGCTTCTCCTGTCCTCAAGAGTACCACGACGCATGCTTGTTGTGCTGCACTAGAGCACGACTCTCACGATACAACCCGTACCAGATGCGCTGTTACTGTTTGCAAGCAGAGCAACACTGTATTACAGTATTATTACATTAGTGTCTACTGTACTTGGAGCCTAACATTGACTACATCCATGATGTTTTTACTACCTTTCTAGGCCTTCGAAGTGTCAGTTGCTTAAGCTGTCAATGGAAGGACAGAAACTTCTCAGATTTCATTTAAAATAGAGATTCTATTTTAGATAGATTCAAGAGATTTCCACGACGCATGCGCGAGAATTGCGATCTCCTTCAACTACTTCAGTTAAGTTCTCGCGCATGCGCGCCGTGGAAATCTCTTGAAGTCTCGTTTCAGGCCTACAAGGAAGAAAAGGAATAGTCGAATAAAGTCGTTATTTTTGTTTGTTTTTTCGCACAAAAAGTATTCTCGTCGCTTGATAAACTTATAGTTGAGCCACTGTTGCGACATGGAATATTTAAACATTTTCTTTAATGACTTTCTGGGCCGTCTGGTGTCAGTCCCTTAGGCAGCCTATGTAGTAGTCATAAACCTCTCAGATTTAATCATAAATATCTTCATTTGTGTTCCGAAGACGAACGAAGGTCTTACGGGGTTGGTACAGCATGGGGGTGAGTAATTAATGACTTAATTTTCATTTTTGGGTGAACTAACCCTTTAAGACCTCAGAAATATTCTGTTGTAAAAGACAAAGAAGCAATCTTTTCAAACGTAGCTGCAGATCTAAAAATTTGACTAAATGTGGCTACACAGGACTAAATGTAAAAAATAACTGTCAAAATTAAAGGGATAGTTCACGCACAAATAAAAAATGTCTGTCATTAATTAATCACCTTCATGTTGTTCCAATCCCCTAAGACTTCTGTTCATCCTCGGAACACATTCGAAGATATTTTAAATGTGTTCAATTGTGTTCCGAGGACGAACAGAAGTCTTAGGGGATTGAAACAACATGAAGGTGATTAATTAATGACAGACGTTTTTTTTTTTTTTTTTTTGGGCAAACTATCCTGCTAGAGCCCTGCTATTCAGAGCTCAATGGGTTTTAATGAACATATAAAGAAGTGCATTTTAATTTTACTTAAATAAAGTTTACCTTTAAAGATTGGTATCAAGACATCCAAGTTCCATTCTTTCAGCTTCTGCTGTACAAAATGATCAATTATTATAAGCTGTTATTCTGCAACCTGTCAGTAGGAAAATGGGAAA
Source organism: Tiaroga cobitis (assembly GCA_030578255.1). Lineage (NCBI taxonomy): Eukaryota > Metazoa > Chordata > Actinopteri > Cypriniformes > Leuciscidae > Tiaroga > Tiaroga cobitis. Next base: position 9,851,898 of record CM060592.1, read on the forward strand.
ATTGGTAGAGACTGTGAGTTTTAAGTAGTCATCACGTTTCTTAAAACACAAAAGACAAAGACAAAATGGTCTGTATATCAAACAGATGAGAATATGAGAAATTCTAATACACTTAAAGGGTTAGTTCACCCTAAAATGAAAATTAACTCATTAATTACTCACCCTCATGCTGTACCAACCCCGTAAGACCTTCGTTCGTCTTCGGAACACAAATGAAGATATTTATGATTAAATCTGAGAGGTTGATCACTCCTCCATAGGCTGCCTAAGGGAATGACACCGGACGGCCCAGAGAGTCATTGAAGAAAATGTTTAAATATTCCATGTCACAACAGTGGCTCAACTATAAGTTTATCAAGCGACGAGAATACTTTTTGTGCGAAAAAACAAACAAAAATAACGACTTTATTCGACTATTCCTTTTCTTCCTTGTAGGCCTGAAACAAGACTTCAAGAGATTTCCACGGCGCGCACGCGCGAGAACTGAACTGAAGTAGTTGAAGGAGATCGCAATTCTCGCGCATGCGTCGGATATATATTATTTGCAGGCAAAAGATAACTTGATCACTGGCTTTTCTTTACAAAGAACAATTAAAATAAAACTCAAAGAACTAAGCATATTTGTCTTGTCTTTTATTAAACATTAATGAAATGTTTTATATTTTTTCTGATGGTGCAATGTTGTGTAACATGGCCCATGCAATGTCACAGGCCCTGTCAGGTGCAACCCTCAGACTTTTCAGATACTTTAGTTGGCTAAAGTTCACTTCATTGTGTGCCCTTTTCCTGCTAGAGCTGCATTGTTACTGGTCTGGGGTTTGGGTCAGGAAATGGGGTCATAAAACACCTGTCTCCAAGCAGGATCCTGTTGTAATCACCTGTTTAATGGAAAAATTCAGTTCTGTTAGGATAAGCATAAGTGTATGTAATACAGTGAGCTTGATATTTATATTTTTTTTTACCACATTCAAATAATGTGCATAAATCTCTGAAAATTCTTGAGTCAGGCACATATCCTGGCCATATTTGTGATATGGAACATAGTCACACACGATCTAAGATATTTTAGTCAGTCAACTGCCTTTTTAAAATTTGATATAATATAAGGCTACTAATCTAGATAAGAATCGCAATAGTAACTTGCCTGCACTGTTATTAAAGCCCGACTCCGTCGAGTCGAACATTTATGCGTTTCCAACAAATTAATGATGTAAACGACATCCTCACGAGTCATGAGAAAAATTATCTCTCTCAAAAAGTACACTATCGCGCTACGCTAAAAGACTTCCCATATCAGCTCCGCTTATAAAGCTGCGATCTAATCCTGTTAACATGAAATAAGCCTGCTCGCGAGCAGGTTCAAGCTGGCGCACTTGTTGCTATGACAGCAAGTCCAGGATGAGCATCGAAGAACCAAACAATCCAAGATCATGCCAAATCGCCAACAATCAAATCCAGCTAACTGAGTTAGCGACGTAGGAAGAACGGGCCCCTGGAAGACATACAACTTTTAAGCTGTGAATATTTAAAAAAATTTTTTTTGAGGGAATCTGGAGTTTATCACACAATTTTTAAATGTAATAAGTATTCCATCCATATACATGTCTTTAATAGTCTGAATACCTTTAGTTTTCCATAGTTTAAATCCTCCATCCTTGTATTTATTATTATTTATTGTTAGACAGTTTCTAAATGATCTTGATGAATGTGAAGGGGTCATGTTTGCCTTCTTGTTCTTAAAGAAGATTTTAAATCTAAGCACCCTTGGTTTGGATACAAAAACAAAAAAATGGATAACTTTAGGTAGATTTTTAGTTTTGGCAGCTTCTAAAACAGTGGACACAGATAAATATACAGTTTGTGTGCTTGTATGTATGTGGGAGAAATGGACACTACACACATACAAATATGAATACAGTAGTTACATTGTTTATGCTTCACAGGGTGCCTGGTCTGTAGCAGTCTGAACTCCATTGGGATCATCAAGGAGCAAGGTGTATCTCTCTAAAAATAATGGATGAACTTTGAAATTCAAGCATCTGGCCAGGGAAGTAGAGAGACAAGTCTTAAGAAATAAGGTGAGGTGCTTTGTTAAGGCGCACAATCAAGTTGTGAAGATGAGAGAACAACAGAAAGAAGCAGTCATTGAGAATGTGGTGGAGGCTATGACTGAGTCCTACATGAAGGAAACTGAAGCTGTGTTTCGAACAGCCTACCATTTGGCCAAAAAGAACAGACCCTTTTCTGACCACAAGAGCCTCACTGAGCTGCAGGAATTGAATGGTATAAAGATGGGCTCAATACTTCATTCACGTTACAGTGCAACACAAATAATCAAACATGTTGCCAATGAGATGCAGACCAAAATCATCACTAGCATAATAGCGTCATCATTGAGTAAGTTAGCCATCTTAATTGACGAGGCCTCTTCTTTAAGTCACAAAGCTGTCATGACAGTTTCAGTTAAAGCAGGGATCGGCAACCCAAAATGTTGAAAGAGCCATATTGGACCAAAAAAAAAAAAAAAAAAAATCTGTCTGGAGCCGCAAAAAATTAAAAGCTTTATATAAGCCTTATAATGAAGGCAACACATGCTGTAGGCTAAGTGTTATATTAGCTTTATTAGCCCCCTAGTATCAAAATGATAAGTAGATCGGGCCCAAAAAATCAAACGCGGCCCGGTGTAGCAGTCGATTCTGTTCCCTTCCGGAATTCCTGTTCCCTTTACGCAATCATACTACAAATCGTGCGTAGTTGCCGCTTCACCATCAGGTTACCATACGTACCATCAGAATTGAATACGACACGAAGCACAACTGGATGTACGGGAAGCCAAAAGGTTAAAAAAGTGTTATTTTTTAATAAAAAAAAGTTATTATAAGCGAGTTTTTCCTGCTCTGTCATTTCAATCTAGCTTATTTAATTTAAAAAAAAACAAAAACAAATTTAAACCGTTATTAGCGATTTCAATGTAATGTTTATTAAGGCTTTGATATTTGAACCACAATCACTTCACAATTTAATGTCACATTTTTATAAAATAAATAGCCTACTTGTTTTGATTTTCGAGTAGGTTTAACCAAAGGGAAAAAATAAAGCCATATTTACCCAAAGAACATCTGCACTGCAATCACCTGCACATGCAGTCAATGTTTCTGCCTCTCCTTCAGAGTCCTCAAAAGTGTCTGCCTCTCCACAAAAATGGCACAGGTCACTTAGGTCATCTATGAGGTACAGTACAACACTGAAAGTGATGCACATCAAAAAGCACATCAATAACATTCATGACTTTATAAAGCCATACCAGATTGGCGGAGCAGAGTTAAAGAAATCTCCATTCTGAATCGTGTTAAATATTGTAGATCACTGGAGAAGTTTATTGTCGTATTTTGCAGAATGTGTTCTGCAAACTGAGGAAGTAACAAGAAATATGAACTTAAGCATCATCCCATTTTAATGAACACTTAATATTTCCTACAATACTATAATCACACACCTTCAAAGCGAACACACCACATGATATGGCATCCCACTGAAGTGGGTGAGGCAAGGTTTCACACACCCAGTTTGAAACCGAAATACCCTTTGCCATCATCAGGGCTCTACAAACAAGATAGTATTATTTCAAGCATACAGTATTACACAATAACACTACATATGGTGCATGAAATATACCTTGTTGTCTCCAAACACTTTTTCTTCTTGATATCTGACTCTCCAATTGAGTCAAGCAGAATGTTTTTTTGTTGGGATAGGTATATAGCCTAAGTAACATCCAAAAAGACAACTTGATAGGGGTATATAATTGCTAATCAGGATTAAGGGGAAAACTTAAGTAAACTGTTCTATACCACAAATACTTACAACTAGGAACCAGTGTTGGCCCTCATTTACAATACCCACTATGACCTCATAGTTTGCTGGGTCCAACTAAAAAATAAAATTTAAAAATATACATGTTCTATCATTGAAACTTTGCCAATGTACACCAAGCCCTGAACAAAATGAACATTAGCACAAGTAAAAAAAATAATAAAAAAAGTGCACTTTTGCAGGACACCTTGAGCCTTTCATGTTTTCCTTTCCACATATCTGTCATGGCAAATGTGTCCATGTGGAATGCCTTGCCTGATGATGTCAAATTGTGCTCCCTCACTTTCAGGGACAGATATGCATTTATAACCTTGACAAACATGGCAAAACATTAATACAAAATATTAGCATAGCAGATGAAATGCTTATCTGTCAAAATCAATGAAATGTGTACCTCACTCTCCAACTCCCTTCCAGGGCCAATCTGTAGGTCTTTGAAAAATAGTTTGTAGGGTCCCACTCTGGACAGCAGTACATAACTGTCGTTTCCAGCCCAGGCACTTTTGATATCTACAGAGGATAACCAAAAACAGCATTGCACTTACCACCTCACAAATATATTAGAAATCAGACTAATATTGATCTATTATAAGATCTGACTTGTGCATCAACACTTACAGCGATGCACTGCATCTGTGGTGTCGGCTGGTACCTCTGCTATCATTGTAGGGGTGTGGGACACAGGAGAGGAAAGTGGCATTTTGGTTGAAAAATTCAACGGAGACAGGGGAGAGGATCTTGTAGATTTAGATCTAGTAGACAAGTCAATTGGTGAGGATGGAGGTGATGGTGGGGGCTGGTGTCCATGTGTCTTGATGATGGTGAGGTCTACAGGTGTAAGTGAAGGGCATAACGTTTCTTGATGTGCTCTTTTATGTTGTGGTTCTTGGGTAATTCTATGGGGTATCCGGGGTGTGTCTTCTTTAAAGGGTTTGAGGTGGTCAGTGTTGATTTTGGGGAATATCTTTCCATTTTCATCCCTTAAATCTGCGTTTTTTTCTTGCAAATAAACAACTTCATGTGGTCCCAACCAGCTGCGCTCAAGCTTGCCCCCTTTCCTTTGTTGGGTCCGTATGTTTTTTCTTAAGACTTTCTGCCCTAAAAAAAATGGTGCCTGATTTGCCACTGCAGCCACCCTCTGTCCTGTCTCCTGTCCTGTTTTTTTCTTACATTTATTTTTACAATGTTGTCCATTTTCTCCTTCAGAGAAATGGCCTTTGAAATGGTGTCCTCTGCTATCACAGATTCCACTGTGCTGTTGACCTTTAGAAACATTGAAGATTGAAATGATTTCACTAAATTAATGCATGATATTTATATGGAACAATGTAAATGATCACATACCTCATATATCTCCGGCACCTCAAAAGGATATCGTGCATCCATTCCGAACATTAAAAATAATGGGGAGAACCTAGTTGTCAGCTGTTTCTTGGTTCTAAGACCAAACATTACCGCATCTAGGTACTCATCCCATTTTTCTGGTCTTGTATCCACCAGTTTGCACAAGGCTCTGGAGTTATGATCAAAATGAGTTAAATTATGAGTAACCAATTTTCAAAGACAAATATTTCCCTGAATATTGCATTCCCACAAAGCAACCCATAAATGAAGGTTCACCTCTGAATGGTTCCATTTAATTTTTCCACGAGCCCGTTTGTTTGTGGATGGTATGGGGCACAGAGGCTTCTCTCCACATTGAGGAAGGTACAGAGCTCTTCATTGATCTGTTTCCAAAACATACATTAACATTAATCTACATAAACAAAAACAAATGTGTGATACCATTAAATTCTCATGCATATTGAATTTAGTTCATTTAACAAACTACAAACCTGGTTTACAAACTCAGTCCCTTGGTCAGTTAGAATTCTTTTTGGTGCCCCAAACCTGTAGAAAAAATTTAGAATGCAGCGCAAGAAAACTGCGGCAGATTTATTTGGGATTGGATATGCCTCGGACCATTTAGTATAGTAGTCAATGAGGACACAAATGTACTCATTTCCCTGGTTGGTTTTGGTGACTTTCCCCACTAAATCCATGCCTAGCAGTTCCAGTGTTATGAGGTTGCAGGATAGACGAACCCAAAAGCAGACTGATTGCTCTACACACAATTTATTGAGGACAAAACAGAAAACAAAAACCCACGAGGGGGCAAAACAGGACAGATGGGGCAGTACAACTAGACTAAGACAGGAAATAAACTAGGACTAGATACTGACTGATAAAGACAAGATGAAGAAAACAAACAACTACATAAACTCACAATTCTTAATACAATATTCAGACAAAGTACTCACAGGACTCTCACAAAGAATATCACGCACAGCTTGACAATGTACCGACACAGGACAGCAAACACAAGGGGATTAAATAGGGAGACACTAATGACAAAGACAGGTGAAGCCGACTAGACAAGGACAGGTGAAACTGACTAGACAATAATGACGAGACGAGGATAACAAGGGGGCGGGGTAACATAACGAGATAACACAAGCACATGGCTCAAAACACAAGACCATGTGCTTGCACACAAAACATGGGTCTGTCATGATCCTGCCTCAAGACTAGAGAAATGAAATGACAAGAGGGCAGAATCATGACAGAACCCCCACCTTAAGGAGCGGCTACCAGACGCTCCAAAAGAGGACATCAAACACGAGACATGACAGACTGGGAAACAGACACAAACCAACAAAACATGACAAATAAAAGCAACGGCATACAAGAATATACAATAATGGGGTTGGGATGCATCAATAAAAATAACAAACAAGGGAGGGGGGGGCGGGGGAACAAGAAAGTTCATAGGTGGTAGACCAGGGAGGGTGGGAGGGCTGGGGGTCTTGGGTTTACGGTTCGAGGGTTTAGGGCGAGGAATCCGGGCAGGTTTGGACCGGGACACATGAGGAGTCTTGGAGGAAACAGTCCGGGGTTGATTAGGGACAGGAGGAACAGTGGACGACGGAGAGGGAATCACGACAGGGGAAGCTGAGGGTGGCGAGACAAGACCTCTGACTGGGGAAACAGTGGGAAAAGGAACAGGACACATAACAGGGGGCGTAGCAGACGGCTGTGGAGCGGGAACTGAACTCACCGAATCAGACTCGGCACACATGAAAACAGACTCGGAAGAGGCTCTGTGTCTGCAGCGGGCTCTGTGTCTGCAGCGGGCTCTGTGTCTGCAGCGGGCTCTGTGTCTGCAGCGGGCTCTGTGTCTGCAGCGGGCTCTGTGTCTGCAGCGGGCTCTGTGTCTGCAGCGGGCTCTGTGTCTGCAGCGGGCTCTGTGTCTGCAGCGGGCTCTGTGTCTGCAGCGGGCTCTGTGTCTGCAGCGGGCTCTGTGTCTGCAGCGGGCTCTGTGTCTGCAGCGGGCTCTGTGTCTGCAGCGGGCTCTGTGTCTGCAGCGGGCTCTGTGTCTGCAGCGGGCTCTGTGTCTGCAGCGGGCTCTGTGTCTGCAGCGGGCTCTGTGTCTGCAGCGGGCTCTGTGTCTGCAGCGGGCTCTGTGTCTGCAGCGGGCTCTGTGTCTGCAGCGGGCTCTGTGTCTGCAGCGGGCTCTGTGTCTGCAGCGGGCTCTGTGTCTGCAGCGGGCTCTGTGTCTGCAGCGGGCTCTGTGTCTGCAGCGGGCTCTGTGTCTGCAGCGGGCTCTGTGTCTGCAGCGGGCTCTGTGTCTGCAGCGGGCTCTGTGTCTGCAGCGGGCTCTGTGTCTGCAGCGGGCTCTGTGTCTGCAGCGGGCTCTGTGTCTGCAGCGGGCTCTGTGTCTGCAGCGGGCTCTGTGTCTGCAGCGGGCTCTGTGTCTGCAGCGGGCTCTGTGTCTGCAGCGGGCTCTGTGTCTGCAGCGGGCTCTGTGTCTGCAGCGGGCTCTGTGTCTGCAGCGGGCTCTGTGTCTGCAGCGGGCTCTGTGTCTGCAGCGGGCTCTGTGTCTGCAGCGGGCTCTGTGTCTGCAGCGGGCTCTGTGTCTGCAGCGGGCTCTGTGTCTGCAGCGGGCTCTGTGTCTGCAGCGGGCTCTGTGTCTGCAGCGGGCTCTGTGTCTGCAGCGGGCTCTGTGTCTGCAGCGGGCTCTGTGTCTGCAGCGGGCTCTGTGTCTGCAGCGGGCTCTGTGTCTGCAGCGGGCTCTGTGTCTGCAGCGGGCTCTGTGTCTGCAGCGGGCTCTGTGTCTGCAGCGGGCTCTGTGTCTGCAGCGGGCTCTGTGTCTGCAGCGGGCTCTGTGTCTGCAGCGGGCTCTGTGTCTGCAGCGGGCTCTGTGTCTGCAGCGGGCTCTGTGTCTGCAGCGGGCTCTGTGTCTGCAGCGGGCTCTGTGTCTGCAGCGGGCTCTGTGTCTGCAGCGGGCTCTGTGTCTGCAGCGGGCTCTGTGTCTGCAGCGGGCTCTGTGTCTGCAGCGGGCTCTGTGTCTGCAGCGGGCTCTGTGTCTGCAGCGGGCTCTGTGTCTGCAGCGGGCTCTGTGTCTGCAGCGGGCTCTGTGTCTGCAGCGGGCTCTGTGTCTGCAGCGGGCTCTGTGTCTGCAGCGGGCTCTGTGTCTGCAGCGGGCTCTGTGTCTGCAGCGGGCTCTGTGTCTGCAGCGGGCTCTGTGTCTGCAGCGGGCTCTGTGTCTGCAGCGGGCTCTGTGTCTGCAGCGGGCTCTGTGTCTGCAGCGGGCTCTGTGTCTGCAGCGGGCTCTGTGTCTGCAGCGGGCTCTGTGTCTGCAGCGGGCTCTGTGTCTGCAGCGGGCTCTGTGTCTGCAGCGGGCTCTGTGTCTGCAGCGGGCTCTGTGTCTGCAGCGGGCTCTGTGTCTGCAGCGGGCTCTGTGTCTGCAGCGGGCTCTGTGTCTGCAGCGGGCTCTGTGTCTGCAGCGGGCTCTGTGTCTGCAGCGGGCTCTGTGTCTGCAGCGGGCTCTGTGTCTGCAGCGGGCTCTGTGTCTGCAGCGGGCTCTGTGTCTGCAGCGGGCTCTGTGTCTGCAGCGGGCTCTGTGTCTGCAGCGGGCTCTGTGTCTGCAGCGGGCTCTGTGTCTGCAGCGGGCTCTGTGTCTGCAGCGGGCTCTGTGTCTGCAGCGGGCTCTGTGTCTGCAGCGGGCTCTGTGTCTGCAGCGGGCTCTGTGTCTGCAGCGGGCTCTGTGTCTGCAGCGGGCTCTGTGTCTGCAGCGGGCTCTGTGTCTGCAGCGGGCTCTGTGTCTGCAGCGGGCTCTGTGTCTGCAGCGGGCTCTGTGTCTGCAGCGGGCTCTGTGTCTGCAGCGGGCTCTGTGTCTGCAGCGGGCTCTGTGTCTGCAGCGGGCTCTGTGTCTGCAGCGGGCTCTGTGTCTGCAGCGGGCTCTGTGTCTGCAGCGGGCTCTGTGTCTGCAGCGGGCTCTGTGTCTGCAGCGGGCTCTGTGTCTGCAGCGGGCTCTGTGTCTGCAGCGGGCTCTGTGTCTGCAGCGGGCTCTGTGTCTGCAGCGGGCTCTGTGTCTGCAGCGGGCTCTGTGTCTGCAGCGGGCTCTGTGTCTGCAGCGGGCTCTGTGTCTGCAGCGGGCTCTGTGTCTGCAGCGGGCTCTGTGTCTGCAGCGGGCTCTGTGTCTGCAGCGGGCTCTGTGTCTGCAGCGGGCTCTGTGTCTGCAGCGGGCTCTGTGTCTGCAGCGGGCTCTGTGTCTGCAGCGGGCTCTGTGTCTGCAGCGGGCTCTGTGTCTGCAGCGGGCTCTGTGTCTGCAGCGGGCTCTGTGTCTGCAGCGGGCTCTGTGTCTGCAGCGGGCTCTGTGTCTGCAGCGGGCTCTGTGTCTGCAGCGGGCTCTGTGTCTGCAGCGGGCTCTGTGTCTGCAGCGGGCTCTGTGTCTGCAGCGGGCTCTGTGTCTGCAGCGGGCTCTGTGTCTGCAGCGGGCTCTGTGTCTGCAGCGGGCTCTGTGTCTGCAGCGGGCTCTGTGTCTGCAGCGGGCTCTGTGTCTGCAGCGGGCTCTGTGTCTGCAGCGGGCTCTGTGTCTGCAGCGGGCTCTGTGTCTGCAGCGGGCTCTGTGTCTGCAGCGGGCTCTGTGTCTGCAGCGGGCTCTGTGTCTGCAGCGGGCTCTGTGTCTGCAGCGGGCTCTGTGTCTGCAGCGGGCTCTGTGTCTGCAGCGGGCTCTGTGTCTGCAGCGGGCTCTGTGTCTGCAGCGGGCTCTGTGTCTGCAGCGGGCTCTGTGTCTGCAGCGGGCTCTGTGTCTGCAGCGGGCTCTGTGTCTGCAGCGGGCTCTGTGTCTGCAGCGGGCTCTGTGTCTGCAGCGGGCTCTGTGTCTGCAGCGGGCTCTGTGTCTGCAGCGGGCTCTGTGTCTGCAGCGGGCTCTGTGTCTGCAGCGGGCTCTGTGTCTGCAGCGGGCTCTGTGTCTGCAGCGGGCTCTGTGTCTGCAGCGGGCTCTGTGTCTGCAGCGGGCTCTGTGTCTGCAGCGGGCTCTGTGTCTGCAGCGGGCTCTGTGTCTGCAGCGGGCTCTGTGTCTGCAGCGGGCTCTGTGTCTGCAGCGGGCTCTGTGTCTGCAGCGGGCTCTGTGTCTGCAGCGGGCTCTGTGTCTGCAGCGGGCTCTGTGTCTGCAGCGGGCTCTGTGTCTGCAGCGGGCTCTGTGTCTGCAGCGGGCTCTGTGTCTGCAGCGGGCTCTGTGTCTGCAGCGGGCTCTGTGTCTGCAGCGGGCTCTGTGTCTGCAGCGGGCTCTGTGTCTGCAGCGGGCTCTGTGTCTGCAGCGGGCTCTGTGTCTGCAGCGGGCTCTGTGTCTGCAGCGGGCTCTGTGTCTGCAGCGGGCTCTGTGTCTGCAGCGGGCTCTGTGTCTGCAGCGGGCTCTGTGTCTGCAGCGGGCTCTGTGTCTGCAGCGGGCTCTGTGTCTGCAGCGGGCTCTGTGTCTGCAGCGGGCTCTGTGTCTGCAGCGGGCTCTGTGTCTGCAGCGGGCTCTGTGTCTGCAGCGGGCTCTGTGTCTGCAGCGGGCTCTGTGTCTGCAGCGGGCTCTGTGTCTGCAGCGGGCTCTGTGTCTGCAGCGGGCTCTGTGTCTGCAGCGGGCTCTGTGTCTGCAGCGGGCTCTGTGTCTGCAGCGGGCTCTGTGTCTGCAGCGGGCTCTGTGTCTGCAGCGGGCTCTGTGTCTGCAGCGGGCTCTGTGTCTGCAGCGGGCTCTGTGTCTGCAGCGGGCTCTGTGTCTGCAGCGGGCTCTGTGTCTGCAGCGGGCTCTGTGTCTGCAGCGGGCTCTGTGTCTGCAGCGGGCTCTGTGTCTGCAGCGGGCTCTGTGTCTGCAGCGGGCTCTGTGTCTGCAGCGGGCTCTGTGTCTGCAGCGGGCTCTGTGTCTGCAGCGGGCTCTGTGTCTGCAGCGGGCTCTGTGTCTGCAGCGGGCTCTGTGTCTGCAGCGGGCTCTGTGTCTGCAGCGGGCTCTGTGTCTGCAGCGGGCTCTGTGTCTGCAGCGGGCTCTGTGTCTGCAGCGGGCTCTGTGTCTGCAGCGGGCTCTGTGTCTGCAGCGGGCTCTGTGTCTGCAGCGGGCTCTGTGTCTGCAGCGGGCTCTGTGTCTGCAGCGGGCTCTGTGTCTGCAGCGGGCTCTGTGTCTGCAGCGGGCTCTGTGTCTGCAGCGGGCTCTGTGTCTGCAGCGGGCTCTGTGTCTGCAGCGGGCTCTGTGTCTGCAGCGGGCTCTGTGTCTGCAGCGGGCTCTGTGTCTGCAGCGGGCTCTGTGTCTGCAGCGGGCTCTGTGTCTGCAGCGGGCTCTGTGTCTGCAGCGGGCTCTGTGTCTGCAGCGGGCTCTGTGTCTGCAGCGGGCTCTGTGTCTGCAGCGGGCTCTGTGTCTGCAGCGGGCTCTGTGTCTGCAGCGGGCTCTGTGTCTGCAGCGGGCTCTGTGTCTGCAGCGGGCTCTGTGTCTGCAGCGGGCTCTGTGTCTGCAGCGGGCTCTGTGTCTGCAGCGGGCTCTGTGTCTGCAGCGGGCTCTGTGTCTGCAGCGGGCTCTGTGTCTGCAGCGGGCTCTGTGTCTGCAGCGGGCTCTGTGTCTGCAGCGGGCTCTGTGTCTGCAGCGGGCTCTGTGTCTGCAGCGGGCTCTGTGTCTGCAGCGGGCTCTGTGTCTGCAGCGGGCTCTGTGTCTGCAGCGGGCTCTGTGTCTGCAGCGGGCTCTGTGTCTGCAGCGGGCTCTGTGTCTGCAGCGGGCTCTGTGTCTGCAGCGGGCTCTGTGTCTGCAGCGGGCTCTGTGTCTGCAGCGGGCTCTGTGTCTGCAGCGGGCTCTGTGTCTGCAGCGGGCTCTGTGTCTGCAGCGGGCTCTGTGTCTGCAGCGGGCTCTGTGTCTGCAGCGGGCTCTGTGTCTGCAGCGGGCTCTGTGTCTGCAGCGGGCTCTGTGTCTGCAGCGGGCTCTGTGTCTGCAGCGGGCTCTGTGTCTGCAGCGGGCTCTGTGTCTGCAGCGGGCTCTGTGTCTGCAGCGGGCTCTGTGTCTGCAGCGGGCTCTGTGTCTGCAGCGGGCTCTGTGTCTGCAGCGGGCTCTGTGTCTGCAGCGGGCTCTGTGTCTGCAGCGGGCTCTGTGTCTGCAGCGGGCTCTGTGTCTGCAGCGGGCTCTGTGTCTGCAGCGGGCTCTGTGTCTGCAGCGGGCTCTGTGTCTGCAGCGGGCTCTGTGTCTGCAGCGGGCTCTGTGTCTGCAGCGGGCTCTGTGTCTGCAGCGGGCTCTGTGTCTGCAGCGGGCTCTGTGTCTGCAGCGGGCTCTGTGTCTGCAGCGGGCTCTGTGTCTGCAGCGGGCTCTGTGTCTGCAGCGGGCTCTGTGTCTGCAGCGGGCTCTGTGTCTGCAGCGGGCTCTGTGTCTGCAGCGGGCTCTGTGTCTGCAGCGGGCTCTGTGTCTGCAGCGGGCTCTGTGTCTGCAGCGGGCTCTGTGTCTGCAGCGGGCTCTGTGTCTGCAGCGGGCTCTGTGTCTGCAGCGGGCTCTGTGTCTGCAGCGGGCTCTGTGTCTGCAGCGGGCTCTGTGTCTGCAGCGGGCTCTGTGTCTGCAGCGGGCTCTGTGTCTGCAGCGGGCTCTGTGTCTGCAGCGGGCTCTGTGTCTGCAGCGGGCTCTGTGTCTGCAGCGGGCTCTGTGTCTGCAGCGGGCTCTGTGTCTGCAGCGGGCTCTGTGTCTGCAGCGGGCTCTGTGTCTGCAGCGGGCTCTGTGTCTGCAGCGGGCTCTGTGTCTGCAGCGGGCTCTGTGTCTGCAGCGGGCTCTGTGTCTGCAGCGGGCTCTGTGTCTGCAGCGGGCTCTGTGTCTGCAGCGGGCTCTGTGTCTGCAGCGGGCTCTGTGTCTGCAGCGGGCTCTGTGTCTGCAGCGGGCTCTGTGTCTGCAGCGGGCTCTGTGTCTGCAGCGGGCTCTGTGTCTGCAGCGGGCTCTGTGTCTGCAGCGGGCTCTGTGTCTGCAGCGGGCTCTGTGTCTGCAGCGGGCTCTGTGTCTGCAGCGGGCTCTGTGTCTGCAGCGGGCTCTGTGTCTGCAGCGGGCTCTGTGTCTGCAGCGGGCTCTGTGTCTGCAGCGGGCTCTGTGTCTGCAGCGGGCTCTGTGTCTGCAGCGGGCTCTGTGTCTGCAGCGGGCTCTGTGTCTGCAGCGGGCTCTGTGTCTGCAGCGGGCTCTGTGTCTGCAGCGGGCTCTGTGTCTGCAGCGGGCTCTGTGTCTGCAGCGGGCTCTGTGTCTGCAGCGGGCTCTGTGTCTGCAGCGGGCTCTGTGTCTGCAGCGGGCTCTGTGTCTGCAGCGGGCTCTGTGTCTGCAGCGGGCTCTGTGTCTGCAGCGGGCTCTGTGTCTGCAGCGGGCTCTGTGTCTGCAGCGGGCTCTGTGTCTGCAGCGGGCTCTGTGTCTGCAGCGGGCTCTGTGTCTGCAGCGGGCTCTGTGTCTGCAGCGGGCTCTGTGTCTGCAGCGGGCTCTGTGTCTGCAGCGGGCTCTGTGTCTGCAGCGGGCTCTGTGTCTGCAGCGGGCTCTGTGTCTGCAGCGGGCTCTGTGTCTGCAGCGGGCTCTGTGTCTGCAGCGGGCTCTGTGTCTGCAGCGGGCTCTGTGTCTGCAGCGGGCTCTGTGTCTGCAGCGGGCTCTGTGTCTGCAGCGGGCTCTGTGTCTGCAGCGGGCTCTGTGTCTGCAGCGGGCTCTGTGTCTGCAGCGGGCTCTGTGTCTGCAGCGGGCTCTGTGTCTGCAGCGGGCTCTGTGTCTGCAGCGGGCTCTGTGTCTGCAGCGGGCTCTGTGTCTGCAGCGGGCTCTGTGTCTGCAGCGGGCTCTGTGTCTGCAGCGGGCTCTGTGTCTGCAGCGGGCTCTGTGTCTGCAGCGGGCTCTGTGTCTGCAGCGGGCTCTGTGTCTGCAGCGGGCTCTGTGTCTGCAGCGGGCTCTGTGTCTGCAGCGGGCTCTGTGTCTGCAGCGGGCTCTGTGTCTGCAGCGGGCTCTGTGTCTGCAGCGGGCTCTGTGTCTGCAGCGGGCTCTGTGTCTGCAGCGGGCTCTGTGTCTGCAGCGGGCTCTGTGTCTGCAGCGGGCTCTGTGTCTGCAGCGGGCTCTGTGTCTGCAGCGGGCTCTGTGTCTGCAGCGGGCTCTGTGTCTGCAGCGGGCTCTGTGTCTGCAGCGGGCTCTGTGTCTGCAGCGGGCTCTGTGTCTGCAGCGGGCTCTGTGTCTGCAGCGGGCTCTGTGTCTGCAGCGGGCTCTGTGTCTGCAGCGGGCTCTGTGTCTGCAGCGGGCTCTGTGTCTGCAGCGGGCTCTGTGTCTGCAGCGGGCTCTGTGTCTGCAGCGGGCTCTGTGTCTGCAGCGGGCTCTGTGTCTGCAGCGGGCTCTGTGTCTGCAGCGGGCTCTGTGTCTGCAGCGGGCTCTGTGTCTGCAGCGGGCTCTGTGTCTGCAGCGGGCTCTGTGTCTGCAGCGGGCTCTGTGTCTGCAGCGGGCTCTGTGTCTGCAGCGGGCTCTGTGTCTGCAGCGGGCTCTGTGTCTGCAGCGGGCTCTGTGTCTGCAGCGGGCTCTGTGTCTGCAGCGGGCTCTGTGTCTGCAGCGGGCTCTGTGTCTGCAGCGGGCTCTGTGTCTGCAGCGGGCTCTGTGTCTGCAGCGGGCTCTGTGTCTGCAGCGGGCTCTGTGTCTGCAGCGGGCTCTGTGTCTGCAGCGGGCTCTGTGTCTGCAGCGGGCTCTGTGTCTGCAGCGGGCTCTGTGTCTGCAGCGGGCTCTGTGTCTGCAGCGGGCTCTGTGTCTGCAGCGGGCTCTGTGTCTGCAGCGGGCTCTGTGTCTGCAGCGGGCTCTGTGTCTGCAGCGGGCTCTGTGTCTGCAGCGGGCTCTGTGTCTGCAGCGGGCTCTGTGTCTGCAGCGGGCTCTGTGTCTGCAGCGGGCTCTGTGTCTGCAGCGGGCTCTGTGTCTGCAGCGGGCGAAGAACGGGAGGCTCCCCTCTTCCTCCTCTTTCTCCTAGGTCGAGAAGCTGAGACCATCGCCGGAGCTGAGACGGGTTGGGGAAGCTCAGCGGAAACCACCGCAGGTACAGCAGGCTCTGCGGAGGAGGATTCTGACGCCGACTCCCACGACAGCCGTCTTCCTCGTTTACCACGAAGACTAACGGGTGTGGATGAGACCTCGGGAGAAGTGGAGTGGGCCTGCTCCCCTTGAGAAACGACAGCCAGGACCCGATCCTCCGGAATCAAGGACAGCTTGGCTGGTGGCGACAACACGGAGGGACCCTGCGGCTCCTTAAGACTCAGACAGTCCACCATGTCCCGGAACGGGCGGTGAACCAACCTCTCTCGTTCAGCCAGAGGTGGGGGAACCTTGAGGCCAGCGATGAAGTAGCGATTTAGGAGGATGTCAGGTAAGAAAACCCTCCTCTTTTCTGCGACTTGAGCATACTCCTTCAACAGCAGATCACCCTGAGGGGGAATTGGGAGCTTGCCCCCTCTCGAGTCGGACATGGTCTTGAGCCACCAATCTTCAAGAGGATCCAACTGCTGATCTCCAGGGGAAGAGAAACAGTCTGCTGAGTTCTGCGTTGGTCGGTACATTCTGTTATGAGGTTGCAGGATAGACGAACCCGAAAGCAGACTGATTGCTCTACACACAATTTATTGAGGACAAAACAGAAAACAAAAACCCACGAGGGGGCAAAACAGGACAGATGGGGCAGTACAACTAGACTAAGACAGGAAATAAACTAGGACTAGATACTGACTGATAAAGACAAGATGAAGAAAACAAACAACTACATAAACTCACAATTCTTAATACAATATTCAGACAAAGTACTCACAGGACTCTCACAAAGAATATCACGCACAGGTTGACAATGTACCGACACAGGACAGCAAACACAAGGGGATTAAATAGGGAGACACTAATGACAAAGACAGGTGAAGCCGACTAGACAAGGACAGGTGAAACTGACTAGACAATAATGACGAGACGAGGATAACAAGGGGGCGGGGTAACATAACGAGACAACACAAGCACATGGCTCAAAACACAAGACCATGTGCTTGCACACAAAACATGGGTCTGTCATGATCCTGCCTCAAGACTAGAGAAATGAAATGACAAGAGGGCAGAATCATGACATCCAGAGGCTTATCCACCTTAAAATGAAAATAAATACATTTAAATTATGTGCACTCATGAAATACCAGTCTCAAATCCCATGCACATCTGTGGACAAGCTTACACATATTGGGATGTACTTGGGCTCCTGCTTGATGGACAGTCTGCTAAACTGGCACTGGGCACACTGCAAAACCTGATGTTCAGAAATAAGCACATGATAAATGCATTCCAAAACATAATACATTCGTATGTTTCACAACAAAGTTAGAAAGGAATAATTTAATATTTACCCATTTATCAATGTCCACCCCCATTCCAGGCCAGTAGAACCTCGCTGAAATGGCAAGCTTGGTTTTTTCTGTTCCACAGTGTGCTCCATGGGGGCTGGCATGGAATTCTGTGAATATTTGGTTGGCCTCTTTTTGACCAATGACCACTTTTTTCCTCAAACCCATACAATTTTTTTGAGGAGATGTAGTAAAGTTGACCATCTATTGAAATAGCTTTATTGTTAGTAAAGTCTAAACAATAACCTGCACGGAGATTCTGAATGTCTAATGAAAGAAATTGGATATTTTAAACTGAAATTGCAGGATAGGTAATTTTTTATGTTCTATTTGCCAAGAAGGCTATGGTCCATGGACAAGTATGTTTTTTTTTTTGTTTTTGTTTTTATCAAGTCTTGGTCTATTACTATACCTCACTCCTGTCTGTGGAGTTATGTTATCTTCACTTTCAAAAATAATTATAATTTAGAATAGATTACTTACCATGAATTTGGATATTGGAGCAACGTCTGCGAATCACATATTTACGGTGTTTTTTTATACCAAATGGATATGTGCCTTGAGTTTTATAGCTCATGATTTCCTCATACATTTTTGGATCCATTGTTGGAATGTGCCAGCAGAAATTCAGGTGACAATGTTGTGTGGTCATCTCCCCAATTTATAACACCATTGATTAACTCGATTAATTAAAGCTAATTAGTGCTCTTAGCAATTGTTAATTAATTACTAGAATGTTATGTTGCACCCATGTATCTTGCATGTGAAAAATATTTTAAAAAAAATAGCAATATGGTTTTATTCATATTTATTTATTTATTTATTTTCATACAGGGAACATAAACGTTTTTTATGACAATAATATGATGAACTCTTTTTTTCATGTGTATTTTGGTGACATTTAACATATTAATTCATGTTGTATACTGTTTACAAAGTTGTATTTCATAAACCTGTCATCTCTGACGTTTTGCTATCTTTATAAATAATACAGACATAATAATATAAAGACAATAATATGAGGCATTGAGTTTGTTTTGTTTTGACAGAAATATTACTGGAGTGTGAGAACCATTTATTAAATGTTGCGCCAATGCTTTTGGCCTTTTTCGCTTTCCGTACTTCCAGTTGTGCTTTGATGCATCTTCTACGCATGCGCTGACATGCCTCTTTGAGGGGGAACACAAATTCCTGTAGGCAACAGAATCGACTGCTACACCGGCCCGACACATTAAACGTAATTATGAGCCCGAGCCCGATTTTAACCCGACCATTTTTTAATACGTGGGTCGTTATAACTGACGTTCTCAACTTTCTTTCTCCCGCTCGCAACATTTATGTTTTGTCCCGTTCCCCGCCCGCAAATATACTTTTTTCATACCTCCAAATACTTTCAAGCTAGCCTACGTGTCGCCACCGTATCCTCCTGATAAATTATTTGTTATTAAAGCATTAAAACACAAACCACTGTTAATTTAACATAAAAGCAAGCAGTTTACTGCGTGCATGGTTTGGCATGAATGCGCGCAAAGTGCGCTCTCTTAATAACTTAATTCCTAAAAAGCTGACAGTTCATCGCGATCTCACACATCTCTGTTATTATCAATGAAGCTGACTGCACAATGAATCTTTCATAATATCCACACTTTGTTTGTTATAATTGGAGGATTTGCCAGCATACAGAATTCAGCACTGAACAAAAAAGTCAGTTTTGAGCGGTGAGGGGAGTCTATCTTAAATGCTTCTGATTGGACATTGCGTTAAAAAAATCAACACATATGTCTGTGATTGGCTATATCGCTCAACGCTGCAAACATGTTATGAATAGAAATTCTGGCCTGTAAATCGTTTCTATTTTGTTTTAGTAGAGTGAGTGCATTACCGCACGCGCCCGCGCTCGCACTCGGCCATCAAATCTAGTCCCGCGCCGCACTCTATTGCGTTGGGAGTGCTCAGCTATCTTTCTCTTTTTCCCCTTGGGATCCATGGCCCATGACACCCGCCGGTTTCTTTGTTTGTCAGCCACTGGTCTGGCATCACGCAGATTTGACAGACACGTGTGTCAGTCTATGACGTAAATTCTTCGTTGACAGAAATGTTGAAATTAAATATTTATTATACACATTTTTACAACGTTGAAAAACTTTAAGAATGTTTGTCATGTTTTTCCTCCTACAGAAATTATATTAAAACAAAAAATATTTTTTCCATTTTCAAATTTTTGAAAAAGCTCCAGGGAGCCAATAGGGTGGCGCTTAAGAGCCGCATGCGGCTCTAGAGCCGCGGGTTGCCGACCTATGAGTTAAAGCATCAGTCCAAGAAGAAAGCCCTGAATTCATATTCTTTGAGCTTGTTGAACAGGACAATCAGTGAGCAGGTGGCATAGTAGAGGGTTTACTCACTTGTTTAACTAATGCTGGCTTTACAGAAGAATGTGAATGTGAAACCCATGTGATTACATGTGAAATCCATGGGATTACATGTGAAACTTGTGTAAATTCTGATGTAGAAATACCCATGTGAAACCCATGGGATTGCATGTGAAACCCATGTGATTACATGTGAAATACATGGGATTACATGTGAAACTTGTGTAGATTCTGATGTAGAAATACCCATGTGAAACCCATGGGATTGCATGTGAAATCCATGGAATTACATGTGAAACCAATAGAAATCCAGGTGAAACCTACGGGATACATGTGAAGCCCTTGTTAAATCCCACATGTAGGTTTTCATGTGGAAGCCAAACTTAGAACTTAGTGAGAATAATGTTACTTACATTTCTTACCAACAAAACACAAACTCCCAACCATTGAAACTAAAGTAAGCAGAAATCCATGGCAAAACATCACCATGTTCTTCTATAAGGAAGGCCTATTGCCATGTGTCTCGCAATAAAGAAGCTAAAACAAAATTATAAATGGAGTGTTTAATAGCAAACAATGCAAGTATTCATTTAAACTGTCCATTAAAAGGATCAACATGCCCCTAAATAAGATAAAACTAATATACAAATTGAGTGTTTATTTGTCAACATGCACCACTTGTCATGTCTGCTGATGGAACACAGGAAGCAAAAGCGAGTTACTCTTTTTATTACAATAAGTGAACACAGTACAGCCGATGGTGAGGTGACGCAGGGACTTCGACGGTCAGTATCCGTGGAGAAGTGCGGTGAAGAGGTGACGGTGAAACGATGACCCAAAACCACACGACAAGGAGGATGACGACGGCGACGACGACGACGACGACGACGACGACGACGACGACGACGACGACGACGACGACGACGACGACGACGACGACGACGACGACACGGCACCAGGCAGAACAGGACACAGGAACACCAACACCGAGGACATCAATACAACGATCTGACAAGGATGAGGAAACAGCGGTAAGTATATATGGAGTTGTGAGATTGATTGCAGCTGGTGATGTGATGACGATCAGCTGGAGCGGATCAGGAATGCCAATCATTCACGCCCACACGCACGTGCACTCATACAACAACATAAACACGAGACTAGAAGAAACCAGAGAATACATCTACCGTGACACCACTGTATTAAAAAAAAACTGTCAGTAAAATAGGCCAAAAAAATAACTTTAAAAATGAAATAAAAGGGGCAAAACATTTATTCTGGGGATAGAAACTTTATCTAATTGTGTGTCTCAGTCCTCTTGGTTTTCCGCAGCAGGACTCCTGTTTGGGGGGTGAAAGACAAAGCCACCGTGCTGCCTCTTCTGTGCGTTCTAGACAATGCAGTGTGAAAACCTCTGCAGAGACCAAGTTTGTCTGGAATATACTGTAGTACGGGGTAGACAGCCTTTTGACAGGTTTAAAAACCTGCACTGACAATAAGTTCAAAATCAAAATCAGTTATTTGTTATTTCATATTTATATAATTTCGCTACTTACCTACCTGAAGTTAAGTCCCTTGAGCCAAAAATATAAGCACTTATTTAGAAACCCTTATTCGTTATTCATTATAACATTATTAACATAACATTATTCTCTCATATATATATATATATATATATATATATATATATATAACATAACATTATTCTCTCAACAGACATTTACATCGATAGTCTGACGTTATAATTTATTTGCTTTTGGTGTACTGTGGAGTGGGTAAAACTGTTTTTAATGGCAGGCTAGCAGTTACCGTTGACTCGCGCTAGCCTAGCACCGGCGAACTATGCAACTGGAACGACTGGATGAAATTTTTGGAAAACTGTCTCCACTGATTAATAACACCCAGGCTAACTTGGAAATGAGGTCCGATGTCCAAAATCCTGAACCACCCCTTTAAAGGTCCCCTGACATTAAATTTTCACTTTCTGAGGTTTTTTAACATTAATATTAGTTCCCCTAGCCTGTATTTGGTCCCCTCGTGTCTAGAATTTTCAATCGGTGTAAACCAAGCTTTGGCTATTTTTCTCTTCTCTGCAGCTCAGACGCGCTGATCTTGAATCTCCTCCTTATGACGTCATAAGGAGGAAAGGTTACCTCCCCTTTCTCTGCTTTGCCCGCCCGGAGAATTTGGCTCGCCCATGAGAAAATGAGTTAGGAAGTACGAACGCGCGGTTTTTCCTCGAGAGATATCATGGCTTGCAAACGAGCGAAGCATGACAGTTGATCAGTGTTCGGATGTACAAATGAACACAAAAGTATTTTTTAGTTCCTTCATCAAGAAACAATAGGTAAACCCTCTGGGGTCGGCAATCACGCCGGCGTGATCTGCTCGCTTTTTTTCTTATTAGTGCAAAAGAGACTCAAAATACTCGGTTGATTTTGATCTTACATATAAGTGTTATACATCATTAGATCCTGTTAAGTTTCTTTTTTTTGTGGATACTCACAATAAAAACAAAGTGTTTTGCTTTTCACCAAATAAAGAAAAACAAACATGATGCGAGTTCTGCGTTCTCTCTGTCAGTGAAGTCCATTCTGAAACGCGTCCTAAGATTAACTGTAACTCCACGATTACTTGTCACACAGGCACGAGAGATTTTTCTTTATGAAGCTTGAATTCTCTTCTTTTAAATGAAGTAATTTATATAAAAAACAAATATTCTCAGTTTATGCAATCCGTTTGAAACCAAGGAGAGGTCCAGTTTTTTCTTTCTCCCCTCATTATTTTTAATGAGTTGAGGCCGCAACGCCCCCGGCGCTGTTCACATGTAAATAGTTTAGGTGATCGCACACGCCCCCGATCAATGCCATAAAAACACAAAGATTCTTCATGAGATTCACTGATAGTTCATCGCGTTTTGAGGATGGCACGCTACTCCGGTGAAGAAGCCCTTCAGATGATTCTGGACAGCGAGGAAGAATTCACCTTTTCCTCAGAGGAAGATTGTAATTCGGACGAGGAACGGCTGCATTTTTAAGAGCGAATTGACCCCGCCAAGGATACAAGTTCAGAGTAAGTTGTTTAGTGTTATATACTTCTTTTTCTGATAATATAGAACTCATATGAATTTTCAGACTATATTTTGCTTACTTTTGGCTAGCTTTTAACATACTACGTGAAAGATTGCCTTACAATATCCCTAACATTCGTGTATGCTCAAGTGTAAACTTTCAATGTGATAACGTTACTCTCTAAACATTTGTATATTAAATATATTTCACTTAGTTTTGATTAGCTTATGCGTAATGTAGCTTATTTGCGAATATCTGCTAAGGTGTAAATATAATGTGATTTAGTGCAAATATATTTCAGCCTCCTCCGTTAAAATATGTGATACCCTACTGTCTAAATACTAGACATTATGTGTTTATATATAAATGTTCTGTTTTGGTTAGCCTATGACACTGCTTATCTTGCTAATGCTTAAAATGCTCTAAATGTGTGCGGTTAATATGGCCCATCAACACTCGCGGTGTATGGCCCATAAATAGATATTTCTCCGTCCTATGGCCCATCAACAGATATACATTGTGCGTCCATACCCATTAATTGCCCATCAGTTTACTTTGGATTATGTATGCTAACAGTTTTGTTGTTGTTGTTGTTGTTTTATAGAAATGTGTCTGCATCACGCACTCCTTCTCCAGCACCTCGCAGAGGGGAACGCAGGCGTCGTTCAGTTCTCCGTGCGATCGAGAATCATACTGAGTAAGTGCACAGATGATTTTTCTACACTTCTTGGACATTGCTTCCACCAACTCTTTCATTGTGCACAAAGAGCTACATGGTAACTTGTCCCATAAAGAGTTTATGGAGCAACTTATCACAGAGCTATGTGGTGTGTCACAGACAACGGCACCAAAACGGACCAATAGTGACCATGTACCGGTTCCAGGAGCTGAGCTGACATCAGAAGGCAGGGATGTTGCCACAGTTGGTCGCCGCGAATGTGTGCATTGCAAAGTAGTACGTGGTAAAAGGAATTTAACACCATGGAAATGCCAGGCATGCAATGTTCACTTATGTCTTCAGTTGAACAGGAACTGTTTTCAAGAGTGGCATAACGATGTGTGACTGTGTGCTCTGCTGCTAACTTTATGATTATTTGTGATCATAAAGTATAAATAATCAGCTAGTATTATGATACTAGCTGATTATTTAATTTACTCACAATTGATTTGCTTAGAGCCCGCATCAACGGGGCATAAGCATTTACTGTGAGATACCTACCTTTACTTTTGTACACACATTTGATTTGCTTAGAGCAAATTTAGAACATTTAGTTTCTCCACACAGAGGAATTACAATAAAACAGATTGAAAAACAAAACCTTTGAATCTCCTCTCATTCTTTGTTCAGGCTTCCTCACCCTAATGGGCCCTTGGGAGAGTGTCTGTCACACCCCTGGTCTGAATCTCATTAATATTCATAGGCCATTACCACTCCCACGCATAAACCTCTTCTGACAAAAAAACTATCATGCAAAATATAATGTAAAGTTTTTGTTTTATGTGAACGATTAGGAGGGATGATTTTCACATCATTTTGAAGCCAGAACTCGAAGCGACAACATCCATTTGTCAAAAGTCTTGTGGACACATATTTAGCATTTGTTTTGTGGTCTTATTTCAACAACTTTATTTATTTATTTTTTTCTCAATAACCACGCATACACATTATTCTCTTAAAAATACAAACATGTACATACATGTTGCTTAGATATTATGGTAGCCCAGTTTGTGCTATATAGAGTGAATTTACACCTTTGCCATTAACATGTTTATAAATAACTGAAAAAAGCACAAATGTAAGGGCATATCAGAACATCCCAATGGCCCCAAAAACACCTCAGACCCCAGAGGGTTAACATGTAAGGTGAGACGTGGGGCCTGCTTCAAGATGGTATCCGAGGTCTACAGAGCTTGACGATGAAGAACAAGCAAGCAAGCAACAGCCTGGCGAAACATGCAAAGAAATGTTATGTTCAAGTTCTGACTGATACACAAATCAACTTTGATAGTGATTCTGAGGAATACCATACCAGTAGTGACTCTAACCAAGATTAAACATGGCCAGAGTCCTTTTTTTATGTTGTTGTGTGCTGGGGAGGCAGCATTAAGAAGAGGGCTGCGGGGACAGGTTGGTAAGGAAAGCTGGCTCTGTGTTTGGCATGGAGCTGGAGTTAATCATTTATCAAACCGAGGGTAATTTGCAGTAGCAGTCTTTGATCATGCTCAACATTGAGGAGGTCCTTTGTCCCCAGTGCAAAACAGCAACTCAATGTCACAGAAAAGGTTAGGGGAGGAATGGACTTTTCAGCATGAGTCTCACCCTGCGCCAACCTTAAAAAAACTTGGGTCTATTGTCTGGTATTCACTATCCATTTGCCTGTCTTACAGGCTACATTAGCCCCTCTACACATTCTGGACTGTGGTCCCAACATTTACCCCTGTTGGCTCGTATAATCTTTTTTATATTTTTTTATATATATGTATGTTTCTGTTGTTCTATTTATTTTATCTTCTTTGTATTTTTTTTGTTATGCAATACTATTATGCTCACACTCTTTTTTCCATAGTCATATTTAACATGCACAGCACTGATTAAATCCCTGCACTGTTTACTTTTGCACTACCACCACTGCATATCACTCCATAGCTGCCCTTTATGTATGACAGGGTCAGTCCCTATCAGGCCTTTGTAATCACTTGACATGCTCTTCAGTTTTTACATTTGTGATTTTTTTTATGTGTCTAAGCTATGTGTGTTGTTTTTGTGTTTGTATAAGCTAATAAATGCCTAAAATGTGGTGCGTCGTCTTAAGTACAGTGTCTGTACTACGGGGAAGAAGACATTTCATCATGACAGTTTCCTCCATCTCCTAGATACATCTTACATGGATACACAGATAACATTTATTCACGACATCATATGGTTTAAATGTATTTCTTTAAATGTTATTATTTCTGTCTTATTGCCAGGGAAGCTGGATTGCTTTGTTTATTGATATTTTTTAAACTATAATGCTACATCTATCAACATTTATTTA
This sequence comes from Tiaroga cobitis, assembly GCA_030578255.1. Lineage (NCBI taxonomy): Eukaryota > Metazoa > Chordata > Actinopteri > Cypriniformes > Leuciscidae > Tiaroga > Tiaroga cobitis. Next base: position 9,876,930 of record CM060592.1, read on the forward strand.
GATGTTATCATGGTATTCATTACATTATTTTAATAATATCATTTCAGTCTTATTATTGGTGAAACGTTACAGTATGCTGTAAGACAGAACACTACGATGTGGGCAGAGCGGGTCACATGCGAATCCCATATCCCGCAATGCAGGTCAGGGGGTGTTTGACGCCAGTATAGCTTCAATGTACATATTTAATCAGTGGTTTTGTCACAAGTGTAGCAAGTGGCTCGACTACACCACCCCAGGTTAACGGGGAAAACAACCCAAATATAGCACACAAATACGTTCCACCTAGAAAAGGCAAGAGGCATGGGCTTCCGTACAAAAAAAATTTTATTGACGCTATAAGTTGATCAACAATGATTTAAAATCAGTAATTCGCACTGGTCATGATTGAATTGAGCAAAGTCAAGAAAATAATAAACAAAGAAATAAACAAGATTCACAATAAATCTCCACAAGATTTACAATAAACCCTCACAAGATTCACAACAAACCTTCACGAGATTCATAATACACGCTCACAGGGCCTGAGGCTTCCGGACAGGAGCAGGCTAGTATGCCGGCAGCAGGGCCACCATAAGAAGCACGCCAACCCACCTTACACTTACAACATACACTCACCAAATTCACTGCAAATAGCCAAAGGTACTATATGACACGGCAATGATGAAACTGCAATAACACTCTTAGTGAAACAAAACCTGCAGTGAGACAGACAACCAGCCTGCTCCAGGAAGTCCTCAGCTCCTAAAGGAAAGAAAAAGGATATAGATAATTAATAAACTAAATAAAAGTAAACAAAAAAATATTTAAAGTCAATTTATTGACTTTAACATAACGAAAACCAAAAAAAAAAAACACTTTTCAGTGCACCCCATAATAAACAAAATATGAATACTATTAACAGATGAAAGACAGACAATAAACAATTACAATGACCGCTGCAGGAACACGCCCAGAAGTTATTGCAGGCAGACCGGCAATTCAGAATCAAATAAATGCACGATATACAGGACAGGTTAATTTAACAAGAAAAAAAAAATATATAAACAAAACGCATTCAAGGTCGGTCTAATTGACTTAACAGTCCAACGTGACCGACACACACAAAAAAAGAGAAAACAATATTTACCTTGACCCAAAACAACCCAAAGTAAAAATACTCTAAACACTCGCGTTCACATAAAAAAAAAACAATAAACAAATACACTGTATTTGGTGTGAGTTTCTCCAGCGGGTACAGAGTCAACTGCACGTTACGCCTGGAAGTGATTTCAGGCAGACAATCACATAACTAGAAAACAAATCTACCAAAAACAAAAATAAAGAAATGCCAACTAGTAGCAAAAGAAAACAAAATCCTTCAAGCCTGCATACATACGCTTGACTTAAACGTAACGATGTGGAGAAAGCAGCAGCGTGGCTTTAAAAGAGCGAGTGGCGGAGAGGGAGAGCGCGCTGTTTAATGCGACTGCTCACTTAGCCCGCTTTAGCGTCCACGAAGACCTTCAAAACAGTAAACAAGGATTACGACTAACAAAGTGATCGACCAGTCACACGCCCGGTAATGCCATAAAGTACTATCCCAGTTTACCTACCAGAGAGTACAATCCAGTTACACTTCAACATATACCATCAGAGAAACATTTAACAGCCTTGTTGACTGCAACAGCTGGTGTTCCGATCAGTTAAGCTGCGATGCCACACCGATGGAAGCCCTGAAGGCGCATCATACTGAAACAAATTGCCACAACCTAAGTCAGGGAAAAAAAGAAAACTTCCCACTACGCCCCGAGATGATACCAAGCCTACCTGGGAGTAAGCAGCAACCCACACGCCCAAACCCTCATTAACCCAGCGGCACACTCAGTCTGTAGTTACAACGGAAGGGGCGGGCTTTCAACCATGACACACCCCAAGAGGCCTGAATGAATGGTTTATATACCCCAAATGGGCGATTGCTCATTGGCCACCTACCAAATAGTACTGACGTCACACGACTTTACTACACAAGCAACAACACTTTGCTCAGTTTTGAACTTTTTGAGTGTAGTTGAAGCCCATTCACAGCAGAAAAACAGAGGAGCCGAACGAGTCCACCCACCCAGCCCGGAAGAACTACAAGTAAAACTTGTAGTAAGGCCTTAGATTTCCTACCACTGTCATAGGCCTTAGTAAACCGCCCACATTAAGTCATTCCAGGGTGACCAGATTTATGTCCACATTGTCCTGGCACGTTCCCTATTGTCAGGGAAATTAGGAAACCTACCTCTCTCCCTGGTTTTATGACAAGAAAACATTAGACATTTAAATTATATTGATGGCCAAGCTAGAAATGTTCCTGCATGGCTTTAACGACTTCTCAGGCTCATGTCTCCGGTCCTTCTGATCTCTGAAGTCTGATCACCTTATGTCATGCACATATTGTATGTTGATTGTTGACACAGTGGATGAGGAAATTATACACTCACCTAAAGGATTATTAGGAACACTATACTAATATTGTGTTTGACCCCCTTTTGCCTTCAGAACTGCCTTAATTCTACGTGGCATTGATTCAACAAGGTGCTGAAAGCATTCTTTAGAAATGTTGGCCCATATTGATAGCATAGCATCTTGCAGTTGATGGAGATTTGTGGGATGCACATCCAGGGCACGAAGGTCCCGTTCCACCACATCCCAAAGATGCTCTATTGGGTTGAGGTCTGGTGACTGTGGGGGCCATTTTAGTACAGTGAACTCATTGTCATGTTCAAGAAACCAATTTGAAATGATTCAAGCTTTGTGACATGGTGCATATCCTGCTGGAAGTAGCCATCAGAGGATGGGTACATGGTGGCCATAAAGGGATGGACATGGTCAGAAACAATGCTCAGGTAGGCCATGGCATTTAAACGATGCCCAATTGTCACTAAGGGGCCAAAAGTGTGCCAAGAAAACATCCCCCACACCATTACACCACCACCACCAGCCTGAACAGTGGTAACAAGGCATGATGGATCCATGTTCTCATTCTGTTTACGCCAAATTCTGACTCTACCATCTGAATGTCTCAACAGAAATCGAGACTCGTCAGACCAGGCAACATTTTTCCAGTCTTCAACTGTCCAATTTTGGTGAGCTCTTGCAAATTGTAGCCTCTTTTTCCTATTTGTAGTGGAGATGAGTGGTACCCGGTGGGGTCTTCTGCTGTTGTAGCCCATCCGCCTCAAGGTTGTGCGTGTTGTGGCTTCACAAATGCTTTGCTGCATACCTCGGTTGTAACAAGTGGTTATTTCAGTCAAAGTTGCTCTTCTATCAGCTTGAATCAGTCGGCCTAAATCTCCTCTGACCTCTAGCATCAACAAGGCATTTTCGCCCACAGGACTGCCGCATACTGGATGTTTTTCCCTTCTCACACCATTCTTTGTAAACCCTTGAAATGGTTGTACGTGAAAATCCCAGTAACTGACCAGATTGTGAAATACTCAGACCGGCCCGTCTGGCACCAACAACCATGCCACGCTCAAAATTGCTTAAATCACCTTTCTTTCCCATTCTGACATTCAGTTCGGAGTTCAGGAGATTGTCTTGACCAGGACCACACCCCTAAATGCATTGAAGCAACTGCCATGTGATTGGTTGATTAAATAATTGCATTAATGAGAAATTGAACAGGTGTTACTAATAATCCTTTAGGTGAGTGTATGTGAAATTTGACACCAATCTGTCTTTGTATAAGGTAAAGGATATGAAAAAATGGCCTGTGTGGCGCTTCAGATGCTGTGTGATTTCAATTCACTTTCATATTTTTTGTCATAGTTCTTTCCTGACCTGAAAAATTATTGCTGACCCATGTACCATTGATGAAAATGGATAAATGTGCCTCTTCTCTTCATTGGGAATGTTTGAAATGTCTTAAGAACTATCATAATTGTTCTGAACAGACAACCATGATAAAAAAAAACAAAAAAAAAAAAACAGTGTTGTGTGCTACTAAGGGGTCAGAGGTCAAAAAGGATGCAGTCTTTCATTAAAACATCCTGATGCGGGAGGCATCTGTCACCAGGGATAGGAACCCATTTATTTTACTCCAAAATTACCATCAATACTGACCAAAATTTTCATAATCAGTTAGTAAAATGCCAATTTGGTACTTGTTCTGGTTGCCTTGGCTTTTGGCTTGCTTAGTTTGGGTTGCTAATCTGCCTTAAGGTGGACGAGGATGTAATTTTCTTCTAGAAAGAAACTTTGTTGTCTTATTTTCATGTTATCACTGTGAAGCTGCTTTGATACAATCTGTATTGTAAGTGCTATATAAATAAAGGTGGCATGACTCACTACATGCAACTTTCCACTATCTCACTTTTCCCATAAAATACAGCACAAAGTCATGACACATTAATTATTCAGTGCAGTCAATGATTGACAGAACAATCATAGAATATAACAATAGTGAATTTTATTATTGACAAATATATACAAAACAAATAGTACAACAGTATTTGCTGCTCGGCTCCCAGGTGTCCTCCCAGACTCTGCCACTGTAAATAGTCCACAAGTCATCTTACACACAGCATATACAGTACAGCCTACAGCTCACAACTAGTCTTCTGGCTCAAGTTTGAAGATATGTCATCTGAAGCTGAATAATAAAGGTTTACCCTTTTTCTGTTGGATAATTTCTTTTGGTTTATTTTATATGGCGTTCGTCAAACAGCAGTCATTTTGTTCAAAGTGAAAACTACTGGACTCAGTCGCTTGGACACTGAAACACCTTCGTCATCCCTACAGTCAACTCTTTGAAGTTCTGCATGGGGTTAACCGTGTCACTATGCAAATACTCACCACAACGGGATGTGCACAGAAATGATGTTGTTAAAGGCCTCTATGTCGGCCGCAGAGGGGGTCAGCGAAGACGCAATGGCACCACAAAGGCATCTGCGTCGCATCTACATGTAACTATGAATTGGGCTTAAGACCCCATCAGAGCTGAAGTGGACTAGAAAGTGATCTGCATCATCTTTAAGTGAACTCATAATGTGAACACAAAGAGACAAGAGTTGTTTTTGGTTCAGTCCACCTCACAGGCCATTTTAATTGGACTACATTTGGTTCATAATGGGAGGTTTCACTTTGTAAAAATAACTGCTGTTTGGCAAACACCGTATAAAATGACCCAAATAAACAAAATATAATTAGCAAATGTATAGGGCAAACAGGTTAGAATGTATTTGTGTCACAGGCCAGGTGACCGGCCCTTTACGCACCTCCCCTGAGGCCCGTACCACCTCGAGGAGCTCACAGAGGACACCACCAGACCAGACAATCAGATAACAGGTACAAAGTTCTTCTTTATTGAATTAAAAGTGTTTCTTAAAATAAAGTACCAATTGTTTTAAAACACTAAGACTGATTGTAGCCAGGGCCGGCTTTGCCGACAGGCGACACAGGCGGCCGCCTGTGGCGCCATCTGCTGGATGGGGTGCAAAATTGCAGAATTTAAAAAAATTAGTTAATTAAATGAATGTATCGTATTATGAAAGCTGCGCACACGCTGTACACTTTTACTGTGCCCTGTCCACACACTGCTTGTATTTGTCCATTTCTTTTACAAGATTATACAATCCTAAAAAACGACTGAGTCACTCTGACAGGCAGCTGTCAAACTCACGCACGTTGCTCAGCAACCGGGAGTGGCGCGAAAAACATCTGACAGCTGGTTTTAGCGCTTTAAATGCGCTTTAAACGCCCCTTGGCGGTTGTAGTCTATAAATGTAGTAAATAAAAGTCTATAAATCATCCGGGGCTCAGCCCCGTGCCGGCACATAAGCCTGCCAGTGGCGCAAAAAGTGGGTATACCGGTGTGTGTAGCGGAGTAGGCGCCCTCATAAGATTTATGAGGAGTAGGCACCCTCAAAAAGATGGATAAAGCAAAAAAAGCGGCCGGGGGCTAAAATAGAAATAGCCCATTCGTTTTGTTTTGTTTTGCTTAATCGGTGGCGCTGGGTTAGTGCTGGTGTAATGCATTAGTCAAAAAAGTCAGCGTTAGCTTTTTTTCTGACACCGCATGAAACGCATAGATCATCGGCCCATTGGTTGTTTTCTTGATTGACACTGGGCTGGCCCAATCACATCTTTAATGTGAAGTTTAGAAAAATACTCTTTCTATTAGTATAGAAATTAGTACAAAACTTATGAAAGTTTCCTTTATTTTTCAGTGCATTGTTTTACAATATATGGGTATTATATCATGGGATTAATATTATAACTATTATGTAATGTAGACAGACACTAACTAAAAGAGGTTTGAATTTTTCTTTGTTTAATTTGAACACTGAATATGGGTTGGAGCTTTTAATTTTGAACTCTCAAAGTGCACCAGATTGATGAATTTAACATTAAAATGCACAAAATGTTCTTACGGAGGAGCATGCCCCCGAACCCCCCTGGCCTTGTAGCAGCCTAATAGATTGGTAATAATAGTAGTGGTGGTAGTAATTGTCATTTATCTACTACAAGTTACATGGTCAGATAAAATGTATTTGTATAATGCAACTATGTAGGATGATTGAAATATCCTTGAACGTTCTTTGTAGCATTTGTATAAACAATTTTGGGGGGGGGGGGGGGGGGGGGGGCAAAAATCAATCTCGCCTAGGGCAACCAAAGGGCTAGAGCCGGCCCTGATTGTAGCTATGGATTAAATTACATCAGCCATCACTTACCAGGAAGAGCAAGGTAGCCAGCGCACTTTGACCTCTGCTGCCTTCCCCTGCAGAAACACACACACACACACGCACTTAATCAGTTTAGTGAAGTTACTGTAATGATTTTACCATTCAAATAATGATGTTTTTACTTAGCTCTCTATACTGGCGTTCTTACTTGGAACATCATTTAGTTAACAAGAGTACTTATGGTATGTATTTTTTGTAAGCTCAATAAAACATGAGAATCTGTTGTCGCATTCCATTTGCATTGTTGTTTTTGTTTAGGATTTACTGTATGTCCCTTACGAAAAATAAGTTCATTCAAGTTTTCTATTAGTATACTTATTTTACACAAACAATAAGAAAGTATACTTTTAGTCAAAATTTTATATAATTCTTAAAAATATTTTTTATGTACTTCATAGAAATACAATTAATTACACTTAAGTGTACTTGACTTATACTGAGAGAAAAGTCCAATTATATTTGGCCTGTACTTGTACTCTATCTTTTGATTGAGATATACTTAAGACTGTATATGAAAACCTTTTAAATACTTTTATGAAACTTGTGAAAATATTGTTTAGAATAATGATATAAAACAGATATGTTTCTAATTCTGCATATCTGAAATTTTAAGTAGGCTAGTCCACTGGCATCGGTACATCAGAATTTACTTTAATTCTACTTTACTCTTTCCCCACTATTGACTGAATTTTCCAGCTATCCATGTTTTCACTGTTATACGGTAGGGGACACTATGACACATCTTATAGTGCAGAAACTCTGGATCAAAACACAGGAGAAGAAGAAGATGAAACAAGTGATAGTAGATTACTGATGCAAATGTAAAATAACTTGATCATCAAACATTAAACAGCGTGTAAATCAAAACTGCTTAATGTTAACAAATGAAATGAAGCGTAACCATGAAGAGAAAACGACTGTGAAGCTTTGGGGCTGTTGATCTCGATCTACTCCATCTGTGTTTTGATCATCGTTCTGAAACTGATAAAGGCGTAGTCTTTGACAAAAATGTGATTTTCTCAACTTTTTTGTTTAAAATGTTGCCTTTCTTTATGAAACTTACCGACATTCAACTGTTGATAAAAAAGAAACCATGAAGCTAATAAAATGTTAAAAAAAATTAAAGTACAGTTAAATGTATTTTAAGTATAAAAAATAATATCTACATTTGAACATAGTAGTATACTGCAATTGCATAATATAAATTGCATATTATAAATAATATATAAATAGTATAATGTTATCTTCACTTAAAAAGAAAACTTACAAGTATAATTGCAGTATAAACTTCTAAACAAGTAGTTTACTGAGAGTACACTTCAGTGTGTACTTTCATAAACTAAGAAATGTACTACTTGTATTAAAATAGTAAACTACTAGTATCATAAGTTCACTTGTAGTAAAGATGCATTAAAAATGAGAAATCTAGTTGTGTACTTAAAGTTTACACTTATACTTAAACGTATACTTTAATATACTAAAAGTGGGCCAATTTAGTCCCAAGCAGTATTGAAATAGTACACATACAAGTCTACTACAAGTACACATTGATATTAGTATACTACATAAAGTATACTTAAAAATATACTTGAACTTTACTTAAAGGGACACTAAGTAAGAATGACTCCCATCTAGCGGTGAAATTGTATTTTGCATTCAAACGAATTGTGCTCTCCAGCGCCTCGCGTTTTCAAATGCGTGTTGCATCTACGGTAGCCGTTATGTACCAAAAAGCTATGACAGGATGTCTTCTAATAGCACTTCGTCGAGTTTTCCTTCGGGTGAACAGGTTTGTTATTTCAAACAAACTTCAAATTGACACAACGAACAAATGAATGTTACAGTATGAAATAATGAGTGTCAAAAACATGAACTATTGTAATTAGTAGTTATGCCTTCTTTATTCGTTATATTTTCTGAAGTAGCCTACGTGCATTGTTAGATATCATCATCAACTTTTAACTATACATGTTCATCTGTCTATAAAATAAAGTACACAAGCAAACAATGAAAAAAGCTTGTAATTAAGACTGTAACACTGACTTGCCTGTCGAGAAGAAAGCAGGACTTCAGCGTGCGTCTCTTTTGAAATCTTTCTCCTGCATTAGCTCTATCCACCTGGAAAAAGCTATCCCGACATTAACTTGTGTTTTTTGTAATCTCCGGTCACGTTTCCTTTTACGATCTATTTTGGACTTTTCTGGCGACGAGGATTTGCAATGCAGCCTTTTAAACTTGCCGGGGCAGTGACAAGCGCCTCTCACTGCTCTGCTCCTCCGCTTCTGCTGCGTTCAGTCACGTCACGCCGGCTCTGAATGAAAACGTGTTGTGGAAACGCGTTGGCCTAGTACTTTTTGTCCCTCTCTGCTATTATAGTTTTTCAAGATGGCGGAACTACATGGAAGCCTCCGTGGACTTACCCGTCCCATGTATATAAATATAATAAATTCTTTGTTTACGAGGATAAACAAGATAATTGGCAGAGGTATTTGTGCACCATTGAGGACATATTTATGAATAAAAATATTGATTTTAGATTATAAATTAACTAAAAAGTTACTTAGTGTCCCTTTAAGTATACTTCATAAAATTAACTTGAAGTATACTTCTTTTTTGTAAGGGGTAGCACTTGTGAGAGGGTTGATAGTTGAAAAAGGTTGATAACTACTGCTCAGTGTTACTGTTTTGTCACATGTGGATTGAAAGATGAGACCGACATGAGTCAAGAGATAATCAGACAGCCTAATGAAAAATATGGTTCTACATCTTACCCCATTCATCTATCTTTCCAATATTTTATCGTATTGAAAAACTGTCTGTCGACTGCATTTGCAACCTTAAATGACAAAGGCAAAAAAGTTTGGTTCACTTTAAATGGGTCTGAGTTTGCTTGAGGTGTTCATATATGAGTCAGTATTTTTAGTTCACTTTGAGGACTGAAAGAGACCAAGTGTGAATACACCCTGAGTTTGGTCCAATTAAAGGGGGCTACATGCAAAAACACCTTTACACCCAACACATGGCTGCTGATATACAGGTAGGGTGCAAAGAATAGTAAAAAATATACACATTGGGTGCAAAGAATGTCTACTTGCTTTTTGTTTTCTTCTTTTTTGCCAGGGTAGAGGGTGTGGCTCCTGTACCTGTGGCTTAGGGTGCAATGGAAAAAGATTAAGAATGATATATTCAGTATCTTGGGGAAGAGGCTCAATTAATAGAAGGGGGTGAAATTCACATTGGTTAATTTATTTTATATTAATACAATGATTACAAAACCATGGGACCAATTTACAGATGGGGTGCAAGGCAAGATTACTTACTTTGTCTTTTCTTTAGTTGAGGTTTGATGGATGGTGGGGCACGTCTGGCTTGGCCTGGGGTGGATGGTGGGCCCGGGGTGGATAGTGGGGCTTAAGGTACAAGGGAAAAAGGTTAAGAGTTGTATATTCAGTATCTTGGAGGAGTGGCTTAATTAATTAAAAGAGGTGAAATTCACCATTTGTAACTTGTTTTATATTGTGCACTGATTGCAAAAAAAAAAACATAGGGCAAATTTACAGATGTGGTGCAATGCAAGATTACTTACTTTGTCTTTTCCTGGGTGGTAGAGGCTCCACATGCTGCTGAGCCTGAGAGTCGATTGTAAATAATTCAAGTGTTATAATGTGCTGGTCTGTTGGGGTAGGCTGGTCTTGTGGGTTTAGCTGGTCTTTCTGGGGCTGGTCTAGGGGCAGGGGCTGGTCTAGGGGCTGGTCTTGCTGAGGCTGTTCTAGGGGCAGGGGCTGGTCTTTCTGGGGCTGGTCTAGGGGCAGGAGCTGTTCTAGGGGCTGGTCTTGCTGAGGCTGTTCTAGGGGCAGGGGCTGTTCTAGGGGCTGGTCTTGCTGAGGCTGTTCTAGTGGCAGGGGCTGTTCTAGGGGCTGGTCTTGCTGAGGCTGTTCTAGGGGCAGGGGCTGTTCTAGGGGCTGGTCTAGCTGAGGCTGTTCTAGGGGCTAGTCTTGCTGAGGCTGTTCTAGGGGCAGGGGCTGGTCTTTCTGGGGCTGGTCTAGGGGCAGGGGCTGGTCTAGGGGCTGGTCTTGCTGAGGCTGTTCTAGGGGCAGGGGCTGGTCTTTCTGGGGCTGGTCTAGGGGCAGGGGCTGTTCTAGGGGCTGGTCTTGCTGAGGCTGTTCTAGGGGCAGGGGCTGTTCTAGGGGCTAGTCTTGCTGAGGCTGTTCTAGAGGCAGGGGCTGGTCTTTCTGGGGCTGGTCTAGGTACTAACCCTGAACCTACCCCTAAACCTAACCTTAGCCCATGTACTTCCCACTGTTCAAGACATCACCCGCCAGCCCACAAGAACCCCCGTCAGCAACGGGAGGGGGGGGGGGGCTTTCCAGAGAACCCATGCCACTAACCACGGCATGGCTCCCAAAGAACTTGACAAGCAAAACATCCCTACGTTCACCCTGAACCCTGCCGGAGGCCACGACGTGCACGCCTACCTGCAATTCACTTACAAACTGTTACCAACGTGACCGCATGGGACAGATTGTACATGCTAAGAATTACGTCCAGTCTTGAAGTGCGCAGCTTCCTAGACCGTCAACCAGAGACTGTCAAAACAGACTACAGCAGCTGCAACAAGCCTTCATCCGAGAATTCTCTGATCCAGAATCAGAGCAAGGGCTCATCACCGCCATGGACCTCAAGCAGGCCCGACTTGAAACCCACAGACCTACTACGGCCGACTCCGACAAGCCTACTTCGGAGCACGGAACCAGCCAGGTATGGAAGAGGATGTCAATTTTAGAACTCTTTTCCTTCGAAATCTGGATCCCACAGTGAGTCATCACTTTAGGTGTCCTGGCCTGCCCACGTAGCATGACTACCCAACAGCTACGAGACTTGGCCCACAAAGCTTACATCAAGCAAAAGACTGTGTCCGAAAAGACTTTGAAAAACCCCACAATTTACTCTGTCTCTGAACACTACTCAGAGCTGCCTCTAGAGGGCGCCCCAAAACACCACAGCCCTTTTTAAAGAGAGTCAAGACCGTTCCAGGCCAGCAGAGGGCAGCACAACCGTGATGGTGCTTGTCCAAGGCACCAGAGCGAGCGCTCTGTAAGATTCTGGGAAGCCAGCCGGCGACCCAGAAATAGCCGACCCCCATCACCAAGAGACTCAAGCCCAGACAGCCTGGAGCGGTACCCCTCTCAACATGCCACTGGTAAGTACAAGTCTGAGCAAACATCAGATAAAAACAGTGCAGCCACATCAGAGACGGCAGAGATCCTGAAGGTGCTGAAAGAGCTTCTGCACACGAGATCTCAAAAGAGAAACAAGAGGGACGAGCCAGACGTCCTATGTCTAAGCGTAAGACCTGAAACAGGCACCCAGAACACTGCTCGTCAGCATCAGACCACAGAGCTAACTGTCACATCACAAAGTGACAGTATCACCCAGCCACCACAGCTGACAGCTGCACAGCCTGAGCATGACAGCACAGTGTCCCACAACTGTGACCAAAGTCCCAAAAGACTAGGAAATGCTGTTTTGGCTATCCGCCTCCGAAGCGACCCACACGAGACCGGCCCTAACCGCCCATCGATCACAACACCAGCCCTGACGCCAAGAATTCTGGGAAACCTGATCAAAAAGGGGGTGACCCGAAAACTCTACCTAGCAATCACTGTGGACAATGATTTGAGCCTTAAAGCCCTGGTAGACACCGGCTCAGACATCACGTTAATGTCAGCTCAACTCTTTGAAAGACTCAGTGCTAAAGCTAAGAGCCAAGATCGAACTCTTACATCTCAAACATGTGAGCTGAATGTGCAATCCTACAGCCAGAACGACATCCGGCTCAAACAGGTAGCTCCCATTCACCTAACAATTGGTCCTATGAGCTTGGTACACCCTGTGTACATCTCACAAATTAACACTTACCCACTTCTGATTGGCCAAGATCTCCTAGATCGCTTTGAGCCTTTACTAGACTTCAAACAACTGAAGGTCTGGGTTCAAGTGCAAGAACCCCCCCCCCCCCCCCCCCTGAGAGGTTCACTGGAACTCCCACAGCCAGCCATGCAGACAGCCTCAGCACCAAATAAAGGTTCGAATTCGCTACCCTGCACCTTACAGCTTACCAAAGACTATGACATACCTCTGAACACTATGAGAAACCACCTCTCATACCCCTCCAACCACCCACGCACACCGTCTGAACCAACCGTTAACTGTTGGCCCAGACAACTGCAGTTCAACAAGCGCATGCTGCGTGCACGGGACAACATTATGTGTTATGCACCTGGTGACATCTCTGCGCCAAGGCTTGTGGTGCCACAGTGCAAAAGGGGGGTCATGCCAGTGAATGCCCATGATGCACCATGTGCTGCACACCGCAGCACCAGAACACCGAAGCAAGTGGCATACCGGCGTCCTCGAAGCGAAAAGACTGTCCTAGCCAACCAAGGACAACATTCGCTGAGATCTTTCCTCCCTTTCTCTCTCCCTCTCCCCTTTGTCTTTTCCAGGATGCTGCTGTGGTTCGTCATCCTGTGCCTCCAGCCAACCAAAGGACAGCCGCAATCGGAAATCATCTCACCAGGTCCGGCATCAGGCATCGTCCTGAGGGAACAACCGGGACTCCTGATCACCAACTGCAGGACCCACACCCAGAAACGCTGAGGCCGATGTCGAGCACATGCTCAACCAACTTGAGAAAATGACTGTCACACAAGTGGAATTAGGTGGACACAACCGCCGCTCCAAACGGTTTCTGGGAGCTTTGCTCGGAGCCGCCGCTGCCGTCGGAACTCTGTTCAACATTGACATGTCCAGTGTCAACGCAGTGAACCTAGCCTCCATGAGACGGCATGTGACTGAAATTCAAACTGAGATCCCGCTGCTAAAAGAGCAACTCACAACACAGAGTGCCTCCCTGCAGACCACTGGCAAGACAGTGAAGGGAACTGTGGTAATTCTCAACACCCACAGCGTTCTGCTGAATCAACTCCATGAAACAGCTGTTTACTGTTTTCCAGAATGACTTTGCTCAAACTCAGCTGGTCACAGCCCTGATGACAGACATGCTGCGGGAGGTGAGCTCCTCCATTGACAGCCTAGCCACGGGTAGAATTACGTCCACCGTACGTGATACCCTTAAGCCTTGTGAAAACCGTGCTGGCTTCCGCCATCACCATTCCAACTGACTCTCTACAAATGCACCTGGCCCCGAACCTGTACATGTGCACCTTGACTAAAGACATTCATTATCTCTGCCCTAGCAAACCCTTCCTCAGAGACAACACTGATGGAATCTGCGGGTTGCAACCCATGGCCAGCGACACACGCTGCCCAGCTGAGGCCAAACCTCGCACTCAAGTCACCGAGACACAAGCAGAGATTGTAGGCGACAGGTGGCTCGTTAACACTCCTGTGTGCACAGCTACACTCACCTACGACCAACATGACACTGCCACCCGTGTCACCTTGCTCAACCAGAGCATGTGGATTCAAGTACCGAAAGGTGCCATCCTCCACCTGGGTGACCTGGCATTGTACCATCTTCCAAGCGAAGAGTACAAATCAGAACTGGAAATCCCATCCTTCTTCAAGAACCACACTTTCACCCTAACTCCAGAACTGGAATTGTGGATTGCGAAAGGGGGGCCCCAGCTAATCGACATTGCTCCTATCGACACCGCCCTCCGAGCTTTGTCTCGACTGCCCATCTTGACTACCTTACCTGTTGTCCAATCCTGGACTGCAGCTGACACTGCGCTGTGTATCTCTACAGTAATCAACTACACCCTGACGCTGGGCTTGGCCTTCATCCTGTACAGGAGGCTCAACGAGATGCGAACATCTACGGCCAAGCTCACGAAAGCCGTGTCTGGAGGTTCCTGACGGAACCCCCAGAAAGATGGTACCATGCCAGAAACCACTTTGAACCTCATCAAGCTGAGTCCTCAGCCCTAATGACCACCTGCTACACGACCATCATGATTTACCTGCCATCCGTCCATTGCGATGGTTGTCGTCCGATGATGTCCGCACAGGGACTTCATCCGACGAAAAGGGGGAGTGTAGGGTATCTGGACCGTGTCAGCGTGACTCATGCAGTCCAACATATGAAAAAGCTTTTAAACTTTGGACTCATGGAGGTAAATTAGACGTAGGCTCCAGCCAGTCTACCATAGATGATTTTGGTGACAAGTTTTATGACACCTCGAGTCTTAACAGACACACGATGCTGGATCTTCCCCTGGCTTCAAAAGAATTGCAAGCCCCCTCCCCTTTGCGTGCCCCACGCATGCAGATTCACTCCTGAAGACGCAATCATACACACACACACACACACACACACATTTCTCATTAACTCCCACATTTAAAGACTTTACTGAGATATATTTTGATATGCTTCTATGTGTGTCTGTTGCCCAGGTCCTATGGTTACCTGTGATAGTATTGTAGTTCTAAAATAACTACAAATGCTTGGAAATTATGCCTTTTTAATGTAACTTTGCAGTATTATCCTCCTTACATGTCTTTCTTCATACCTTCAGAATCCTCTTGATCTGACCAAATCATATATATATATGTGAACAAACCGTAAAATGTATTTTACTATGTTTTACCATCTTTGGAGTGTTTCTGAATGAATTCTGGCACGCTCATAAAACATTTAAATGACCGTCCTGACAAGACAAAGGAACCCCTTTTCGCATGCACTTTCCTCGCGGTGATTGGTTCGTTCACGCAAAAGAAGGCGTGAACAGATTTTAGATTTAGATTTAGTCATTTAGCAGACGCTTGAGGCTCTATGTGATGGTACCACGAGCCGTCGCTCATTGACTGATCGTAGGCTTCTGGTAGGGATGTAGACTTGTAGTAGTGAGTGGAAGTAGGAGGGAGCTGATCCTGTGGTCAATCTGTAAGCAAGTGTCAACACCTTGAACTAGATGCGAGCAGCGAGTGGTAGCCAGTGCAGAGAGATGAACAGAGGAGTGACGTGGGCCCTTTTGAGCTCGTTGAAGACCAGACGAGCTGCAGCATTCTGGATCATTTGTAGGGGTTTAGTTGCACATGATGGAAGTCCAGCCAGAAGAGCATTGCAGTAATCAAGCCTAGAAATTACCAGGGCCTGGACGAGAAGTTGTGTTGCATGCTCAGTTAGGAAAGGGCTGATCTTCCCGATGTTGTGCATAGCAAACCTGCATGATGGAGCTGTCTTTGTGATGTGGTCTGTGAAGGTCAGCTGATCATCAAAGATGACTCCAAGATTTCTGACTGACCTTGATGGGGTGATTGAGGAAGAATCTAGCTGGATAGTGAAGTCGTGCTGTGTAGACGGATTGGCAGGGAGGATGAGAAGCTCAGTTTTTGCCAGGTTGAGCTGCAGGTGATGTTCCTTCATCCATGCCGAGATGTCCGCCATGCAGCTTGAGATCCGTACAGCTACTGTGGGATCATCTGGTTGAAATGAGAGGTAGAGCTGGGTGTCATCAGCATAGCAATGGTAAGAGAAACCATGTGCCTGTATGATGGGTCCCAGTGATGTGGTGTAAATGGAGAAGAGGAGTGGTCCAAGAACTGAACCCTGGGGAACCCCTGTGGTCAGTTGATGTGCTTTGGATACCTCACCTCTCCATGTGACTCTGAAGGACCTACCTGTGAGATAGGACTCAAACCAGTGGAGAGGAGTACCCGTGATGCCCAGTGATGAGAGGGTGGACAGAAGGATCTGATGGTTCACAGTGTCGAAGGCAGCAGACAGATCCAGGAGGATGAGAACTGATGATTTGGAAGCAGCTTTTGCGATCCGCAGGGCTTCGGTGACCGACAGCAATGCAGTCTCGGTCGAATGCCCTTTCTTGAAGCCAGATTGGTTGACATCCAGCTGGTTGTTCAGAGACAGGAAAGATGAAACTTGGTTGAAAGCAACTCGTTCAAGTGTTTTCGCAATGAATGGTAGGAGAGAGACAGGTCTGTAATTCACTAAAAGTGATGTGTTTAACCCTCTGAGGTCTAAGGATTTTTGGGGTCCTTGAGGTGTTCTGACATGCTCTGACATTTGTGCTTTTTTCAGTTATTTATAAACATGTTAATGGCAAAGGTGTAAATTCACTCAATAAAGCACAAACTGGACTACCGTAATTTCTCAGCAACAATTATGAAACATGTTTGTATTTTTGAGAGAATATTGCTTATGCATGGTTATTGAAAAAACTAAAACTTAAAGTGTCTGAAATAAGGCCACAAAACACATACTAAATATGTGTCCACAAGACTTGTGACTAATCAGTGTTGTTGCCTAGATTTTTTGCTTCAAAATGATCTGAAAATCATCCTGCCTAATCATTTACACAAACACATACACTGATTTAAATTTTATTAGACACCTTTTGTTTGGAAAGGCAATATGCGTGGAGGCGTGTTCACACCTGAGAAGACAAAGGCCAGATAATGTGCCGGATAATGAGCTGCATATTAATTAGCCCTTTCACACAGGTGTGTCACAGGATCCCAAAGAATGCAAGGACAAAAGAAATGATCTATATAGCCTATACATATTTTACAATTAGAAATTGTAACCAATTACAAATAGGTTACAATTACAACAACAATTACAATTTTAACAATATTTCAAGTGTATTTCTTTGTAAAAACTATACATTTTATCATACGTATTAAAAAAGGTAAGGATTCATTAGTTTGAATATTGGAACAAACACTATAATAACATCTTAGTTGATAATTCAATATACCCACTTTATTTTTGACAAAACATCATACTATAATATATGTAACTATGAGCAGAAATTGGTGAACAAAAGCGTACCTATTTAATGTGACAGTAGTCTTTTTTTACAGTCAAAACTTTATAAGCTATCCAAAACTAATCACAAAATCGTGTCTAAACATTCATATTTAGTCTGTAATATATTGTGTATGATATATTAGTATATACATGTGAATTTGCAGCTTGTTGCTTATACAGACATTTTATTTCAACATATTTCAGTCTATTTTTACTCATACAAACTATATTGCTATAGCCTACTAAGATGTGTTTATGTAAACATAACGTTTACTAATGTAGGTGCGAGAGTGAATGAACAAGGCACAGACACGCGCTGTATAACTGTAAACAAAGCGCGCGCGCCTTTGCCGTTCACTCATCATTTAGCCTACACACATACACGCAATTCATATTTAAACAGTCTTTTTGCGGTTTACAGTCCGACACTTCAATATCACGATTAGAACAAAGCACTAGAATAAATGACTTACTACATCAGCTGGATCCGTTGCTCCTCGAAATGAAACTACCAGCACTTCTGGTTCATTTTCCAGGGTTAGATATTCCTCACAGTGAAAGGATACGCTGTGTACACAGCTGTACAAGATAGCCTACTTACTAAACACGATGTGTTTTATAATCCAGCTGGTGGGCGTTGGCATGTTTGAACGGCTTGTCTAAAATCATTTGCGTTTGAATAGCGCGCGCTCTCCGTGGGCGTGGCACATTAACGCGTAATTAGGTGTAATGAGCTGGAAAGAAAAATACTGACATCTCTCTCTTTTCATACAGATTACATAAGCTAAGAATATTTGTTTTTTTATATAAATTAACTCATTTAAAAGAAGAGAGTTCAAGCTTCATTATGGAAAAACACTCGTGCCTGTATGACAAGTATTCGCGGAATTAAAAATAATCTTAGGACGCGTTTCAGAATGGACTTCACTGACAGAGAGAAGGCAGAACGCGCATCATGTTTGTTTTTCTTTATTTGGCGAAAAGCACAACACTTTGTTTTTATTGTGAGTATCCACAAAAAAAATAGACACTTATCAGGATCTAATGATGTACAACACTTAATATGTAAGATCAAAATCAACAGAGTATTTTGAGTTTCTTTTGCACTGATAAGAAAAAAGCGAGACTATCGCGCCGGCGCGATAGCCGACCTCAGAGGGTTAACGTTGTTTTTTTAAGCAGTGGAGTTACCCGAGCCTGCTTGAATGCTGTAGGGAAAATTTCAGTGTGGAGGGATGAGTTGATGATGTGTGTGAGAGCTGGAAGAAGTGTGGGAGAGATTGCTTGTAGAAGGTGTGAGGGGATGGGGTCCAGAGGGCAGGTGGTAGGATGACTAGAGAGGAGAAGTTTAGATACTTCATCCTCGGTTAGTGGAGTGAAGGAGGAGAGAAGGTTGTTGGCTGTGGGAGAGGTTAGTTTGGGTTCCTGTGTGTGTGAAGCTGAGAACTGACTGCTGATAGTTGTAGTTTTGTTAGTGAAGAAGTTAGCAAAATCATCAGCAGTTAGCGAGGAGGTGGGTGGTGGTGGAGGTGGACAGAGGAGAGAGTTGAATGTCTTGAACAGTGAACGTGTGTTAGAGGCGCTGTTGAGCTTGTTGTGGAAATATGAAGATTTTATGGTGTGAACATCAGCAGAAAAGGCAGAGAGCAGAGATTGATACCTACTGAGGTCAGTTCGGTCCGGTGTTCACGAAGAACCTCAGATAACCAGGGGTTGGAGGGAGTAGCGCGTGCTGGCCTGGAGGAGAGAGGGCAGATGTTGTCTAAAGAAGAGGTTAGAATGGAGCATAAAGTATCCCTTGCAGTATTCACATCCAGAGATGAGAAATGCGAGGGTGAGGGAAGAGAAGATGACACAGCAGAGGAAAGATGGGACGGAGAAAGTGAGCGCAGGTTTCGTCTGAAAGTGACTGGTAGGGGAGTTGGTGATGCATGGGTAGTGAGTTGTAGATTGAAAGTAATGAGGAAATGGTCTGAAACGTTGAGAGGTTTCACCAAAATATTTTCTGTGATGCAGTTGCGTGTGTAAACCAGGTCCAGTTGGTTGCCTGACTTGTGAGTACCTGTGGTAATAAGCCGCTGGAGATCGAAAGAGGCTAGGAGAGAGATGAAGTCTGTTGCATACGGCTTCTCTAGATGAATGTTGAAGTCGCCAAAGACTACAAGTGGGATGCCATCCTCAGGGAAAGAGAAAAGCAGCACATCCAGCTCCTCTACAAAGCTTCCCAGTTGACCTGGGGGGCGATATATGACTACAATATGGATCTTAGTGGGAGTTGTAAGTGTAATAGCATGATATTCAAATGAGTAATTATTGAATAGACAAGAGAGAGTTGAGTATTTCCAATTGTTAG
Source organism: Tiaroga cobitis (assembly GCA_030578255.1). NCBI lineage: Eukaryota > Metazoa > Chordata > Actinopteri > Cypriniformes > Leuciscidae > Tiaroga > Tiaroga cobitis. The sequence continues at coordinate 9,896,794 of CM060592.1, forward strand.
AAATGAGAAGACCAGTACTGCCCTACAAAGCAAAAAGGCAGTAACTACACAGAGTGCAGAACAGAGAAAAATTACTTTAAAGTTATCAAGTCATCCAGCCTAAGTAGTTGAAGGTAGATTATTGGACATGTGGCTGTTTTGTGACTTTATATTAGCTTATTCTTTGTACATATCAATCCTCATATTTAATTTGATATTTTACCCCTATTTTGCAGTTACTGTATTCTTGCTTTGTATTACTTACCAAAAACGTGGCACCAAACCAAGGAAAAAGGCAGTAACTAGATTCTCCAAAGACTATTTTGCCACAACTTGGGCTCTGTTAGATCGGGTTAGATACACTGTATTTGAAATAATTGGAACCATTTGGACAATATTTTTTTTCAACATTTTTGTGTTGCGAAACTAGTGTTGCGGAGCGGGTGTGTTACGGATACGTGGTGTAAATTTTTAGTAATCAAAAATCATGTCTAATTAATTGAAATCATGAAACTTTTATTATAAACTATTATTAAACTAATACAATATTTAAGAAATATTCTATGAATATTACAAATAAAATTTATAAAAATTCTAATATATTATTAATTATCCTACATTTCTTTTAATCATATGAAATTAAACAAACATTTTTTGTCAAACAACATGCTGCACAATGAGCTTTACTGTTAAAATTAAAACATTGAATAAAAATTTAGTTTTAATCTTAATTTATTTGTATTAGTGTTAGTATTATTATTACATTGAGACGTTTCTAAATTCTACTGTACAACAGTAATTGGCCTATATTTCTGTCAAGTTAAACCGAACTTTTATTTTGACGGGTTGCCGTGAAGACCTTAGTTTCTGTGTTTATGACATGACGATAGTTTTTCCCAAATGAAGCGTTTAAATGCTCACAAAGTGATTTTAAGAGCGGATCTAGAGTCTGGAGAGTAAGTTCATGCAGTCGTGTCCTCTTATATGCAATAAACAGCTTGAGCGTCACGTGCTTCAGCGCGCGCGTGTGTGTGTGTTTAATGAAACTGCGCGTCGACTGCCCCATTTATTCACAGAACATGTAGGATTTGTATTTAAATTGTACTATTATTGCGGTTTAATATTCACACAGTAGTCTATCACGATTTAATTTCAAGTGTACTGAACTGCTATATCGCGAAAATCATAGTAACCGCTAAACTACATGGAGCTCTTGCACCTTTTTTTTTTTCTTTCTGAAATATTTTTTTCATTCTTTCAGGGGAGGGGGGTAGTTTGGTAGGGGAACAATTTTGGGAAGTTAGAAGGGTGAAATCGCAAATGTTAAAATCGTCCCGTGAGGATGCCCGAAAATCAGCTGTGTTCACCATGGCAACAGTAACTACACTGCGCAGAAACACGGTTATTTTTTGTTAGGTAAAACATAACAAGAACACAGTAATGGATGTTACTGTACTCTTGCTTTGTTTCACTAGGGCTTTTTGCAGTTACTGTACAAACGACTACCATTTTTCTCCAAAACGACACACATTTGAGATAAGATGTTTTGTCACATAACAAAGGATGCCTTGAATGTCATGAAAATTATAATAACTCATTTTTGACAAAAAATGCAGTTACTGCCTTTTTGCTTTGTAGGGCAGAGTACCCCCACCCCTCCCCGACTGGCGAGGGGTGTGAGAGAAAGAGAAGTTGTTAGAGAGCAGCAGGGGTTGCTGAGTCTTCTGGACGGATCCAGGTCTCAGTCAAGCCCAAGATATTAAGAGTACAATGAGATGCAAAGGCTGGAATGAAGTCAGCTTTATTGACTGCTGATTGACAATTCCATAGACCCATAGAAAGAGTGAGAGGTGAGTGTGAGGATGAGGGAATAGGGCGCAGATTAGCAGTATTGCGCTGCCTTTTGGGCATGAGGAGAGAGCGGTGTCGAGAGACAACAGGAATGTATTGAAAGCACATGTTGATTACGGGAAATAAGAAAAATAAGAAGAAGGTGGGAAAGGAAAGGGTGAAGAAGATACTTAAGTGCCTTGCAGGTGTCCTTGCTCGGTGGAGTCGCGCAAGTAGAGTCGCAGGTCTTTACCCGAGTCGGTCTTAACACGAGAGCTGAACGCTTCCGCTGAAGCTTCCGCGACAGCGCGCACACTACATAGATACAAAGCTTTCAATCGCCTGAGTGAGGGCAGCTGTGGCCGCCCTTGCAATTAGCACAGCCGAAGCAAATATCCCGAGAATGGGCCAAACCGAAACTAGCTGTTGAACAGCGCTACTTAAGTGCTACAATAAAATACAGACTGCAACCCTTTAGATGCGCGGCATAAATTCAAAATAGGAACTATTAAAATACAGATATTTAGTGAAGATAAAAATTATAAATAAGCAAAGAATCGAAAATAGCCCTACCTACTTGACAAATAGTAAACAGGGCTGAGTTTCCCGAAACCTTCTTAACGCTACGTCGTTCTTAAGTTACACCTTAAGCTGTACTTTATCGTTAATAGGTGTTTCCCGAAACGCTCTTAGTTAAGTTTACCTTCTGTAAGTCATACGTTCGGAAGGTTGGTCTGGACCACTCTTAGCTTTACCTTATCACTGTTAAAGAGCGAAGAGCTTGAGATTTAGAAAAAACAATGTTTAAATGGTGTATCAAAAAATGCACTATTAAGAAATAAGTGTTTGCCATTTGATGCAAATGCTTCATTCTGACATGCGTTTATGGCATTTTGAATGCAGTTTTTGAGGGAGATGTGAGGGATTTTGCATTTTGTGTGTGAAGTTTTGGAAGTTTTAGAGTTTTGAAAAAAGGTAACATATTTTTGAAAATGTGTGTAAGTTTCTAAAGACTGCTGCACAGTGGCGGCGACTAGCATCTTGAGCTCAAACAACCACGGCCGCATTAACAATAGCCAGTGGTGGAAAGAGTACTGACAAATTGTACTTAAGTAAAAGTATTGCTACTTAAGTAATAATTTACTTGAGTACAAGTAGAAGTACTGAAAAATAATATGACTCAAGTAAGAGTAAATAAGTAGTTTGCTTAAAAACTACTCAAGTAACTACGTTACAAAGTATTTTTCTATTTTTACCCAAAATGGGAAGATGATAGCGAAATGGAGCGCTAAACACTCTCATGTCATCTGTTTGATTCATACTGAAGGCCTAGTACTGATGCATAGAAGTATTAAACTTACACATTTCAGGAAATGCCTTAATGTATGTAATAACATGCAAATAGTGATGTTTTGACTGATGAAACATGAAGACAAAAACATTATAGCTATAATATATCTGTGTTTATCAAACTATCAGGTATTTTCAAAAGAATGATGTATGTCTTTAAAGGGATAGTTCACCCAAAAATGAAAATTAGCCCACGATTTACTCTCCCTCAAGTCACCTTAGAAGATATGACTTTCTGCTTTCAGTCGAATACAATCAGAGTTGTATTAAAAAATGGCCTGGCTCTTCCAAACTTTATAATGGCAGTGAATGACTGTAGAAAATTTGAAGCCCAAAAAAGTGCATCCATCCATGATAAAAGTGCTCCACAAATAGACTACTAGCTTTCTCTGTTGTCAAGAGCAATTTTTTTTTATTACTAATTTTGAAAAGTAAGTCCAGGTAAGATCATTTAAATGTTTTGATTTGAATCATTCATAATTGAAAGCAAAGAAGGTTAATTGAGAGGTCAGATAAAAACAATATGAAAAACAATAAAACAGTATGAATAAAAAATTCCCAGTAAAAAAAAAAAACAATTAAGTGGGGTAACTTATGGTTAACATGTTAAATTAAATGATCTTTTTTTCGTTGTAGCCTACCGAAAATGTGCTGGGAGCCCACTGTTGCTAGGAACGAACTACACTTTTACATGCATCTGATTGACAGATAAATCATGCGATCTTATTTCACTGTTTTTTCAGCTATGTACAACGTTTGCTTAGTATATTTTGTTTAACTGTATTGTTAAACAGGGCGAGCTTTACCATTAATTGAACTGTGTGCATGTATTTTAGACACATTGATCTTGCTCCGCATGCAGAACTGCGTCCATGTTATGAGCCAAGCTTTTTTATTTACTTCAACTGCTCAGTGCTCTGGTATTATCAATGGTATGACCCATTTCAGTAGTTGCCATAATTAAATATGAGCAGAATACTCACTTACATTCACTGAAATATCAACCCGTTCTCATCAATCTGCGTATAAATAACACGACTTTACACTCTCAAATTGCGTGTAATGCATACGCCAAAGTCCAATTTTGCGTGCATATGATACGCCAATCCTTCCCATTAACTTCGGTGGAGAGCAGATGCGTCTAAATACCACGCATCACCTTCAACGGCAATGACGTCACCTCACCAGCGAGGCTCAGTTCGCCCAGTTCACCTGATGCGCGTACATCCTCAATCAGGTAAGGAAGGGCAACAGTCCTTTTTTGTAATTAGATCACGGTGTTAACTGTATTATTTTAATTATTACAGTGTTTCTGCATTACGTTAAATAGGGCCATGTGTCAAAATTGCAGCGAATGCGTTTAAATGAGTTAGTGAACTGAACAGTGGGCCGCTCTATCTGCTTCTACTGTAAACAGACCTGTTGCAGTTTGAAATTAATAAAACCGTTTTCAATGATGTTGTGACATGGGTCTTCCGCTTTTAGACATGGCTGATGACAGCACTACAAATCAGCAGACTGAATTAGTGTTTGCTAACGGTTTTAGCTAAAGTGGTAACGTTAGCCTACGGGACCCCCCAGGGGTCAATAATGTGGACTAATCAGTGCGTATGGAATAATTCAGGCACGCGCAGACATTACTAGTTGCTTGCAGATGCATGATACTGTAGGGTTGGATTAGACTCCTATCCCCAAGATATTTGATTTCTAATGTCATCATATATAGTGCATTTTACCTAAATTGCACATTGTTGGTTTGATTGCTTCTATTGCTCTCTTGATTTGTAAGTGGCATTGGATAAAAGCATCTGCTAAATGATTAAATGTAAAGGAAAATTAAGCAAGATTTAGACTAGACCCTTTGTCTCCTGCTGAAAAACTGTAACTGCTTACAAAAAAAAAAAAAAAACATGAATCTGTAGTTGATGATAATAGCTAATATGTTAGGTGACATCATTGTAGCCTTGGTAAAATAAACAATTGAATATAGAAATATCATTATAGTTACAACCAAAGGTTGTTATGAAAATCTGCATTATCCTGCAAATAGTCAGACTCCACTATCCTCTACCGGAAAATGTAAAATTTTAACCTTTACCCTCATATCACTGATGTGATCCAAACTTTCCATTCAATTATAATAGTCAGCAAGTTTGAGTTGCAGGCAGATCTCAGATCTAACTGACACCTTTATTTTTTGTTTAAGTACAATGTCAAGAGGAAATAAGAACAAACTAGAAGCTGTTCTTCAGCTCGGGGATGCATTTGTTGAAGAGATACAGGCAAGTTTCATTCTTGTTATACACAAATTGATAATACCTAGAATATCAAAATCGACTGCTGGCAGTAGATCCTTTTCCTACTTAGCACCAAAACTCTGGAACAGTCTTCCTACCATTGTCCGGGAAGCAGACACACTCTGTCAGTTCAAAGCTAGACTAAAAACACATCTCTTTGGCCTAGCATACACATAATACATTATCGACTTCTATAATTCAATGTTAGGCTGCATAGATTAGGTCAGCCGGAACTGGGAACACTTCCCTTAAATCCAGATGTACTCGCTACATCATAAGAAGAATGGCATCTACGCTAATTTTAGTGTCTTTGTTTATCCCGAGGTTTTCCCGCAGCCTGCCGGATCCAGGTCGTGTCCAGATCTGATGAAGGACCTTCGCCTGAACCCGATGACAACGCAGTGCTGAAGTGTCAACTAGCCTCTCCCTATGGAGGATCCAAACCAAACCAATCTCTGTTACCTTAAATTATATTAAGTTTATCTCTGTAAAGCTGCTTTGAAACAATCTACATTGTTAAAAGCACTATATAAATGAGGATGACTTGACTTGACAAATGTGTAATTAATTAACTCCAGTTTCACCCATCTACTTTTCATTACATGTGCATAAAGAAACGTAACACAGAGTTACAAACTCAGAAGGCTGAAGTCACAGGACAGTCTAAAGTGACCTGGTGGAAGAGGGACCGTGATGGGCAGCGTGTGACCACCAGCAAACGGAGGAAAAAAGGTTCATCTGCTGGTTAGTGTACATCTTATCAAATTTATGTCAAATACTTTAAATGGAGAGTGATGATGTGTGATTTAGAGAAGGTGCTGGTTTGATAATGCTGTTGTTACTCAATATTCTATGCTTGCACATTCATAATGTAAATTACATTATAATGCCAAATACATTTAGGTTTGATAGTTTCCATGTTGCAAGTTTGCCAAAGGTTTCAGTTTTTATTTTTTTTGTACATCTGGCAAAGAGTTTGAAAGAATTATACTCTAATAAGAATTCTAATGTGGTTTGTTATTTTTACTTCCAAAAAGTTGGTACCGGTACTTCTCCATGTGCTAGTTCCACCATCACAACTTCATGTACTAGCTACCAAGATCCTGGTAAGTAGAAAAACAACTTTAAAAACACATTTAATAATATGGTATGCTTCAAATGAAAACAAGGAGTTACGTTAAAAGGGAGCCTCATTATACCTGCACTTTTGCTATGTTTAGTAACTAGTCATCTAACGATGTTCCTTTTCTAAATGCCTCAAATATTAAACTTACCACAATTTGGTGCATCGAGCCAAATTGTCAACATGACAGAAATAGGAACACTTTAGACAATAGCATCACTGTTTCTCAGCAAAATCACATGGTGGTTGTTTAGTTTCACAATTAAGTGGGCAACACTACTGACAGCCAGCACCTACACAGAATCTTAAGGGTCATGGATTTGATTGCCCATTTCCAACTGTCCTTTCACCCTCTGCCTTCTCTGCTATCACTGGACTGTCCCTGTATTAAAAGCAATGGAAATACCTCAAAAGAAGTCAGTGGTAGTGGAATTGAAATGTTGGATTTCTAGTATGTTTTTCGTTTTCTCTTTCTCTCTCTGAAGATTTTAATATGCAGAGGCTTGAGGACCTTCTACGGGATTCAGACAGCATTGATGGGCAAGATTTTGCTCAGCAGCCATCTTTGTCCAGTTGGTGTCAAAGACAAAAAGGGGTCCAACAATGTTGGCAACAGGCGAGGCCACAAAACATTCACAACTTGTTGTCAGCTGAGAACATTGTCCAGATGAAGTGCAACCACTGTCACGTGGCAGAAGCCATCATCCGTTGCAGGGAATGTTTGCCCTCAGAGTGGTTTTGTGCAGAGTGTGATCAATTGGTACATAAACGCCACACTCTGCACAGTAGGCAGACCACCATGTATGGCTTTTATAAATACATTCCCCCAACAGAGTTTGTGAAACTCCATGATGATAAGTACATCATCTGTGAACAAGGTTGGTGTCTCTTTTTCAGTTGATTTGCTTTTTTTTTATCAACGCACAACATTATTAAATTATTCATTATGTTTTACAAGTACTTGCTAACAATCCAAACATTCTTTAATGTCATCCTGATTGTCATTTGCTCTTGCAGATTGTTTGCTGCCAACAGCCTATCCTCAAAATATATGCTCCTGTGACACTGGTGATGTTGCAATCTCTGTTGGTAGATCCATCATACTGGTTTGCATAAATGGTAGGATTGGGTTAAAAAATATTGTTTATCTAACATATTACTTTAGTTCGTTATTTATTTGTCTCTCATGTGATCTCAGGCCGTTATAATCTTCACGTTCCGGTGCTAACATGCAAACATTGCAATAAGCAATGGGCTCCAGAAGTCAGTGACTTTGTAAGGAGTGGTTACTGGCCCGCTACCATGCAAGCACAGACACTTTTCCACCAAGATCTGTTCCATTCCTTTGAAGCTATGAAGACAACAGCTCCAGGAATGTCAGTGAAAGCCTTCACAGCAATGTTGGACCAGAGAACAAAGCGGTTTGGAAGAGTGAGTAAAATTTGAAGCTGAAAGACAAATGCATTTGTTATTATAAGTAGCTGTAGAGCTGGACAGTATGGCAAAAAGGGTGTTCAAGTCCAAACAGGGTGCAAATTCAAATATACCCACATATGAAGTGGCTGTAATATTTCAGGTTACTGAAATGAACTGAACTGAAGACCATATTAGACCGCATTGCCAATTGCATCCTTTCTTGGTTTTGAAAAGGTACATTGACAAAACATAAATGGGGTGACCTTGTAGTTCATTGTCATTTAAAGCTGTTCTATAAATTGTTTTTCAGACTGGCAAAGTGAATACAGATGCTTTTCAGAGGAGCTTTCTGCAATATGTGTACTGCAACTCTGAAGAGGACCAACTTCTGGAAAAGGAGCCATTTGTCTGTCCAGCCTGTAGTCCTGAAATGGTGGCTGTTTCAGTGGATGGCAACAGAAAACTCTACAGGTTCCAGAAAGCAAACCAGTGAGTTTTGTGTACACATTAAAACCAGCCAATGTAGTTAATGTATCTACTTGCTATTAACATTATCATAATAATATAGTTCTCATTTTGTTATTTAAAACTAAGCTGTTGAATATAATATCCATGTCGTATAGTATAGTATCCATATAATATCTATTATTATAATTTATTATTATTATGTAAGACTTCTTACTACAGTGATTATCCAGAATACATTTTGTTGTAGGAGTGAAGAGCCAGGGTTCTTTGATGGAGTGTTTTTATCCCAAGACTCTGAGGTGTCCAGTTTTGTTGAGGAAGTCCGGGGGGCTGTCAAGAGTGTAAGTTTTCAATCAGGCTGAGCAGCGGGTATCTCTGGCTTATTTTATATCTAATTGGAAGTAACAACACTGTAGCCTTATTAGGTGTTCGAATGAGGGAATCTTTGATCAGGTGTTGAGATGGCACGTGATGAGTGAAGTTGCAGAGCTGGATGAAAAAAATACAACTAGATTCTAATCCAGAGAGCACAGTATATCTATAGTATTGGTTGCTGCACATACAGTATGTCTGACACAATTTCTGACAAAGTTAGACTATTGCAATTATCCTCCTGCATGCGAAATGGCAAATCATTTCAACTGGTTTGTTATACTCCAGGGAGTTGCAGATGGAAGATGGGTCAGGCAATCAAAGACAAAATCTAATCAGACTGTAATTGTTGGTGTGTTTGAGCATGCAGCCCTGCTATTTAACTTTTTACTTTGGTAGACGGCAGGAAGAGCGATGTGTGGGGAATCCCACTGGACAGCAGCAAGAGAGACATCAAGGCAGGCCAACAAGTTGGATGAAGAAGGTGTAGAAATTGCTGTGTGCAGGCATGGATTCCTCCTCAAAGGTTGCTATTGGTCTTGATAAATTGCAATGAAAAATATTTGTAGATGAAACATCTGAAGCCTATTCTTCAGTGTGCAATGTGCTCTCTACTTAATTTCTTTTTTTCCAAAAGGTCTGAATATGTATAGAGGAGAAATCTTTGCATATCCAATGTTTCTCCAAAAAGAGTTCCAGGGTGCTGCATTTTTGGCCATGGATGTGACGTGCCGTTATGTGCCATACCTGGAGAAGGTGTCAGAGGCCCTGACTCATCTTCAACCTCTTCAGAAAATGAGACATTGCTTGTCCGTAATGCATGCCAAAGCCCACAATACAAAATGCGAGGTGATGCTTTTAACTACTTTTACATTTCAGAGTGATGTAGCCAACAATTAACGTAAAGTACCACAATGTATGATGTTGTGACCCAAACAACAACCCAGGAGTGTGTTTTGAGTTGTACATGAGCCCCTATGTGCTGTCCTCTACAGCTGGTGACCTTGGGATATGCATCAATATTGATCACCCTGTTGTCCACCCTGTTTAACAAGTCCACTGCTTCCTGTAGATTCTGTGGAATGCAAGGAACCAGGAAGGTGCCGGGACCACTCTTGGTGAAGAAGTAGAGCAAGTCAATAGTTTTCTCTCCAGATGTGCCCTGACCACAAAGTATATGTCCAAGTCAGGTTTGTAGGCTTCTTTGCCCCCTGTTCCCCTGCAATTGTACACATTGACATTTTACAATTTATTGTGATTTTTCTATTGTTCTTTACAGTAAGAACTGATATGCTTACTGTCCATGCTATTGGGTGGAATCAACGTAAAGAGAATGGCCTCCACATTGCCTTGTCTTCCAGATTCAAAAAGGTATGTTCATGTATTGAAAAAGGATGGACTATTTTAAACCGTTAAATTTGAACTTAAAGTCCACCCAAAATGCATCACTTCAGCTATATGTAGTCGAATATGTCATTATATTAAATCAGACAGGAACATATACTTTTTGGTATTTTATGAAATGACTGTGTGTTGCTGTTTTGCAGACAGTAGAAAACACCCTAGATGCAACAGAGAGCCTGAAGAAGATGCAGGACCAGTTGCATTGCAGTGATGACATGCTAAAGCAGTGGGTTGTTGATGTCAAGCAGTGGGCCAGTAGCGGTAAGGGCAATGTTGTTTTATACATAAACACTGTTGGAGTAATTTGGTTGTAATGCATGTAGCTGTAGCTTAATGTTAAATTATGATGTGGGGATGGGCACTTTTTGTGTCACAAGTCTTCAAGTAGTATTTTGACTTAAAGAAAGTAAACAAATTTAGCAATGAAAACAGAATGATTGGTGCATGTTCACGCAAATCAGACCAAAATGGAACAATATTATTTGAGGTAGGAAATGACAGACCAAACACAATGTACCAGTAAAGCCCAATTTATACTTCTGCGTCAAACTCCTGCCGTAGCTACGTCGTAGGCTGTGTGTAGTGCGCGTACGGTTCGGCGTACCCTGACGCACACCTCTCCAAAAATGTAACAACGCGTCAATTCTACGCAGACGCAAGCGCTGTGATTGGTCTGCTAGAACCTAATAACCTAAACCCTGATAGGACATAATCCCCCATCAATGACTTTCATAAAGAATGACTGTGGACTATGGACTCTCATAAACACAGACTCTTGAAAAGAGATGATAATAAAGATATCACACAGATTAGATGCCTATGACTCTTGGCCTATGTTGCTTGGTCCCTAATTGTTGCTGAAACATGCAGTCAGTGTCCAGTACGGTATGAGAAAAACATACGAGATAGATATTTCTGTCCAAATTAAACATTGTCCTAAACAATGTTTTAGCTGCTGCTGCTGTACTATGTGCAATTAAGAAAACTTAAGTGTGTTTGAAACATTTCTCTTTCTTAACTTGAATTTAGGAAATGCAGCAGCCAGTTCTGTTAATGCTCGTGGTTTGCAGATCTCCATCGAAGCACTCTTTGTGAGCATTTGTCAGAAGAAGCACTACCTTTATAGACAGAATGGTATGTATTACTTAATGTAAGTTATGCAGATGGAAGTTATATTGTTTCTGTTCATTAAATGCCATGGCAGCTCTTTTGTAATACCATTGTTTTTGCTCTTATTACAGATCGCAACAAAAGGCGTCAGAAGATTACTCAGAAGATTGCCCAAGAAAAGAAGCGCTTGCTAGATGAGATCCAGAGATACAACCAACAACCTGATGGTGATCCTGTGGACACACACTCAGTTGTGCAGAAACTTTCCAACAAAGCTGCAGAGAGCATGATCTGGCCTTGGCAGGAACAGAACACAGGTGTTGTATTAATATTTAACTTTGTTTATTTAAAATGTATCATCATCAAATTAGTTTATTAATGTATGATGTTTTCATTCCTTCAGACGGTATAGACATTCTCGTCAAGAAGAAGCTTTTTGACCAACTAATGCTGGTCTCACGACTGACAGAAGAAAAGCAGATCCTTGTGAAGGAGATGATGCAGCACTGTCAGTACCTTAAGGACTCGGTTGTAAAGGTCCAGACACTGATAGCCACCATTTCAGATTGCATAAAAACAGGAAGTAAGTGTAAATCAAACAATATGGCTTTATGCACTTTAATATTCATAGATCAAACTATTTTCAAGTGAAAAGCAATCATGCTAGTATTGGCTCAAGAACTAAGGACACATGGCCTTCAAAGATTATTTTATCCAATTATTATTTTCCAATTTGACTTTGTATTTAACATTTGTTCTAACATAAATAAGCTCTCTGATAAAATGTTTAGTGTGACGGTAATTCCATTACTCTTCATGTGTGGACTTATAGGCTATCCCAATGGATTCACAGAGGAGGCGTCCAGGGGCCTCATCAGTCTACTTAAGAGAAGACTGCATAACCTCAGATTTAAGCAGCAGACTGTAGCATGCTCATACAGAGGCATTCTCGAACCAACTCCTAGGCTGGTGGAAGAAGATGAAGGGGAAATGGAGGAAATGGACTGGCAACGTGACCTCAGCTCTGAGGATGAGGATGATGATGAGGAAGATAATGAGGCTGAGGTGGGGACTCAAGTCACTTGACTTGGGACTCAAGTCACAGTTGTAATCCCTTTTGCTTTGACCTGTACTTTGATGACTTGAAAAGATCTTCTGTCAAGACTTTAGAAACCCTGTTTTTGTAAGTGAGTTAGATTGAAAGTGACAAAGTGACTCCTCACTTGTTTGTTCCTGCAGTTATCCGTATTTTGCTACATATGCTCTCAGATTATACTTTTTTTTTATGTTACTGGAATTGTAATAATCATGGTTATGTTTGCAACTGATAATGTCTGTAAATATTTGCTGATACCTGTATATATGTGTATGGAAACAGAAATACAAATTTGATTTGTCATCAGACTGAGTTGACTTTGGCTCATCACACATCAACCCTTACAAAAAGAGAGAACTGGTAGCTTTCAGATTCAACCTGAACTACCAACATTTTGGAACATTAGAGGTCACTGACACCAGGTCACATATTAAGATAGATGTATGAAACTTACATACTGTACACTGATAGTTACTGGCAGTGTAATATACTTCAATACTGACAATGTAAAACCATTGTAGTTATTGTCTAAATCAGGGATGGGCAACTTCGGTCCTGGAGGGCCACTGTCCTACAGAGTTTAGCTTCAACCCTAATCAAACACACCTGAACAAGCTAATCAAGGTCTTCAGGATTACTAGAAAGTTACAGGCAGGTGATTTTTTTTTCAGGGTTGGAGCTAAACTCTGTAGGACAGTGGCCCTCCAGGACCGAAGTTGCCCATCCCTGGTCTAAATATATATCAACCATAGTTAACCAAATGTTAAACAGATGATCGGTTAGCAGGGTTGGGTCAGATTGCTTTGAATATAAACAACATGGCAAAATTAATAATCATCAGTTATGCAATTTACCTTTTAGCAACAACCCAACTTGGAATATCATTTTAAGAAGCTCAGTGATCTGAGGCCATGCAGAGTAAATGTTATGACCATATCCATCTGATTATCAACTCATCCCATGGTAGGAACAAGCCACATATAAGATGTGGAGACTGTTCATATCAGTGTCATCTTCAGAGATACATGTAGGAAACTTTATAAACAGGGATATTGAGGCTACTACATTATATAATCCAGACCATGTAGGACCATTCAGGTGGTTTGGAGGAGCTAAAGCATGCCAGAAGGGGCACATAAAATCCCAATATATGCCTCTGTGTCAATGGTACCTTCTCACCCATGCCATGGGCACTGATGCACACATATCCTAACTTTTCTGGAAATGGGGTTTGTAGTTTCTCACAGTGACAGGTTTTGGTATGAGGAAAATGTAAATAGAAACCTATTTGCCCTTTTTTGTAGAGATCAAAAAAAATCTTTACACAGAAATAAATACAGAGGATGCAACAGGGCCAATATGTGTAATGCACTCTTGTTTTTAAATACCAATTATAATGTTACAAGTACAAGAGGAGACGACTACCCATCATAGACCATGATCTTTTATTTTTATACCATCATAGCAGCATTAGCATAAATAGATATGCATATAAGCCGTGTGTGTGTACTTTTACTATCTTTGTGAGGACCAGTTTGAGTTTTAGACCATCGGAGTAAGGACCTTTTGACCGGTCCTCACTTTCTGAGAGCCTGTAAAGGTCAGTTTGAGGGTCAAGAGCTGGTTTTAGGGATCAGGTTATATTGAGAATTTGGGCGTGTTTAGGGTCAGGGTTCAGGTCAGACACTTAGTTGTGATGGGTAGGGTTAGAGTAAGGACCTAGAGATTGCATTGTGTCAATGAATGTCCTCACAAAGATAGATACAAACGTGTGTGCGTGCGTGTATGTGTGTGCCTGCATGTAAATCTGTTTACACAGTCAGAAACAAACAAAAAGCTTTATTTTATATAGGCTATTGAGCCTGCGTGCTCCCTGAAACTAGACCTGAGATGGCTTGTGTCCGTGAAATGAGAAAATTAAAACTTTGTTTTATAGCTGAACCAAATACATTGTTGGAAAGGCCGTGACCTGGAGAGTAACATATGTTAGTATGAAGATTCTACATGGCTCCTGGTTTGAAACACTGACCTTTGAAACTTCACCTCGGTGCATGTTTGAAGGCTTATAATTCAGCAGCAAAAGGGGCTACAGATATGGGACCAACTGTTATAGAGAGCTCTTGACCTGAGTATAGTCAACAACTGGGGGCAGTTAACCAAATATGGATAACATATGGGTTAATTTAATTTGACCCCATTTAACAATTAGATATTTAAAATCTGATTGCATAGATGTGTTTACCATCCCACTAAACCCCCCACTATACTCCCAACTCACTATTTACAACCTCCAATTGTAAGAAAAACACTGATGTTTTAGAAACTACAATTCCCTTATATCCACACCATGCAGCTTGATACAAATCAGCACTACAGTTGTAGTTCTTCTGGTTTGCAAAGTAGGGTTGTAAAATAGGGTTGTAAAAAGATATATCTACTGAATATATTACATATGTAGTACAGCCAAACTAGTAATTACACTGCATCTAGATGATCTATGTTAACAAATAGTAGATATGTTGGTTTATTTCAGATATTTTAGCCAAAACAGGAGTATAACGCGCAAACTCCGCCCCACAACACAATCATGCACTTCCGTAACCTTATGCTATCATTTTTTTTTTTCTTCTCATTTTCCAAGGAGCAATTATTAAAAGTGATAGCCTTAACATGAACATAACGTATTGTTGAGTTATCAATTTGTTTTTCTGTGGAGAAATGTTGAAGATATCGTTAAAAAAGTGGGTGTCTGTGAAGAAAATACTTCCGGGTGGAAGCGATAGCAATTAGCAACATCAATAGCAACCACCATAGCAACGAACTAAAGATAATATGCATTCACTGAACGAAAATTATGAAAACAAAATGCAACTGGTTATTCTTAACACCAAAGCTGGCTATATACCTTGAGTACTATAAGGATTAAAAAGGTTACCCTTATGGAACAAAAATATATGGGAATAAAAATATATGGGAATATACTGCAAAATATAATATTACCTTATTATACATATGCGAAACTAGTGCTTATATTTGTCAATATACTGCAATGCATTGCAGCATTGACCATGTGTGGCTATATATTGATACATATTAAACATTTATAAATGAAGACAAAAATAGCATTACATGTAATTGTATCCTTTGTTGTGCACATATATTGCACATACCTGTTCCCATAAATGTGAATGTATTATACACACATATATACACCCATTCACGGAATGAGTTACAATCAGTGGTAACAGACTTCTAGTTCCCAGCAGGCTTTGCCTCTATGTTAAAAGACAGTAAATGTTAAAAATAAGTGTTATTTCATGTTTTGCTCAATATGAATATAAGGGATATCTATTTGTGTGTAATGTTCTATTATTTTGGTATTTAAAAGTTTTTGGGGTTACTATTGTACATGCAGTTGTGCTTGTGCTTTATAACTAGCTTGAATATGTGGGGCCAGAATGAGGTGAAAATGAAACTTTATCATAGGACAAAATGAAAGATATTTATACACCCTCAAGTACTCCCGTAACAATGTTAATTCCATGTTTTCAGAGAAGGAGATACAACAACAAAACTCACAACAGAACTTTTATTGTGTAATATTGTAAAGTGCCAGACAATGCAAATTGGTTTTTCTGGGTGGAAGGTTGTGCAAAGGCGAACTGCACAATAAAACGATTGGCCTTTTGGATGAGAAAAGTATTGGATGCGATGAGGTCCTTCCCAACACCCAGCTCTAATGAACAAAAAATGAAACAAATTTATAAACACAGACTTTTAATTTACAACATATATGTAATCAATTCTGTGCAATACAACTTTATTGTTGTCCACATGGCCCAGTTTAATGGACACAACATTTGTTTCACAACATTTGTTTTCTTTGCACCATCAGTGACAACAGTATTTTTTAGCAGACCTTCCTTTATGACACAGTCATTCCAATGTTCTCCTGCGGTTCCCAAGATGGGGGCCAGGCCTTTTGGCTGAAAGAAATGGCAAAATAAAACGTACAGAAATTATGTATTTAATTGCTGAAATAGGTTCAATATAAGGATAGCCTCTGACATGGTTTATAAACCCTGTTAGGCTTCTACATATTTCCCTGACAGAATGGGGTGGAGAAAGCAGAAGAGAATGTATATTTATATCCAAATTATATTATTGTCACTTTGTAATGACATTTTCATGTATGTTGTAGTTGTGTAGCTTAATCTCTCTGTAGGCAAAAACAGATGCCACATGTGGAGAGATCTTAGTTCATCCAAAATTAAGCAGCCCGCCTGACTTCCCAAAAAGAAATGTAACACTGGTCTAGGCGCTTTACCATGAATTGGGGGTTATTTAAGTTTATGTGTTAATCAGACAGGCTTCTTAATTAGGTTAACTGTCACTTTAAGGACAACCCATAAGTCAGTTAAACAAGAAAGCTGATGTTACCATGACGGACACGGGAGCCAATGGACCAGGACTTCTTTACAGCCCTTGGGAAGAGGGTAAAAGACAAACCAAAGTCATACTTTTATTTCATAATTAAATATTTCATTTATTTTTCCTCCTAGCCTCTAAAAATCAATCGCCATATAATTACCAAAACATCAAAGTTTTGGTTTAATATTTAGAACACTCTAACAGCAAATTATTTAACATGTTAACTACTTTTTATTTAGACTTGTTTTTATTTATGCACCTACAGTCGAACAGAAAGTTCTCTGTATAGCTACTCACCTTTTTTTCACGTGTCTTGGACACATATTGCACTGGAAAAATCTCCAATCTGCTGTGATACTGGCAAGCTGTAAAGAAAAATGAACAAATTAAGTTAGTACAAACCATTGCAATGTAACCGTATAAACCCAGAGAGAGGGTATTGTATGCATTTCTCTTTGAAATATAAGACCAGAAGTAAATGCACATCATAATTTCCCTGGATTATTCCGAAGCCCCAAAAACTCCAATGTAAAATGAGTCAATTAGGCAAGTAAAAGACATTTTCAACTAATATAACGTTAATAGTTTTATATTTGTTATCAGGCCTGTAATGTACTAAACTAGCAATAAGAAGATATTATATTGTGGGCCAAAAAGCTATTAGATTAGGATTAGTTACGAGTTTAGGAATTATTATTTAATTATTTTTGAATTAAAAATACTTCATAGCATTTTTCCTACCATCATTATTGTTTTGGCTTCTTTTCCTTTTCCTTTTCGCTGAAATTTTGACAGCTGACTTCCTGTATAGAGAAACAAAAAACATGTGTAAATTGCAATAGAGGTGTGTGGTGTCTGCCTTGCAAACCAAGTGAATACTTTCGAGTACACCGCAATGCAGGACAATCTGTTGACACTTTCTCTGATGACTTCACCATTGGGCATTGCCACATTGCTTTATGGCACACCGGATGCCAAACTGCTGCCATACAAATAACTCCACGTTACAAGAAAAAGTAGAAAGAGAGCAACTTGTGAAATACCATCTGACTTCTGAGTCTAGTGTGGTGTGCTACTTCTTTTTGTACATGGGCACATTCTTTACCATTCTGTATCTCATATTCTACATAGTCAAGATTGCCCTTAATGCTCTGCCTCTTCTATTCTGTATTGACACTTACCTGTTTGCTGCTACTACTTTCTTCTTCGCCTCAATCTCTTTTTCCCCCATTTCTTCTGCCTGTTCTCTCTGCTTGTCTGTCTCCATCAGTCCCAACTCTTCGAAGTCTTCCTGTCCCTCCATCTCTCGTCTCTCCACTTGGTCTTCCTGTACCTCTATCTCTCCTCTCTCACTCTCTCTTCCTGTACCTCTATCTCTCCTCTCTTCACTCTCTCACTCTCTACTCTGTCTTCCTGTGCCTCTATCTCCATCTCCTGCATGTCCCTCCTCTCAGTTTCTCCTATTTCACGTTGCCCCCCGTGTCCTCTCTGGTCTTCACCATCTATTTCTCTTTCTGCCTCATCTTCTTCTCCTGTCCTCTCTTGCTGCCCCACCTCCTCTCTTTCAAGATCACATGCTGTGATAAAAAATAAAACAAAAGACATTTAAGATGCAGTATGTGGTTCAAAATGTGAGTAACCAAAGAAATATAAAAAGTTTAAGACAAAAGATAAGTAGAACAAAATTACCCACCACCAGCAATCTAGATTGTGTGAAAAATTCTCTGTACTGACATTTAAAACCGATCCAACTGGATAGCTACACAGTACAGGATCAATCTTAATAGAGAGTCATGAATGTACTGATGTTGTGATGTGACCTACCTTCTAACAAACCTTCAAATAGGCACAATATCTTTTCCATGACCGCATGCGCTACCACTGGCAGCTCAAAGGGGCACTGGAGCTGGGCCATCCACTTTTTTTTTTTGTGGTCTGTACGTTCCCCACAGCAGGAGGGGAAAGTACCCAAGGGCCTTCAGTTTCTCCACCTTAACATAGAAAAACAATAAGCAAACACACAGAGATTTCTAAGACAGGGTTACAAAGGCAAGAAAGACGTTATTATTATTATACACATACAAGCTGTCTTTAAAAAAGTTAGTATGGGTTTTTATAAGGGTGAATGTCCTTTCTGGAGTAACTGAGGCATATGCAAATGTTTCTTTTCCTGTAAGAAATCAAACTTTCTCTCTAAAAGATTCTGTACTGCCCCTGCATCAGCAAGTGACTTAACCTACTCTACTGCAGGACCACACTGTAAAAAAATATCCAAATTTTACCGGAAATAACTGATTTGTCCTGTAGTTGCTGATGGCATGATATATATATATATATATATATATATATATATATATATATATATAGTTAACCGCAAGAGATTTACATTTTATAGAGAACGTTACACAATAATCACCTTGGAAGTACCTGTAAAATAGGCCTAATTGTTTTTTGTAAAACACTTATGAATTAGGATATTTTTTATATAATTTAACAGTTTTTGTTTGGCAAACGCTTCTGCCAGTCATTGACCATTTCTTTTTTAACGATCTTTAACCAATATTTTCATTAATGGTAAACGTTTGGCACCCTGTGCTGCCATGCATTTCACAGGTTTGTTTTACAGTGCAGTGAATCAAAAGAAAAACATCTTAGTGTAAAGTTGCCTTGGATACTGGGGCTGAATGAATACAAGTTGTAGGCAGGGCTAAATTCTGTGTATTGTTTTAATATTTATGTATGGACGAGCTCATTATTATTTGAAATATTGCAAATGCAGTTGGGTTGATGACATCATGACACATAACTGCATGACATTACCATAGTTGCTGCTTTTTTGCACAATGTCAATACAATTCTATATTTCTCTAATGTTGACAGGAACCTGAAATGCCTGACCAAAAGAGAAAGACAAAATGTTTATTACCAGAAGGGCACTGTTGTCAAAAATCTTTGCCTGATTGCGGGACTTTTTAACTTTTTGTGCCCATTCCTTGGCTCTGGTCCGGAACCCTTTCATACGGGCCGTCTGCCTGGACTTCATGTCCAGCAGCTTCCCACACTGAGTAAGGGAGAGAGACAAGAGAGAGCAGTATGACTCACAGGGAAAAAAAATTAATATCTAAACTGTGGTCCAGTTGATCAAGTATTGCAGATGTTCTAGCCCTCTTTTTATAAGGACCTAAATAATAACTTGGATACCAAGTTTATGCAATTTATTGAACAGACAGACTAAATATACAGTTGAGTTAATGCACCGGCACATTTTAATAATATTAAAGGCATAATGCTAAAACCTAGTTAGGTATCCATATTTTAATGGAAAATACGAATGTCCATTATCTGGCCACAGACATTATAACTTAAAGGGATAGTTCACCCAAAAATAAAAATTGTCATAATTTAATCACCTTCAAGTTGTTCCAAACCTGTATGAGTTTCTTTCTTCTGCTGAACACAAATGAAAATATTTTAAAGAATGTTGGTAATCAAACAGTTGAAGCACCCATTGACTTCCATAGTATTTTTTTTCCTACAATGGAAGTCAATGGGTGCTCCAACTGTCTGGATACCAGCATTCTTTAAAATATTTTCTTTTGTGTTCAGCAGAAGAAAGAAACTCATACAGGTTTGGAACAACTTTGAGGGTAAGTAAATTATGACAATTTTTATTTTTGGGTGAACTATCCCTTTAAGTTGTCATTATTGTATGCGCTAGTGGAGATGTTGCCATTTTCCACAGTTGAGATTCACCGCAATACAAAGTACTGTCAGTAATAGACAGATTCAATGTCAAATATGTAGCATTGTAAGAGGATGTTATTTAAAGGAACCAATAGTCAAAAATTCAATAACAACAGGTACCTTTCCATCGGGTGGGAAATGTAACATTGTGAAACATTTACAAATTTGTAGTGTAACAAAACAAAACTCTTTCTGTCTTTTGTATGATTAACTTAATGTCTCCACTGCAAACTCCTGTTTTATTGTCACTCTATTGCATGGGCAACAACTACTGAGATATTTAATGGCAATAAAGTTTATTTTAATTTGGACTTAATGGCCCTCATTTATCATTCTTGCATAGAAACGGGCGTATATGTTGGCATAAGATTATGCTTGCACTCCTCTCACCGCCTGATTTATGAAGCTGTGCGTACCTTTGAAATCCAGGTGTACGCAATACCTGCCCTTGATAAATCCCGCGGCTGAAAACGATCGTCATTAGAATAACACGCCCCTATATATTCAAGTCTCCGCTTCCCACACGCCCTCATTTTACGCCATGGACACACGGAAGACGGCACAGAAGAGAAACTTCTCTGACGTGGAGCCGAAATGACCTATCACAATGCAATATTTTACAGCACGTCTTCTGAATTAGCATTAAATTTCGAATCACGTCACATGTATTGGGGTGTACAATAGTGATGATGATGATGTGATGTGGAGTACCATTCATTCACATTAATAATTGCATGACAATTTGTAATATGCTTCTTATTATTAGTATGATTTGTATTATTAATGACGCTTATTGTTATTTAGAAGAAGAATGTCATTATTATTATTTGTATTATTATTATTATTTAAAAGAAGAAGAATGTATTTTTTTAGAGATGCACCGATTACAATTTTCTAGGCCGATCCCGATTCAGATTTTTCCTTGAGTTTGACCTGCCGATACCGATTTTAGCCGATTCCGATTTTATTTTTTCAAACCACTTTACAGCACACACAAATATTTATTTTCTATCTTCTCTTTAATAGAACATTTTGCATAGAACATTTTTTGAACAGATAATTGCTATAAAATAGAACTATATAAATGACTCCTAGTGTGGGAAATTCACACACATCTAAAGTGCAGTGTTATGGAAGAACCATTTCCTTTTCACATCCAATATCCAATAAAACAAAATTGATATATTTAGCAAACTAAACTTCTGTATGAAAACAGGTAATGGCAATAAAATAATATATAAATAACAAATAAAAATTCAATAAATATAGCCTTGCAGTATAAAGATATTTATCTCTCTCTCTCTCACACACACACACACACACACACACAGGCCTATTGCAATCACTTGTACATCAATGGCAAGTTATATTTCTCAAGCAGTTCTTCTCTCATCTGACACATGTCCAGCCACGCTAAACAGGACAAGTGGAGCATGTGCAGGGAAACAATTAAATAATAATAAAAACAAGTTTAAATGGGTAAATTTTCTATAAATATTTTTGAGTCTTCATTTTCTTTCTGACATAGCCTAGCCTACTTCAGTTCTTGTTAAAACACACCAGACATGCAGATTCTTTGCATTTTGGGCACTTTTTGGATGAAATCCTATTTATTTTATCAATCAAAAGTGTGCTTTTACTCAAATTGAGCGCAGCAAAAATAGATTCGGCGCCGAAACCCGCGCTTCACTGTTGCTCACGCGACGCTCCTGCTCGACGCTCACGCGCTGCTCCGGCTCGCGGTGTGAATGCACTCATTGATTAACATGCACGCCGAACAAAAAAAAAACGCGCTGCACCTTGTGGTGTGAAACGGCCGTAATTCACGAGGTTTCCTACATGTGCGTGTTCCGTGTGCACGTGTGATGCTGATGTTGCGCGATGTTAATCATGCGGCGCCCGAGTGCATTTGACCGGCATAAAATCGGATTATGTCAGACTGACCGGCCGGTCGCCGATCATGGCCGATCACGTGAAAACCGGCCGATTCCGGTCACCAGCCGATCAATCGGTGCATCTCTATATTTTTTATTATTTTGTCAGTCTGAATTATTTTTTGGTCATGAAAGCCTTTCGTTACCGAACCCAGTCCGTGCGCACCTGCCAGGTCTAACCCTGAAACGTCAGGGTAAAGCGCACAGGCTCGCAACTGAAGGAATACATATGCTTACAAATCAAATGCTTTGGTAAAGTCACACAAATTAAACATTGAAGTCCATGTTGCACAAAAATAAACACTGAAGTAAATAATTACTATGTTTTTGTTTTTTTGTTTTACAGTGGGTCATAATATATCATATCTTTTAGTTTGTCAGTGCATTTTATGGTGTTAGGAATTGTTTTTCTGCGCATTTCCGCATGGATTTGAGCGTGCCATACGCCAACGTCCATATTGATAAATTTCAAAGTCACCGTGGTTTTGGGTGTACGCCAGGTGTATGCTGGAAATTTGGTGTACGCACTTTTGATAAATGAGTGCCAATGACTCTGGCTTTAATGCATGAAAATGGGGGTTAGCAGTTAGACAATTAGTTAGACAGTTCAATAGCCTATTGTACATTATTTACCTTGGTGCATCTTCTATTGGCACAATTTATCTTTTCCAGGCAATGGGTGCACTGTCGAAGAGTTGATCCACCTGGCATTTTCACTACAAACAAAACAAAAATAAATTATAATTATCGGCATGCCACGTAACAAAATATTTAATTTTGTGGGAGGACCTAATGTGAGCATATCCTATGCCTTTCCAATGTCACTATAAAGATAAAAAACGACATACATTTTTCTTTATTGTCGTCCACCTTGGATAAATTGTGTTGGACCTAGGGATGGGTGACATAGAACACATCAGACAAACTGCATATAACTTAAGTAATCCAATTGATGTTAATGATATTGAACTGCAAGGTAAAGTAAGTGTGTGATATCAAAGTAAGTATGAGTAGCAATTTACACAACACACATTAGAGGGTAATATCTTAATTTAAGATATTAAAATACCAACTTATTTTATGGTAATGACAAGTAACTTTTGTAATATTAGTGTGTACATTTTTGGTAAAAATGTGTAATTATAAGCATTATAACAGTACTACATCAATGTAGGAATTGTGCACTCATTGAATAATTGAATGTAATACTTTGGAAGCATTGGCTTACTACTAGTCCTTTCCTTCTCTAATTAATAGAACTTCCATATTCTTGAGGACAGATGAGGTTGGGTGACAGTACTGTAACCCAATAACTATTGTAAAATAATGGGAATGACACAATGGGAATGGCAGAATAAAGTCAGGCTTGATACCTTAATATTCTTTTGTTTTTCTGCTGGAGACAAAGACTCTAATCTAAATCGTGCTCAAATTTTCTTTAGGTAAAATGCACTATATGTGATGCCATTAGAAATCAAATATCCCGGGAATTGAAGCCTAATCCAACCCTACTGTATCATGCCTCTGCAAGCAACTAGTAATGCCTGCCTGAATTATTCCAATGTGCCTGTTATTCTAGCAGATCTCAGATCGGCTGGTACAGTGAATGTAACGTTAGGCCGTATGATCCGAAATACTGATCTGGTGTCAGCATCCACGTGTAATATAACGTTAGAGCGATAACAGGGACACCACACCAAAGTTACATATAACGTTAACATTTATAGATGCAGCATGGAGTATATAACGTTAACGTTACATACCATTTCTACAGGCACGATTTATAACGTTAGCCAATAAACGGTTTGTCCTGTTGCCCAGAATTTGGGAATAAATCCGGTTTAGGAGTCCATGCGCACTAATTAGTCCACATTATTGACCCCTGGGGGGTCCCGTAGGCTAACGTTACCACTTTAGCTAAAACCGTTAGCAAACACTAATTCAGTCTGCTGATTTGTAGTGCTGTCATCAGCCATGTCTAAAAGCGGAAGACCCATGTCACAACATCATTGAAAACGGTTTTATTAATTTCAAACTGCAACAGGTCTGTTTACAGTAGAAGCAGATAGAGCGGCCCACTGTTCAGTTCACTAACTCATTTAAACGCATTCGCTGCAATTTTGACACATGGCCCTATTTAACGTAATGCAGAAACACTGTAATAATTAAAATAATACAGTTAACACCGTGATCTAATTACAAAAAAGGACTGTTGCCCTTCCTTACCTGATTGAGGATGTACGCGCATCAGGTGAACTGGGCGAACTGAGCCTCGCTGGTGAGGTGACGTCATTTGTGACGTCATTGCCGTTGAAGGTGATGCGTGGTATTTAGACGCATCTGCTCTCCACCGAAGTTAATGGGAAGGATTGGCGTATCATATGCACGCAAAATTGGACTTTGGCGTATGCATTACACGCAATTTGAGAGTGTAAAGTCGTGTTATTTATACGCAGATTGATGAGAACGGGTTGGAAATATTGAAACGTTAGCGCTACTGATTCAAAACACGAGCGCCAGTGATTGAATGTCAAACTCAAAGCGCGGTTTGAACGCCCCGCCCCCCAGCCGAACTGGAGGTTTTGATTGGTTTTGCACCCGAGTCAGACCTGTCTGTTATTGGCTGAACTGCTTCAGATATGTCTGTTATTGGCTGAAGCCCAGGGCTCCACCGCAGTAGTTTGAAAAGTGTCTGTCAAATGTCAGCTTGCCCTGTTGCTCTGTCGGCACCTTTGCAAAGTACTTTGTACTTTTTATGAAAAATAAATGTAGAGAAGTTGAATACTTTATTTTTATTATACTCAAGAAAGTAGAAAAAATGAAAAAATCTACTCAAGTACTGTAACGAAAGTATTTGTAATTAGTTACTTTCCACCACTGACAATAGGGCTAGGCGGGGCTAAAGCCACGGGGCCCGAGCAAGGAGGGGGCCCGTGATTGGCTGTGGAGCAGATACTGCTAGCCATCTGATTGCCAAAGCCTTACCACGCAACGCCCCCCACAAATTAGCCCTCTTATTTAGTGGCGCTTTGCCATATATTCCATGCATTATCATGGAATCATTTTCATTAATATTATAGAGACGTTCGCAAAGACCCGCCTTTTTTATTTACTGTATGACAAGCCAGGCGGCTCTCACGAGTCACGCACGTCATGTTCTCACTCACGCAGTGAAAAATACATCGCGGGGCAAAGACTAAGTAACATTACACCGAGTGACTACGAGAGAGAGTTCAGAGCAGCTTACTGTTGATATGAAACAAAGTCTCAACTTTCAAATATTGTCATTTAAGTAATTTAAACAATAACGTTACCGTTTTCAATTTCAAGTCCACCGACGTTAATCTAATGACAGTTTCGTTGTCGGACAAAATTGCGTATTCAGCGTTATGATTGGCCAGGCCGCCTGTCAATCAAACCCCCGTGGGCAGCAGGACATGGTGAATTAAAACGTCACGTTTTAATTTGATAATAGGAACAGGAACGCGTCTAATTAAAATACAGATATTTAGTGAAGATAAAAATTATAAATAAGCAAAGAATCGAAAATAGCCCTACCTACTTGACAAATAGTAAACAGAGCAACAGGAGAACTGGATATTAAGAAAAAACAACTTACGCGCTCTTGTTGTTCTCACAGAGTGACTGCTTGTCCTGTGAACAGAAGCGCTTTAAAGAGACGCGCCAAGCTCAACTCTCTCTTCCTTTGCCTCCGCGTGTATGTAAGTAAAATAATGTCAAATGTTTTTAAAACAAAAAGCATGTTGAATTGCACCAATTGAAAAAAAATATGCATTGCGTTAACCATGCTTGCATTTTAATCCATTATATTTTTAAGGCTTGCATTTTTATGGGCTGAAATTCAACATGGTTGAATATTTAAGCTGCGAATATTTCAATTAAAAACATTTCAAACACATTTTCAATATTAAAAATTCAATAATCCATATTCACCTTTCATATTTCACTTCCAAATTTTTCAAACTGTTTAAAAATACAACCTATAATATTCAACAGGCAAATTTCGGTCCATTTTATTTCGCCTTGAAAATTCGCTTCCACAAATTCAGTGGTTCAAATTCGACAGTAAATTCAACGTCGACATCCAGGAACTGCAGGAAAAGCAGATTTCCTTCACAAAACGTCATTTGCTGAAATGGACAGAACGATGAGTACGAGTTATAATTTATATGTGTATGGAAAAGGTTGATTAAGACACAAAACACACGAGCGTTTACTCAAGTGTCTTATGATACTTATTTTTACCCCCGTGCAAAGTAAGGTGATTTGTCCACTGCAAAACTAAATTCTCTCGCCGTTGGCATTGATATTAAGTTTTAGTAAAACAACTGCAATACACTGAGACAGAGTGAATTGTTTGTTTTAGTCACTATGATGGAATACTAAATTGATGGCTGGGTTTTGGCAAAGGCAATTTTATTTAAATATAGTATCATTAAATACAACCCAATTACAATTATAAATTAAATTCAGCAATTAAAAATTACATCTCTACCATGATATCTGGTCATCTCTGTGTTATAACGTGAATTGTCTCCGCCATTATCCAGGGCTGCGTACAGTAGGGGTATTTGTCATCTTATTTTATATCTTTTTGTCCATTTGGAGCGCGCGTCACGTCACCTATTAGCGTCGCGCCTGCCACAAGATCTCTCACTGTTTACATGAACCAGACACTCCGATGAGAGCACATAAAGTGCAATCCATCTCTTATTTACCATTTTTTCATCAGAGTGAAGGCCTCTCCTGTTGCTTTGGTGCTTGTCAACGCGCGTGCACCCCCTGCTGGTAAAGCTGACTACAGCAGATGGAGATTATGATCGGTAATCTACTGCTTTTCCTGCAGTTCCTGGATGTCGACGTTGAATTTACTGTCGAATTTGAACCACTGAATTTGTGGAAGCGAATTTTCAAGGCGAAATAAAATGGACCGAAATTTGCCTGTTGAATATTATAGGTTGTATTTTTAAACAGTTTGAAAATTTTGGAAGTGAAATATGAAAGGTGAATATGGATTATTGAATTTTTAATATTGAAAATGTGTTTGAAATGTTTTTAATTGAAATATTCACAGCTTAAATATTCAACCATGTTGAATTTCAGCCCATAAAAATGCAAGCCTTAAAAATACAATGGATTAAAATGCAAGCATGATTAACGCAATGCATATTTTTTTTCAATTGGTGCAATTCAACATGCTTTTTGTTTCAAAAACATTTGACATTATTTTACTTCCATACGCGTGGCTCCGACGTAACTCCTTGTCTTCGTGATCCCCTCCTAGGGGATCTTGTCTTTTCTTTTGTTTGTTTGTTTAAGTCTTGTTTTCCCTTTTTCGAATTCTCCTTTGTTCATTCCTTCTTGCGAGGCAAATGAACTTAGCTGAAACCAGCCGGCAACTGCACCTCAAAAAGGACATTCAAACTCACGCGCTCGCCCCTGAAGAACCGAGCGAACACGTGACGCCAACAGGACCAAAACACACACGCCTTCTTCATGTCAGAAACATGAGAGAACCATTTATGCAAGTATATTCGTGTTATCGAGCTTTCAGGGCATCAAGATTGTGTTTTTCCGTGTTGTCTCTCAAAGGTTTAAATGTCCAGGTAAATTTTGCCATTCTGTGATCCTTACCTCTCTCTCTCTCTCTCTCTCTCTCTCTCTCTCTCTCTCTCTCTCACACACTCTCCCTGTTTCTTACACTTTCAGTGTCTTGTTTTGTCGTTGTGTTATTGTCTGTAAATACATTTTATTCCTTGCAACGTTAGTAACCGTATACGTAGTGTATTCCTTTATTAATTACATTATTCATTTGGTTGACTGTCTGTGTCGCTCATATACAATTCCCTTTAATGTATGATCCAAAGCTACGTGCTTTACAAATTAAAGATACTTTTTAAATAGTATTTTGTTTATAGAACAGGGAGGCTGTATTTCGCGGCCAGAAAGATAGCCTGCCTTGTATCAGGATGACTTTCCTTGAGGGTTAATGAAAGTAAGGTCAGTTCGCTGGCAAGCAGATTATTCGGTAATTAATTAATTCCATTAGGAGTTATCTATGTTAGACATCATTGAGGGAATTAATTTTTAATTTTTAAATAACCCCTGAAATGATGTCTATAATACAACTTATTAGGCCTATATATATTTATAGAATTGCAAAGTAGGCCTAATCAATATACAAGACTGAACCAAATAGATGTATAAAGGCTATCATGATCATTTTGCCAACAATGAACCATGGATTTGTTTAGTTTATAATACATTTTATTTTTAACTTAAACAAATACAACATATAACATTCAAAACTCATTGGCTTAGACTGCATTTGAAGAAAAATAAACGCAACAGTTTTCTGTAGCCTTGTGCGAACTTATTCAATAGAATTAGACTTCTAGAATGTTCTTTCCAGTGCAAAAATTTTTTTTTTTTAAATTTAGTAGTTTTTCTTATCTACAAATGTCTTCGGAAACTCATTTTCCTCGATTTACTGAAGCCTTATGTAAAACGCAAAACCATAGACAGTAAAAGAAATGGACACAGCGACCCCGTTGATTTTCCCGCGTTCTGCGCAGGCTCAGACTGAGCTTTATGACGTAAATGTCACGTGAGCAACCTGACTGACAGTTGTAAATCTTCTAGTAGCTGAATGATGATCAGAAGTTTCCAAGGTCGAAGTATCACGGCCCTCCAGAAATAAGGGCTTTGACTAGCAGGCGCAAGCAAGCTAATCTCGAACGGTCAATGACGCATCAGAGTAAAGAGTAAACTCACATTGATGTGTGTGTGTGTGTGCGTGTGTGTGTTTTGGAAATCAAATCGTTTATTGTAAAAACATAATATAATGTTTATTAACATATTACAATACTATTAATAATTACAATAATTAATTTAATATAACATATTACGCTATATAATTACAATATGACATGATAAAAGAAGTGGCTAAAATCGACTTTAAAATAGCCTACTTTAGGATTGTAATCGTTTGAGTAGCCTATCTGCAGTTCTAGTAGCCTAATTTTAGTTAGTTTAGTTTATTTTGAACATGTTTATGTTTATATCCATTAGATTTACATATTTGGCTAGTACACACACACATAATAGAATCAAAAATAACAGTTAAATAAATGCATGTAGGCTACAGCACAATCTTCCAAAATTATTCAAAATGATTCAAATATAGGCACATATGCAAATAATTTTTTCCCTTCTTTTTCGTTTCCTTCTACATCAAACAGAATAATCACCCATCCAAAAAATACTTCTTAGTATGAGCCCAGGAACCATACTATAAAATACTGTCCCCTCGAGTCATTTTCGTATCCATTCAATATTACATGACCATATAATATTCCAATATATAAAGAATTGTGAGCTAGGTGTTAAATCATGTAGTTTTGGCTAATAAATCATGGTCACAAACACTTGAACAAAACCGTTTTTCTTTATTTCACGTTATGTAGGCATTTTGTACATATGGCTTCCGAACGGGATCACATTCATCTTCAAGCGTAGATCTGTAAATAAATAAAGGAACAACGTTAACCGCGATAGACATTGAGATGTTTTTTTTTTCTTCTTCCATTGCCTGTATAATTTCCTGATAATTCATTTCCCCAGGTTTAGTAGTAGATAAATAATTTAAAGTTCGTGGATAAATGTTAGGCTACTTCATATGTATTCACTTGCCACATATCTAATTATTTCCAATTCCTCAAAAACGTTGTTTAAATATTTTGTCGGGTTGCTTTTATGGACTCTGTCTATCTATGCGATGTGCTGACTTTAGACAGTAAAAGACTGCCTGCGAGACTGCGCGAGCTTCTCCTCCTGTCTATACGGTAACTTCTCTACTGCGCGACGGACAGTCGAGTGGTTATGGCGCAATTTTTAGCCTATTTTTACAAGAATGGCTTCTACGGGGCCATAACGTAAGATACAAAGTAATGGAGCCTTTTATACATTGTCGTGTTTCTTTAGAAATAAATAATGGACAAATTGAGTCTTTGGACGCCTCAGATGTAAAGTTATTCGCTGCCAAAGTGACGCCAAAATTAATGGGAGTCAATGGGATGCTAACAGCAGGTGATAGCCAGCTACAATGGCGGCCCCCAGAGGCAGCTTCAACTTCAGGCTGATGGATTACCCCCTTGCGCAAAACGCATTTGCAGCTGCACAGCTAGCACATTGAGTGTCTGGCTCGCTCATAGGCTGCGCTGCGGCAACTGCACGTCCAATGGCGCGGGCGCCTCTGACGTGCGACCAATGAGCCAACTCTACGTCATTATACGTCAGAGCCCGCCAAGTGGGTGTGACCTCAGATAGTCCCCGAATTCATTCATAGTCTGTTTGACATTAGAAGCTATGCGTCTGTCATGGATTTGCACTGAATTGATTCTCAAAAATATGGAACAAAGTGCGTTCCGTATCAGTTCAATACGGAACAAGACTTTTATGTGTCAAATACAGGACGGTTCCGTATTATACGGAACGGTTGGCAACCCTACCCAAGACCGCCTCCACTCCACCACCCTCCTTGACAGTTTTTTCTTTTGTATGGGTGTCTGGAGCCACCCTTAGAGTGGGGGTTCTGTCACGTTTTGGTTTGTTCATGTCATGTTCCATGTAGGGGTGTCGCAATATACCGGTGTTGACGATAATCGTGATATTCAAAGCATGAAATATCTACATCGGTTAATTTAGAGTGTGGCAATATACCAGTATTGGCGATAACCACGATGTTTAAAATGAATAGGACTGTTATGATAACATGTCACGTAAATACTCCAGCGCGAGTACATGGTTGAGCTCTCAGGTGGATGTATTGCACCCGCTGACACCTATCAAACAAGAAGACACAGCCCGGGCCGCACAGCTACTCTGAGGAGAACGTCGTCTGAGCGAGAGAGTGAAACACTCTGTCCACACCCGAAAAAAGTAAGCTCGCCTGTATGGGAGTTCTTTGGCTCAAAAGAAAACAGCACTTTAAAGGGGGTCGCACACCGGACGAGAAGCGCAGCGCCACGTCTTTAAAATTCGAACACATTTTCTCTTCGAGTGTACACACACTGGTTGTGCCATTCGGCGTCTGTCCGTGGCGCCCAGCAACGGCTCTTGTTCAAAATCCTCCGACCACTATGCATAAATTGTTTTATTTGCACAAACGCGTTTTAGCACACTGAAGAAGGCAAGCGCCGAAACGCGTTTGTGCAAATAAAACAATTTATGCATAGTGCAGCCTCTTTCCTGTTCATATACTGTACAATTAAATACAATAGTTGCTGAGTCTGTGATCTTAACACTTTTCCTCAGAGCATCCATTAACTGAACGAATTGAGAATATCACCTGAAAATCCGATAACATCAGCAATTTTCATTCAAGCAGCTGATTTCTGTAAATTATTGTAAAACTAAATGTACATTGCAGCACAGGGTGAAGTCATTTACGATGATTTGAGACAAATATAATGTAAATTTAATATAAAACTATGTAAATGGCGCTCTGTGTTGCGGAAGGATTTTGAACAAGAGCCGTTGCTGGGCGCCACGGACAGACGGCGATGGTTCTTAATAATCACCCTTTATTAAATGTATGAACACAGAAACTTAATGTCACAAGAGCCGTTGCTGGGCGCCGCGGACAGACGCCGGTGGTGGAGTGGAGGCGGTCTTGGTTGCCAACCGTTCCGTATAATACGGAATCGTATTACTGTACAATTAAATACAATAGCTAGTTGCTGAGTCTGTGGTCTTAACACTTTTCCTCAGAGCATCCATTAACTGAACGAATTCTCTGAGGAAAAGTGTTAAGATCACAGACTCAGCAACTATTGTATTTGAATTGTACAGTATATAAACAGGAAAGAGGCCGCACTATGCATACATTGTTTTATTTGCACAAACGCGTTTCGGCGCGTGCGGATCACCCTGCGGATTACGCAATTTTACAGAGAATAAATTGCGCTTATTTTACTAGTCATGGAATGGGAAACGTGACATTAAGTTTCTGTGTTCATACATTTAATAAAGGGTGATTATTAAGAACCATCTTATTTTTGTATTTGTATTTGCACTTGATTTTTTTGTTTGTACCCTTATGTTTGTTGGGTAAAAAAGAAAAACGTACTCGGTTACTAACGTAACCTCGGTTCTCTCTAGAGTGGGAACGAGTACTGCGTAATAGCTTACGCTATGGGGAAAACCTCTTTTCCACGAGATATTGAAGCCAAAAATTATCCTTAATTTTTTATTAATGTAAAACACTTCGCAGCAGCAAGCAGACATAGGCGAAACAGCTCGCGCGCCTATTGGCTGCTCTTGCGGCAAATGCAGCAGCCTATTGAGAGAGGCGTTGCGTGACACATATCCAATGGGGGCATTTCGCGCCCATTTCGTCACGTCCCGCCAGAAAGGGCGTGGTCTCGCCCTATAAATATAGCTCGATAAGGCTGGTACACTGGTTTTCATCGCCGAAGCAGCGCTGTTGTATGCACGGCAAGATACGCAGTACTCGTTCCCTCTCTAGAGAGAACCGAGGTTACGTTAGTAACCGAGTACGTTCTCTTACGAGAGTATCTCTCGTACTGCGTAATAGCTTACGCTATGGGGAACACAATGCAACACGCCGTGTGTACAGGGATCCAACACCAAAGTCCCCGGGGCCGAAGCCCAGGGGCCCATATAGTGCATAATCACCATAAACTCACATAGAGTGGAGGAAGAGAGGCTGGAAGCGTCATTCCTAATAAAATAGCACCCAGAGGGGCTAATCATGTGACAATTAAACGCGCAGCCAGGGTGAAAGCTTTCAGCCTGATCTGGGTGGCCATACATGTGTCAATACTCATGGGGCTGAAGTAAACTCAGTATCTGGGCCGCACAGCGGGGCAGATAGCACTGAATTCTAGACCGCCAAAAGCTTAGCCTGCAAGGCGGGTACCTCCAGGTTATAATACTTTATAAATGTAGACGGCGAGGCCCAGCCCGCGGCCGTACAGATATCTTGCAGGGTAACCCCGCTAGACCATGCCCACGAAGAGGCCACGCCTCTCGTGGAGTGCGCTCTGACACCCAAGGGGCACTGCAGGCCCTTTGCAGCGTAAGCGAGCGCAATGGCATCCACTATCCATCTGGATAGGCTCTGCTTTGAGGCGGCAAGTCCCTTGGAACGCCCGCCAAACAAAACGAAAAGCTGCTCAGTCTGTCTGAAACCAGACGAGCGCGACACATAAGCTCTTAATGCCCTGACAGGGCAAAGGAGACTCGCGTCTTTCTCCTCATTGAGAACCGGAAGGGCAGACAGGGAAATTACCTGGGCCCTAAACGGTGTATTGAGGGATTTTGGCACATACCCGTGCTTCGGTTTGAGAATGACTTTCGAGTCATTAGGCCCAAACTCCATACATGAAGCGCTTACTGAAAACGCCTGCAAGTCCCCTATGCGCTTCACTGAAGCGAGAGCCGTGAGAAACACTGTTTTGAACGACAGGTGTTTCATGTCCGACAGTTGGATTGGCTCAAACGGGGCGCCTTTCATGGCCTCCAGAACCATGGAAAGGTCCCGCGTCGGGACTGAAGGGGGCCTGGGAGGGTTTAGCCTTCGAGCTCCCCTAAGGAAACGCACGACTAAGTCGTTCTTCCCCAGCGGCTGGCCAGGCACCTGTTTTGCAAACGTTGCTATGGCCGCCACGTATACTTTGAGCGTGGATGGGGTCCTGCCCCTATCCAGTAGCTCTTGAAGGAAGGAAAGCACTTCCGAAACCCCGCAGTCCACAGGTGAAAAGCTCTGGGCTTGACACCACGCAGAGAACACCGACCATTTTGAGGAATAGAGCCGCCTGGTAGACGGCGCTCTAGCCTGCGCGATCGTGTTTAACACTCCCTCTGGGAGGTTAGCGGGTACCCGTTGATGGCCCATGTGTGCTGGGACCACAGCTCCGGGCGAGGATGCCAGATCGAGCCCTCCGCCTGAGAGAGGAGGTCTCTCCTCAATGGTACAGGCCATGGGACAGTGCTGGTCAACTGCATCAGGGCAGGGAACCACGTCTGGTTCGTCCAGAGCGGAGCTACGAGCAGCACTGGGCATCTGTTTTCCCTGATTCGTTCCAACACTTGAGGCAGGAGCGAGACAGGAGGAAAAGCGTATAGGGGACAGCGGGGCCAACATGAGCCAGCACGCGCTTGCCTTGCACGCTTGCACGCGGTCACCTTGCTTTTTGAGAAAAACTTTGGGCAATGAGCGTTTTCGTGGGACGCGAATAGGTCCACCTTTGCTCTGCCGAACGTTTTCCACAGCAGCTGGACCGTCTGCGGGTGCAGCGACCATTCCCTTGCTGGGACATTGTTCCTGGACAGTCTGTCTGGTCCCACATTCAGGTGACCAGGCACCTGCGCTGCTCTTAGTGAGAGCAGGTTGTGCTGAGCCCAGACCAGGAGGCGTTCCGTCAGCCTGTGAAGGTTTCGTGACCTGACGCCTCCCTGGCGATTTATGTATGCCACCACTGACATGTTGTCCGACCGGACCAAGACGTGGTGGCCAGTTACCTGGGGACAGAAGTGCCGTAGCGCTTTGTCGACTGCTATCATTTCCAAGCAGTTTATGTGAAGGAGCTTTTCCCGTTCTGACCACAGGTCAGCTAGCGGTCTGCCCTCGAGCAGCGCTCCCCACCCCGAGGTGGAGGCGTCCGTAGACACCACCTTCACACTCGAAGCGGTCCCCAGACTCACACCTGACTGATACCAGTTGGTTATTTTCCAAGGTTCCAGAGCTGAAACGCACTGTAGGTCGACCCTGAGGCGAAACAGACCCGCTGTCCATGCCCTGGGTGGAACCCGCGCTTTCAGCCACATCTGCAGTGGGCGCATGCGAAGCAGACCCAACTGGAGTACAGAGGCTGCTGAGGCCATCAGACCCAGCATTTTCTGAAACCTTTTGAGCGGAACTATCGAGCCGTGGCGGAAGGATTTCGCGACGTGCTGAATATTTAGTCCGCGCTCCGGTGACAGGCGTGCCATCATGGATAGCGAGTCTAACACTGTTCCCAGAAAGGAAATTTTCTGACTGGGAGAAAGTGAGCTTTTCGCCCAATTGACTGTGAGGCACAGCTTCTCGAGGTGCTCGAGTAATGCGGCCCTGTGTTCTATGAGCTCCGATCGTGATCGAGCTAGAATCAGCCAATCGTCCAAGTAGTTCAGGACTCGCATGCCCTGAAGTCTCAGGGGTGCGAGCGCCGCGTCCATGCACTTCGTGAATGTACGAGGTGCTAGAGACAAGCCGAACGGCAGGACTGTGTATTGATATGCCTGGCCCTCGAAGGCGAATCTCAAGAATCGCCTGTGATGGGACGCTATTTGTATTTGGAAATAGGCGTCTTTCAGATCTATTGACATAAACCAGTCCCCGTGGCGCACTTGCACAAGGATTTTCCTGGTCGTAAGCATTCTGAACTGGCGCTCCACATGCGCTCTGTTCAGCTGTCGCAGATCTAAAATGGGTCTGAGACCCCCATCTTTTTTCGGTACCAGAAAATATCTGCTGTATAGGCCCCCTTCGCTCTGAGCCTGAGATAAAGGTTCTATAGCCCCTTTGCTCAGTAGTTTCGCTATCTCGGCACGAAGTAGATGAGACACTTCACTTTTTCACCGCAGTTTCGACACGCGCCGTATAACGGCGAGGGCGTCGAGCGAATTGTGTTCCAGGGTACTGACGTTATAACTTGAGACTGAGACAGAACCCAGAATTACTTCTGACTGGACAGTTAATAGGTGGATTAACCCATATCATACATACAAGATTAGTTAAGGAGAGATGAAACTGTTTTTGTTTGTCACTTGTTGTTTATTGACAAAAGTTCAAGGTTTGATGTTTAAATATATTTTTTAAATGTATTTCATATGTGGGTGTTGCACACAGATGTTTTGTTTTATTGTTTGTATTGTATAAGTTTGTTTTGAACTTCAGTGCAATATATGGATTTGTGGGACTGTACTGGTTGTGCATTATTTTAGTTTTTCTCACCCTGTAACAGCTTTTTAACTGTGGCATGTATGTATGGTTGTTAAGTGAAACAGTAATGCTCCCTGGTTGTGTACGGCTGGGGTCAGCCTTTATTTGACGGGGGGATCTGTAACAATTAGAATTAGTTACTCCCTCACTCAGAGTGGGCAGCCGGTATGAGGAGCGCGAGCTGTGAACATGGCATGTATGGATACAAGCCCGTTTTATATTTCTGATGCTCTTATCCTGCTTTTATTTCTATTCAGTAACGCAGTTGTTAGTGGTATGTTTTGCAAACTGCCCATGCCATGTGTGCGTGGGATCGACGATGACACTGATAATAATTCACCACTGTGGAATATCAGTTACGTCTTACGCGAGTCTTTGCTTACACCTGACTACAACCATTCAGGCAAGCTGAGAAGAAGAGCGTTAAAAGTTTTTGTAGCATTATACTTGATATTCTTAATATAAGTTCATTTTGAATGCATTTTGTTGAAATGTAACCTGAAGAAATCCTGATGTTCATGTCTGACCTGTTTTAACACACCCAAATGTGATCAGAAACTCCACCCTCTTACAACACTTACCAGGAAGAGACTGACATCTTTCTGTTACACTGACTCTCTTCTCTCTCAACAAAAGCAAAAAGAACAACAACAACCACAAAAACAGTGATCAATGAAGAAGGAAGAGAAAAACTTTCAATGAGGATTTATGCAAAGTTTCTTTCTAACAAAACAGCAGATCTTTGTGATTCTTGTGGTATAATTTTTTTAACCATCTTTCAGAAAGTGAAAGTAAAGTTCAGATTGCTGGAGATCAAACAGAGAAAATGGCTTCACTATCTGAAGATGATTTTTCTTGTACCGTGTGCTGTGAAATCTTCAAGGCCCCTGTTGTTTTATCATGTAGTCACAGTTTCTGTAAAGAGTGTCTTCAACAGTTCTGGAGAACCAAGGAAACTCAGGAGTGTCCTGTCTGCAGGAGAAGATCCTCAAGAGATGATCCTCCACTTAATCTTGTGTTAAAAAACGTGTGTGAGTCGTTCCTGAAGAAGAGAAATGAGAGTCGTTCATCAGAGTCTGAGGAGCTCTGCAGTTTACACAGTGAGAAACTCAAACTCTTCTGTCTGGAGGACAAACAGCCTATGTGTGTAGTGTGTATTAACTCGCATAAACATGTCAATCACACATTCAGACCCATCAGTGAAGTTGTTCCATCACATAAGGTAAGAAAGATTTAAAGATGGGGATAAACACTTGTTTAAGTTTATGTATTACACATAAAATCATATTACAGATATCTCTTGTGTCTCATACATTTTCTCTTTAATTTCCAGGAGGAACTCATATCAGCACTGAAGTCCTTACAAGAGAAACTTAAACACATTGAAAACATTAAAGAAGAGTTTGAGAAAACAGTTCAACTCATAAAGGTAACTGCTGATTCTTTTGACTTGTTTACAAGTTTGTTCTGAACTGCTAAAATAATTTGTCTGACATAACTACATATTCCTTTATTTACTGAAACACACACACACACACACACACACACACACACACACACACACACACAACCGTTTGTGTATATGATGATCAAGCACAGACGCCTCTGTCGGTGGTTATTCAGCAGTGTGCAGGACTAATGTGCCAGAACTAATCCCGTTGGCTAGCGCTCACCTTACGCATTTTCATGTAAGTTAATTTGTTTGGGCGAATGCAGATAATTTCATTCACAAGTTATTTTGCCCATATAATCTTTAAGCCCATAAAGTTAAGCGTATTTGGCTTGCTGTCCGCAGTGGAGGGGCTCGAGGAAGCAGCTTCAACTCGAGCTTAGATATATTTTTCTGCTCCAGAAAAAGTTGCGTGTTTGAGATGATTGAAGTGAATGTGATTTGATTTCAGTCTCAAGCTGAGCACACAGAGCATCAGATTAAACAGCAGTTTGAGAAGCTTCATCAATTTCTCAGAGATGAAGAAGAAGCTACAATCACTGCACTGAGGGAGGAAGAGGAGCAGAAGAAGATTATGATGAAGGAGAAACTGGAGGAGATGAACAGACACATCTCAGCTCTTTCACACACAATCAAAGACATGGAGGAGATGATGAAAGCCAATGACGTCTGCTTTCTGAAGGTCTGATTTCAGATCATTGATTGATTGATGATTGATTGAGTTCTTGATGATAAATGGTGTGTTTGTTCTGCAGGAGTTTCCAGTCTCAATGGAAAGGTGAGTGATATGCTGGTGTCTGTGGTCTCTCTGCTTCTGATCCAAAGCCACTGCAGTTCTGACTCCTGAATGTTCTTCCAGAGTCCAGATCTCACAGCCGGATCCACAGATGGCTTCTGGAGCTTTGATTCATGTGCCACGTTACTTGGGCAACCTGACGTTCAGAGTCTGGGAAAAGATGCAGGACATTGTTCAAAACAGTGAGTCTGTAGAAGATCTGTGCTGTTAAACACACACACTAGAAATCACACATGATGGACAGGTTTTTCATGACACAAAAGTACTATATTATATCAGTTTGTTGTAAGTAAAGGTCGTACTACAGTAGTTCTGGTATATAATTAATATTATCAACTCTTTTTTGAGAATATTTCTCATTTCTTTATCTACTCAAGGCCAGAACAAACTCAACAGTGTAAAAGTGAAAAGATTCTTGAATCTCCATTTGTGATTGGACAGCACAGCACAAGGTTCGGCCTATACTTGTGTGGTATAGTTGTAAATATAAACTCTAGCCACTGATTATTCACAGGCTCGTCCCTGGGCAGTGAAAAAAAGGTCGCTTTTGATTCGCACTTCAGAACACAGCATCTTGTGTCTGCGCGCTCAATAAGTGGGCGCGGCCAATTTGATAATTTTTTGTCTTGACGTCACAACGAAAAGGAAAATGACTCATTGGAAAACCAATTCATTAAATTGACTCAGAGTCGACTCATACTTTTGAGAGACAATAACTTTTTTTATGGCGAACTTTCATATATAAAACTTTGCAGGATGTTTTTGTTCACTTAGATCTATGTTACACACTACATGAAAGGTAATTTTCAAAAGTCCATATTAGGTGCCCTTTAAGGATACAATTATTTATAGAAAAAGTTAAGACTTACTACTTTTCTTATCTGTTTTTTAAGGATGTTCTTAAGACAAAACTTAAGAAGAATTCGTATAAAATAATCTTATAAATCGAATCTTATAAAGAATGTTTTTAAAAATAAAACATTTAAAAATGGTGATGGAGGTGGACAGCGCAGACAGAGAGCCGATGAGGTGGAGAGCCACGGGCTCCAACATCACGGCTAAGGATTTCTCTCCGTTTGCGGTGGGCACATACTGTAGTTCCTAACAGTGGGGTGGTAACTGGCTGGGCACTGGGTTGGGAGTAGGCCTGGCTTTGTCATCTGCTGCTCCGACAGTAAGCGCGGATCCGCATGAATCCAGCACCCACTCCATGAAGCTCCCTCGAGGCCCCTTCCTGAATAGCTGTGTTTTCGTTACGGTGTACAGGAACAAGCACACAAAAGAAAAAAGAAAACTTTCACCTCTTATCTTATCTTGGTCAGGTTCTCTTACGAGAGGTTCTCTCGTATTGCGTAAGTTTAGCTTACGCTACAGGAAAGATTCATCTTCTCGAGATATTGAAGCCAAAATATGATCCTTAATTTTGTATATGTTGTCAACGCAGTTGCAGCAGCTAGCAGACCTAGAGCGGGCATTCTAGCACGCTCATAGGCTGCCCTGCGGGAACTGCACAGCCTACCAGTGAGCCCGCCGTGACGTCACGTCCGAGCGCCCTCGCCGCGTCCTTGCCCGCCAGAATGGGCGTGGCTTAGCGTATATAAGCGGGGCTCGGAGGCTGATTCTCTGGTTTTCATCTCTTCAGCGAAGCCTTCGCATCGCTGGATCTGAGAGAAGCCGCCGCCGCCCTCGAACAGCGAACAGCCAGCTTAGGACAGCACTGAGGAAGCCGGCCGTCTTCGCCACCTTCAGCCATCCGGGCGAGCTACGCTATCCGGCGACGTATCCTTTTTACATTGCTAAAATTGTATTCTCTTACTCCAAAAAGAGCAGCGAGCGTCTTTTTCAAGATGACTCACACTTCCTATGGCTCGCACAGAGCCGCTCAGTGTTGGAGACCGCCCATCTGCGCTCTCTGCCTGGGCTAGGAACACGCAGCCTTGCCCTCTCGATGGAGGATGCGAGCACTGCGAAGAACTTCCGATGTCGACCCTGCGGGCTCGAATCGAAGTCTTTAACCACGGCGCCGCGCGGCTAGCTCTCTTTACGTTACAAGAGAGTTTCCCCATCCTCGGGCCCCCGTTTCGTGCGTCATGCAGAGCCCTCTTGAGCTCTCTGCATGATCCGGACAGGCATCATCTGTGTCACATGTAGGTCCCGTGCCCGCTACTAGTGCGCGCGCCCTCATATAAACACTGTTCCCAGTTCTGCTCGACCAACGAGCACGCGGCTAGTTCTCTTTACGTTACAAGAGAGCTACCCCGCCCTCGCATCGCCGTTCGCAGCGTCATGCAGAGCCCTCTCGAGCTCTCTGCATGACCCGGACAGGCATCAACATATGCGACGTACTGGATGCGTGGTAAGAGCAGAAATTTTTATACAGTTCTGCTCGACCAACGAGCACGCGGCTAGCTCTCTTTACGTTACAAAAGAGCTACCCCGCCCTCGCGTCATGCAGAGCCCTCTCGAGCTCTCTGCATGACCCGGACGGGCATCATCTGTGTCACATGCAGGTCCCGTGCCCAATACTTGTGTGCGTGCCCTCATACAAACACTGTTCCCAGTTCTGCTCGACCAACGAGCACGTGGCTAGCTCTCTTTACGTTACAAGAGAGCTACCCCGCCCTCGCGTCCCCATTCACGCGTCATGCAGAGCTCTCTCGAGCTCTCTGCATGACCCGGACGGGCTTGCGCGCCGCCGTCGAAATGTCTCGCCCTGCCAGTCCCCTTAGATAGGGCTACTGCAGCGGTGTATTTGGCAGCCAACGAGCCGGTAATGCAACCCGGTAGAGCCCACTCTCATAAAGCAGGAAAATGCCGCTCGAGTGTTGCCCATAGCAGATGTGCCCACGTGCACACATATTCTATCTGCCCGCTCTGTCACACGGCCAAGTCGCGCGCTTCACATAAAGCCGTTCTCGCACCACGGTGCGCAGTCCCACATGAGCCACAATATAAACGTAAGTCTCGTACCCGCTCACAAGCGCTCACGCTTACTGATATGCGCTTCGCCAGTGCGGTTAAACACGCCACATAGCGCAAGCTCATGCCGGTCATTCTATGGTTGTAAGTCACGCGACCGCCTGCACGCCTCTCAAGGCGCCGCTCGCGCATCACATTGTGATCAGAAAGCTCCCCCCATTCACAGTAATCGGGAAGCTGCATTCAAAACAGCCTGTCACTGTTTTCAGCAAACCGCCCCATATAAGCACAAAGAGGGCGCGCGCTGCGCCCGCCCCTCCGGTTCAGTGTCTCGAGCCCGCACAGCGTGGCGACCAGAGCCCGGAGTCCATTCTACCCTTAGCTGCGTACATAAAAGCATGGGAAAATATCCCAGGGGTATCGAAATGGGTGCTGAGCACTATAAAGCAGGGTTATGCGTTACAGTTCGCTCGCCGTCCCCCTCGATTTCGAGCACGGACCGCGACGATAGTGAAAGCAGAAGTAGCACACCTACTTCGCTCATAAATAACAAAGCTGCTGTGCAAAGGGGCCAGAGAACCGGTACCGCCTTCTCTGAGCGAGTCAGGCTTTTACAGCCGTTATTTTCTCTAGCCCAAGAAGGACGGGGGACTCAGACCCATACTGGATTTGAGGCTTGTGAACAAAGCTCTTATGAAAAGACCGTTCAAAATGCTTACAACCAGACAACTCCTCGCGCACATTCGCCAGGGGGACTGGTTTATATCTCTCGATCTGAAAGATGCCCATTTCCAGATTCAAATAATACCCCGTCACAGGCCATTCTTGAGATTCGCCTTTGACGATCGGGTTTATCAATACACAGTCCTGCCGTTCGGCCTGTCCCTAGCACCCCGTACATTCATGAAGTGCATGGACGCGGCTCTCGCCCCATTGAGATCTCAGGGCATGCGAATTTTGAACTATCTGGACGATTGGTTGATTCTAGCGCAGTCAGAGACAGAGCTGTTATCTCACAAAACTGAGCTCCTCAGCCATCTGGAATGCCTAGGTCTAACGGTCAACTGGACCAAGAGCTCATTACTGCCCAGTCAGTCAATATCCTTTTTAGGAATAGAACTGGACTCGGTGAGCATGACGGCTCGCCTGTCTACACAGCGCACGCGCTGTATCCGGCAGCTGGCCATGTCATTCACGGCGGGCAGCGTTTTCCCTCTGAAAAAATTCCAGAGGATGCTAGGCTTGATGGCTTCAGCCTCGGCGGTACTCCAGCTAGGTTTACTACGCATGCGCCCGCTACAGCACTGGCTGGCCGCGCGTGTGCCGCACCGGGCTTGGAGGTCGGGTCGCGAGTGGATCAGAGTGACTCAGAGCTGTATAAGAGCTGGTCAGCGGCCGACTGGTACCAGAGGGGAGTGACTATGGGGGGCAGTCTCTTTCAGGAAGGTCATCTCGACGGACGCGTCCAACTCAGGTTGGGGCGCCACCCTCGAGGGCAGACCAGTCTTCGGACTGTGGTCAGACCGGGAAAAACGAGCTTATCATCCGCTTCCTCAGAGGAGCCAGAAGGATAAACCCCCCGCGCCCCCCCCCCTCGGTTCCTATGTGGGACCTTTTCACTGGTCCTAGAGGCCCTGAAAGCATTCCCTTTTGAACCCCTGGACACAGCGGACCTGAAATACCTGTCGCTCAAAGCTGTTTTTCTGATCGCACTGTCATCAGTCAAACGCGTGGGGGATTTACACGCGCTATCTGTAAGCGCGTCATGTCTTGAGTTTGGCCCGAATGACTCTAAAGTCATCCTCAAGCCTAGACATGGTTACGTTCCCAAAGTGGTTGGCACCCCATTCAGAGCACAGGTCATTTCCCTATCGGCTCTGCCAGCATCCAGATAGCGAAAGTCATTCCCTCTTCTAGAGAGAACCGAGGTTACGTTAGTAACCAGTATCGTTTTCTGTCACACACTGACTGTAGTAACACACACAACGAAGAAGATGAAGATCCAAGACCGTCTTTAATCGTATCCACAGGAAAATCCTAACAGAGGCAGGCAAGCAAACACAACCATAACATTCACAAGACCCGACAACACTGAACTGAAACTGAACTGAACAGTAAACGGACGCCAT
Organism: Tiaroga cobitis; assembly: GCA_030578255.1. Lineage (NCBI taxonomy): Eukaryota > Metazoa > Chordata > Actinopteri > Cypriniformes > Leuciscidae > Tiaroga > Tiaroga cobitis. The sequence continues at coordinate 9,940,671 of CM060592.1, forward strand.
CTTTATTTATCTAGCTCAAATGTCACAGAATGGAATGCACAGGATTGTGGGATATCAAAGGTAGCAAAGGATACATTTATGCTCCCTTCAGAAATTGATCGGATGAAGGTATCTCAGGAGAGTTCCAGAGTCTCCAGCCGTCATGGCCGCCGTTCCAGAGTCTCCAGCGGTCATGGCCGCCGTTCCAGAGTCTCGTCCCAAGATGGTCGCCACACCTGAGTCTCGTCCCAAGATGGTCGCCACACCTGAGTCTCGTCCCAAGATGGTCGCCACACTTGAGTCTCGTCCCAAGATGGTCGCCACACCTGAGTCTCGTCCCAAGATGGTCGCCACACCTGAGTTTTGACCCAAGATGGTCGCCATACCTGAGTTTTGACCCAAGATGGCCGCCACACCTGAGTCTCATCCCAAGATGGCCACCACGCCTGAGTCTTCAGCCCCTGACCAGGGTTCAGTGATGGCTCCAGCCCCTGACCAGATTTCCAGTGATTGCTCCAACCCCTGAGCCCAGCCCAGAGAGCACAGTCATAGTTCTCTCCATAGTTCTCCCCTCCAATTTTGGGAGGGGGCTACCCATGCACCACCAAGGAGGCCGTCCCTGCACTGCCTGTTCCGCCCTGTCCACCTGTTCTGCCTGATCCACCCTAGGTCCTTGATCCTTCTTAGTCTCCAGTTCCACTGGCCTGGCCCTCCATCGCCCCCCCTGTTCCGCCTCTGTTCCACCACCCTCCTGAACTGTTGTTTCCTGCTGAGTATCTGGAATCTGCTATTTAAGTGGGGGGCTCTGTCATGCTCCCAGCCTGTGTTCCCTTGTCTTGTGTGAGGACTTTTTCTATTTCCTATCTTGTGCCATATTTTGTAGTTCTTTGTTGCTTTTCATGTTGTTTGGTCTCCCCAGGTGTGTCTTGTCAGTTCTCTTGGTTACCCTCTTGTGTTCTCATGTCAATTGAACATGCCCCCTTGTTACCTTGTTGAAGTTTGTCTTGTCTTGTGTATAAATAGCTCTTGTGTTTTACTTGCTTGTGAGTTGTATACCCCCCCCCCCCCGCTCCCTGTGTTTTCAACCTTGTGGATTATTTTAATAAATCTCTAACTGCATTTGGATCTGCATCTCACCCTGCTCCTTTGCCTGTCTGAATGCCCACTCGTTACAATGGCACTCCTTCCCCTGAGATAAATATTTCACAAACCTCCCTCATTAAAGGAATTCAACGATCCCACACCAGACAACCCATAGCAATAGACGTTTTGACAAATTGTTTTTACCGCCCGCACACTCAATGCTATTTTTATTTGAACCTTTTTTGCTGCGAATGCTGCGAAAGCCTCTTGGCCGAGCAACCTTGCCTTTCTCTTGCCTTGCCTTTCTCAGACAGTGCATTTCCCCTGGTTGAGTGGCTAAAATCATGCTCCTCCTCATTCATCGGCCGGTAGGGCCCAGCTGTCCGACGCCGAGACCTGCTCCCGTCGAAGGTTGCATGGACCATCCCAGTCAAACAACTTGGCTTCTTCCAGAAATGCCAGTCTGCCAAATTTGTGCACTCATTTTGAGGGGTCTTTTAGTCAATCCATCTGCTGGCTGTCCTTTGCTCATTTGCTTTTTTGGGGAGCACTCTGGGTTCGGGCCAAATTCCGAGCTCAGAGCCCCCAATTAATGAGATAAAAGGGTATACAGCAGACTTTGCCTCTGTTCCATGAACGTTTTCCAGCATCCCTCCACCACCCCATCTACTCACTTCTAACTATTCCTATCCCAACCTGGGATGGAGGGAGTACTCTGGGTTCGGCCCAAATTAAGAGCTCACAGCCCCTCCCCTCAGGCAGCACGCCAAATACCCATAACCTTTACATATTTAATTATATGTAAGTGTGAACTTGTGAAAAAGTTATTAATATATGGAGATTAGGGGTGTAACGGTTCACAAAATTCACGGTTCGGTTCGATACGATACACTTGTGTCACGGTTCGGTTCGGTACGATTCGGTACGTTTCCAAAGCAGCAAAAAGAAAGAAATGCCAGAGAAATTTCCTTGATTTAATTTTTTTTATTATATTTTTTAATAAAACTAACATCATAAATTATAATATTTTTTAACTTTGAGCAATGATGGAGCCATAGGCCTACTTCACTTTTCTTAGGAGCATATAAAACAAAACAGCTCCTTGGACAAAATGAAATGTAATATTGTAGTAATTATAAACAAAGGTTTATTTTAGTTCAGATTAACATTTGAGGGCAGCAATTGTATTCATAATGTCAAAATAAAACCGATCTGATGTTACTTGAAAGCATTATAGCCCACTATTCCTGCCAAACTTCCATGGTTATAGTTAGTGGTGTTACTACAGTAAATCCATGGTGAATGTTGCTGATCTGTGGACACTGAATAGTTCATTCATGGCACAATGTTTCTTCCTGGTTTCCACGTCAGCGCTGTTTGATCCGTTAATAACGGAGAAATGTGAATGTTTCTCACTAGGTCTCGCAGCGATGTTATCACTTCAGTGGCGAATTCAAATGCTTTCTTTACTGGATTTTGCTGTGTAGTAACAGTGCTGACGATTAAGATCGGCTCGCGCTGCATTGGTCCAAACTGATAAACGGGCCGTCAACCACACAATAACGAGTGGTTTCGTTCCGCTTACATTACATTTGCCATTTGATGTTGGGCAATGTTGTGGTCTCTTACATTATGAGCGCGCTTGCCACACGCAACGCGCCTACATTTGAAATAACGAAATTTTGGTCGGCAGGAAAAATGGTCCACACTGTAAAAAGTAATACCTAGATCTAACTTATAAAAAGTGAGGCAAGTGGCTGCATTGGATGTTTTAGGTTGAGTCAACATGCAGCCTTTTTTGAGTATATAGAACACTTTAACATTACTTAATATGAATGCAATAAAATCAAGTTGAGTTGAATCAATTTGCAGCCCTTTTTTAAGTATATTGAACACTTTAACATTACTTAATATGAACGCAATAAAATCAAGTTGAGTTAACTAATAATACTAGTATTACTCAGTTAGGTAAACCTAATTTTCTTGGTACAGGTAATGTATTTATGGTTTGCTACAAGTAACCTGCATTCATTTTAATTGGGTTTTATGAATTGTATTTTCTTAGTAAAATTAACCTAATCGTATGTGAATAAACATTTTAATTGAGTCCTGGATATAACCTCAGAAAATAAATCTAAAGGTCTATATTCTAAGCACTACAGTGATTAACTTTACATAAACAGAATTTGTCAATAAGAATTGAAGAGGTCTTTTCCAAAACGCGATAAACGCCATTTTTAAAAAAAATGAGTTTGTCATGTCATTTTGCTGTGCACTGAACCTATTCACTGCTCCATCAACATTTCATGCCAAATCGCTACATTTCCTTGTTTAAAATGTACTACAAGATGCAGTTTCTTTCCAAAACGCGATAAGCGCCAAACCTATTTTTAGCCTAAACGCGATAAATCCTCTCAACTAATCAGAATTCGGCGAACGTTCTACGCAATCCAACAGGGTGGCGCTCTGAACAGAGGTTTGTTTATGTTCATTTATTCCTCAAAATGAGTGAGTTTTCTAGTCGACTAGTAGTAGTTCATTTAAGTTTAATCACATATTTCTATTGATTTAATTATTTAAATATGGGAGAGAAACCATAATGACCATTTTTTTAATTGCCTATTCCGCATCTCACGCATAAAGCTTGCCACAAAGAACCGACAAAAGTAATGATTAGGCCTATGCATGAAACTTTTGAATTGTTTATTTTTTAATTAGTGTTTTCTGTCAGATATAGCTGAAAAGATAAAGTTGACTATGCTGACTCGCCATCTTCGCAGTAGTGAACGCGCCTATAGAGAGAAATGCAAACTTTGAATTAGCCTACATACGCAGAGAGTAGCCAATTTCTTTTCGTTTTTTATTGTTTTGTTTAAATGTAGACATTTCAAGCTTTTTATAGATATACTTCTCAGGATTGTGAGGCAAGTATCGCTGTGTTTCGGTTCATTTATGTGATGCTCTCCAGATCACGCGCGGGCGCTTCCGTGTCCTGATTATATGTCTGCTTATATTTGCTTATTTATTTATTATTAATCCAGTCAATTTGTTGATGAAACATTGATTAAAATGAAGATACAATTTATACAAAACGAAATTCACTTTAAAGCAAGGCTTTCTACTAAACAAAACTTAATAAGTGGTCAAAATCATGTCTGACCCATTCCAAATGTTTTCCGATATATTGGTCATCTTATGATCCTATCATACTCATCTCATGCGGTTCCCTTTTCATATAATCAACATAGATGAAAAAAAAAAATAACATTAGCCTATATTATTAAACATAAATATGAAACGTATGTTTAAGTTTTTTTTTTAAACTTAGCCTATATGTAAGCGTCACGCCGCTCCGCTTTGTTCACATGCTGTGTAGCCTATACAAGCATGTGTGTGTGTGTGTGGTGGAGGGGTGCCCATCACTACTTTTGAATATCGTTATCATTATTAAATATTTTTAATAATTTGTTTTTTTTACGCATATGTAGTGGACAAATTGGTCCTACTTGTTACAGGTTTGACACTTTACTAAAAATGACTCTGAATGTATTACTAAATAACTTATTGAATAGCTATTGATATCATTACTATTTTCAGGTTCTGCACCAAATGACTTTTAGCCTAAATGTGTTACTAAATTTAATTTATAGTATGAGCCCCTGATTATATGTTACATGCTCTCGTTTTTTTTTTTTTAAGACAAACCATACAGTTTTGGAAAAAAATGATGGATTTATAGCGTTTTGGAAAAAAAATAAATTAACTTTTAATTTATCATAAACAATATTGTTGTTTGATTTAATAATCATTGTTCAACATGTTCAGACTGAGCCAATAAAACATTTTAACAGGATAAATTGAATATTCACAAAATGTGTGGGTCTAGGTAAAAAATTTAATTTTCCTGAAAACTATTGAAATGGATTTATAGCGTTTTGGAAAAGACCTCTTCAATTACAAATTCAATTGAAGACGAAAAAGATGAGAAGATAGATTGAAGAAAATAACATTTATTTAATGTTAACGAGTGTCATTTTTTAACAGTGACCACAAAGCAGCAAATACATGTGGCCGCACATGTACAGTGTAATATAAAACAAACACTGCATAAGTGTTATCCAAATATCCAAACTGCAATGTCAAAAATGATAACAAAATGATTACAGTATTTCTGTAGAAAAAAAATTGTGCACACAACACTGTTGAGAATATACCTCATGAGGTAATGATCGGCACAGAACACAGTCCACATTAATTAAGGCACTGAACAATGAACACAAAAGGAAATAACCTGACCAACTATACCTGTCAAATGAGTCTTAAAGGAACACTCCACTTTTTTTGGAAATAGGCTCATTTTACAACTCCCCCAAAGTTAAACAGTTGAGTTTTACCGTTTTCGAATCCATTCAGCCGATCTCCGGTTCTGGCGGTAGCACTTTTAGCATAGCTTAGCATAGATCATTGAATCGGATTAGACCATTAGAATCTCTCTTAAAAAAATGACCAAAGAGTTTAGATATTTAGATATTCTGTAACTACAGAAGAGTCAAGTTTTAAATAGGAAAAATATCTAAACTCTTTGGTAATTTTTTTAAGAGAGATTCAAATGGTCTAATCCGATTCAATGATCTATGCTAAGCTATGCAAAAAGTGCTACCGCCAGACCCGGAGATCGGCTGAATGGATTCAAAAACGGTAAAACTCAACTGTTTAACTCTAGGGGAGTTGGAAAATGAGCCTATTTCCAAAAAAAGTGAACTGATCCTTTAAGGTCAAAAGTTGAAGTTTGTATTTGGTAAACTCACCTACCAAAGTGATTACATTTTTTCAAATGATGGCAAACAATGTCACATGCCATTGAGAAATCGTCTAAGACAATTTAGTGAGGAGATTAGCATACTTGGATGATGGCTTAGGACGCATGGGGTCCAATCCCACAAAAAGCCTCTGATAGATCTCAAAAGTATAGACCAGTTTTGAGGGATACTTGAGGTCGAGAGCATAAGTGAGTCCAAACAGGAGGCAGCATGCTTTTGACAGGTTTGGCACACCTCTGACCACGGGCTGTCCTTCTATCATAATTCCAATCGTGTCGGGATGATGGCACATGTAGATTTTTAGTGGGCAACTGCCAAGCTCAGCGTGCACCTCTGTTTCAGCACGATTCTATTGGTGGAGACAAAAAAGAATCAAGAGTTTGGTCAGACAAACAGGTAATGAGAGGAATATAGCAGACCAGTAGAAGACACAAGACAGAAAGTCAAAATTGTACTTTTGTTGCTAAAGGTAGTGGATACTAGACGGATACTGTGACTAGAGCATGTGACCAGAGTGAAGTCTACCATGCCAATGCCATAGAGTGTAGGTACTAAACTATCATAATCTACTGTAGCATGAGTGTTGTCTTTTTCTGGTTCAAAGGATGCATTACAATGAAACAATGCACCTGTCCCTGATTGGTCATCACATTACGGTTTATTAAGCTACAAAGTTTAAATATCTTTCAAGAGGAAACGTAATTACCCCATATCATCACAATAGTAATACACCCACTAAGCAAAATTATGTCCAAAAGACGTCTTTTCAACGTCTTTGTCACAAGGTTGTACGTTACAAAGACGTCCACTGAGGAGCCAGAATGTACGTTTTTATGATATCTTTTTTTGACATGTTCTGTAATGAATGTTCATGGAACCTGTGGACATATTTTTAACATAATTTAAGGTCTCATTTAGACAATTTATGCTGTTTCTGGACCAAATAAACACTCTCAGGATGTATTAAATAAAAACTCACATTTATTTCAATGTAATTTCCATTTGTAATTGCAAAGCAACTCACAGAGTGTTTTTTTTTTTTCAAAAAATCATGAAAAGAAACTTCACTCACACCTTTAGACAGCATAGCAATTCGAACCAGGCAGCTTAAGGTCCCTGGTTTGAATCTGATTTGTCTCACGATCCAAAGATGTGTGAATTACAGATACTAAGATGGACAAAGACACACTTTCTGAGAGTTGCTTTGCAATTACAAATGGAAATTACGTTGAAATAAACATGATTTTAATTTAAGGCATCCTGAAAGTGGTTATTTGGTTCAGAAATAGTATAAATTGTCTAAACGCGACATTAAATTACGTTAAATATGTCCACATCTGAACTAGTTTTTAACATAGTATGGAGGTTCCATGAAAGTCTATATTGGACTTACAGAACACGTTAAAAAAATACGTCATAACTTTCATTATGGCTCCTCAGTGGATGTCTCTTCAACATACGACTTTTGTGACAAAGACGTGTTTTGGACATAACTGTGCTCAGTAGGACAGACAGAAAAATAGACGCTTTAAGTAGCTTTAAGCCCAATACATACGTGGTGGACACTGATGAGGTCTTCCTGTCTCTCCCCCATGTACTCAATCAGGCATCGCAGGACCACTTCTCTCCTTTTCTCCACAGAGGCAGATGGATCCTGTCAAAAAGTATAATCTGATCAAATTTCACAGCCGGATGACAGTAGCACAAACCACAGAACCTCTATGTTGCAACCATTCAATTGATATAAAAGGTCATACTATACAGACCCCACTGTACTATAAGATCCCACACTATCACCATCTCAGAAAAAAAACAAAAAAAAACATAATGTGCATGTTGTTTATTTAAAAAAGTCAAGGGGGACAGTTCACAAAATTGAGATTTAACTGTCCAAGTAGGCTGTGTTCATCAATATGAATCAAGCTTATATTAGTAGATTGTTTATTTCTCACCTCAAATGCTTTCTTAAACATGTTTTAGTGGACCTTTTTTTTTTTAAAGAGACTGCTTAGGAGCAAGGCATTCTCTGTGATGAGGGAATTCTCTGTGGTGATGCATCACTTATGCACTTACATTTGCAGCCAGCATGTCTATTAAAGGGGTCATATAATGGTACATGCACTTTTACAAGTTGATTGTACTGAAATGTGTGTTGGCAGTGTCTGTACACAACCATCATATAATGATAAAAATCCATCCAGTGGTTTTGTTTTAATCTCCTTATATGTTTTCCCCTGCCTCAAATCGAGCCGTTCGAGCCTGTGACGTCACAAGCTCGCACGCCCCTCCCACGATTGTTGAATGACAGCCGCGTTTCAACACAGACCCGCCCTCGCTCGTGAGCTAGCTGTCAATCATAGTCCGCGTGGACCGGCGCGGTCATTGTTGATATGCTGGAGCACTGTCTATGAGCAGAATGGCGTCTAAGCGATTGTGGTGTTCTGTTCTTGGATGTAATAACGAACACAGCAGTCAATTTAATGTTCCTAAATCCGAACTGCCGAAGATGCAGTGGCTGCGTTTGTTTTCGAAGGGAATATTCCCCACGAGCAACGTCAATGCTCTCATGTTTGCGCAAATCATTTCACACACCAAACTGCTTTATAAACGAGGAGGTATAAAGCTAGTTTTGCTAAGAAGCAGCTCCTGAAAGGATTGGTACCATCTATTCGTGTTCCTGCAGCTGCTCCAGAAGAACTGAAGTGAGTGTAACGTTTTATTAAACTTTATATTAATATTTATATTAATCCTTGTAAATCGCTAGCTGCACGCTTCACAATGAATGCGTCTAAGGTTTACACTCAGGGTACATTACGGCATGTTTTCTATGTATGACGTTCTCAATATAATTCATAATCCCACGTTTATACTGAACAACGCGTTATGGTTATTGTGTTATTGTGTTACAAACGGTGTACGCCAGAGCCGGCTCTGGTGTACGCATAGAACAGAGAGGCGGAGTCAGCAAAGCTCATGATCATTTAAAGTCATATGCACTGAAACGGCGTGCTGAAAACAGAGCTGTTTTTTACCAGGTAAAATAAGTGTTTTCTTACAATACTAATGAGAATTTTTAATTAAAGTATATTACAAACTTTTAATTTAGACCCTAAAGAATCATATTAGCTTGTACAAAAATGGCATTATATGACCCCTTTAACAAAGGAACAGTCTTGGAGTACACAGAGGAAGTGTAACTTAAAGGAAAACTCCGGCGCAAAATGAACCCCAGGTGTAATAACACATTGGTACCGACTAAATCGTTCCCTGAGATTTGTTTTCATGATAATCGAATCTAAAGAGTTTTATCTCTAAAAACAGTTTAGCTTATAATGCTAGTGTATTGGGCATAGAGTAAGCAAAAATAGGTCGCTAGTTAATACCACTAACAAGGCTCAAATTAGCCCCACACTAACACGGTAGCATAATGAGTGTCCTTACATGCAAACCGAAGCATTGAGAACTTTGTAAGTGTATAGACAGTTTAATAAGAAGATACTTTACAAAGACAGTCCACTTCGCGAATACAGGCAGTAGCCATCTTGGAAAACAGTCTCGACAAGTCGAACAACGAACACGGTGATACGTGAGCTGAACTGTGACTTGGAATCTCATATGGTCCGGAAGAAAGCCCTGAGCTCATAAGAGAAGCACGGAACAGAGAAAATAAAAAAAGAAATATAATTTATCTTATCTTCAATATCTTCATGTACTGTTCGCTCACCATCGTGGTTCGACTTGTCGAGACTGTTTTCCAAGATGGCTCCTGTCAGTATTCGCGAAGTGTACTGTCTTTGTAAAGTATCTTCTTATTAAACTATCTGTACACTTACAAAGTTCTCAATGCTTCGGTTTGCATGTAAGGACCCTCATTATGCTGCCATGTTAGTGTGGGGCTAATTTGAGCCTTGTTAGTGGTATTAACTAGCGATCTCTTTTTGCTTACTCTATGCCCAATATACTAGCATTATAAGCTAAACTGTTTATGGAGATAAAACTCTTTACATTCAATTATTATTAAAACAAATCTCAGGGAACGATTTAGTCAGTACCAATGTGTTATTACACCCGAGGTTCATTTTGCGCCGGAGTTCTCCTTTAACTGAATGTTCGGGCATACATTTTCACACTACATCATAAAAATAGCAAGGTCATGTTAACTCAGTGTCACTAACTTTGGGCTAACTATCCCCTTAAACTACGCTACTCTTAGAACAGTGCCTTGCATGTAGTTTTCCTTTAAAGAATGAGATGGGGGGGTGTTCTGACAATGTGTGTTATGATCAGTCTCAGGGTAATATGAATGTGCTCACCGTGTGTCATAACAACTGGCTTAGTATATTTCAACATATGCTGCAGATACACAGACACCACCATCCTTCCCATTAGGAACACGGTGAAATATTGATGTCTAAGCACATGATAGAGAATACATTTTGGATGTAAAATGTTTTACATAAGACCATTTTTTACTCTTACCTGGATGAGTGTCATCATTTGGGACTTGATTCTTTGACCAACGGCTCCTCCTTTTGCGTTGAAAAGTGACAACAGCTTTGGAGTTTGCCTGTCCAACTGTGACATAAATGTCGACTCAAGTGATATGCCACTGATTCTCAGGAACTCTTCACAGATCTGTAAAAAGAAGTATACCATCTTAGTTTCATACCAAAAGTGATATGTTTTTTAATGTGATTTAAACAACATGAGAGTTGGATACAAATTAGTTTTCAATCGAATGAAAATCATGGACAGTGTCAAGCAGTAAAGGAACATATTCACTAGTTACTGTTAAGTATGAAAAATGCAAGATTGAAATTTAATCACTAGTCAAGTTTGTTGCCTTATATGCCCCATCTTCACAACTATGGGCCATAATTGAGCAATGTGAAATTCAACTAAGTGTGGCACAGCATAAAAGAAACCGTCTGATGGTGAAGAAAGTTTTATGAATTATAATTTGAAAAATATACTGTTGACTTGTATCTTTGGATGACAAATAATTGGATTTTAGTTAGTCAACTTTGCTGAGTTTACCTTACCTGTGATGGTTCAAAGAGGGCAGGCCATCTCTCTAGAAGATCTGCAACACTTGGGGCTTGACCTACAATGTCTTGTCTTCTCAAACTGAAGGTTCTTGACATCATCTCATTTATAACTCTGCCGTTATTCTTTTTCTTTGTCTCAGAAATCAACTCCAGCCTGTCACTCTCAAGGGAATCTTCTGTTTTCCCGGCTGGATGAGGGGGCAGGTAGTTAATCTCAGCTTTCCGTGTTTTTTTATATTCTTTGCCGGTTGCTTTTCTTCAGAAGATTTGCGCTTTAGAGAGTTAACCAAGACTTCTGGAATCCCATGCATTCGAAGTTTGCTTCGGTAGTTTGATACTTTATATTTCAGGCTCTGCTGCCATCCATAGAGACCATTGAAGGAGCCTGGCTCCTTCAAACATGGGTTCTTTTTTATGAGGGCCTCTGCGACTGCACATCGTTGTGCATCACTTGGGTAGGGAGTGTGTTCAAAGATCAGCTCAGCTAAACACTCCAGAATGTAAGACTTCTCTTTGCACAAAAGGGAACCATCTCTGAGGTAGTTTTCATTGCCTTTTTGAAGCACTAGTTCAGTGTTATATGAAAACTTCGGAATAGGAAACTCAGTTGGCCATGGCTTGTGCATTCCAGGGCTGTGGGTACTGAGTATTATAGTGTCATCAGATTCAACAGAGATGGAGCCACTTGATGTTGATAGTTGAGACACAGAGTCATTTTCTGACACTGATCTGGAGACAGAGCAATCTTCTGTTGGGAGCTCAGGAATGTCAACATTTGTTAACAAAATGACAGGTGGAACGTACACTATCTTCAGTGTGTCCCTATCCTCCAGGTCATCGATTGAACTTAAAGTAACAAAGTCATCAAAATCCTGGTCTTTGCGCTGAAGGCTTATGTCCATTGAGATCACAAATGTTTGTTTTATTGTTGCTTCCAACTCTTCGAGTGACTGTGGCATTCCAGGAAGACAAAGTTTCTTTATGTCATGGTCCAGGATGACTCGAAATTTTACAGCTGCCTCCATTTTGATGCCTTAAAAAGATGACAAAACAACATATTATTTTTACATTCAGTATGGCATTGTTTAGCAAGCATTCTTTGTTGTATGTGTGTGTGGTATATCAAAGAAACTTAAAGAGAACTGTGAAAAATGCATACATCAGTACCCCTTGAATTCATACCATATATGAAACGTGAATCTATTCCAGACAAATATGGCGCTTCAGTGTCACCATACGCCTTCCTGCAACCTTGTAGTCTGACAGCGGACATACATCAGTGAGATCCTTCTGTTCCACAAAAACTACAAGCTCTGTGCTCTCCAGCTCAAATGCTCGAAAGTGCTCATCATACCAGGAAATGAATACTTGAGCAATGAAATGGACCTTGTCTCTCAGAATTACTATCTGAAGAACGTCAATAAAGTCTGGGAGTCCCGCAATAGACCCATAGGCTAAAATCATGCCTTTAGAGTATGTAGTTCCATAAACTGACACAGTGTTGGAAAGATGTACAGTAGTCTGACCTGGAGATACTCTTCTTATTGCATCATGTACATTTGTATGCAAAACAGCTATGGGCACTTGGGATACTCTGGCAGTACTGAACGTGGGAACTGTTGTAGTTGCATGCAGATGGTGTGCAATCATCAACTGATGCTTGGTTGCAAGAGAAAAAAGTACATTTTTGAAATTCCCTGTATGTCTTACAACTTGTTTGAAATAACTATGTTTTGCCTCGAATCGCATCGTCCAAAGTGCAATGACAGGTCCAAACACTTTAATGAGCGTTGGATAGTGCTCCAGGAAGTGGTGTTTGGGGATCAACTTAACCTGAGGAAATGCAGCAAGTAATCTAAGTCGATGCTCAGAAATCTTTGCGTCAAGATATGACAAACTTGCTTCAGTTTGGGTTGGTGCTACCACAAGTTCAACTATGTCTTTAAGACACATGATTACATTCCATGCAGGATCATTCATTGTTATCTTATGTCCTATCATTAGTGGGAGCAATCTGATGAGGGTCCAGTTTTCGTGGGCATTTCCTCCGATACTTTTTCGAATGTGGAATGCAATGGGAATGGGCTGTGGACTGTCTGTCTTATCTCCCCACTTGTAAGGAAATGATTTGATTGTGTTGTTAAGCTCGTCAAGTGTGATGTACTTTTTGGCTATGAAATCACTAAAGCACAGTGCTAATTCCATGGGAATAATCCCCTCAAAAAGGTCGTGCAAAATATCAGGCGGATAGCCCTCAAACATGTGAAAATGGCTTAGTTTCTCTGTCAGTGGGCAAGGCCTTTTCACACCAAAGCAGTGGGGTAGTGAAGGGTTTGCTTGTAGAGTCTTTACATGAACGGAATAATCCTCCTTTGTCCGGTTTTGAAAATCACCTGATCTCACTTCCTTTTCTTGAAAGTCAACGTGCGCTCCTAGACAGAACCTGCAAATGTATGGTCCTGAGAAGCTTTCAACAAGACCAGCAACTGAATGTGCGCCAAGATTGTCAGCAACTACACAGTAAACAGTCCCTTTGACAGTTTTTCCAAGGACAGGAACCAAAATACCATCTTGTTCCAGTATAGCTATGTCATCCAAGAGTGGTTTGAGAACCTCTGCGTAGCCAAATCTTTTAATATCAGTAGCTTTGCACAAAAGTGCAAGATACACTGAAGTTAGTGTGGACCGAAAACAGGATTGGATATTTCCCAATATCCAGTACACGGCTGTTATTTTATGTTTCCTTCTAGATGTTCCTAAGGGATTACATACCTCAAAATCATCTACATAAAGGAATAAACAGATTCTCTGCTCTTCAGAATAAAAATCACTCTCTCTATAAATGGCACCATCACGGAATGATCTGTACTGTGCAGGAATACTTGTGTGTCCATTGTCTGCGAGGAACTTCTCTCTGATATCTTCATTGTTTAGAATTTGTTTCAATGATTCAAGGATCGGAACATACTGAAAACTGTTATTTTCATTTGGATCGAGAATATATTCAACTGGCTGTACAACGTTAAACCTTTGTAGAAAGTACATTCTCCTTTTGAAAGCTGACGATAGTGGGCCAGCCTTATCAAAAGCCATGCTTATGGGGCTGGATTCATTTAACTCCTCAAATAAAGATGTGACAACTGTGCTATCAATCACACAATTATTATTCTTCAAGTGTGATTCAACAAAGTCTCTGATAATTGGTATGGATGCTGATGACACAAACTGCATTTCATCTATCAATTCATCAATGCACCTGTTTGAGACATTAGGCACACTTTCCAGTTTTAGAAGAAAAGAAGCTATATGGTCCACAATTAAGTGCCTGTCATCCTTTTCCACAGAATGTGCACCTGAGCTGGTTCCTTCACCACTACCTTCATCCATATTCTCATCATGGGTGGCTCCAGTGTTATCAGGTTCTAAAGTTGGTTCCTCAATTGGCTTTTCCAAAAGAACACCTCTTTTAAAATCGCTCAGAATATGAGGAGTGTGCTTCCTGTGTTTGTGTGCTGTAAATGTTCCATAAATATTGGTTTGAAAATCACACCCTTCAAACACACACTCAACAGTCTCATTACTTTTAAGGTGATGGCCAACATGTGCAAAATATTCTCTCTGTGTTGGAAAGCCTTGTGTCCTACACACCAGGCATGTAAAGGACAGGACAATCTCAGGTCTTTGTGTCTGACTTTCCACATGGCATCGAGACAAATGTGAATGCAAACCAGTCCAAGTTTTGAAAGAACATGGACATTCGAAGTATATGCATGGTAATGAATGACTATGGCTGAAGGTTCCATGATTGAGTCTATAATGTTTCAAAATGTCACTTCTGGTAGGTAAGTTGTCACTGCATCTTTTACATAGCCAACTAATTTTTACCTGTGCCTACATAAATTAGAGAGGAAATGAAAGGCAAAGTACTGACATCTTAGGTAAACTTTGCAGTTACAATAGTGAAGGCACACCATTTTTTTCAAAATGTTAAGGATAAGAATGATACAAGTATGAAACCCCTCAGGTTCATGACAAGACTATTAACCCACATAAATAAATATTAAAATGTCTACAAAAAACAGTTATACTTTGAGTTGTGTACTTACATTATTCCAAGTGTTTTCAACCAGATCAAATTTGAAAGAAATCTGTCATTTTATTCAGTGCATTACATTTTGATCACCTCTCAATTATAGCATCCCCTACGTGCAGGCGTCAGTGTTGTGGTTGTCTGCTGAAGCCACATTTAATTGACTTTTTCTCCAATTTTATTATTTATGATACACTTTTTAAAGCCTGGTAGTTTTTAGTTCCCTTTCAGTCAAGAACGTCAGACACGTTCTACAGTATATATTTAACTAGATTAAAGATTTTAGTCATCACATGTCAGGATCTTAAATGATCACAGACAAAATTGGAGTGAATGTTAGTGGCAACTGACAGCTTACCAAACTGTCTCAGAGAAAGACTTACTGATAATAAGAAACTGGTCTATTTGGTGATTTTTACTGTTTGTTGTGGGTAGGATACAGAAAGGTGATCGTATCTGCCTTCTATTGGTGGTTGGTACATAAAAACGTCGAGAGAAATGTAATTGTATGGAGCCCACACTATTGTTTGCAATTTTACCTATGTTTTACTTACCTGTGAATAGTTATAGCTGTAATTGTATCAATTATTAAGTTTTTCTTACCTGGATGTGAAGCTTGAAGACCCCAGGTCAAAAGCGCTTGGGTATCTAAAGACCAGGAAAATGCATGTTAGAATAAGGTTAAAAATCAGTGGTAAATGTAGTTTATTTAAGTAATGGGTTAGAAATAATTTTAGTTTTTTTCCTCAACCAAAACTCTGTCATTAATTGACTATGCAGCATTAAAAAAACGTGGATAAAATCTCTAAAATCAGACAGAATACTAAACATCTCTGCAGTGTAATCTGTGCATCTGCTTTACTAATGCAAAAGTACATAATCTCTGATTCCAGAGTCCTGTCAAGGACACACGGCTACCTTGTTTTGCCTGCTGTTCATAAAACACCATCAAACTTTCCCTTATTTGCCAGTTCTATTGCCTGAAGGCTTGAAATTGCGACTGTTTCGATCGCATATGATCCCGAAATTTAATCTTTGCAATCTAAAAAATATAGGCCTAACTCGGGCATTTGTGCAAATAACGTTAATTATTGCCTAATGCCTACATATCTGCGTTTTTTAAACACGTCCATCCTAAATGTTGTTACAGTGGCGATGATGTTAGCAGGTGCTGCTAGAAATAAGCATTAAAACACATTGTAGGCACGACTAACGTTACAGCACTTATTTCATTTCAACCGCTGTTGTCTGCCGATCGACCACACACTAACGTTAGCACTGCGCAGCCATCTTAGCTTGCCATGTGTGCAGGATAACGTTAGCTAGCTATTACAGTACAATTTGCAAACCTAACCTCAGCTCCCTAGAGTAAGCGATTTTGCGTGACTTTACATCACCAGTCATTTGGCTAAATTAGCTCAACTTACCTTGTTAATCAGATCCGATGCAGCGAACAAACCGTCGAAGTGCCGACTCTGCCGAGGAAGATACTGCATCTGCCTGGGAAAGTCCGCCAATGAAAAAGCCGGAAAAAGCAGGATGCCAACTTATACAAAATTTAAAATATTTACGTTTGATGAACGCACCTGCCACATCGACAGCTGCTCAAATAAAGATTGCTTATGTCAACTCACTTTTATAACATTTCTTGTACACAATAACCACATCCAAATAACTGCCGAAATAAATTGCATTGGTTTTATTTAAAATATATGGTTATATAAAAACCCTTATATTTTAAGTAAAGAGGAAGTATTTTGATACTTTTTAGTATAAAACTAATAAAATAAACTAGATTACAACTATTTAAAGTATATAAAACCTACTTTGTGGGTGTAGCACTTTTTACAGTGCACCGAACCGTTCGGTTTAAAAATGCGTACCGAAAACCGAACCGAAAGCCTCGTACCAAACGGTTCAATACGAATACGTGTATCGTTACACCCCTAATGGAGATATATTTTTATATCCATAAGGGATAGAAGAAAATATTTCTTAAGATGTTTTTGTTGGTATATTTGAGAACCTAACCATTTTTCAAGTATAGCATTTCATGAATCCTGAATCAATTTTGAAAGGGTTTCTAGAAGTGCTGCCTCATGTATCTTAATTTTTCCATGTTTCAGAAACGCGATGAGGGTCTGTTCAGATAATGATTTGTTTACCAGAAGAACCTGCTTCAGTTACTCACGCCACAGAGATTTATTACATCTTAAAATTTTAAAATGATTGCTTATTCATTACTAAGTAAAACACATCAGACAGTAACAACGTATTTAAAACAAATACACACACATTAAGACCCAGTTTAATGAACATGATAAGACCCAGTTTAATGAACATGATCAGATGCTGAACATCATTTTTACAGATACAGCTTTTCATCTCTACAGCTCTGATTGTTTGATTGTGATTTAAACTTTTACAAAATATTAGGTTATCTTGATGAGACACACGTTTGAATCACACATTTGATGTTTGTCACTGATGCCATTACACACCGATGATAAAAATTAGTGTGAAACTAAAAACACTGACAGTGATTAGAGGGAAATGTATGATGTGTTTGATCAATAGGACGAGTGCCATTAATCATAATAATATGTGTACGTTTTTACTCTTTATCATTATATGAAGATCAGAATAAAAGCAGCTGTTGATTGTGTCTCATCAGCTCCTGTGACTCTGGATCCAAACACTGCAAATCCACGTCTCGTCCTGTCTGATGATCTGACCAGTTTGAGATGGAGTGAGAACAAACAACCACTTCCTGATAATCCAGAGAGATTTGATATCTATGAGTGTATTCTGGGTTCAGAGGGTTTTAACTCAGGAACACACTGCTGGGATGTGGAGGTTAAAGAGAGTTCAGCCTGGAGTCTTGGAGTAACTTCAGAATCAAACCAGAGGAAGGGATGGGATTTTTATAACACTGATATCTGTTGGGTGCAGTACGGACTGGGTGAGCGGTTTGGCTTTCCTGTTGAACAGGATCTTGAGCGTGTGAGAGTTGATCTGGACTATGACAGAGGAATGGTGTCATTCTCTGACCCTATAACTAACAAACATCTACACACATTCACAACCACCTTCACTGACACAGTCTTTCCATTCTTCTATACTCTTTACCCTCTAACGATCTTACCGGTCAACAGTCAGTAATTGTCTAAATCTTTTCAGAAATGCGGTGAAAGGGAGAGTTCACCCAAAAATGAAAATTCTGTCATCAATTTCTCACTCTCATCCTGTATGAGTTTATTTTTTTCTGTTGAACATTAAAGAAGATATTTTGAAGAATGGAGGTAATGGCTGGTCCTCATTGACTTCCATGGCACTTTTTCCATACAATCTGGTCAAAGGGGATCAGAAACTGTTTGGTTATTGTGGCAAGCAGGACGAGGCAAAGGGCTGTAATTGATAATGAGCATCAAATGCACGACACACCGGACTCGTATCTCACGAGGAGCTACGAAAGCGTAAAAGGAGGAGCGATGACAGTGCAAGGACAGTGAGAGAGTACCAGGCCTGGATTTATGTTTTGTTTGTGTGTGCGAGGCAGTCGTCAGTGAGGGGCTGCCGCTTTCACTTTGGTTTTGTGATTGTTTTATTATTAAACTGTTCAACGTTTGCCTGTTTCCGCCTCCTTCCCACAACAATTAACCTTGCTACAGTTAACCATATTCTTCAAAATATCTTTTGTGTTCAGCAGAAGAAAGAAACTCACAGGTTTAGAACAACATGAGGGTGAATAAATGATGACCGAAAATCATTGTTGGGAGAACGATCCCACGATCCCTTTAACTAGTTTTTACACAGATATAAATTGGGCCTGCAAAACTAAGTTTTTATTTTTATTATTTATTTTCGGGGATGAAATAGATAAGCATCGTTAATCACACATTTTCCTATAATAGTCTTTATGAAGTTTGATTTGTGAATATCTAGAGTGAGAATCAAGTGACAAAAAAGAAAATCAAATATAAGAGTTTTTATTTGTCTTGCGTTTTGATCACTACATCATTCCCAGACTTCAATTTGTGTGATTTAGGAGTTTTCATGATATTTGTATTATTTTTAAATGCGGTAACAAAGTACAAAAAGGTGCGCCCAAACTTATATTTCATACATGAAGATTGAAGTGCAGTAAGTGACAGACAGTGTCAGTCATGTTGAGCTGGTGTGGCTCCTCTCTCTTTAGGAAAAGGCTGAATGTGAGGACAGATAGAGGAGAGAACAGGATGTCCGATGGAGAGGAGGGCGACGGGGGCTGGGAAGTGTCCAGAATGAGCAGAGGGATGTTAAGCAAACAGTCGCTTTGAGTGATGGGCGGCAGGAAGTGTGGGCGACAGTCTCTGATCTGTTGCTACACCCATTTACATACTAGATCTGCCCTGAAGCCATGTCCTCCAGAGTCGTTCCAGTGTCGTTTTGTGGTTAGTTCCCTCTTCCTGTCTGTTATTTCTAAACTCTGTAACCACTGGCTGAGGTTTGACACCTCGTCTCTGATTTTTAAACGTTTATTTTAGTTTTTTTCTCATCACCTTTGGTGTCTGTCCCCTCCAAACTTTTTCAAACACGTACTCTTCCTTTTCAGTCCTAATTCCTTTGTCTCTGCTGCGGCTCCTCGCTGTAGTGTTTAGTCATCCGCCATGATGCCAGCACTAAATGCTGCCCATTTGTGGCTGTTTTTTCATGGTTATCTCATCATCTTTTTGAGGGTTTGTACATACAATTTTGGGTGATGGCCTGTCTTGTGTTTGAATGCATTTGAGTCCGTTTAAGGGTGTTTAAGCTCGACCTGTTAACGGGTCGGAAGGGTCAACAGATTGACCCCGATGTGTTTTGGGTCATGTTTAATACTGCGATGATGGGGTGGCAAACTAGCAGAACCGTCAGACCCACCGTATGGAAGAGCGGAGCGGGCCGGAGTTTACCATGTGATGCTCCCCGTGTCCTCGGTAGTTTTAACGATGATCCCGAACAGAGATCAATGTTTTCAACTCCACAAAAGCCACGTTCACAGATTAAAATAATTTTGATTAAAATAAATAGGGGTTCTAAACGCTAAAACTTCAAATGATAGGTTTAGGCTGTTGGGTTATTTTATTGGTGTTACGTGTATGTTCAGTTTGGTTTCGTTTACTGTGTTCTGTCCTGGTTTTGCCTGCCTGTGTTCCCTAGTTAGTTTCCTTGGTTGTTAATTAGTTCCCCTCACCTGTTTCTGTCCAGTTGATTGCCTTCCCTGTGTAATTAAGCCCTCAGTTTGCTTTGGTTCATTGTCCAGTATTGTCTTTGCTTTATGTGTTTGTTCATTAGTTTCCTCCTGCAATCCTTTTTAAGTTACTTTGTAGATTAATAAAGAAGTGTTCATTTGGATTCTCCTGCGTCGTGTGATTATTACAGCCACAGCGTGAAATTTGGGTTATTTGTAATATTTTTCTCCAGGTGCTGTTTGTATATAAACAACACAGAGCGAATGTTTTTAACTCAGCATTTTTTTAGGGTGATGTTTAGTAAAAAAAAGAGTGTAAAAATAAAGAAATAATACAAACTAAGATTATTAATAAATAAAAACAGAACATTACATAATATATTTACCAAAAAATATTTAGACAAATGAATAACATTTTTTTAATAGTATAAACTGGGTCTTTATACATGAAATTACATGTCCTATATTTTTAGGATGGGGGTCCGTCACACGAGGATAATCATGTTTGCCCTCTAAAAGATTGAAAAATTCTTCCATAAATTATTATTTAAAAATAGAATAGGTCTGGATTCAAGACAAAGGCCACACATGGGCCATAACTGGCCAGAGTCTCAGGCGATTACTAACCCATAACTGGCCCTGAATAGGTTTTAGTGTTGGTACTGATTCTCAGTGTTGGTTACAGATCTCTCAATATCTCAGCATTTTTAAGTATTACAAATTACAATCCAGACTTCATTTCTCTCATACGAAGGTTCTTATTGAGAATTAACACAGGTTTAGATGTTGATGTTTTATTGAAAATAATAAAGTTTGATGTCACCATTATGGTGATCAGGTGCCAGGATCATGGTTTGGTCTCTTGACCCTTGACTTTTTAACTTAAATTTTTCTTTTGCTGATTTAACTGTATGTTTCTCAGCATCTCTGTCCCAATTTGAGACACTCTCGCACTGTACTCGCTCTTTTAATGCACCTTAGACATTGCACATAACACACAAAAAAAAAAAAAAAAATTTGGAAAAGATAGGGACTGATGAGATGTGGGGGAAGGTTATCTTATATTATCTTATTATATTATCTTTTATTTTGTACAGGATTGACAATGGCAATTGTTACATAGGAGGAAGGATGGAAATAAAAATCGACCAGCACAATATTGGCAATATGGTGGTAGTGGGGAGTGGGGTGGTGATGGTAGTGACAATGGTAATAAAAAAAAAAAATAATAAAAAAATAACTGTATGTTTCTGATATATTTTTATTATAGCAAAATTGCAAGAAAAACTCAGAACAGATGATGTTGGTCATTTTTAGTGATGGCGTAGTCAATAACTGTAGTTATCTGATTCACTAATACCAGAGTCTAATCTCTGATTAAGTTGTTTAATACTAAATTGTTTATTTTTCATGCCAATCCTACAGCAGAAATTTCTGTTGTGATAATCTGAAATATTTTATTAAGTCATTATGCAGAAACTATCTTGACAGGGTCATGTACACTCATCATACAGAATCAGCATATGACTTTCAACAATGGTGACAATAAAAAAAATATTCAGATCAACTCTGAATGTCACAAAACAAGTTAATAAAGTCACAAAAAAGCGTTCTTGATTGTCACCATTGTTGAGATTCATATGTTGATTCTTGATGTCTCTGTATGCCAAAAAAAAAAAGAAAACACACAGCTCAATACATTTTATTTATTGATTAAACTTAAATTAGAATACCATATTGTCATAACATCATGAGGCTACTATAATTCATGTGAAATTAAAGGCTAATATTTTCAGAGATTTGACCCTAAGATTAGTGAATCAAGCCACTACATGATGACGATATCATAACCAATATGTGACCAACATAATCTGATGAGATTTTCTTCTTCATTTTTGGCCATATCAAACGTCAGAGACACATAGTTAAAGCAGCAAATATAACCCATGTTAAAAAAGCAAGGGTCAAGAGCCCAACTAATGAAAACACTGATTACCATAATGGTAACATCAAATGTCTCCATGTAAACAACAAAAACGTGATCTTGTGAAAACGGCGATGTCATGCGGATTACATGTTCACAAGGCGTTTCTTTCGAAGAATGACATCGCCAACTACTGACCTGGCATGTATAATACAGCCTTTTTTGTCATTTTCACAGTTCTGTGTGAACAGGAATTGTTTTGACAACGTCGTTGTCTGTTTTTAGTACATCGTTGTTGTGTAAACATACCCTTAGACTGCCCCCATTACTGTCATAAATACACATATAACTTTTCAATCTCACTCAACAACAGTGCATCACATCCCGAAAATTTGGATTACAGCATACTAATAAAATTTTGCCCCATGATAAACAAAATTAATGAAATGTTGCATGATTATGGTTAAATGATCACAGAAATTTTAATCAATTCAATATTTTAAACTGTAGTATTGTTTAAAATTAATCTTTGAAATGCAAAGTCATAACCGATGAAACGTTATCATTTCAAATCATTATGAAATTAAACTGTAAATCAGTCATGTTAGCTGCATTTAAGTGCACTTAATTGGCCCTGCAGGGTCACAATCCTGATTTACCATCATTGCCACACATGGCCCAGCTCTGGGTGAAAGGGGACATGCCATTGCCCACAGGAGGCCACCACCCGCTAAGCAAAATTATGTTCAAAAGGCATCTTTTCCAGTGGTGGACAGTAACGAAGTAAATGTAATTCGTTACTGTACTTAAGTCAAGTCATCTTCATTTATAAAGCGCTTTTAACAATGGATTGTTTCAAAGCAGCTTTACAGAGATAAACATATAATTTAAGGTAACAGAGATTGTTTTGGCTTTATAGCGGTTCTTGAATAATGTTATTTCCAGCTAAAGTTAATTTTGATTGATTCACCTCCGTCGAAATGATCAGACTTTAAACGCGAACCTGTGATTAACGCTGACGGCGTTCACATGCTCATTCAGAATTGGTTCTATAGTTATGTGCTTTTGAAAATATGTGCGCAGGTTTGTAAATTCCATACAACCCATGCCTAAACAAACTACTTGTCTTGCCTATAAATTTTGATACAGAATTTTGTTTTATTTTATCACTTCGGTAGCCTGGTTAAAACCAGACCATTCTCATTTGTAACTGAGTTATGGTCTGGCAAAACGTCATAGACAAATCATTTCCAGAGGGGCGTCACCAGCGGACGTCGCGGATAAACCTAAAACCAATCAGAGCGATGCAGGAGATGACGTATGCAGAGTGGGGGGAGAAACATCTCCGAGTGTTGTTCTTTGCTCGGTTTTTAACAAAAAGGAAAGGTTCAAGTCGCTTAAAACAGACACGATAGCTGATTCGAATGAGTTATGCTCGACGGCGGCATCTATCTTTGTAATGTAGGCTACAAAATCTGCTTCAAAATCCCAGCGCTGTCGTCATCGTGTAAAGCCCGCCCCAACATTTCTGATTGGTGCCTCGATTTCGGCGGATTGGAAATGAGCTTGAATGAGCTCTTTGCCAGACTAACTTTCAGAGCGAATCTAAATTTGCCGGAAATTGTCTGGGTTTTCCCAGGCTATCACTTCGGGGTACGCGAACCGAAATTCAAAACGCTTTATCTGTAGAGTGGGAAAGGGATCCTCCATAGGGAGAGGATAGTTGACACTTCAGCACTGCATTGTCATCGGGTCCAAGCAAAGCTCCCTCGTCAGATCTGGATACGGCCTAGATCCGGCAGGCTGCGGGAAAATCTCGGGATAAACAAAGACACTAATATTAGCGTAGATGCCATTCTTCTTATGATGTAACGAGTACATCAAGATTTAAGGGAAGTGTTCCCAGTTCCGGCTGACCTAATCTATGCATCCTAACATTGAATTATAGAAGTCTATAATGTATTATGTGTATGCTAGGTCAAAGAGATGTGTTTTTAGTCTAGCTTTGAACTGACAGAGTGTGTCTGCTTCCCGGACAATGGTAGGAAGACTGTTCCAAAGTTTTGGTGCTAAATAGGAAAAGGATCTACCGCCAGCAGTCGATTTAGATATTCTAGGTATTATCAACTGGCCGGAATTTTGAGATCGCAATAGACGTGAAGGACTATTATGCGTTAAGAGCTCGCTCAAGTACTGCGGAGCTAAACCATTTAGTGCTTTGTAAGTAATCAACAATATTTTAAAATGTATACGATGTTTAATAGGGAGCCAATGCAGTGTTGACAGAACCGGGCTAATGGTCATATTTCCCGGTTCTGGTAAGAACTCGAGCTGCAGCTTTGAACCTAAGTAGCTTTCTGGCGTATCTGTACTTTACTCAAGTTAAGTATTTAAATTTATGGGAGACTTTTACTTTAACTCCACTACATTTCAAAATCAAATTATCTTACTTTTTACTCTACTACATTTTCAAAATCAGTCGTTCCTTTTTATTTATGAGTGGATAAAAACGTAACTGGTCAAACGAGCCACCAATCACAGTACACCGCGCGCGCGCTTTGTTTTGAACTTGCCTTGGCGGTATCTACTAAGCGCGAACCAGATCCGTTAAATATGAGAGTTGCGAACATAGATGGTTGTGACAGTGTTCTCGCCGCCGCGCGGTCATGTTATTCGTGTAGCTCTCACTAGTTCCAAACAAATCGCGTTGACAATGATTTTAAGCGGGACAGAGAGCAGCAGCTATTATTCCAGCAATTATCGGTAAGTATTGACGCATAATGTACATTGCTTACGTTGCCACTAAAATGACTTGCATATAGCAATAGCTTTTTTTATGGGAGTAGCCTAGCAGAAACACTGCATTAATACGTTTTTGTGTTTAATTTTGAAGGGAAATTGGCTGCTCCCATAACATAGAATATATAGCCTATATATGAGTGTGCGCACGCGTGTGTGTGAATGTGTGTGTGTTTATGTATATATATATATATATATATACATGAATATATATATATATATATATATATATATATATATATATATATATATATATCATATATATATATATTTAATGGCGTTGTGCAGCCCACACAGCAAAGGAGTCGGCAAAGGACCCACAGCAAAGGACCCGCCCTCAAGCCGCCAGATCCGCCTGACCCCGGATTTCCACCAACTGCAGAACGGCTGCGGATTGGCTCCGCTGCGTGTCGGATCCGTGCTCCGCCGTCCTTCAATACCTACCAGATACGGATTTGTTGCGGAACGGCTGCGGCCATGACTGACAGCTGAAGTCACGAGGACACACGATATCTCATGAATTTACGTTTGATCGCGCGATATAATATGATGTAGTTTCTATAAATAGAACTACAAAATCAGCAACAGTTTGTTTCCATCCAGAGGAGTACAGGGGAAACAATTCTGTGCTGACTTGCTGATCTCTTTTTTTGTGGAGATTATTGTGATTCTACCATGGGTAAGTACAATATTTATAATTATATAATTAACTTATAAAATGCTAAATGTTTATTTTGGGTTTCTTTTTGAATGTATTGGGAAAGTAGTAGGTTGTGTAAATAAAGTTAACTATTGTTCTTCTTGGAAAAGGAAAAAGTATATAAAACAAAATTGGTGTAGTTGAAATTTTACTTATGAGTGACAATAATGTTTTGGTTTTGTTTCTTATTTAACCCAGCAATACTATAGTAATTCACTAAATAATTCTGTGCGTTTCAGTGCCCATTGCTAGAAGGAGAACAATTGCTCTTTTACTTCTGCTTGCAAAACTGCGGAGGAGGGGTAGAAGGAGAAGGAGCCAGTACTGGGTCCATCCACTGAACCAGCGCAGGCCTCAGCAAGGAGATTTTTACCATCTCATTGCTGAACTGCGTTTGGACAGTCAACGTCATCACCAGTATTTTAGGATGAGTGCAGAGAAAATGGATGAGCTTCTCTCACTCATTGGCTCTGAACTCACCAGACAAAACACCAACTACAGGTCTGCCATAGAACCAAAGCAGAGACTGGCTGTTGGAATGAGGTGAGCTTAACATTACATACACAATGAACACTTATCACAATAGGTTTGACCTTTTATTTTCAAAATTAGAGACATACAAAGTAAAAACAAAAAATTTACAAACAGAATGTAAACAAAGTTAAGAATAATCTTTAAATCAAATATATAAAAAACCTCAGCAAAACAACTATTTACACGATTAGGTGATAAGATTAAATGTTTGTGTAGGGGTGCTGCCCTACCCCAAACTGTCTATCCTGATCAGAGGCCAGCATCTGGTTGAATGCTCCTATTGGGTTTATTGGTGGGGGTTGGGTTAAAGGTCAGAAAGTACCTGGCCTAGGCAAAATTCCAGTGGGGTTGTGGAACGTAGGAGGAGAGTATGTATGAAATACACTTGAATGTGCTGCTGGTTCTTGCCTTGAGGCTGTGCTGCTCTCTATGTTTTGCAGCAGGTTCAAAATACAAATTTTGGCCTGCTGCCTCCTGTTGTGGTCGAGTCTATGGAGGAGTGGAACCAGGCTCATGGCAAAGTGGTAGCTTTCATCAAGCTCAGATTCCGGTCTGGGAAGCGGCTCCTGTAAGATGGACAGAAGCCGTTCTTCTACATCAGATGCCTGTGGTCTGTGGCTCGTCCTTGTGTCTTTCACAGTAGGGCCTTGAGGCACCCTCTCCCTTGGGCTCCGGGACCTGTGGGGCCTGTCTCTCACCCCATATGTAGTGGGCCCCGATAGTGATGGTGAAACAGTCTGTGGTCCCTGGCTGTCCTGTGGCACTGATGCACTCGAAGGACCCGGCTCATCAGATCCACACATTGACATTGGTGTTGAAGATCTTTCTTCTGCCAACACATCATTCAAATTGCTTTTGGAACTATATATGTATATAAAAAAAAAATTAGACCTTCTAAAACATCTATGTCATACACACAATAATTATCTATCACTTTATTTTAAATGTGGATATTGAATTTAAAGATGATATTGTCATCAATACTGTTATATAATTTCATACAGACCTTCTCGGTTGTAGGTGGGGCACAATAAAGGACATGATGTCTGTGTACTTCCATTTCTTTTGTGATCCTCCTGCTGAACCGCTGGCAAACACTTTTTTTCTGTTCTTTACAAAAGTGTCCCTCAGTGACCGCCATTTTGCCTTGCAAAGATCAACTGAAAAAAGAAGAAATAAATTAAAATAATAATCACACATTTAACTAATCGTTTTTTGTTTATTCACTTTACAGATACTTGGCTTCTGGTGACTCATTTATCAGCCTTGCGTTTAACTACCGCCTTGGCCACACAACAGTGATGAACTCTGTCCATATGGTGTGTGCTGCCATTGAAAAGGTCATGATGCAGACATTTTTGCCCCGGCCGACTGCAGACTCATGGAAGAAGGTAGCACAACACTTCTGGGATAAATGGAACTTCCCAAATTGCCTGGGAGCACTTGATGGGAAACACATTGTGATTCAAGCACCACCCCTGTCCAGTAGTCAGTACTTTAATTATAAAAAGACTTTCTCCATCGTGCTTTTGGCACTTGTGGATGCAGACTACCGGTTCAGGTGCATACAGGTGGGGGACTTTGGAAGAACCTCTGATGGTGGGGTGTATGCAGGTTCAGATTTGGGGAGGGAAATGGAGAACAACACTCTACACGTTCCTCCTAGTACCTCTCTGCCTGGTGCTGCTCACCTCGGGAATGTCCCACATGTCATGGTGGGTGACGCAGCATTCCCTCTGAAGACATACCTAATGAGACCCTACCCAGGACAGAATCTCATCCTCAGGAAGAGGATTTTCAACTACAGACTCTCGAGAGCAAGGATGGTAGTTGAAAATGCCTTTGGCATTTTGGCGTCACGTTGGAGGATTTTTCATCACAGGATCAACCTGCACCCCAAAAATGTGGATACACTTGTGGTGGCAGCATGCATCCTGCACAATTTCCTCCTTGCCCCAAGTGAAAATGTACGGCTGCTGGAAGAGGCAGAGGAACTGGGGAGACACATGGCGCCAGTGAGAAACATTGGGGGAAACAGAGCATCAAGAGAAGCCTGTGCTGTTAGGGAGAGCTTAGCCACTTTCTTCACCTCCCCTGAGGGCAGTGTGTCCTGGCAGGACAGAATGGTGTGAAAAGACTTGTCATTACTGTTGACTGAAACCCTGTATATTTGTATTGTGTGTATTTGTTTTTTCTGGTGTGAAGTATTGTACTGTAATAAAGTTAAGTTCTGTGAAGTGTTTGTGATTTGTATTGAAAAGTTTTTTTTTAAACCATTGGTTTCCTTGTCAGCCCCCTCATTTGTAAGTATGAAAGTAACAACTACATGGTCATGTGGTCAATTATATATATATATATAGTTTAACTCAAATTTACCTTACTTACTTAATTACATAACCTAATACCTGTTAATAAAGTTCTTCATGCAAATCAAACAACCCTACAATGTCTGCTTAATTCAAATTTTAATGGGTTTAACATGTATAGCTAGAGAATGCCTTTACAAGTTCATGGATAAACTATTTGCTTTCTATCTGCATTTATTGGACAAAATTAGTGACTTACCATCCACACCCATTACTCCTGCTACTGTTTTCCACGCCATTTCCTTTTTAAGGTTGTCCTTATAAAAAGGATGCGACGGGTCATACTTGATTTGGTGATTCTGTACTTCCAGAATCAGCTTCTCCTCATCCATGGTGTCTGAAAAAAATATGACCTTTTGACTTCATACCTGTCTCCGCCCATTATGACGTTTTCAAGGTGTAGTGCAGGGAAATACGATCCGCCGTGAGCTGATGTGTAATATTATTTAATATGTTAAGTGGAATTAAGATTAGTATAAAGAAAAGGGATGTTTTTTTTTTATTATGAAAAAAAAAGATAGACAAAAGTCACGATTTTATGTTGAATTATCTTATTACTTGGTAAGTTTTACATACTTAAATGTAAATGGTCTGAAAGGATAACTAACATCTACCATTTTAAAGCTGATTTATTTTGAAACACTGAAAGGACTCTCAAACGGCAAAGCAACCAGAACGATGGACATCCTCAAAGAATTAAATTCCTCTTCTTTATTTTAATTATACATGTACCGGTATACCTCCTTTCCATTATGTTTTTTTGTTCTTTCTTTCTTTCTTTTTCTTGTTTCTAATATGTGATTCGAATGTTCTTTAATTTCATTGATATGCATGTTATCTTTAATGATCTTCATATCATATGATGATTTGTAATCATTTAGAACAGTATATGTGAAACATTTATATCTATTATGTCATAGAATAAAAAATAAATAAAAAAAAAGATCCGCTGTGAGCACTGGGTATTTTATTTTGGAAATTACCGGATGTTTTATTTAGTTTATGTGCTCGACTTCCTGCGGCGCTCTCCGGCATCCGGCAAAAATAGAAACTCTGCGCATCTGCTCCGGGGGGCTGCGGTCGCCGGAGCTGGGACGGAGTCGGAACGCAGCCGTTCCGCAGTCAGTGAAAATACACACGTTGACTTGAATGGAAACCTATTGACTCCGCCGCCGTTCCGTAGCGAATCCGCAGCCGTTCCGCAGTTGGTTGAAATCCGGGGTGACTGTCAGATTCGTTTTCGCTGCGCTAACAGGATCGGCCCCACTGATCTATATAATGACTGGATAGCTCATGACGTTCTAATCTGCCACCAGGCAGTGAAGCCACCTGAAGTGTTCGAGCGGCCATCTTACGATTCCCTACCAGCAGAGGGCTCCAACGGCCGTTATGCAGAGATCGGTAGCTCCGACGGCACTTTAAAGGTGACTCGCTGTGCATCAACAAGTGTAAAACGAAGATCGTCTCCGGTTACTTTCGTAACCTCGGTTCCCTGAAAGGCAAGGAACGAGACATTACGGATGTCGTATATGGGAACTCCCCTCCTCCTTCACTTCCGCTGAAATCTTATAGGCTAACGCCAGCAAAGCTGGCCAATTGACGCAAATATGCAAATACTGAACATGCAGTATAAATACAATGCAGCGTCAATCCTTCTTTAGAATCGAACGAACGCTAAATCAATAGCGAACACGGCGGCGAGCGTAATGTCTCGTTCCTTGCCTTTCAGGGAACCGAGGTTACGAAAGTAACCGGAGACGTTCCCTATCAAGGCTACGGAACTTCGACATTACGGATGTCGTATATGGGAACTGTATAAAATCCCGCCGTGGCAGCGTAAACAAACCACAGACAACAGACCCAACATAAGACCGCCCCCCAGTATGCAAGCCTCCGATAGGCTGAGATTGGCCAATAGCGAACCTCTAACCTCTGATAGGCCCAAATTAACCACTCACAAGCTCGCAAAACACTGCCAGAATTTGCATATCCCGAGCAGTATAACCGGGGAAGTTTGCACTAACTATCAGTCAGGGCAACGACAACAGTAAGAAGGCCAACGCAAGCGGTGACACAGTAAAACACAACACACAGAGCAGCTCATGAGCGCAGCGCAGAGAAGCTCGCATATACTGTGCAAAAAAATCAACTCACCGAAAGTACACGAGACGCTACAGAGGGCAAGTCCAGCTTATAAAATCTGGCAAACGTGTTCTGAGAAGACCAGCCAGCCGCAAGACATAAATCCTGAATGGACATACCCTTAGTCCAAGCCCACGAAGAAGCCACCGCCCTAGTCGAATGAGCTCTGACGTTAAGGGGGCATTCCTGCCCCTGGCAAACATAAGCCAAAACAATAGCGTCCACGATCCAGTGAGCAAGCCTCTGCTTAGAGACCCCCCGTCCCTTGTTGCACCCACCAAAGCACACAAACAGCTGGTCCGATTGTTGAAAAGCGGCCGAGCGAGAAATGTATTCCTGGAGCGCTCTGACTGGGCAAATAGCACTCTGAGCATCCGAACCCAGGGAGGACGATGGCTCAGCAGACAGTGCATGCAGAGAAACGATCTGCGCTCTGAACGGGGTATTGAGCGACTTAGGGACATAGCCCGGCCTCGGCCTGAGAGTTACATTACAGTTTCCCGGTCCAAAGCGAATACAGTCATCACTCACAGAGAAAGCCTGTAAATCCCCAACTCGCTTCGCCGAAGCAAGAGCGAGAAGCAGTGCCGTTTTGACCGAAAGCTCCTTAATAGCGATAGAAGCTAAAGGCTCAAAGGGCGGGCGCGACAGAGCCTCCAAGACCAATGCTAAATCCCACGGCGGCACCGAAGGCGGACGCGCAGGGCATAATCTCCTAGCCCCTTTGAGGAACCGTGTCACCGACATATGTCTACCGATAGACTGTCCGTCAACAGGGGGGTGGAACGCCGCAATAGCAGCCACATACACCTTCAGAGTGGATGGCAGGCTCCCTTCATCCATCTTGTGCTGCAGGAAGCGTAAAATAACCGACACAGAGCAGTTCGCTGGGTCTGTACCGCCATCCTGGCACCATTTAGAGAAAACACCCCACTTCAGAGTGTAAAGGCGCCTGGTGGACGGGGCTCGCGCTTCCTCGACGGTATCCAAAGCACGCGAGAGAAGCGCATCTCGCCCGCTCACCGACCCTGCAGCGGCCACACATAAAGATTCCACAGTCCGGGGCTGTGATGCCAGATCGTTCCGCTCGCCTGAGATAACAGATCCTTCCTGAGCGGAATCTCCCATGGCTGCCCCGCCAGTAACTCCACCAGATCCGCGAACCATGGCTGATTCGGACAGTTCGGGGCTATTAGAGTCACCGCCGCCCTCTCCTCCCTGATTTTGCACAACACCATGGGCAAAATCTTCACCGGAGGAAAAGCATAGAGACGGGCTTTCGGCCAACGCGCAGCTAGCGCGTCCACCTCCTGAGAGGAGCGGGACAGCGAGAAGAACGTCCGACAGTGCGTGTTCTCGCTCGTCGCAAAGAGGTCGACCTCCACCCTGCCGAAACGATTCCATACCAGCTGAACCGTCCCAGGGTGAAGCCTCCATTCCCCCTGAGGAATTCCGCACCTCGAGAGCATGTCCGCCCCGCGATTTAGAACACCGGGGATGTGAGCCGCTCTCACCGAGAGGAAAAACTGGTCCGCCCACAGCAGAAGGGATTCCGCCTGCTTGAAAAGAGCTTTGGAATGTACACCACCTTGACGATTTATGTACGAGACCACTGAAGTGTTGTCGGTTCGAATCAACACATGTTTCTGCTCCAGCCGCGACCGGAAGGTTTTTAGGGCTAGAGAGACCGCTCTCAGTTCCAGGCGATTTATGTGCCAACCCATCTGCTCCTCTGACCACTGACCCGAGGCGGGCTTCCCCAAGCAGACCGCTCCCCATCCGGTGGACGAAGCTTCCGTCAGGACCTCCACGCGCCGCGTCACTAAACCCAGAGGGACGCCTGAGCTGAAGAGATCTGGGTTCCTCCACGGGGCCAGGGCGCGGGCGCATCCTCGGGTGACCATAATGCGCATGTGGCCGGAATACCACGCACTCGGGGAGACGCGTGCTTTCAGCCAGAGCTGAAGAGGTCTCATATGCAGCAGCCCCAGATGACACACTGATGAAGCCGCTGCCATTCGACCCAGTAGCCTCTGAAATTCTTTCATTGGGACGAGCCTGCCAGGTCTGAAGAGACCGAGAGAAGAGCTCAGGGCCTCCGCCCGCTCGGGGGAGAGGCGCGCTCTCATCCTCACCGAGTCCAAGCATACTCCTAAAAATGAGGACGTCTGACTCGGTGTGAGCACACTCTTCTGGGCGTTCACCTTCAAACCGAGCACCTCCAGGTGCCGAAGGAGGGTATCCACCTGGCTGACCAGCGCTTCTTTCGACTGCGCGAGAACCAGCCAGTCGTCCAGATAGTTCAGGACACGCATCCCGCTCGATCTGAGGGGTGAGAGTGCCGCGTCCACGCATTTCGAAAAAGTACGGGGGGCGAGGGCTAGTCCGAACGGGAGTACCATATACTGGAACACTGAATTCTCGAATGCGAATCTCAGGAATCGTCTGTGGCGCTTTACAATCTGAATATGAAAGTACGCGTCCTTTAAATCCACCGAAGCGAACCAATCTCCGGGGCGAATTTGCGCCAGGATTTGTTTCAGTGTATTCATCCTGAACGCGCGCTTGTGAAGCGCTCTGTTGACGGGTCTCAGATCCAGAATGGGGCGGAGACCCCCTCCCTTCTTCGGCACTACGAACTAGCGGCTGTAGAACCCGCTTTCCCACTCGCTCGGGGGAACCGGCTCTATCGCTTTTTTCTCGAGCAGGCTGCACACTTCCTGCCTCAGGACATGAGCGTTTTGGGGCAAAGTTAACGACTGAATTACGCCGCGGAAGCGGGGTGGTCTGCGTTTGAACTGAAGTGTGTACCCGTGCCGAATTATATTTAGGACCCACGGAGAAATGCCCGGAATAGCCTCCCACGCTGCCTGAAAGTGACTCAGTGTGGGCTGATCTAAACCTGCGGTCATCGCCGCTGTGTGTGGGCTGTGAATGAACACCTCGCGGCCGCGAGGTGCCCTTATAGTTAACAACCGTGACTCTGCACTGCTCGTTGGCAGGGCGGGTAACACGGTGTGTGGTGCAGGAGGGGAAGAAGACTCTGTTCGTGAACAAGTATTTTGTTTTATTGAACACACACATGCAACAGCATTTATAAAACAATCGCACACGTCGCTCGTGAAACGCCGAGGGACTAGGTGCTGAAGAGCGCGGCGCTTTGGAGCAGGGCCGGCCTGGCGCTCTCTTCCCCTCTTGCCCGGGCGGTCAGGACGACTTCTTGGGTCTCGCTGGAGACGCAACGACCTTCCTGCGCGGGCTTCTCTGGGCCGTCCGCTTCTTCCCCGCACCCTGCCAATGGTTGCTCCGCCCTCTGTGCGCATCCGGCTCCTAGCGAGGTGCTGACTGCCGTCTCGCCGCCGCTTGAGGTTGGCGGCCCGAGGCGGATGACGAGCGAGAGCGAGGCTGCGGTGGAGGCAGCGGCGCCCTCCGAGGGATGACGTGACTCATCGCCTTTGCCTTCTTCTGGGTCTCGGAGTATCTCTCGGTGACCTTTTCGACGGCATCTCCGAACAGGCCTGCTGGGGAGATAGGTGCGTTCAGCAGCGTCTTTCTGTCAGCCTCCTGAACGTCGAAAAGGGTGAGCCACAGGTGTCTGTGGAGGACCACCATGAACCCCATCGAACGGCCTACCGCCTGAGCTGAGCGCTTCGTGGCCAAGAGCGCGAGGTCCGTGGCTGAACGAAGGTCCCGGATGGCGTCGGCGTCGACAGAGGCGGCGCCATCCAGAGACTTCAACAGCTTCGCCTGCATCACCTGGAGCACGGCCATGGCGTGCAGTGCAGACACCGCCTCCCCCGCCGCTCCATAGGCCTTGTTCGCCTGGTGGGCCGTGAATCTGCAGGCTTTGGAAGGCAGGCTGCGGTCCGAGCCTAGGGCGGGAGCCGATGGGCAGAGATGCGCGGCTACGGTCTCCTCGACGGGGGGGGATACGGAGGTAGCCGTGGTCCCCCGCCTCGTCCACGGGGGCAAACATGGCCTGGGTGGAAGTGAGGGTGCGCGCCGATTGCGGGGCCGCCCACGACTTCACCACGTGCTCATGAACGTCAGGAAAGAACGGGGTTCCTCTCCTCGAAGCGGCCTGGCGGCGGCTCGACTGAAGGAACCACGTGTCTAGCTTGCTCTTGGACGGTTCATCCGGGGCCTTCCAAGAGAGGTCCAGCTCCTCGACGGCCTTGGAGAGGATGCGAAAAAGCTCGTCCTGTAGGTCCGCCGGGGTGTCCTGTTCCGATGCCGTTAAGTCCGGGGCGGCCTGTTCCGCACCCCAGTCGGTCTCGGAGGCAGACAGAGACATGGAGTCTTCCTCCTCGCTCACCCCGAAAGACACGAAGTCCGCGACCTCACGAGGGGGGCGAAAGGTGGCATCGGGGAAACTCACCGGAGGCCGTATCTCGACTCCGCGGTTGGGGGGGCCCACCAGCGGCTCGGTGGCGGCAGTGGGCCCAATCCCCGCAGCTGCACGAGCCTGATCCCGCCTGGCCTTGAGAGCTCGAAGGGACATGTCCGCGCAGTGCTCGCACGACCCGCCATCCTTGAGGGCCGACTCAGCATGGGCCAGCCCCATGCATGCGATACAGAACAGGTGCGTGTCCGGGGGCACGATGGGGCCCGAGCACAAGTTGCAGATAGTCGCCATCGGATGCAGAAGACAGTAAGCGTATCTTCGGCGCACCTTCGACGACGGCGTGAAAAAATCCTTAGGTTTTGATGTAGTATCAGCTATCTAGCACACGATTTGAGCGTGAAGAGAGAGATTCTAAAGAAGGATTGACGCTGCATTGTATTTATACTGCATGTTCAGTATTTGCATATTTGCGTCAATTGGCCAGCTTTGCTGGCGTTAGCCTATAAGATTTCAGCGGAAGTGAAGGAGGAGGGGAGTTCCCATATACGACATCCGTAATGTCGAAGTTCCGTAGCCTTGATAGGGAACACAAAAGGATCTTGAAAAACTGCTCACAGGTTGTAATTTAAGCCCATATATAGTCATTTATATGCACAATTGTCGCTATTTCCGTGTTGTTTAAAAAATTGTATAGCCTGCTATGTTCTTTCCTACATTCTTTCACAGACGTATTCAAGTTTAAACCCAATAAACGTATTATTCAATGCATTACTTCTTACAAATTTTATTAAATGCATTTATTTAATATTTTCATGTCAATCCGTGTTCAGTTTGACCACGAATCATGCGCTGGGACTTTAATTCAGCGCCTGCAGCACAAACGAACTCTGCACGCACCGCACTTGGACCTGTTGACATGGGTATGGTAAAAAAATATGCACTGCAAACAGAGTAGGCCTATGTGTAAACCCCTTATTTACACTGCACACATCTGCGGCGCATTACGGCTCCGACAATGTTTTATTCCTACCTTCACGCGGTGTCAACTCACACCTGGAGCATTTCCACGCGATTTGCCGATTTGTGGGCGCGATCAGCTCCGGTAGCCGTGTGGCGCCGCAGACGTGTGCAGTGTAAATAAGGGGTAAATAAGAGGTGAAACAGGAATATAGTAACCCATACAATTTGTATTATGCATTTCCTGGACATGTTCTTGCTAACTAATCAAATACTTGAACAGACTACTGATCTATTTGTAAAACACAATCAGAAAGAGCTAAATTTTAAGTTCACAATTCACATATACTTAATTTTTAGTAAACAGGAATAATTTCCGACTTTAAACAAATACCCAAGGATGTTTGCGTTGTAAGACTGTTCAGGGAGACTTTAGATTTAAAGACGGTGTCTCGTTATGCAATGTTTTCTTAGTCAAATCATACAATTTCCTATTGATTCAATAGAACGCGTGAGCTCACTAGGGAATCACAATATGGCGGCGCGGTGGCTTCACTGTTTATGATGTCATGAGCTATCCAGTCATTCTATATCATCAGTGATCGGCCCCGCCTCCAGGATCGGCCCCCCCTGCGCTTTTAATCGGCAGACCCAGAACGGATCACATACGGATCCGCACTTCGGACGCGCCTTAGTTAACGGACGCTGTACGTGGGATTAGTCGCATCTCTTTCGCGTGAAGACTGTCAAGTAAGTGTAATGTTAAGAAATATTTTATTAATGTTATATCTGTCATTGAAATATAATCTAGTGGTGTAACCTGCTTTGTCGAAGGTTTTGGTAAAATGTTCGCGGATTTTGGTTGCCATTTTATAAGGAGTTGGAGTATCAGAATAGCCTGTGGTGCATAAAGTAGACCAGTGCCTGATTTTAATTCACATTCCCCATATTCGAGCTCTATCCCGGATGTCCTATGTTTAGTTGTTTTAATTAGGGAAAGTTATGCGTAAATTCATTGCAGTAACTTGTGCTAGCTTAAGTGCTAACGGTGCAGACTGTGTTGACTCGCTATTGGGCATTCAAATGTGATCCGAGTTTACAAGATGAAATAAATGTCTTTATGATGATTAACGTTATATCGTTTATTTGACTAATGTGCAGAAGACATCCGTTTTTTTTCTGGAATCAAAGAATCCTGCGCTTTTAATCGGCGGACCCAGAACGCATCACTTACGGATCCGCATTTCGGACGCGCCTTAACGGACGCCGTACAGTCGCATCTCCTTCGCATGAAGACTGCCAAGTAAGTGTAACGTTAAGATAAATTTTATTAATGTTATATCTGTCATTGAAATATAATCTACCTGCTTTGTCGAAGGTTTTGGTAAAATGTTCGTGGATTTTGGTTGCCATTTTATAAGGAGTTGGAGTATCAGAATAGCCAGTAGTGCATAAAAGTGCCTGATTTTAATTCACATTCCCCATATTCGAGCTCTATCCCGGATGTCCTATGTTTAGTTGTTTTAATTTGGGAAAGATATGCGTAAATTCATTGCAGTAACTTGCTAGCTTAAGTGCTAACGATGTGGATAATTTGCAGACTGTGTTGACTCGCTATTGGGCATTCAAATGTGATCCGAGTTTACAAGATGAAATAAATGTCTTGATGGTGATTAACGTTATATCGTTTATTTGACTAATGAGCAGAGGACATCCGTTTTTTTTTTTTCTGGAATCAAAGAAAGAATCCACTGACCGGTGTTGTGCCGAATTCCGACTCCCTGCCAGAATCTGACTCCCCTCGCGAGCACGCGCATGACGTCAAATTCGTGCCGCCAGCTCCGAAACAGACAGGCATCAGACGACGTAAGAAATTACATGATGGCAATTTGTCTGTAGATCTTTGATCATGTATTCATCAGTTATTTGTCTTTGATCATGTTATTTGACCATACTCGTATGATTTACAACTTGAACTGTCTAGCTGAGATTTGTTGCTTGAATTGTGTTTTTACAGTATTATAAAACAGTGTTTTTGAAACACTACAGTGTTTTTGTAGTAAAACAAGGGTTTAGTTTCGTAAGGGTAGCCTACACCTAAACATGAACATGATTACTAAAGGGATGCAGACAAATTTGTCATTTGACTTTACTGCCTGCACATTATCTTTATAAAAAACAACAATGCTGCCAAAATCATACTCCCCTATGTAAAATACTTATTATTGAACCTGAACACTTGTGCTTTTTTGCAGGTAGTCTTTAGGGTGAGATGTGTCCCCAGAATGAGTATTTTGGGTGTTTGACCCAGCAAAAGGGATATCAGTGAGGGGGGTGTGAATTCAGCGATGCTGCCAAAATCATACTCCCCTATGTAAAATGCTTATTATTGAACCTGAACACTTGTGCTTTTTTGCAGGTAGTCTTTAGGGTGAGATGTGTCCCCAGAGTGAGTATTTTGGGTGTTTGACCAAGCAAAAGGGATATCAGTGAGGGGGGTGTGAATTCGGCAATGCTGCCAAAATCATACTCCCCTATGTAAAATGCTTATTATTGAACCTGAACACTTGTGCTTTTTTGCAGGTAGTCTTTAGGGTGAGATGTGTCCCCAGAATGAGTATTTTGGGTGTTTGACCCAGCAAAAGGGATATCAGTGAGGGGGGTGTGAATTCGGCAATGCTGCCAAAATCATACTCCCCTATGTAAAATGCTTATTATTGAACCTGAACACTTGTGCTTTTTTGCAGGTAGTCTTTAGGATGAGATGTGTCCCCAGAATGAGTATTTTGGGTCTCTGACCCAGCTAAAGTGATCTCAGAGTGGGGGGTGTGAATTCAGCAATGCTGCCAAAATCATACTCCCCTACGTAAAATGCTTATTATTGAACCTGAACACTTGTGCTTTTTTGCAGGTAGTCTTTAGGGTGAGATGTGTCCCCAGAATGAGTATTTTGGGTGTTTGACCCAGCTAAAGTGATCTCAGAGTGGGGGGTGTGAATTCGGCAATGCTGCCAAAATCATACTCCCCTATGTAAAATGCTTATTATTGAAACTACACACTTGTGCTTTTTTGCAGGTAGTCTTTAGGATGAGATGTGTCCCCAGAATGAGTATTTTGGGTGTTTGACCCAGCAAAAGGGATATCAGTGAGGGGGGTGTGAATTCGGCAATGCTGCCAAAATCATACTCCCCTATGTAAAATGCTTATTATTGAACCTGAACACTTGTGCTTTTTTGCAGGTAGTCTTTAGGGTGAGATGTGTCCCCAGAATGAGTATTTTGAGTGTTTGACCCAGCTAAAGTGATCTCAGAGTGGGGGGTGTGAATTCGGCAATGCTGCCAAAATCATACTCCCCTATGTAAAATGCTTATTATTGAAACTACACACTTGTGCTTTTTTGCAGGTAGTCTTTAGGATGAGATGTGTCCCCAGAATGAGTATTTTGGGTGTTTGACCCAGCAAAAGGGATATCAGTGAGGGGGGTGTGAATTCGGCAATGCTGCCAAAATCATACTCCCCTATGTAAAATGCTTATTATTGAACCTGAACACTTGTGCTTTTTTGCAGGTAGTCTTTAGGCTGAGATGTGTCCCCAGAATGAGTATTTTGGGTGTTTGACCCAGCAAAAGGGATATCAGTGAGGGGGGTGTGAATTCGGCAATGCTGCCAAAATCATACTCCCCTATGTAAAATGCTTATTATTGAACCTGAACACTTGTGCTTTTTTGCAGGTAGTCTTTAGGGTGAGATGTGTCCCCAGAATGAGTATTTTGAGTGTTTGACCCAGCTAAAGTGATCTCAGAGTGGGGGGTGTG
Organism: Tiaroga cobitis; assembly: GCA_030578255.1. Taxonomy (NCBI): domain Eukaryota; kingdom Metazoa; phylum Chordata; class Actinopteri; order Cypriniformes; family Leuciscidae; genus Tiaroga; species Tiaroga cobitis. The sequence continues at coordinate 9,980,485 of CM060592.1, forward strand.
AATTCGGCAATGCTGCCAAAATCATACTCCCCTATGTAAAATGCTTATTATTGAAACTACACACTTGTGCTTTTTTGCAGGTAGTCTTTAGGATGAGATGTGTCCCCAGAATGAGTATTTTGGGTGTTTGACCCAGCAAAAGGGATATCAGTGAGGGGGGTGTGAATTCGGCAATGCTGCCAAAATCATACTCCCCTATGTAAAATGCTTATTATTGAACCTGAACACTTGTGCTTTTTTGCAGGTAGTCTTTAGGCTGAGATGTGTCCCCAGAATGAGTATTTTGGGTGTTTGACCCAGCAAAAGGGATATCAGTGAGGGGGGTGTGAATTCGGCAATGCTGCCAAAATCATACTCCCCTATGTAAAATGCTTATTATTGAACCTGAACACTTGTGCTTTTTTGCAGGTAGTCTTTAGGGTGAGATGTGTCCCCAGAATGAGTATTTTGAGTGTTTGACCCAGCTAAAGTGATCTCAGAGTGGGGGGTGTGAATTCGGCAATGCTGCCAAAATCATACTCCCCTATGTAAAATGCTTATTATTGAAACTACACACTTGTGCTTTTTTGCAGGTAGTCTTTAGGATGAGATGTGTCCCCAGAATGAGTATTTTGAGTGTTTGACCCAGCTAAAGTGATCTCAGAGTGGGGGGTGTGAATTCAGCAATGCTGCCAAAATCATACTCCCCTATGTAAAATGCTTATTATTGAACCTGAACACTTGTGCTTTTTTGCAGGTAGTCTTTAGGGTGAGATGTGTCCCCAGAATGAGTATTTTGGGTGTTTGACCCAGCTAAAGTGATCTCAGAGTGGGGGGTGTGAATTCGGCAATGCTGCCAAAATCATACTCCCCTATGTAAAATGCTTATTATTGAAACTACACACTTGTGCTTTTTTGCAGGTAGTCTTTAGGATGAGATGTGTCCCCAGAATGAGTATTTTGGGTGTTTGACCCAGCAAAAGGGATATCAGTGAGGGGGGTGTGAATTCGGCAATGCTGCCAAAATCATACTCCCCTATGTAAAATGCTTATTATTGAAACTACACACTTGTGCTTTTTTGCAGGTAGTCTACTACAGGATGGGATGAGTCTCCAGAAAGAGTGTTTTGGGTCTCTGACCCAGCTAAAGTTGTTAGGGAGGTTCAGACAACAGGACCCAAGAGCAGATCAATTTAGAACAGGATTTATTGTCAAAAAGGTTGAATCAAAACAATAAAAAAAAACATAAATTAATTGGTAGCCGAGCCACCAAGTAAGAGGGCGAGACAGAGGCAAAATCCCTTGAACAGGCTGGGGTCAAAATCAGTAGCGGACCAACAGTTTGAAGGATGAAGCAAAGGCAATATTCCAGGACGAGAGCAGAGGGTCAAAAACCGGGTGAGCAAGCTGAGTCGAGATAGGGAACAGGAAATAGGCACACACAAAAAAACAACAATATTAAAAAATCAGAAACTGCTTTAAAGGTTTAGAAGCAACCCAAAAAAAAGACTTTCAGGCAAGGGGAAAGTGGTGATATGTACAAAAACCAAGACACACTGACAGAGAAACAAAGAAAAAGAGAAGCATAAGTAGTTTATATCACCTGGCAAATAAATTATATAGTTAAGAAATGTACAATGAAGTTTTCACGAAAAAAAAAAAGAAAATTACCACCTTAAACCTTACATTAAGGTTGACAAACTGGGCAGATGTATGTTTTGTGTTTCCTTGTACGTTGAACACATTTGCAGTGAAACCAGCGTGGGCACATATCACAGCCAATATAAACATGTTGACAAACACATTTTGAAGTCAAGCATAGGTATTTCTGTAATCCATATCAAACAATACTTACATGGACATTATTATAATACCTTCAGTTCATATGATAAATTCAATAAAGGTTTGATAAAAGACAATATTCTTTATTGGAATGCTTACCCAGTTAGTCACTTTTTTGCCACTGTTTTTGTCCCCACATAGATGGCACAGGTCCTTCAGATTATCTAGTTGAGGCAGAATAAACAATGTTATCATAAAACAAGTTCTTATAATATCACAAGTTTTTACACGCTAAGGAATAATCACATTTTACCAACACTGTTTAATGGTTAAGGAACAAAAGAATGAATGAAAATTGGAACTTTGAAACTTACCAGTGTGCTGCAAGACACAAGCAGCAATTTTTCTTCTCAGGGCCGCCACACTTTCCTCATATGTAGAAAAGTGAAGCAACTCATTATTTAAGAAACATTCTGCAAACTAAAAAAGAAAAGTGATTATTAAGAATGATATGTAATCTATTTTTTTTCTCTATGTTTAAGTCTGCAAGACTGTCCTTCTGTCATAAAATATAAGTGAGGGATTTCCAAAGAATGATGTCAATACTAGAATGATAGCTACAACTTTACAACCTTAACTTCTATTGTCAACAGTAACACTCTTCCTAATATATCCTTGTGTTGTATTTCAATGGAAGTCACCATTAATTTCAATATTTATCATTGATATCCATTTACCATCCAGAATAAACATCTCCATTGTATTTACCTCTGGTGTAACACAAAGGAAAGAAAGTCATATATGGCATAATGATCCATTTAACTTACTTTCAAGACAAAGGGTCCACAGGAACTGCCATCCTGTTGGCATGAATGCGGTAATGTCTCACACACCCATTTGGGCACGCTGTAGCCCTTCTGTATCATAAAGGACCTGTAATATTTATGATTATGGGGTAAAAACAAAATAAGAATTTAATTGAACATAGGTACATTGACAACGTGACAAAAAATCTCTTGAATTTGGAATTTATTAAATTAAATAGAATATCAAGAAACACCTTTAGAATTTCAGAAGATCTTGTTTATAAATGTTGATTTACCTTGTCACATTCTGACACCTTTGTACTTTTGATGTGGTCTCTCCTAGAGGATCAAAGAACAGAGCCCTCTTCTCTTGTGGAATCATAATCTTAATAATAAAGATATTGAAAATGATTACAACAAAACCTTAAACGCTAAAAAAAATTGCACCCAACCACTTAAAAGATAATTAAGACTGCTTTTAAAACATATAAACAGTACCGTCAGAGTCCAGTGCTGATTTTCGTTAATGATCCCAATGATATATTTAAATTGTTTTGGATTGTAGTGGCAATTTTAATGATATTCATTGATCTTTAGTTAAATATAGATGATTCAAAGAATGTCACATGTGTGTCTCTCACTTGTAGTGGGAAAGGATACTGTTTATGTACCTGGGGAGGCAGAAGAGGGAGACACTCCAGAGAACAGACGAACAAGGACCTCTGACCTAGATGTCAGAAGGCCATTTGGTGCAGGGGAGCTTAGTGGGCCAACTAGTGACGTCTATGGAAAACTACTGGGAGGAAGGCTCTGGGGGGAAGAAGGCCTTGAAACTAAGATAAAAGCTAGTTCAGTCTGTCTGGGGGTATGTCACTCTTCTGCACAGGGTAACAACTGTGTATTAGACTGCTCCTATTCTTGCAAGAATAAATACTTCTATTTTATATAATTTGACTCTGAGTGTCTCTTACGCAGTGATGTTTGTTTGAGAATTTTTGCCACAACAGTTTTGGTGTCAGAAGTGGGATTCCTTGGACGTGCCTCCCTGGACCTGAGATCGGACGGTGTTTGGCCACCTGGACTAAGTAAGTTCCAGCTCTACCTCGTAAACTTGAGAGAGAGGGGCCGACCGATATCAGGGCCGGGAGAATCGACCACTGGAATCTAAAGAACCCGCAAGTGGCATGAAACAACGTCTCTGGTAAGGGTCATTTAAATTCGGTTTAATTGGGGGAAGAGTGAAATTGAACCATATTGGCTGAGGGCTGTTTCTGTGGTACGTAATCTGAGATTAATTGAGATCTATATATAGATCAAGAGGTTTCAAACAGATACGAGAGAAAATTATCTGAGATTAACTGAGATCTGTAGCGGATCAAGAGGTTTCAAACAGATACGAAAATTATCTGAGATTAACTGAGATCTGTAACGGATCAAGAGGTTTCAAACAGATAGGTAACCTGAAAATCAGTTGTTCCACCACGGAGCAAATTGTTTTTTAGGTGCTGAGGCTAATTAGGGGGAGCCAGAAAAGATTTTTTTTTTGGTAAACCTTAATTAGGAGGGCACTAACAAGTGCAACCCGACCGATTTGGGTTAAAAGAAAAGAGTCGGATTTGTTTAGGGACGCCTAACAGATTAAAGAAAACGCGCGTTGAAGAGAAAATCCACAGAGAACAGAAAACAGCCGGTATGGGGATGTCTCAAAAGCAAGCTTGCGAAATTTGGTACACCGGTGTTTTGTCAAATGAGGTATTGAGCGCCACAACATTAAAGATGGTGCGGGAATCAGTTGAACCGAGCAGTGAGAAACAAAAGTTGTGTCTGCGTTCAACATGTGTGTAAAAAATGTGAACAGATAATGGATTGTTGGCTTGAAGATAAAATGTCGAACTGCCAGGAGAAATAATGTTTTTTACTTCATCCAGTAAATGGATGCATGACATTAGATGTCTATAGAACTTAAATTTATATGACAAGGATTGAAGTAGCAAGAAGCAATAAGGCTGTCTGTGTGAAATAGGGGGAACTGTAAGTGAGACTTGGTGGAAGAGGGAAGTGAAAAAACAAAAAGGTTGGTGTGTGAGATATGTGTGTGTGGGGATTGTTCAAACAATCATGTACTGGTTAGATAATGAAGGAACTGGCATGTTTGAGAAAAGAAAGGAGAGGATAATGAGGGAACTGGCATGTAGAGAAAAGAAAGGAGAGGATAATGAGGGAACTGGCATGTAGAGAAAAGAAAGGAGAGGATAATGAGGGAACTGGCATGTTTGAGAAAAGAAAGGAGAAATATAGTAGAAAACTATATGCGATGAAAATAGACATGGTCTGACAGAATTTATGGAAGTCAAATTAACTGTTTAAATGGTGAAATGGAAAGTCAGTTTTAGAATAAAATAAGGCATTGTATGATTGACAGGGATTAACATGATATGAGGAATGTTTTAAGCAGAATGGGGAACAATTCTAGATTTTGATAAAATAAGGATTGAAATGATGATATATCTGCTTTATTTTATTAATGTTAAGAAAATAAGGGTATTGAAGCAGGCAGCTATAATGGTTGTCTGTGTAATTTACGGACTGAGTAATATAATCTGTTTTGGAGAAACAGTAGAGATAAGACTGAGACAATAATGTGATGGAAGGGAAAAGGCTTCAAACCAGTTGTAATGAAAATAATGATGTACAAATTGTTACACTTTATGAAGAGTAACGGAACAGTCCGGGAAAATAAATAAATAAATAGTGAGACAGAAGAGAGCAAATGCTGTAAACAGCTCTGCTCAGAAGATCTCACTTTGAAGAGATTTGCAGATGATGTTTTGTAAAAGATAAGCTGGGAGAAATGTGTAAAGACAGAAAACAAATTCGAATATTTTGAGCATTTTCTGTGCTGCTCATGAAATTATGTTCTGCCAATAAAATGATGAAGATTATGATTTGGCTATTGTGATTAAATCCGCGAATGGTGGACTGTAAAAGAATACAGAGGACTGCTTATCAGTGGCTCTGTTTACATTCCTGAAATGGGACACACACTGCTTCAAGAGTGTGCAGTAAGTTGGAGCCGTTTGCAAGCTCACAGTGATCAAACTATAGTCAAGGACAGGTGTCTGATGCTGAAGTTGAGGCTGAAACAAATTCACTAGATGACAGAGAGTGTTTGGTGGTCATCAGGACAATTTAATAGGCAACTAAATGCCCACCGAGAAGGTGTTTGAAAATGTGATAGTGACACATTTCTGATAATAATGTGGGTTTGAAAATAGATCAGTGTTTAAATGACGACAGTAACATTTTTCGTCTGAGAAATAAGAGATAAAAACAAGGTCAAAAGATTGAAGTCTTAAAGTGAATCCTTTTGAAGAAAAGATCTATAATAGTGAATTGATGAATACAGGTTGATGTAAAATTAATGACTCCAACAAATGTGAGTTGCAAAATATATCAAACTTTGCCAGTTTGCTTATCTGGATCTGATGTGTGCTGTGGCTGAAACTGCCAGTGCAACAGAGACTCAATCTGAGTGGAAATTTGTAATGTCTAAATAAAGACAACTATAAAAATTATGTTTATTTGGAAACCCATGTAATTTCTGGCAAATATGCCTTAAGCTGGGATAGAGCTATAGGATGGTAGATAAAAGTTTGATGTTAGAAGTTTATGAGAGTGCAGTGTGCCAGTCCTGAATGCCTCAGAGTCTCTCTCATTCAATGTCAGCTCAAAGCTGTTATCTGTGATAAGCTATTTGTAGTAAAGCACAGTTTCAGAAGAATCATAGACACAGAGATGTTTAAAGAAACAATTGCCATAAAGGGCAATTTGTATTTGTAAATGTTTTAAATGTAAAACTGAATGACTTTAAAGAAGTCTTTAAAATAATAATGCAGAACTTGAAGACATTTTATTTTATTTTAGGACCAGTAACTTCTTTGTCTCATTTAGTCTCCACCATTCAGGACCGATGGCTCCGTCTACAGGTAAAGTTCACTGAACGTACGGATGATCCAAATTCGCTGAGTATAGTCTAAGCAGCTAGGGTTCTGCTTTTAAGATGGTTAATGGATTTAAGTGATTAAATACTGTTGTTATTGACCTGTCTCCCTGTGTGAACACTATTAGGCAATGGGAATGGCTCTGGTGACTCTTGAACGTGCCTTTCCTAAGCTCCAGAAAGCAGCTGAGTTCTGTTGAAGAAAACCGATTGTGTGATGGGGAAAAAAGCGGTCACCAGTGGGCACGAGTGACCATCTCGATGACGGGTAAGACCTTCTTTGGCCAGACAGGGGGCAACCCAAGCCAGAGGGCTCACGTAAAGTCACTGGGCATCTCCTGAATGGGGGTGTTTTATGTGAGACAGGTATGAGAGTTGAGCAGGAGCTGTGAGGCCAGCAGCGTCCTTATACCGTTAGGGAGAGATGAAGCTATGACGAGTCACGCCAGCCTTCCCCATGATGCAAAGCTCCTCTATACCACTCACCAGAAGAAACCGCATTAGTTGTATGGCTTGTTTTTCATTGTGACAAGTGTCTGCAACTATACCCAGGGGGGACAACACCCGGAGGAGAAGAAAATTATAGACAAGGAGCTAATGGCAATGGGCTTTCAAGAGCCAGCTGAGACCGTGAGGGAATTGCCATTATTAATTGTTGTGGAGACAGTAATAAAACTTTTTGATGTCGGTTGCCTTATGGGCAAGGAAAATGTATAGAAGTTGATTTAGAACTAGTCTATAACATAGTTCTAACTCCTGAAGGTCATTAGACATGGTGGTGACTAAAGATGAAGACAGCTTTGTAGATTTAAGTCTGGATAACAAAGGTGGATGGTCAAAGGTTATTGTAATGAATTTAATATTACATTTTGTATAAGAAATGGATTTATAGTGAGAGAGACTGCTTGAGCTGAAGAAGGAATGGTAACTGTGTCTGTCTTTCTGTTATCGGCCTGCTAGAGCAAGCTGAAGAAAATAATGATAATGAATCCAAAACAACCCAGCTGACTTGTCTAAAAAATCTAATGAATAATGAACAAGACATGCTTTGAAAGTGGTTAGGAGACCATGTAAAATTAGATAGAAGCTACAGGAAAATGTGAAGTTTAAAATCTTATTTAAAATTTAAATCCTTTTAACGATGATATAAGGAAAGGGCAAACATTGAGAATGAGCAGTTAACATATGTGTGTCTAGTATGAGTGTGTGTGTGATGGTGACAGCACTTTATGTCTTGTATGTATTAGTTTGGGGTACTAATATTAGAACAGTATTGAAATTAGAACAGAACAGTTTTATCATTACAGATGGGTTAAGGCAAATGACAAATTTTAAAGAAGCCGATAATTCTGAGTGGAACGGTTGAAAAGACAATACAGAACATGGGACGAGCTTTAAGTTGATTGGACATCAAGCTCTGTCTGGTAGTAATACTTTTGTCATGCAGGATGTCGATTTGAATTATGTTCTGGATCAGTTTAAGTATTTGTGTAAATTGGAATTGTGTAGTTGTAGATCACCATCTGGCATGGGCTGAGATAAATGAAAATGTTGTAGATTTGATGGCAACAACAAAATGACATATTGGCTAAGTCAATTTCGAAGTATCAAGAGAGCCCTTAACATTTATGATAATTGTGAACAAAGGGGGAGAAATGATTGACTGACATTGACCAAGTCTGTACAGCACGACCTGACCTGAAAATTGATGACTTTAGAAATGTTTGTAGATGACTGACTTGAGAGACCAAACAACAGGCCTGAAAAGCAAGATTCGCTGTGAGACTCAGGGACGTTGCCCTTCAAATACTTCGATAAGAAGATGAGATTGGGCTTTAAGTGAAGAATGTAATATTTTGTTTCAGAGGCAGAGAAGGATGTCTGGGCAAAATTTTGCTGAAGGACACCGTTTGGGTTAGTGTTGATGGCAAACTTTATAAAAAACACTATGTTAAATGTTATGTTAAATTGATGCTCGAGTTGTGTCGTGCATCAAGAGGGAGATGGTATAACAATTGCCAAATATGGTTTACTTGGGTCCCAAACAAAATTAGCTGTCTGTACATGTATTTGCAGGACTGTTTCAACAGGAAACGCTAGGGCAGATGTGGCAGCGAAGGCCATGGCAGCACAGCAGACAAAAGAAACTACGTATTTTACTATCTGAAAATAACCTCGACATTGTTTTTCTTTACAGAGCATGCAGACTTTTGGATACAGGGGAGAATGTCCCCTATAAAATGATGGCTATGGATGAATTTGACTAACTATCCTGGCCTGGATTGTTTTTGTAGCAGAAAGAAACAAGGCCACACCTGCGCAGCGCATAACTTAAATTTTCCTTTTACAGAATGTCAGGATGGGTTGCAGAAAACAGAACTGATTCTGTTCCAAATGTATAAATATTGTTTTTCAGGGGAAAAGGATCCTGAGTGCTATTTAGTGAGCGAGAAATTATACGGTGATAATGTTTCAGGTTGATTCCACAGGTCACACCAAAGGGGACGAGCGGCTAGACAAGCGGTCACTAACAAAATACTTAAGGTCTCCATTCACAGGTGACAGTTCACTCCAGTGGGGGTGCGGTCGTGATTTAAGGGAAAACCTTATAAGGATCAGACACCTGGGTCCAAGCCTCTCACCTTAGACAACACCAACAGGCCACAGCCATCCCATAGTCCATGGGGCGAACGAGATTATCAACACGCCTGGAGGAGGAACCAACTGCCAACTGATGGTTAAGTTTAACAGAAAAATCTGCTTTTGTGATGATTTTGAGGATTTGATTTGATTAAATCAAAATAGGGCTTAGTATTGATATACAGTAGATCAAAAGATTTGATTGGTTACTTATTCATTAGGAAATATTTAAGGAAAATGTTTTTGGGAAGAGATCTATTAATTAATGTAAATTATAGGGATAATAGTTGAAGCTTATTAAGTAGAACCACAGCATGTTTGAATTAAAAGTATTGATTTGATTGTAAATGAAAATATATTGATTGTGTCCGTAATGGAAATATTAGAGTTAATATTGAACAACTGCATTGGTTAGAAGAATGGATAAAATTATAAGACTTCTCTGGTTAGATTTTGTTAAATATGGCATTAAATAGAGCTTACTAAATTGAATTAGAAGTGAACAATATGGTTAGGAAAACCGAGGTGAAATATGGAGATGGGCGTAGATTAATGGAAAAGGCTTAATGATAGGAGTTAGGATTGTTATTCTAATAATTTTGTTATTCATGGGTGAATATGATTACAGTGACAGGTGAAAACCTGCTGTCTGTTCAATTGGTGAAAATGACAGTCTATACCAAGGATGAACAAAATTATGTGACGATACAGGTAGTGGGAGCTACAGTGAGATATGTGTTAAATGTATGTTCTGTTTGTTTTTCTTCTATTTTGTTTATTTTCTGAGAAAGATTAAGGGCAAAGATTTAAAGGGGGTTAAAAGCAGCAGTCATCCGTGTTACGAGATGGCGTACAAAGATAGGGTTTGAAACTGAGGGATTTTTATTTTACTTTTATCTGGTTGTTTCCTTGCTATGTTATAACTACCTTTTCCTTACTGGCGTGACTGAGGGTCTGTTTACAGGAGCGCAGGAACAGAGATTTCTCGCTTAGCCCGGCGCAGTGAAATGTTTACTTGCTAGCTAAAATATTACGGGGCCTTTCCCCCACAAAAACAGCCTTATGCTTCTTCATTCTAAACTTTTCTTCACAGGTTCAAGGAGAGTGATCATTTATGCAAAAATCAGAGATGAAAAGTATAAGTGTGATGATATGACTTAAAATTTGTCTTATTGTTTATTATTGTGATTATGGGTAATCAGAATGATAAAAAGTGAGGAGTTGTAGTGGCAATTTTAATGATATTCATTGATCTTTAGTTAAATATAGATGATTCAAAGAATGTCACATGTGTGTCTCTCACTTGTAGTGAGAGGATTCTGTTTATGTACCTGGGGAGGCAGAAGAGGGAGACACTCCAGAGAACAGACGAACAAGGACCTCTGACCTAGATGTCAGAAGGCCATTTGGTGCAGGGGAGCTTAGTGGGCCAACTAGTGACGTCTATGGAAAACTACTGGGAGGAAGGCTCTGGGGGGAAGAAGGCCTTGAAACTAAGATAAAAGCTAGTTCAGTCTGTCTGGGGGTGTGTCACTCTTCTGCACAGGGTAACAACTGTGTATTAGACTGCTCCTATTCTTGCAAGAATAAATACTTCTATTTTATATAATTTGACTCTGAGTGTCTCTTACGCAGTGATGTTTGTTTGAGAATTTTTGCCACAACAGGATCCATCTGAAATTTCAGTTAAAATAAAATCAACATTTAATGCACAAGTATTTTGAGGTGTAGTGAGCAACAAACAAAAAAGCATCCCATGACCCAAGTTTGATTGCTGTTAAAAGAAATGACACTTTCTCCAATGTGTAATGGCCCAGCCAGACACCCAAGAAGACATTACCAAACCGACTATTTAGAATCAGAAATTAATATATAAGTAATATTGAAATAATAATAATTAATTCATATATTAATCAGAAAAAAGGTTTTGCCCTATAAGTAAACAACTAACATTCTACCATCCATCAAACAATTAGATTTCTATTCTCTCCACTTTACTTTAAAGCATACTGACCTTTAGCATTTTACTATCTTTTAATAGTGTTGTTAGTTTTCTTGTATATATTTTATAAATCAATTAGAATTTGTTACAACTGTGTCTTCCTTGTGTTGACAATGCAGTAACAGGCTCTACAAATTGGATCATTTATATTGTCAAGGCGACTCCATGACTGGTGCCCCAAGGTAAAAGCAGGGACATATTACTTGACCCACACACAGACACACACAAGAGTACGTGGGACCAAAACTCGCATTACCTCTATTGTCTGTTGTATGATATAATAAACAACTGATGACTGTGTGAAGATCAGTTACATCTATGTTAAAGGGACACTATGCAGCTTTTTTAGCTTAACTGAACAGCTTCAGAGTTATTGAAATGGTTATATAACTTCTTTCGGGTTGAATGGTGGGCGTCTCGACCCCCCCTGGTGCCTGTGAGCGCAAAAACCTCACTTGCAACTTCGGTGCGGCGGGCCGCCGTGCTCAGTGTCAGGAAGTATCGCGTGATATCAGCTCTCGCGATGTAACATATTCCTTTACGGCAACTGCACACATACACACAGGAACAAGGTATAGAGGGATGGAGTTTGTCACACTATCGTCATGGCTGAGCCGGCATATAAGATGCAGAAAGCTAGGAAAGCATTGTCGGAGGAACAGAGAAAGAGGAAACGGCAGACTGACCGAGCGAGGAGTCGGACACGAGCATAGGCATAATTTGCGGGTGTGTTATGTCCCCATTGAAACCTCTCGCGGCACGGATGTACCATTACAAACAAATAAAACATCTCCAGGTAACTCTAGTAGAGCATTCATTTCGTTTGTTTGTTAAATAAGAGGCGATCTGAAATGTGTTATTTTTTAAATCAAGTGACCAAAGTGCTCGTTGCCTCTGCGATCAGTGGTGCAGATAAGTTACAGTGTTCTGTTGTGACGCGCGCACTGTCTTCACCATAGACTGCACACGGAGGCGATGGTGAAATCACAAAACCTAATGCACAAAAAACATGTCCCTGCTTGAAATTCAACCACTAATAAACAATCGGTTTTGATGAGGAAAATAAACTATACTACTAGTACCGATTAGAACCCAGAACCTCTGACACACTTGGCAAAAGTTCTGCCTCTGGACCATTAAAGTTCATAATTGTCGGATCTATGTATTTAATCACGTGAAAATTCTCACCACTAACAACATATATTATATCTCATTAAACGACAAATTAAACACAATGTACTATTGTATACTATTGTTGTGGCAAAAATTCTCAAACAAACATCACTGCGTAAGAGACACTCAGAGTCAAATTATATAAAATAGAAGTATTTATTCTTGCAAGAATAGGAGCAGTCTAATACACAGTTGTTACCCTGTGCAGAAGAGTGACACACCCCCAGACAGACTGAACTAGCTTTTATCTTAGTTTCAAGGCCTTCTTCCCCCCAGAGCCTTCCTCCCAGTAGTTTTCCATAGACGTCACTAGTTGGCCCACTAAGCTCCCCTGCACCAAATGGCCTTCTGACATCTAGGTCAGAGGTCCTTGTTCGTCTGTTCTCTGGAGTGTCTCCCTCTTCTGCCTCCCCAGGTACATAAACAGTATCCTTTCCCACTACAAGTGAGAAACACACATGTGACATTCTTTGAATCATCTATATTTAACGAAAGATCAATGAATATCATTAAAATTGCCACCACAACTCCTCACTTTTTATCATTCTGATTACCCATAATCACAATAATAAACAATAAGACAAATTTTAAGTCATATCATCACACTTATACTTTTCATCTCTGATTTTTGCATAAATGATCACTCTCCTTGAACCTGTGAAGAAAAGTTTAGAATGAAGAAGCATAAGGCTGTTTTTGTGGGGGAAAGGCCCCGTAATATTTTAGCAAGCAAGTAAACATTTCACAGCGCCGGGCTAAGCGAGAAATCACTGTTCCTGCGCTCCTGTAAACAGACCCTCAGTCACGACAGTAAGGAAAAGGTAGTTATAACATAGCAAGGAAACAACCAGATAAAAGTATAATAAAAAATCCCTCAGTTTCAAACCCTATCTTTGTACGCCATCTCGTAACACGGATGACTGCTGCTTTTAACCCCCTTTAAATCTTTGCCCTTAATCTTTCTCAGAAAATAAACAAAATAGAAGAAAAACAAACAGAACATACATTTAACACATATCTCACTGTAGCTCCCACTACCTGTATCGTCACATAATTTTGTTCATCCTTGGGATAGACTGTCATTTTCACCAATTGAACAGACAGCAGGTTTTCACCTGTCACTGTAATCATATTCACCCATGAATAACAAATTATTAGAATAACAATCCTAACTCCTATCGTTAAGCCTTTTCCATTAATCTACGCCCATCTCCATATTTCACCTCGGTTTACCTAACCATATTGTTCACTTCTAATTCAATTTAGTAAGCTCTATTTAATGCCATATTTAACAAAATCTAACCAGAGAAGTCTTATAATTTTTCCCATTCCTCTAACCAATGCAGTTGTTCAATATTAACATTTTCCTTAAATATTTCCTAATGAATAAGTAACCAATCAAATCCTTTGATCTACTGTATATCAATACTAAGCCCTATTTTGATTTAATCAAATCAAATCCTCAAAATAATCACAAAACCACATTCTTCTGTTAAACTTAAACCATCAGTTGGCAGTTGGTTCCTCCTCCAGGCGTGTTGATAATCTCGTTCGCCCCATGGACTATGGGATGGTTGTGGCCTGTTGGTGTTGTCTAAGGTGAGAGGCTTGGACCCAGGTGTCACACTCCAACCATTTTCTGATCCTTATAAGGTTTTCCCTTAAATCACGACCGCACCCCCACTGGAGTGAACTGTCACCTGTGAATGGAGACCTTAAGTATTTTGTTAGTGACCGCTTGTCTAGCCGCTCGTCCCCTTTTGGTGTGACCTGTGGAATCAACCTGAAACATTATCACCGGATAATTTCTCGCTCACTTAATAGCACTCGGGGTCCTTTTCCCCTGAAAAACAATATTTATACATTTGGAACAGAATCAGTTCTGTTTTCTGCAACCCATCCTGAAATACTGTAAAAGGAAAATTTAAGTTATGCGCTGCGCAGGTGTAGCACCTTTCTGCCACAATAATAACCCAGGCCAGGACAGTTAGCCTAATTCATCCATTATTTTATTGGCACATTTTGCCCTGTCTCCCAATCCTGCATGCTCTCTGTAAAGAAAAACAAATGTCGAGGTTATTTTCAGATAGTAAAATACGTAGTTTCTTTTGTCTGCTGTGCTGCCACGGCCTTCGCTGCCACATCTGCCCTAGCGTTTCCTGTTGAAACAGTCCTGCAAATACATGTACAGACAGCAAATTTTGTTTGGGACCCAAGTAAACCATATTTGGCAATTGTTATACCATCTCCCTCTTGATGCACGACACAACTCGAGCATCAATTTAACATAACATTTAACATAGTGTTTTTTATAAAGTTTGCCATCAACACTAACCCAAACGTTGTCCTTCAGACAAATTTCTCTGCCTCTGAAACAAAAATATTACTGTTTTCTTCACTTAAAGCCACAATCTCATCTTCTTCTCGCAGTATTTGAAAGGCAATGGCCCTCAGTCTCACAGCGAATCTTGCTTTTCAGGCCTGTTGTTTGGTCTCTCAAGTCAGTCATCTACAAACATTTCTAAAGTCATCAATTTTCCCTATCAGGTCAGGTCGTGCTGTACAGACTTGGTCAATGTCAGTCAATCATTTCTCCCCCTTTGTTCACAATTATCATAAATGTTAAGGGCTCTCTTGATACTTCGAAATTGACTTAGCCAATATGTCATTTTGTTGTTGCCATCAAATCTACAACATTTTCATTCATCTCAGCCCATGCCAGATGGTGATCTACAACTACACAATTCCAATTTACACAAATACTTAAACTGATCCAGAAGATAATTCAAATCGACATCCTGCATGACAAAAGTATTACTACCAGACAGAGCTTGATGTCCAATCAACTTAAAGCTCGTCCCATGTTCTGTATTGTCTTTTCAACCGATCCACTCAGAATTATTGGCTTCTTTAAAATTTGTCATTTGCCTTAACCCATCTGTAATGATAAAACTGTTCTGTTCTAATTTCAATACTGTTCTAATATTAGTACCCCAAACTAATACATACAAGACATAAAGTGCTGTCACCATCACACACACACTCATACTAGACACACATATGTTAACTGCTCATTCTCAATGTTTGCCCTTTCCTTATATCATCGTTAAAAGGATTTAAATTTTAAATAAGATTTTAAACTTCACATATTTTCTGTAGCCTTTCCCTAATTTTACATGGTCTCTTAACCACTTTCAAAGCATGTCTTGTTCATTATTCATTTAATTTTTTAGACAAGTCAGCTGGGTTATTTTGTTTCATTATCATTATTTTCTTCAGCTTGCTCTAGCAGGCCGATAACAGAAAGACAGACACAGTTACCATTCCTTCTTCCACCCAAGCAGTCTCTCTCACTATAAATACATTTCTTATACAAAATGTAATATTAAATTCATTACAATAACCTTTGACCATCCACCTTTGTTATCCAGACTTAAATCTACAAAGCTGTCTTCATCTTTAGTCACCACCATGTCTAACGACCTTCAGGAGTTAGAACTATGTTATAAACTTCTATACATTTTCCTTGCCCATAAGGCAACCGACATCAAAAAGTTTTATTACTGTCTCCACAACAATTAATAATGGCAATCCCCCTTACGGTCTCAGCTGGCTCTTGAAAGCCCATTGCCATTAGCTCTTTGTCTATAATTTTCTTCTCCTCAGGGTGTTGTCCCCCTGGGTATAGTTGCAGACACTTGTCACAATGAAAACAAGCCATACAACTAATGCGGTTTCTTCTGGTGAGTGGTATAGAGGAGCTTTGCATTATGGGGAGACATGCCGTAACTCGTCACCGTGTCATCTCCCCTCAACGGCATAAGGACGCTGCTGGCCTCACAGCTCCTGCTCAACTCTCATACCTGTCTCACATAAAACACCCCCATTCAGGAAATGCCCAGTGACTTTACGTGAATCCACTCTGGCTTAGGTTGCCCCCTGTCTGGCCAAAGAAGGTCTTACCCGTCATAGAGATGGTCACTCGTGCCCACTGGTGACCGCTTTTTTCCCATCACAGAATCTTTGACCGTTTTCTTCAACAAAATCTGTTGTTCTCTGGAGCTTAGGAAAGACACAATCAAGAGTCACCAGAGCCATTCCCATTGCCTAATAGTGTTCACACAGGGAGACAGGTCAATAACAGCTGTATTTAATCACTTAAATCCATTAACCATCTTAAAAGCAGAAACCTAGCTGCTTAGACTATACTCAGCGAATTTGGATCATCAGTACGTTCAGTGAACTTTATCTGTAGACGGAGCCATCGGTCCTGAATGGTGGAGACTAAATGAGACAAAGAAGTTACTGGTCCTAAAATAAAATAAAATGTCTTCAAGTTCTGCATTATTATTTTAAAGACTTCTTTAAAGTCATTCAGTTTTACATTTAAAACATTTACAAATACAAATTGCCCTTTATGGCAATTGTTTCTTTAAACATCTCTGTGTCTATGATTCTTCAACTGAAACTGTGCTTTACTACAAATAGCTTATCACAGATAACAGCTTTGAGCTGACATTGAATGAGAGAGACTCTGAGGCATTCAGGACTGGCACACTGCACTCTCATAAACTTCTAACATCAAACTTTTATCTACCATCCTATAGCTCTATCCCAGCTTAAGGCATATTTGCCAGAAATTACATGTGTTTCCAAATAAACATAATTTTTATAGTTGTCTTTATTTAGACATTACAAATTTCCACTCAGATTGAGTCTCTGTTGCACTAGCAGTTTCAGCCACAGCACACATCAGATTTAGATAAGCAAACTGTTTCATTACAGCCAATAATAAACTTATCTTTTGAAAGCAAAAACATCAGCTTCTAGTTCTTTCATGGTCAACTTTTCCAGTATTGCTTCTGCTTACTTGATCTTAAATAATTATTCGTTTCACATTTCTCAATCAGCATTCAGCAACTGTTAATCCAGTATTGCTTCTGCCTACTTGATCTTAAATAATTATTCGTTTCACATTTCTCAATCAGCATTTTAGTTGTCAAGTTCTCAATTACGTTAACTTTGACAAGGCTAGAGCACTCTCTGCTTGATACATCTTTTGCAATTATTATAAATCATTCGTGAGATTAGTCTCTCTCCTTAATCTAAACCCTTTCTAAAATGTTTAATTAAAACACAATCATCCTGTTAGTTACTTTGATATATTTTGCAACTCACATTTGTTGGAGTCATTAATTTTACATCAACCTGTATTCATCAATTCACTATTATAGATCTTTTCTTCAAAAGGATTCACTTTAAAACTTCAATCTTTTGACCTTGTTTTCTATCTCTTATTTCTCAGACAAAATGTCAATGTCGTCGTTTAAACACTGATCTACTTTCAAACCCACATTATTATCAGAAATGTGTCACTATCACATTTTCAAACACCTTCTCGGTGGGCATTTAGTTACGTATTAAATTGTCCTGATGACCACCATTAAAAAACACTCTCTGTCATCTGGTGGGTTCATGTGTCAGCCTCAATTACAGCATCAGACACCTTGACTATAGTTTGATCACTGTGAGCTTGCAAACTGCTCCAACTTACTGCACACTCTTGAAGCAGTGTGTGTCCCATTTCAGGAATGTAAACAGAGCCACTGATAAGCAGTCCTCTGTATTCTTTTACAGTCCACCAGTCGCGGATTTAATCACAATAGCCAAATCATACTCTTCATCATTATTATTGGCGGAACATAATTTCATGAGCAGCACAGAAAATGCTCAAAATATTCGAATTTGTTTTCTGTCTTTACACATTTCTCCCAGCTTATCTTTTACAAAACATCATCTGCAAATCTCTTCAAAGTGAGATCTTCTGAGCAGAGCTGTTTACAGCATTTGCTCTCTTCTGTCTCACTATTTATTTATTTATTTATTTTCCCGGACTGTTCCGTTACTCTTCATAAAGTGTAACAATTTGTACATCATTATTTTCATTACAACTGGTTTGAACCCTTTTCCCTTCCATCACATAGTTAGTCTGCAGATTCAACTTAATATTATCATTATTGTCTCAGTCTTATCTCTACTGTTTCTCCAAAACAGTTTATATTACTCAGTCCGTAAATTACACAGACAACCATTATAGCTACTTGCTTCAATACCCTTATTTTCTTAACATTAATAAAATAAAGCAGATATATCATCATTTCATCCTTATTTTATCAAAATCTAGAATTGTTCTTAAAACATTCTTCATATCATGTTAATCCCTGTCAATCATACAATGCCTTATTTTATTCTAAAACTGACTTTTCATTTCACCATTTAAACAGTTAATTTGACTTCCATAAATTCTGTCAGACCATGTCTATTTTCATCACATATAGTTTTCTACTATATTCTCCTTTCTTTTCCCTACATGCCAGTTCCCTCATTATCCTCTCCTTTCTTTTCTCAAACATGCCAGTTCCTTCATTATCTAACCAGTACATGATTGTTTGCACAATCCCCACACACACATATCTCAACCTTTTGTTTTTCACTTCCCTCTTCCATCCAGTCTCTCACTTACAGTTCCCCCTATTTCACACAGACAGCCTTATTGCTTCTTGCTACTTCAATCCTTGTCATATGAATTTAAGTTCTATAGACATCTAATGTCATGCATCCATTTACTGGATGAAGTAAAAAACATTATTTCTCCTGGCAGTTCGACATTTTATCTTCAAGCCAACAATCCATTATCTGTTCACATTTTTTACACACATGTTGAACGCAGACACAACTTTTGTTTCTCACTGCTCGGTTCAACTGATTCCCGCACCATCTTTAATGTTGTGGCGCTCAATACCTCATTTGACAAAACACCGGTGTACCAAATTTCGCAAGCTTGCTTTTGAGACATCCCCATACCGGCTGTTTTCTGTTCTCTGTGGATTTTCTCTTCAACGCGCGTTTTCTTTAATCTGTTAGGCGTCCCTAACAAATCCGACTCTTTTCTTTTAACCCAAATCGGTCGGGTTGCACTATTTAGTGCCCTCCTAATTATGGTTTACCAAAAAAAAATTCTTTTCTGGCTCCCCCTAATTAGCCTCAGCACCTAAAAACAATGGTAACACTTTATAATAACTACACGCTAATAATCATTAGTTAAGCATTAGTAAACAGTTAATTCATCATTCATAAAGCATTAATAGACATTACTAAGCAGTTTATAAATACAGCTATAAATGCTTTCGTCTTGATTTACAAGCATATCTATAATTTATTTAATACTTGTATTTTCATCCTTTATTAATGATCAATTTATTATTTCTAAATGAATAATTGCATTTTTTATAAAGCAGTTATTTAAGAGTTTTCAGTGGTTCATGAGATTACTTAGAACGTGTAAGTAAATGATTAATAAACTATTTAAATGTACATTCATACATCTTATTATTCAGACATATAGTGATGGTTACTTAGTGTGTTAATAAATGCTTTATTAACATGTATTTATGCTGTAATTCAGGGTTAATTCGGGTAGTTATAAAGCATTTAGTAGTGGTCAGTTAACTATGTTTGTGAGCTCATCTAAAGTGAGGACTATTCATGCCTTGTAAAGCATTTATAAAGGAGATTTAAAGGCTGTTAAATATTTCTATGTTCTGTATCACTGTGTTGTGTTTGTTACATTTTTCTGTTTAGAAGATTGATGCGCCTTCATCAATCTCCTTTATAAATGCTTTACAAGGCATGAATAGTCCTCACTTTAGATTAGCTCACAAAATAGTTAACTGACCACTACTAAATGCTTTATAACTACCCGAATTTACTACATTTACTTACACTTTCTAAGTGATCTTATGAATGACTGACAACTCGTTTGTAAATAATGCTATACTTCATTTAGAAATTATTAATTGATCATTAACAAGGTATGAAAATACAATTATTAAACGCATTATAGATATGCTTATAAATCAAGAAAAAGCGTTTATAGCTGTATTTATAAACTGCTTATTAATGTCTATTAATGCTTTATAAATGATGAATTAACTGTTTACTCATGCTTAACAAATGATTAATAGCTTGCAGTTATTATAAAGTGTTACCAAAACGATTTGCTCCGTGGTGGAACAACTGATTTTCAGGTTACCTATCTGTTTGAAACCTCTTGATCCGTTACAGATCTCAGTTAATCTCAGATAATTTTCTCTCGTATCTGTTTGAAACCTCTTGATCTATATATAGATCTCAATTAATCTCAGATTACGTACCACAGAAACAGCCCTCAGCCAATATGGTTCAATTTCACTCTTCCCCCAATTAAACCGAATTTAAATGACCCTTACCAGAGACGTTGTTTCATGCCACTTGCGGGTTCTTTAGATTCCAGTGGTCGATTCTCCCGGCCCTGATATCGGTCGGCCCCTCTCTCTCAAGTTTACGAGGTAGAGCTGGAACTTACTTAGTCCAGGTGGCCAAACACCGTCCGATCTCAGGTCCAGGGAGGCACGTCCAAGGAATATCACTTCTGACACCAAAACTGTTGTGGCAAAAATTCTCAAACAAACATCACTGCGTAAGAGACACTCAGAGTCAAATTATATAAAATAGAAGTATTTATTCTTGCAAGAATAGGAGCAGTCTAATACACAGTTGTTACCCTGTGCAGAAGAGTGACACACCCCCAGACAGACTGAACTAGCTTTTATCTTAGTTTCAAGGCCTTCTTCCCCCCAGAGCCTTCCTCCCAGTAGTTTTCCATAGACGTCACTAGTTGGCCCACTAAGCTCCCCTGCACCAAATGGCCTTCTGACATCTAGGTCAGAGGTCCTTGTTCGTCTGTTCTCTGGAGTGTCTCCCTCTTCTGCCTCCCCAGGTACATAAACAGAATCCTCTCACTACAAGTGAGAGACACACATGTGACATTCTTTGAATCATCTATATTTAACTAAAGATCAATGAATATCATTAAAATTGCCACCACACTATGTAATAGGCCATGTCACGCTCTGAGTGATTGGTATTTACGACAGTAACGTTAAATTCAAGTACTCCACAGCAACTCTAGGGGTCGCTGTTTGACAAAAACGGGATTCCTGCATAATGCCCCTTTAATCACATTTATATTGCAGTGTGCAGAAAATTGTGTACTAACCTTGACCTTTG
Source organism: Tiaroga cobitis (assembly GCA_030578255.1). Classification (NCBI taxonomy): domain Eukaryota; kingdom Metazoa; phylum Chordata; class Actinopteri; order Cypriniformes; family Leuciscidae; genus Tiaroga; species Tiaroga cobitis. The sequence goes on from CM060592.1 coordinate 10,001,975, forward strand.
GTTTTTTATGCTTCCAGATGTCACTCATTTCGTATGAATCAATGCACACAGCCTTGTTCGTTGAATCCTTGTTGTATTTCTTGACCAAAATGTGCATATAAGCATTCATGACCTGACAGGAATGAATGAAGGCATATTAGATTCCCATAAGAAAAAATATTCACAGAGTTCATCCGTTTAATAATGTCTAATGTTTACTTTAGATGGACAATTTCATTTTGAACTTTGGAGTTTTTCTTTTATTTATTTCGTTTTTCTTTTGGAGACATTATTTTTTTACATTATTTTTGTTGAAACAGTTTGAAATGAAGTGGACTGACTCATTCACAAACTGTTGGATTTCATTAACACACTTATGAGATGTGTTGTTAAGGTATACAAATCTGTACACTGAGGAAACCAATAAGAAAACCCAAACATTTCAGAAAATAAAAAATGTATTTACTTATTTTGCCAACATAACATGTTGGACAAACACATTATTATACTGACTAGATAAAAAAAAAAACTCAATAGACAAGAGGCCAATTTAAAATAAATACTAAACAACATAATGGTGAATTCAATCTGAACTCAGATAAACATAACCACTGTTAATTCTCAATACTAACTTTTGAACATTTTAGAATTTTTTTCTCTTGATTTTAAAAGTTTGCTTTTAAATATTAATTGTGTATAGTGTCACAGTTATGTTCTGTCAAGTCGGCACCTGTTCTTGATAGTCCCTTTAATTATTTTATCTTCCTCCAAATCAGTTTGGTCTCTTGTAGGTTAATGCAACAAGCAGGTTAACAGACTGTAACAGCATGTCCACAATGACATGCACACACAAACATTAAAACTTATCTCCTTATGACCTCCATCTGTCTGTTTCATCTGCCATGCTGTGACATATATATTACTTATGTACTTAGTTATGAAAGATAAAAGTGGAAAGCCATATACATCACACAAAATGTATTTCTTGGAAAATATTTCTTAGATTAGAAATTAGAATTCAGCACGATAACAATTTCCTAGTGAGTTGGTGCTTCTAAAAGGATCAACTTACCTCACTTTCAAAATGTCGTGTGGGTGCAGTCTGATGAATGTCCGAGTAAAACAATTTGAAAGGCCCTATTTTTGAGATCAGCACATACAAGTTTTTTCCTTCCCAGGCTTCTTTGACACCTGTAAAATTTCAAAAACAAACAAAACAATGTGAAGTCCTGACAAGACAGAATATGAAACTCTAGAGAAAAATTACAATTGAGGTTACATGTCTATCTTAAATTATACAATGGTTTTAATCACAACTGGTGAATCCAAGTGTAATATGTATTATTATCATTATTATAACTGTCTAAATTGTTGTTTAAGTGCATACGTGATTCTATATCTGACAAAATCACAACTCCTGGGGATGCTGTGGCATGGACTGGTGGTGGAGATGCCCGTGAGGAGGGGCCTGAAGAGACCACGTGGATTGGTGTTGGAGACTGTGGCGATGGCACTGGTGGTGGTGATGCCGGTGAGGAGGGGCCTGAAGAGACCACGTGGATTGGTGGTGGAGACTGTGGCGATGGCACTGGTGGTGGCGATGCCGGTGAGGAGGGGCCTAAAGAGACCACGTGGACTGGTGTTGGAGACTGTGGCGATGGCACTGGTGGTGGTGATGCCGGTGAGGAGGGGCCTGAAGAGACCACGTGGACTGGTGTTGGAGACTGTGGCGATGGCACTGGTGGTGGCGATGCCGGTGAGGAGGGGCCTGAAAAGACCACGTGGACTGGTGTTGGAGACTGTGGTGATGGCACTGGTGGTGGAGACTGTGGCGATGGCACTGGTGGTGGCGATGCCGGTGAGGAGGGGCCTAAAGAGACCACGTGGACTGGTGTTGGAGACTGTGGCGATGGCACTGGTGGTGGCGATGCCGGTGAGGAGGGGACTGAAGAGACCACGTGGACTGGTGTTGGAGACTGTGGCGATGGCACTGGTGGTGGCGATGCCGGTGAGGAGGGGCCTGAAAAGACCACGTGGACTGGTGTTGGAGACTGTGGTGATGGCACTGGTGGTGGTGATGCCGGTGAGGAGGGGCCTGAAGAGACCACGTGGATTGGTGGTGGAGACTGTGGTGATGGCACTGGTGGTGGAGACTGTGGCGATGGCACTGGTGGTGGCGATGCCGGTGAGGAGGGGCCTGAAAAGACCACGTGGATTGGTGGTGGAGACTGTGGTGATGGCACTGGTGGTGGTGATGCCGGTGAGGAGGGGCCTGAAGAGACCACGTGGATTGGTGGTGGAGACTGTGGTGATGGCACTGGTGGTGGAGACTGTGGTGATGGCACTGGTGGTGGAGATTGTGGTGAAGGCACTGGTGGTGGTGATGCCGGTGATGGCACTGGTGGTGGAGATTGTGGTGAAGGCACTGGTGGTGGAGACTGTGGTGATGGCACTGGTGGTGGAGATTGTGGTGAAGGCACTGGTGGTGGTGATGCCGGTGATGGCACTGGTGGTGGAGATTGTGGTGAAGGCTCTGGTGGTGGTGATGCCGGTGATGGCACTGGTGGTGGAGATTGTGGTGAAGGCACTGGTGGTGGTGATGCCGGTGATGGCACTTGTGGTGGAGATGCCGGTGATGGCACTGGTGGTGGTGATGCCGGTGATGGCACTGGTGGTGGAGATGCCGGTGATGGCACTGGTGGAGGAGATGCCGGTGATGGCACTGGTGGAGGAGATGCCGGTGATGGCACTGGTGGTGGTGATGCCGGTGATGGCACTGGTGGTGGAGATGCCGGTGATGGCACTGGTGGTGGAGATGCCGGTGATGGCACTGGTGGAGGAGATGCCGGTGATGGCACTGGTAGTGGTGATGCCGGTGGTGGCACTGGTGGTGGAGGAGATGGGGGTGGTGGCACTGCTGGTGGAGATGCTGGTGAGCAGGGGGATGCAAAGACCACAGGAACTGAAACTGATGGTGATGAAGACTTTATTTTATGTGGGATGCGGGGTTGCTCCTCAACATGTAGCCTCAAATGATCTACATTTATTCTTGGGAATTTCACCCCCCCCCCCACCTTCCAGGTCTGCACTTTTCCCTTCCAATAAAGTGATAGTATAGGGGCCAAGAAAGTTTGCCTCCAGTTTGCCACCCTTCCTTTGTTGGCTCCTTCTGTTTTGCCTCCACACTCTGTCCCCCACTTTAAAGTTGTTCAGGGCTTTCTTTTTTGTTTGGCGCCTAACCCTCTCTTGTGTCGCTCTAGTATTGATATGAGCCTCGGTTAAAGCCTCGCTCATGGCAATAGCCGATTCCGTCAATTCTTCAACCGACATTGTGTCCTCCACACTCTTGTCAATCTGACAAAAAGTGCAGGACAATACTGTTAAAACAGTGCTACCTATTTATAATTAATTATATTTATTTGAAAATTATAACAATCTGCAGTTACCTGATAGTGCTCAGGGATTTCGGAAGGGTAACGGGCCTCTCTTCCGAACATTAAAAAGTACGGTGAGTACTTAGTTGTCACCTGCCGCTTTGTCCGAAGCCCAAACATTACGGCATCTAGGTGTTTGTCCCATTCATTGGGCTTGTCTTTTACAAGCTTGCAAAGGGATCTGGTAATATAATAACATTATTTTCAGGTTTAAAGCAGTCAGGAAGGAGCATTTACAATCATGCATCTGGCACACATCTTTATCGCATTTAAATAATAGTGTATTCAGTGTGTACATAGTCATTACGTGCATTTTATAGGAACTGAACCAAGGAATTTAGCATTTCTATCATCATGCTCTAATTAAATACATAAATGGCTAGTTCTTTGCAAAATTTTTGTCAGTGTGAAGAGAATTAGAATAAAATTATTGTTACCTCTGTATTGTCGCATTCATCCTTTCTACAAGGCCGTTCGTCTGTGGGTGGTAGGGTGCGCACAAAGACCTTTTAATATTTAGCACTTTGCAGATATTACTGTTCAGCTGCAATTTATAAAAGAAAACCGACTCTTAAAGGAGTAGTTCACTTTAAAAAAAAACTTTTGCTGATAATTTACTCACCCCCATGTCATCCAAGATGTCCATGTCTTTCTTTCTTTCAGTCGAAAAGAAATTAAGATTTTTGATGAAAACATTCCAGGATTTTTCTCCATATAATGCACTTTACTGGGCACCAAACGGTTCAAGGTCCAAAAGACACTTAATAAGACCCTTATTCATCATCTGGAATCGTTTAAAGCCATTTGAACAGTTTGCAGTTTGCACTGAAAGTGTCTTTTGGACCTTGAACCGTTTGGTGCCCAGTAAAGTGCATTATATGGAGAAAAATCCTGGAATGTTTTCATCAAAAATCTTAATTTCTTTTCGACTGAAAGAAAGAAAGACATGGACATCTTGGATGACATGGGGGTGAGTAAATTATCAGCAAAAAATTTTTAAAAAGGGAACTACTCCTTTAAATTTCTCAGGGAAAAGATACAAGGTGTGTATATTGAATAAAAAAAATTGACATTTAATATTTTTTTCTGTTTTATGTTTATGTCTGTTTTGTAAGTGAACATGTATGACTCACTGTGTTTACAAACTCTTTCCCCTGGTCTGTGAGGACTCTCTTAGGTGCCTCAAACTGATGCACAAATTTTAAAAGGCAATCAGCAACCTCCCTGGCAGCCTTTGACTTGAGGGGATAAGCCTGGGGCCACTTGGTCATGTAGTCAATGATGACACAAATATATTGGTTCCCGTTATCTGTAGGTGCTAATTTGCCAATGAGATCCATCCCCACAAGTTCGAAAGGCTGTTTAACCTAGAGGTCATTAAATATTAACAAATTAATTAGTTATATAACTTAATTGTTATTTCTAATTTAATTCTAAACAATACTAATACTTTAAATGAATGTGTGATGGAAAGGAATACCACAATTGGAGTAATTTCATTTTGCTCCTTCAAAACTGATGACCTGCTGGCCTGACATGGTACACACTGTGCCACCTGTGATCAAAACAGTATATTGTTTGATATCATTAGCATTTTGTAATATTGCAAAAGTATTAATTCTGTACATGTTATTACCCAGGTGTCAATGTCCTGTGACATGCCCGGCCAGTAAAATCTTACGGATATTGCGTCTCGTGTTTTTTTTTTGTCCTGTGTGAGCTCCGATGCTGCTTGCATGAAACTCCTCAAAAATTTTGTTTGCCTCTTCAGCCCCACACACAACTTTTAGTTGTTTTTTGCCTTTGTTCCGAAGGTAATACAATTCACCACCTTTGAAAAGAAAAAATAGACAAAATAGTTAGGGATGTGGGGTAAAATGAAATGAATGTTTTTTCTCTAAAACACGTTGGGAAAAAATATTTGTCCCCTTTATTAAATCTTTGTTTAACCTCCTTTTCCAAAGATAACAGCTCTGAGTCTTCTCCTATAATGCCTGATGAGTTTGGAGAACATCTGACCAGAGATCAGATACTCATTACTCCGTACAGAATCTCTCCAGATTCCTCCAATTCCAAGATCCATGTTTGTACTTATTCTCTTCAGGTCAACACTCATTTTCTGTGTTCAGGTCAGGGACTGAGATGGCCATCGCAGATGCTTTGTTTTGTGCTCAGTAAAGTTTTTTTGTTTTTTTTGGATGTTTGTTTTTGGATCACTATCCAGTTGGAAGATCCAAACATGGCCCGTTATAAGATTTCTAGCACAGGTTGTCAGGTTTTGATTTTTTATATGTTGGTATTTGATCGAATCCATGAAAGTGTTCTTGAACAAAATGTCCAGAACCTCTGGCAAAAAATTAGGCCCACAGCATTAAAGATGAGACCCATAGGCTACATAACATCATGGCAGGTGTGTGTGTTGGAGTAGGTTGGAGACCCCTGTGCTATTTCTTAAGAAAATGTAACATCTTTCACTGAAGTAAAACTGTAGTAATCATGTTTGTGTTTGTGTTTGTGTGTTGATTACTATTGGCAAAACCACGATACAATAACCATTGTTTTAATATAATATAATTTTTTTTTATATGTACTGTAAAACCATGGTTAATTTTTGTGATTACGAATGTGTGTCAGCTTTAAAATGCATGCAGTACGAGTCACACCTCGTGGCATAAATATATGCATCTAAAAACTCGACTAAAATACGTCTAACGAATATAAATGGTATAAATGGTAAATTACAAAAGAGTGTGTGATTACCACAAAATTTCTAGCCCATATTTGACTATTTATGCTAATTATATACAAAATTTAGACACAACGGATCAGCGAATTTTTATTGATGGCGCTTCAACATGGCAACGTTCATAATTTTTTAACGTGTTCATATTGTTTAATCATGGATGTCCTCACGTTGAATAGCATACGTTGCAGGCAACTATAAAGTAGCTAGTATATTATGTATGAAACAAAAAATGTAAGATCAAACTTCAGACCATCTTTACAAAGAGAACTGATAAAATAGTTTTAAAAATTGTGAATATGAACATTTGTATGCCTTACCTTGGAGGACAAAAGTGTTGGCCTTTTTTCTAAAATTAGATTTTTCCGTTTTGGAATACCCATCAGGGTATGAACCATTTGTTTTATAATTTAATATTCTCTGATATATGTCAGGATCCATGTTAATCACTGAACAAATCCAACGTCAAGTAACGTCTGCAAGTTGGTGGGGTGAGTGATTGGCTGGGTGGGTTTACGTCAAGACAACAGGAAATAACTTTCACAAATATAAAATTATTCAAAAGAAGTATACAATAAGAAAAATTATTTCAATTATTGGGAGGAAATTCCTTGGATCTGGGTAATTTTTTGTTTAACCAACACAAAACAAGACAGTTGTAAAAAGAAAAAGATTTTATTAACAAAAGATACTACAATACTACTAAAACAAATAGAATACAATAAAACTGCTAAAGAGTACTTCAATGCACAATGATGATAAATATGGAGTATTGAAAGTACTAAAAAAACACGTGAACTATATGTATGGTAGAATGAAATCTGATTGGTAATAGGGTGTAAAATATCTGATGTCTAATTTAAACAGCAACTAAATAACAATTTGTAAAAAGAAATCTGAAAAACTGATATGTTAAATCATAGGCAGTTAACATGAACATAAACAATATACACTAAAAAGAGGGTTGGTTAGTCAACGGTCAAGTTCCATGCAGTCGCATTAGTAGTCTGGTGATGGCAACATCATCGACTGGTAAGGTGTGCTGCAGTGGAGGAGTCAGAGGTGTCCATGCTCATGAATGACCTGTCAATCACATGCCATGTATGTCCTTGTGAGTTTTATTGTTGCTCTGGCCTGAACCTCAAAATTAGAGTATATGGGGTTCGGTGGTACAAGTCTGATACTGAGGTCTCACTTCCTGCCTTTTTTTGGAGTTAGTTGGAATTGGATAACTGTAATAAGTGTAATGGACCTTAAGTTGTCTGGAATTTGTCATAGGATTTATATAATTTAGGTTAACCAAAAAAAAAGAAAAAGAAAAGAAAAGAAAATTGTATTAATTTAAATTCAATAATAAGCATTTTACATAGGGGAGTATGATTTTGGCAGCATTGCCGAATTCACACCCCCCACTCTGAGATCACTTTAGCTGGGTCAGAGACCCAAAATACTCATTCTGGGGACACATCTCACCCTAAAGACTACCTGCAAAAAAGCACAAGTGTGTAGTTTCAATAATAAGCATTTTACATAGGGGAGTATGATTTTGGCAGCATTGCCGAATTCACACCCCCCTCACTGATATCCCTTTTGCTGGGTCAAACACCCAAAATACTCATTCTGGGGACACATCTCATCCTAAAGACTACCTGCAAAAAAGCACAAGTGTGTAGTTTCAATAATAAGCATTTTACATAGGGGAGTATGATTTTGGCAGCATTGCCGAATTCACACCCCCCACTCTGAGATCACTTTAGCTGGGTCAAACACTCAAAATACTCATTCTGGGGACACATCTCACCCTAAAGACTACCTGCAAAAAAGCACAAGTGTTCAGGTTCAATAATAAGCATTTTACATAGGGGAGTATGATTTTGGCAGCATTGCCGAATTCACACCCCCCTCACTGATATCCCTTTTGCTGGGTCAAACACCCAAAATACTCATTCTGGGGACACATCTCACCCTAAAGACTACCTGCAAAAAAGCACAAGTGTTCAGGTTCAATAATAAGCATTTTACATAGGGGAGTATGATTTTGGCAGCATTGCCGAATTCACACCCCCCTCACTGATATCCCTTTTGCTGGGTCAAACACCCAAAATACTCATTCTGGGGACACATCTCACCCTAAAGACTACCTGCAAAAAAGCACAAGTGTTCAGGTTCAATAATAAACATTTTACATAGGGGAGTATGATTTTGGCAGCATTGCCGAATTCACACCCCCCTCACTGATATCCCTTTTGCTGGGTCAAACACCCAAAATACTCATTCTGGGGACACATCTCATCCTAAAGACTACCTGCAAAAAAGCACAAGTGTTCAGGTTCAATAATAAGCATTTTACATAGGGGAGTATGATTTTGGCAGCATTGCCGAATTCACACCCCCCACTCTGAGATCACTTTAGCTGGGTCAAACACCCAAAATACTCATTCTGGGGACACATCTCATCCTAAAGACTACCTGCAAAAAAGCACAAGTGTGTAGTTTCAATAATAAGCATTTTACATAGGGGAGTATGATTTTGGCAGCATTGCCGAATTCACACCCCCCACTCTGAGATCACTTTAGCTGGGTCAGAGACCCAAAATACTCATTCTGGGGACACATCTCACCCAAAAGACTACCTGCAAAAAAGCACAAGTGTTCAGGTTCAATAATAAGCATTTTACATAGGGGAGTATGATTTTGGCAGCATTGCCGAATTCACACCCCCCTCACTGATATCCCTTTTGCTGGGTCAAACACCCAAAATACTCATTCTGGGGACACATCTCACCCTAAAGACTACCTGCAAAAAAGCACAAGTGTTCAGGTTCAATAATAAGTATTTTACATAGGGGAGTATGATTTTGGCAGCATTGTTGTTTTTTATAAAGATAATGTGCAGGCAGTAAAGTCAAATGACAAATTTGTCTGCATCCCTTTAGTAATCATGTTCATGTTTAGGTGTAGGCTACCCTTACGAAACTAAACCCTTGTTTTACTACAAAAACACTGTAGTGTTTCAAAAACACTGTTTTATAATACTGTAAAAACACAATTCAAGCAACAAATCTCAGCTAGACAGTTCAAGTTGTAAATCATACGAGTATGGTCAAATAACATGATCAAAGACAAATAACTGATGAATACATGATCAAAGATCTACAGACAAATTGCCATCATGTAATTTCTTACGTCGTCTGATGCCTGTCTGTTTCGGAGCTGGCGGCACGAATTTGACGTCATGCGCGTGCTCGCGAGGGGAGTCAGATTCTGGCAGGGAGTCGGAATTCGGCACAACACCGGCCCTCACAGAAAGTTTATTCAAGTGTTCTACTTCTATACTAAAATATGTTCAGTCTACTTTTAGCCTATACTACTCCGAAATATAGCCTGAAATATAGCCTAAAAAAGCCTAAAAACAGTTTACTTGACGTATACGAGTCTACGTAGCCTATATTTGGCCTACAGGCCTACTTTTAAGTTCGTCGATCAAAAGAATGTGTAGTACGTACTTAAGTCAATGATCTAGTGTGTAGACTAATTAAACTGTTGCGTTTATATTTATATTATGGGCTCATCTGATTTTTTTTGTAGGATAACCAACTTTATTTTGATTTTAGTATAATGATTAATAAATGCACGCACAATTATCCGTGAACTTGATAAATGTTGCAGATGTTTTACTATGCACAAAATTCTGCAAATGTGCAAAATTCACAATTAAATGAATGTGCAGCAATTTGTACAAAGAGAGTCTGTAGCCTAATAGGCACTAATATTATAATGTTTTTTTATCGGGAGACATGAAGTGGGTCTGACATGATTTTGACCCATTAGCCTACATTGTGTTTTGTAGAAAGCCTTTCTTTAGAGTGAATTTCGTTTTATATTAATTGTATAATTTTTGTTTAAATTCATAAACCAATCGCCTGGATTTAATAAATAAAAAGCAAATATAGCAGACAATATAATCATATGGAGGCGTCGGTGCAGTCACTTGCATTGCAGTGAACTTGAGCGCATCTCATCATAAATTAACCGAAATATGCCTCACAGGCATGAGAAATATATCTATAAAAAAGCTTGCAATTAAATATTTAAACTAAACGAAACAATTCCAAATGAAAATAGGCTACTCTCTGATTATGTTGCGCACACACACACACACACACGTCGAAATGACGAGATATTATGTTGAAATAACAACAAACCATTAAATATATTTGATTAAATGTTGTGCTTATTCAATTTAGTAAAATTAAAACTTTATATGTGATAATTGAAATGATTGAATATTAATTATTGAAGTTTTGCTCATTTAATAATAGTATTTATATACAATAGGCTATATAATTGCTCAGCTCCCCCTGTCAATGATCTAGCATCCCCTCAGCACCTGCTTTAAAAATGATCTGGCAACGCCCCTGCTAAACTGCTAAGTTAAAACTCACAATCCACTGTTAGAAGTACATTTACTGTAATTTTGTGCTACCTCAACATGCAATATTTAATAGTTCACGTCTGTCAACCAGAATCACTAAGAACTAAAAAATATATTACAAAAGAAAACTGATATATTCAGGTTTGTTTATTTCACCTCCCTGTTTTGAAATGTGTGTTCCATATATATACCACCTGGAATTATTCTATCAAACAGTTAATAGTGTGTTGATGGTAGAATAATTTTAGTTTTGCAGAACAGCACCATATTCATCAATTTTTTTTTTTTTTTTTTTGATTCCACCAGCTCATCTCGACAGAACAGACTGAGCTATAACGTCATGCCACTTCAGCTGCATACTGGTGTCTAAAATCCTAATCACAATTTAACATAATTCTGTTTTCTTTGCAGCTTGTTATTAGATCTTGTGCTGAGGACCTAACCCACCTGTGTAAGGTAAGATCAAAATTTAGGATATATCACCAATTGCACTGTTTCATTGTTGGAGCATAAATAGTGACGTCACTGTTAAATGCTAAGGTGTTGATGTAGACCCTTTCAACAAGATAAACAAAAACAATGCTTGAACGTTCTATTTTGTTCACAATCTACTTCCTCTGCATTAATATAACATATGGAATGTAAAATCGGAAGCCTGATGGGAACAACTATGATGCTGATAATGGAACTCTCTTGAAATGGTCTATAGTAATGGGTTGTTGTTTTTTTTACAGTGCACTGTAAAAAAAAAACAGCCCATTACTATAGACCATTTCAAGAGACTGATAATGGAACTCTCTTGAAATGGTCAAGAGAGTGATTTCATGATAGTAATAGTAGTAATTCTATAGTAATGGTCAAACGTGGTTTACCCCAAGTGTTTAATACATGTTATGTCAGTGGGAAACATTATGTCCAACACTTGGGGTAAACCATGTTTGGAAATCACAGCCAACATTTAGGGATACTTTTTCTTCAGAATTTATTATTGAGGAACACAACTAATAATTACTAGTGGCAGTCCCGCCTACAGGCACAATGGGGGAATAGCAGTATTACATACATAACATACAGAATCCTCATGTCTTGTCTAGTTAATGACACAACTTTCTTGCTGAGAGCATCATCAAACTGGTAAGTTTTCTTATTCCCCCACCTGTTAGCGTTAGCTATCATTTCGCAAAATTTGGTTTACATTGTACCAAATGCTGTCGTTCTTCTATCTACCGGCAGCACTCGGTAGCTTTAAAGAAAAGGAATATGGCCTGATTGACTCCAAATTACTTAAAGCAGCATTCAAAATCTGGTTGTTTACCCCTCACTGGTTGCTTTCTAAAATGTTTCTTCAGAGGAAATGAACAGAAAGAGTGTGCCAGTTTCCAGCTCCACCATAAGACGGAGGACCCGTGTAGATGTGAGAAAAAGACTTGAACAAATTAGGGATGAGAATGACTATCTCAGTCTGACTGACATGGACACAGAGACAGGGCTAAATGACAGGCATGAGAATGAGAATGACAGTGCAGGATTTTTAGAAGATTGTCTCAGTTGTGAAAATGATACCTCAGTTATTGCAGCAGGAGCAGTCTTTCATGAAGAGGAAGGTGACATGGAGTTTGAGTCAGACTTTACTGAGGGTCTCTTAGCTAGTGGCAGTGATAGTTCCGAACTTGAAGATGAGTCCTATGAGATGTCCTTATCTGACAAGATTGCGGACTGGGCCAGAAACTTTGGAATTTCATTGGTTGCTCTGACTGTCCTACTAGGCATCCTTCGCCTCTCCCATCCTGATCTTCCAAAGGATAGCAGGACCCTCCTTAGGACAACAACTAAATATTCCATTCAAGAGAAAGCAGGGGGAAAATACTACTATTTTGGCATCATCCATTCACTTAGTGCTACACTCAGCCGGTATGCACACACGCTAACTGATGGCTTAACTTTGAGGCTACAAATAAATATAGATGGGCTACCTTTATTTAAAAGCTCAAGTGTTCAGCTGTGGCCCATCCTGGGTCTCCTGCTCAGTGTCCCTATGAAAGAGCCTGTAGTGATCGCGTTATACTCTGGAGAAAAAAAACCTTCATCAGCAAAAGAATTCCTCGAAGACTTCACCAAAGAATTAGTTCATCTGGAAAAAGGTTTCTGTTTCGAGGGAAAGACTTTGACGCTTAAACTTGATACAGTAATTTGTGACACACCGGCAAGAGCATTTGTGAAAAACACCAAAAGTCATAATGCCTACCACGCCTGCGATAAATGCACAAACCCTGGGAGACATGAACAGAGCCGAATGAGTTTTCCGTGTAAAGATTATGCACTATGGACGGATGAGTCTTTCAATGACAGGTTAGATGAGATACATCACCATGAGGGGCCACATGCATTTGAGGGTACTGGGGTTGGCATGGTGTCACAGTTTCCCCTAGATTACATGCACCTTGTGTGCTTGGGTATCGTTAGGCGCTTGCTCAATATGTGGCTTCGTGGTCCTCTGACTGTCCGTGTCCCTGCAACTATAGTTGAACAAATGTCCGCTAAATTGGTATCCATGAGGCCTTATATTCCGGTGGAGTTTGCCAGAAAGCCGCGATCTCTTAGAGAATTGGATCGCTGGAAGGCTACTGAGCTAAGGCAGTTTCTTTTGTACACTGGACCTGTAATGCTGGCCAGTTTTCTGGACAAAGACCTGTATCAGAATTTTATGCTTCTCTTCTCTGACATCTCCATCTTAGCAAGCCCAACATTTTCCTACCTCACTGATTATGCTGACACTATCTTAGCAAGCCCAACATTTTCCTACCTCACTGATTATGCTGACACTTTACTGAAATCGTTTGTGCAGCACTTTGCTACAGTTTATGGGAGACACTAGTTGTGTATAATGTACACTGCATAACCCATCTGGCAGGTGAAGTTCAGCAGCATGGTTGCCTTGACTCCTTCTCTGCCTTCCCATTTGAAAATTATCTGCAGAAGATAAAAAAAACTGGTTAGAAAACCGGAATATCCTTTGGCACAGATCATTCGTCGTCTGTCAGAAATAAAAATTCAGGAGGACACATTACCTGGCAGCACTTTAAGACGGCAGCATTTTGTGGGCCCTATTGTTGAGGGGATGGCCATCAAGGCACAGTATGGCGAGATGTCCACTGAGAAGTGGACTCTTAAAACATCGACTGGTGATAACATCTTCAGGCTTGGAAATGACATTGTCTGCATCCAAAATATTGTGGAATGCATTGGGGGGGGCATTTATGCAATATATAAGGAATATAGAAGGAAGTCGTTGTTCTTTAGCTACCCATTTAGCTCGGATACACTGAATATTTATCATTTCAGAAAAATCTGAGATCATCATGGCTGCCAATGTTTCAGAGCTTGATGGGAAATGTGTCGCCCTGCCCCACAGGTAAGGCTTTGTGGCCTTTCCTCTGCTGCATTAACTTGCAAAAAATGCATTTCAATCAGTTTAGTAGTTCAGACTAATTAGTTAATTAATTAGTTCATTACTTCATTACATTAATTGATCGTTTTTGTTCATTGTTTTATTACCAATCATAATCATAGCATGACTAGTTTAGATCAGGGTCTGAGGACTGACCAAAGTTTGACTTGCTGGCAGTGGCTGCATCAGAAAACAGGCTGATAAGTTGCTGTAAGTACTTTGCTGAAGTTAATCATCTTTTAGGTGTCCTCTTTCAGGTGTCAACTGTCAGATCAGTGTTGTACAAGTTGACACTTCACATGAGCCCCTTTTAAAGCCAAACTTTTATGTTATTATCAAAATCAATAACAAATTGTCAAAGCTTTTTCCACTAGATCTTCTTACTCCTACTCTGACAATAACTGTGCATTCACACTTGTTTCTTTTCTTGTCTTCTCCATTAGGATGTTCCATGTAGTAGAATTTGTCACCAATAAAACCATAGCAGTGGTGCCCCAAAGCTGGTACGAGGATGGTTGTGCATCGTGGCCAACTTATAACAGTGATGAAAGAATTAATAGGGCAGTAAAACATGAAGAGGAGCCACAGGATGACTGGCAGACACATGATGTCAGAATCATCAAATCATCTGGTATGCCAAATCTCAAAGTTGTTTCTTGGCTAAGTGGTTTTTACAAATCCTATACCTACAAATCCACTACCACCACTATTTAAAAGAATATGCCACTGTTTTATGAAATTGGGTTATTCACGGTCTCCCCTTGAGTAAGATAAGTGAGCAAAAACTTTTTTGTCACCAAATGCTAAGCTAGCAGGGGCGCTGCCAGACTATGCATGCATGCTCGGAGACAAATTTATTTTTCACTTATCTAACTGTAGGGGAGACTGCGAATAATTAATTTCATAAAATGGTGGCATGTTCCTTTAAGACTCATGTCAAGCTCCATGTTTACCTTTCAGATACTTACATGGAGGCACGTCAAATCCTGAAGAAGGCTCTGACATGTAGCACCTCAGACCTCCAAACTGAGGATGAACAGGAACGGCCTGGGAAAAGGAGAACAACAGCGAAGTCAGTGTTTTTCCTTCATGTTACACATACAAACACTAACAACATATACTTTTATTAAAAAGACAGAACAGAGATCAATGCCCTGTTCAACCATTCTCTGTGTCCTCTAAATGTTGATTTGCATGTAGATAAAGATCCTTTTTTTTTTCCTTTTTTTTTAAACAGACATTTCTTTGGCGATACTGACATAGAGGAGGACTACCGACCCCCAAAGAGGTCCAAATCCAGGTCATCTGCTGGGACGAGTCACCAAATCCCTGAAAATATTGGTGTATAGTATTGTGAATGGAGGGGAAATAATTATTCTATAATACTATGTATTCAACAGCTGCTCAAGTCCACATTTTAAGCCTGCTGGAGCACATTAAGCAACAGCAGGACCAGCTGGTGGCCAAGGTTAATCACTTGAGCAGCAGAGTGCTCAACACCTCAAGAGCCAGAGTGTCCTGAGTGCATTCAGCTGCCCATCGAATCTCTGGAAGCGGTGGATGAGCTTGAGTCATTCCTGAAAGACGCTGCCAATGCAGCAGCCAAACAAAGAATGGTATGCTTCTGTCAGTCACTCTCAACTCTATTTGATAAAGTGCTGGGGTGGTGGTGGGTGTGGGGTGGAGGTGGGGCAAAGATTGCCGTACAAGTTATTACATCAGGGCTTTATACCTTGTCTGTATTTTAAGGTGTTTTGTGACTTACTTTTAGATTTCTTCTTTGGCCACAATTGGTGGCCAAGATGTGAAGAGAGTGGCGTGGAACATCCTTTCTCGAATGTTCACAGAAGATGTGGCCAAGAACATAAGCTGGAAGGGGGCGAACGGCAAGAGGGCATTCGGTCACATGTCCTCAAAGACACTGATGTACCGTAAGTCACCCCACACACGCACACTGCAACACACACCCAACACCACACACCCCACATGCTCCACACACCACACACCCCACACACACACCACACACCCCACATGCACACCCCGCTCACGGACACCGCAACACACCCCACACGCATGCACACCACACATCCCCACACGCACATCACACCACACACCCGCACACCACACACCCGCACACCACACACGCACATCACACCACACACCCGCACACCCCACACACACATAAACATCACACACCCCACACGCACACCACATGTGTTAAAATGCGTGGCGCGAGCAACAAATCTCCGACAGTAAACGGATGGCCCATTCTGCTCTGTAACGGGTGCTTTTCCGCATCTCGGGTAAACAGCTGTTGCGACTCAAGCGAGCAATAACGGCTGCGTCCGGTGTGTAGACACAGTGTTAAAGCTCATTGTGCCTATAACGCTACATTACAACATCAAGCAATATTCCAATAATTTATATTATTATAACACTTTATATAGGGCCATTTTGCATTAAGAGTAGCCTAGTTTCACATTTAGTAGGTACATTTTGCTTACTACTTATTTAAAATAGTATAAAAGTCTGTACATTATGTAATTAAAAACGTTTTCATTATGATATTATACATTTTACTTTAGTAAAAAGATCTGAGTTCTTCCTCCACTGGTAGAGATTAGAGGAATTAAGACTAAAAATAGAAGATAATGTCAGTGACACTTTTGATATATTTATTGATACAAGTTGTTTTATATAACGTGACTAAATTAAAAGACAAAGTCGTTAGTGAAGATTATGCAACAGTATTTAGAATATAATATAATATAACATGCAATGCAAACTAGTTTGGTTACAGCTCAAATGTATCTTCTCATTCTATCATTCCCCCTGCCTCCATTACATATCTTTGTCACACAAGTGTTTGATCACCACATTTGAGTGATCATTGCAAAACGTTTATATATTTATTCTGTTTAAATACTGTGTATTCTATATACAGTACCCATCAAAGGTTTGTACACACTAATAGGAAAGTGTGTCCAAATTTTTGACTGGTACTGTACTATAATACACATAAATAATATTGCTACTGTACACATAAATAATATCGGCCGATATATCGGTATCAGGCTTTTTTTTTATCGGTACCGGCATCGGCCCCCAAAAATCCATATCAGTCGGGCTCTACTCAAAAGTATGTACTTTTTCTTCACAAAAAGAGTATATACTTTTAGGGTGTAGTATAAGTAAGCGAATTGAGATGGAGCAATTGTAACACCAGCTTATTTTCCCAAGCCGACGAAGTCAAAAGATGCCCAATCTGGCAACACTGATTCATTCAAGCCAATAATTGGGCAGCCCTGGCTTAAGTCATTAGTAGCCTACCAATTGCATGCTGAATTTAAAACCTAATTTTGTGCTTACAGGTGCTGTACGTGCAAATGGTTTGTGTCGCACAGCCACAGACACAGACATTCAACGTCATGCCATACGATGGTTCAACTTAGCTGCAGACCGTGGTGCGGCGAGGAGGCGCCTGACCAGCCGGTCTAACCAGGCTGAGGCCGATGATTAGGCTATGTTATGTATGTGTTGTTTTGGTAAATAAAATGTTTTATTTCTTTCAAATTGTTTCAGTTTTCATTTAAATAGTCTGTCGCAAGCTACAAATTGTTTTCCAATTCAGAGACATGCCCTTTACAAATTCCAGTGGCCTGTAGCCTATTTATAATCCGAGAACATCTCCTCTTGTAGCACTACTTACAATAGTCTTGCTAAAGCACTTAGAACTGTTTAAAAACAGCACTCACTGATGCATTTATTGAATAAGTAAGTATTCTTATTGTACTCTACCTTTTTAAAAAATATAATTGTTGAGAGAATTGCCTTAAAAAGCAAACTGTGTAGGCTTTGGTTAAAATGCATCAACCAAATGTAATGTATCACATACCAAAATATTGCACAAATAAAATATTGCAGATGGAATTTTATGAACGGGTCCAAAACGGACCCGGGCAGGATACTGTAGTGGCAATTTTAATGATATTCATTGATCTTTAGTTAAATATAGATGATTCAAAGAATGTCACATGTGTGTCTCTCACTTGTAGTGAGAGGATTCTGTTTATGTACCTGGGGAGGCAGAAGACGGAGACACTCCAGAGAACAGACGAACAAGGACCTCTGACCTAGATGTCAGAAGGCCATTTGGTGCAGGGGAGCTTAGTGGGCCAACTAGTGACGTCTATGGAAAACTACTGGGAGGAAGGCTCTGGGGGGAAGAAGGCCTTGAAACTAAGATAAAAGCTAGTTCAGTCTATCTGGGGGTATGTCACTCTTCTGCACAGGGTAACAACTGTGTATTAGACTGCTCCTATTCTTGCAAGAATAAATACTTCTATTTTATATAATTTGACTCTGAGTGTCTCTTACGCAGTGATGTTTGTTTGAGAATTTTTGCCACAACAGTTTTGGTGTCAGAAGTGGGATTCCTTGGACATGCCTCCTGGACCTGAGATCGGACGGTGTTTGGCCACCTGGACTAAGTAAGTTCCAGCTCTACCTCGTAAACTTGAGAGAGAGGGGCCGACCGATATCAGGGCCGGGAGAATCGACCACTGGAATCTAAAGAACCCGCAAGTGGCACGAAACAACATCTCTGGTAAGGGTCATTTAAATTCGGTTTAATTGGGGGAAGAGTGAAATTGAACCATATTGGCTGAGGGCTGTTTCTGTGGTACGTAATCTGAGATTAACTGAGATCTGTAGCGGATCAAGAGGTTTCAAACAGATACGAAAATTATCTGAGATTAACTGAGATCTGTAACGGATCAAGAGGTTTCAAACAGATAGGTAACCTGAAAATCAGTTGTTCCACCACGGAGCAAATTGTTTTTAGGTGCTGAGGCTAATTAGGGGGAGCCAGAAAAGAATTTTTTTTTGGTAAACCTTAATTAGGAGGGCACTAACAAGTGCAACCCGACCGGTTTGGGTTAAAAGAAAAAATCGGATTTGGTAGGGACGCCTAACAGATTAAAGAAAACGCGCGTTGAAGAGAAAATCCACAGAGAACAGAAAACAGCCGGTATGGGGATGTCTCAAAAGCAAGCTTGCGAAATTTGGTACACCGGTGGTTTTGTCAAATGAGGTATTGAGCGCCACAACATTAAAGATGGTGCGGGAATCAGTTGAACAGAGCAGTGAGAAACAAAAGTTGTGTCTGCGTTCAACATGTGTGTAAAAAATGTGAACAGATAATGGATTGTTGGCTTGAAGATAAAATGTCGAACTGCCAGGAGAAATAATGTTTTTTTACTTTATCCAGTAAATGGATGCATGACATTAGATGTCTATAGAACTTAAATTTATATGACAAGGATTGAAGTAGCAAGAAGCAATAAGGCTGTCTGTGTGAAATAGAGGGAACTGTAAGTGAGACTTGGTGGAAGAGGGAAGTGAAAAAAAAACAAAAAGGTTGGTGTGTGAGATATGTGTGTGTGGGGATTGTTCAAACAATCATGTACTGGTTAGATAATGAAGGAACTGGCATGTTTGAGAAAAGAAAGGAGAGGATAATGAGGGAACTGGCATGTTTGAGAAAAGAAAGGAGAAATATAGTAGAAAACTATATGCGATGAAAATAGACATGGTCTGACAGAATTTATGGAAGTCAAATTAACTGTTTGAATGGAAATGAAAAGTCAGTTTTAGAATAAAATAAGGCATTGTATGATTGACAGGGATTAACATGATATGAAGAATGTTTTAAGCAGAATAGGGAACAATTCTAGATTTTGATAAAAATGATTGAAATGATGATATATCTGCTTTATTTTATTAATGTTAAGAAAATAAGGGTATTGAAGCAAGTAGCTATAATGGTTGTCTGTGTAATTTACGGACTGAGTAATATAATCTGTTTTGGAGAAACAGTAGAGATAAGACTGAGACAATAATGATAATATTAAGTTGAATCTGCAGACTAACCATGTGATGGAAGGGAAAAGGCTTCAAACCAGTTGTAATGAAAATAATGATGTACAAATTGTTACACTTTATGAAGAGTAACGGAACAGTCTGGGAAAATAAATAAATAAATAAATAGTGAGACAGAAGAGAGCAAATGCTGTAAACAGCTCTGCTCAGAAGATCTCACTTTGAAGAGATTTGCAGATGATGTTTTGTAAAAGATAAGCTGGGAGAAATGTGTAAAGACAGAAAACAAATTCGAATATTTTGAGCATTTTCTGTGCTGCTCATGAAATTATGTTCTGCCAATAAAATGATGAAGATTATGATTTGGCTATTGTGATTAAATCCGCGACTGGTGGACTGTAAAAGAATACAGAGGACTGCTTATCAGTGGCTCTGTTTACATTCCTGAAATGGGACACACACTGCTTCAAGAGTGTGCAGTAAGTTGGAGCCGTTTGCAAGCTCACAGTGATCAAACTATAGTCAAGGTGTCTGATGCTGTAATTGAGGCTGACACATGAACCCACCAGATGACAGAGAGTGTTTTTAATGGTGGTCATCAGGACAATTTAATACGTAACTAAATGCCCACCGAGAAGGTGTTTGAAAATGTGATAGACACATTTCTGATAATAATGTGGGGTTTGAAAGTAGATCAGTGTTTAAATGACGACAGTAACATTTTTCGTCTGAGAAATAAGAGATAAAAACAAGGTCAAAAGGATTGAA
This sequence comes from Tiaroga cobitis, assembly GCA_030578255.1. Lineage (NCBI taxonomy): Eukaryota > Metazoa > Chordata > Actinopteri > Cypriniformes > Leuciscidae > Tiaroga > Tiaroga cobitis. Next base: position 10,022,662 of record CM060592.1, read on the forward strand.
GTCTTAAAGTGAATCCTATAAGAAAGAAAAGATCTATAATAGTAATTTTTAAAAGTGAATTGATGAATACAGGTTGATGTAAAATTAATGACTCCAACAAATGTGAGTTGCAAAATATATCAAAGTAACTAACAGGATGATTGTGTTTTAGTTAAACATTTTAGAAAGGGTTTAGATTAAGGAGAGAGACTAATCTCACGAATGATTTATAATAAGCAAAAGATGTATCAAGCAGAGTGCTAGCCTTGTCAAAGTTAACGAATCATAGACACAGAGATGTTTAAAGAAACAATTGCCATAAAGGGCAATTTGTATTTGTAAATATAAAACTGAATGACTTTAAAGAAGTTTTTAAAATAATAATGCAGAACTTGAAGACATTTTATTTTATTTTAGGACCAGTAACTTCTTTGTCTCATTTAGTCTCCACCATTCAGGACCGATGGCTCCGTCTACAGGTAAAGTTCACTGAACGTACGGATGATCCAAATTCGATGAGTATAGTCTAAGCAGCTAGGTTTTCTGCTTTTAAGATAAAATAATGGATTTAAGTGATTAAATACTGTTGTTATTGACCTGTCTCCCTGTGTGAACACTATTAGGCAATGAGAATGGCTCTGGTGACTCTTGAACGTGCCTTTCCTAAGCTCCAGAAAGCAGCTGAGTTCTGTTGAAGAAAACCGATTGTGTGATGGGAAAAAAACGGTCACCAGTGGGCACGAGTGACCATCTCGATGACGGGTAAGACCTTCTTTGGCCAGACAGGGGGCAACCTAAGCCAGAGTGGATCACGCAAAGTCATTGGGCATTTCCTGAATGGAGATGTTTTATGTGAGACAGGTAGGAGAGTTGAGCAGGAGCTGTGAGGCCAGCAGCGTCCTTATACCGTTAAGGGGAGATGACGCGGTGACGAGTCCCGGCAGTCTGCCCCATAATGCAAGCTCCTCTATACCACTCACCAGAAGAAACCGCATTAGTTGTATGGCTTGTTTTTCATTGTGACAAGTGTCTGCAACTATAACAGGGGGGACAACACCCTGAGGAGAAGAAAATTATAGACAAGGAGCTAATGGCAACGGGCTTTCAAGAGCCAGCTGAGACCGTAAGGTGGATTGCCATTATTAATTGTTGTGGAGACAGTAATAAAACTTTTTGATGTCGGTTGCCTTATGGGCAAGGAAAATGTATAGAAGTTGATTTAGAACTAGTCTATAACATAGTTCTAACTCCTGAAGGTCGTTAGACATGGTGGTGACTAAAGATGAAGACAGCTTTGTAGATTTAAGTCTGGATAACAAAGGTGGATGGTCAAAGGTTATTGTAATGAATTTAATATTACATTTTGTATAAGAAATGGATTCATAGTGAGAGAGACTGCTTGAGCTGAAGAAGGAATGGTAACTGTGTCTGTCTTTCTGTTATCGGCCTGCTAGAGCAAGCTGAAGAAAAATAATGATAATGAATCCAAAACAACCCAGCTGACTTGTCTAAAAATCTAATGAATAATGAACAAGACATGCTTTGAAAGTGGTTAAGAGACCATGTAAAATTAGGGAAAAGCTACAGAAAATATGTGAAGTTTAAAATCTTATTTAAAATTTAAATCCTTTTAACGATGATATAAGGAAAGGGCAAACATTGAGAATGAGCAGTTAACATATGTGTGTCTAGTATGAGTGTGTGATGGTGACAGCACTTTATGTTGTATGTATTAGTTTGGGGTACTAATATTAGAACAGTATTGAAATTAGAACAGAACAGTTTTATCATTACAGATGGGTTAAGGCAAATTACAAATTTTAAAGAAGCCGATAATTCTGAGTGGAACGGTTGAAAAGACAATACAGAACATGGGACGAGCTTTAAGTTGCAGGATGTCGATTTGAATTATGTTCTGGATCAGTTTAAGTATTTGTGTAAATTGGAATTGTGTAGTTGTAGATCACCATCTGGCATGGGCTGAGATAAATGAAAATGTTGTAGATTTGATGGCAACAACAAAATGACATATTGGCTAAGTCAATTTCGAAGTATCAAGAGAGCCCTTAACATTTATGATAATTGTGAACAAAGGGGGAGAAATGATTGACTGACATTGACCAAGTCTGTACAGCACGACCTGACCTGAAAATTGATGACTTTAGAAATGTTTGTAGATGACTGACTTGAGAGACCAAACAACAGGCCTGAAAAGCAAGATTCGCTGTGAGACTCAGGGACGTTGCCCTTCAAATACTTCGATAAGAAGATGAGATTGGGCTTTAAGTGAAGAATGTAATATTTTTGTTTCAGAGGCAGAGAAGGATGTCTGGGCAAAATTTTGCTGAAGGACACTGTTTGGGTTAGTGTTGATGGCAAACTTTATAAAAAAACACTATGTTAAATGTTATATTAAATTGATGCTCGAGTTGTGTCGTGCATCAAGAGGGAGATGGTATAACAATTGCCAAATATGGTTTACTTGGGTCCCAAACAAAATTTGCTGTCTGTACATGTATTTGCAGGACTGTTTCAACAGGAAACGCTAGGGCAGATGCAGCAGCGAAGGCCGTGGCAGCACAGCAGACAAAAGAAACTACGTATTTTACTATCTGAAAATAACCTCGACATTGTTTTTCTTTACAGAGCATGCAGACTTTTGGATACAGGGGAGAATGGGCCTAGTAAAATAATAGTTACGGATGAATTTGACTAACTATCCTGGCCTGGATTGTTTTTGTAGCAGAAAGAAACAAGGCCACACCTGCGCAGCGCATAACTTAAATTTTCCTTTTACAGAATGTCAGGATGGGTTGCAGAAAACAGAACTGATTCTGTTCCAAATGTATAAATATTGTTTTTCAGGGGAAAAGGATCCTGAGTGCTATTAAGTGAGCGAGAAATTATCCGGTGATAATGTTTCAGGTTGATTCCACAGGTCACACCAAAGGGGACGAGCGGCTAGACAAGCGGTCACTAACAAAATACTTAAGGTCTCCATTCACAGGTGAAAGCAGGCAAGAAATGGTTCACTCCCGTGGGGGTGCGGTCGTGATTTAAGGGAAAACCTTATAAGGATCAGAAAATGGTTGGAGTGTGACACCTGGGTCCAAGCCTCTCACCTTAGACAACACCAACAGGCCACAACCATCCCATAGAGATTATCAACACGCCTGGAGGAGGAACCAACTGCCAACTGATGGTTTAAGTTTAACAGAAGAATGGGGTTTTGTGATTATTTTGAGGATTTGATTTGATTAAATCAAAATAGGGCTTAGTATTGATATACAGTAGATCAAAAGATTTGATTGGTTACTTATTCATTAGGAAATATTTAAGGAAAATGTTTTTGGGAAGAGAAGATCTATTAATTAATGTAAATTATAGGGATAATTGTTGAAGCTTATTAAGTAGAACCACAGCATGTTTGAATTAAAAGTATTGATTTGATTGTAAATGTAGAAAATATATTGATTGTGTCCGTAATGGAAATATTAGAGTTAATATTGAACAACTGCATTGGTTAGAAGAATGGATAAAATTATAAGACTTCTCTGGTTAGATTTTGTTAAATATGGCATTAAATAGAGCTTACTAAATTGAATTAGAAGTGAACAATATGGTTAGGAAAACCGAGGTGAAATATGGAGATGGGCGTAGATTAATGGAAAAGGCTTAATGATAGGAGTTAGGATTGTTATTCTAATAATTTTGTTATTCATGGGTGAATATGATTACAGTGACAGGTGAAACATGCTGTCTGTTCAATTGGTGAAAATGACAGTCTATCCCAAGGATGAACAAAATTATGTGACGATACAGGTAGTGGGAGCTACAGTGAGATATGTGTTAAATGTATGTTCTGTTTGTTTTTCTTGTATTTGTTTATTTTCTGAGAAAGATTAAGGGCAAAGATTTAAAGGGGGTTAAAAGCAGCAGTCATCCGTGTTACGAGATGGCGTACAAAGATAGGGTTTGAAACTGAGGGATTTTTATTTTACTTTTATCTGGTTGTTTCCTTGCTATGTTATAACTACCTTTTCCTTACTGTCGTGACTGAGGGTCTGTTTACAGGAGCGCAGGAACAGAGATTTCTCGCTTAGCCCGGCGCAGTGAAATGTTTACTTGCTTGCTAAAATATTACGGGGCCTTTCCCCCACAAAAACAGCCTTATGCTTCTTCATTCTAAACTTTTCTTCACAGGTTCAAGGAGAGTGATCATTTATGCAAAAATCAGAGATGAAAAGTATAAGTGATATGACTTAAAATTTGTCTTATTGTTTATTATTGTGATTATGGGTAATCAGAATGATAAAAAGTGAGGAGTTGTAGTGGCAATTTTAATGATATTCATTGATCTTTAGTTAAATATAGATGATTCAAAGAATGTCACATGTGTGTCTCTCACTTGTAGTGAGAGGATTCTGTTTATGTACCTGGGGAGGCAGAAGAAGGAGACACTCCAGAGAACAGACGAACAAGGACCTCTGACCTAGATGTCAGAAGGCCATTTGGTGCAGGGGAGCTTAGTGGGCCAACTAGTGACGTCTATGGAAAACTACTGGGAGGAAGGCTAAGACATTTTCCTTAAATATTTCCTAATGAATAAGTAACCAATCAAATCTTTTGATCTACTGTATATCAATACTAAGCCCTATTTTGATTTAATCAAATCAAATCCTCAAAATAATCACAAAACCCCATTCTTCTGTTAAACTTAAACCATCAGTTGGCAGTTGGTTCCTCCTCCAGGCGTGTATATTAAGATGCTAAGAGTCAAAACTAATGTGGTAGGCCTTGCTAGCTACCAATTAGCTCAAATATTAGCAAAAATGTCATTTCCGCAACATGTCTTTACCGCAGCAAATTTAAGCGTTGCGGTAAAGACCTTGTGTTGCGGTAGAGACAAATTTAAGGTTTACTGTATATTAAATTACTAATATTCAGTATATTATTAGTACTGAAGCATATATTAGTATATATATTAGTATATATAAACATGAATCATCAACTTTAGGAGACAATATTTTTGAAGCAGTTAAAAGAGTAAGAGTTAATTAAAATAGTTATTTACTGCAAAACTGCTACTATCTTTTACACATGCAATACCTTTTGTTTTCTGTAGCATGTTTCTTTTGTTTTTTACAGTAGCCTGTTTTTGATTTCGTGGCTGTTTAACATTGTGTCCTTACCGACACAAGATGTCATTACCGCAGCACTGCTCTATTTTCATTTTTTTTTTCACATTTTCATTTGCAAAAAATATTTTTACGCTTAAGCTGAGATGATTAACACATTAAAATTGCAACATCTGTCATAAAAAGTTAAATATGCCATCTTTTGTGTGTATGGAAACAATTGACATCTAAGGTTCCTGTACATTTTTTACATGGCATAGAAAAAAAACATGAAATTCCCTGTTTTGTATATTATTTTATTATATCAGTATTTACAAAACTGTATCAAATTTGAAAAAGCTATTTAAATATATATATATTTTTTTTATAGAAATTACTAAAGAAAAATGTATAAAATGAACGTTATTGTAAAGTTGCGGTAAGGACACTTTTTAAGAAGATGACCCGAAAAACATAAAAAATAAACATGTTCTAGATTAAAATCTTAAGGACTACATTCTATTTTGTGTACATTTTTATATGTATTACAGACTGTGATGGTTAAAATTGAAATTCATAGAGGTTGATTTTTTTCAAATTGGGATAGTAAAAAGTGCCCGTAGTTGCAGAAACACCCTTATACACAGAACATGACAAATTCGAATATAAAAACATACCTGAGACAAACGACCAAAAACTGGTTAGTGGGCAGTGCATTCACGCATCAATAGATCTTTAATGGAATCAATAGAGAATCAGAGTTCACAAGCAGATTAACATACACAGTCATCACATTTGATGTCACCATCGCAAGTAACACATTTGACTCGACTGACAGATACATGAAGTAAACCTGTGTGCAGTATTAAAGTCCATCCTTGCACTTTAAAACATAAACTCCGTTTTTATTGACGCAGCGTTTTTTGATGCGACTTACCAGCAGGAGAGATGTGAAACTCTGCTGGTGGTGACGTAACTCCGCCCGCAATATCACGCACACAAATCCGAGTGACGGGGGGGGGGGGGGGGGGGGGGGGGGGGGGGGCAAGATGGCGTCAGTCTGGTTAGACGTGTTGTTTTCCGTCGCAGGTAAATTGGGGATTTGCAGCTAACAGCTAGTCCATTTTTTAACATGCAATTGCCTCTTACATCTTAACTTGATTGGAGATATACTCTAAGCTTTGAATGGGCAAAAAAAGAAATAGGAAACAACAATTCGCTCTTCTCAATACTGAAGCAGACGAGATGGATCTTTCTTGCGAGCCCGCCTTTGAATCGCGATGCCCCAATGATTTTCCATCTCTGTCTGAGGCTCATAAAAGTGACTCTCCTGCTAAAAAAAGGAACAAAGTTGGCTCGAAAATGGAACTTGAGAATACATCTGAAGTGCTTGAAGCCATTCAGGCGCTTAGCTTGAAACTTGATTCTACACTTTCAAAGATCTCAACGATCGAGAAGACTACGGAAGAGAGAGTTATAAGGGCACAAACCATCAAACTGACAGTTTTATTGCCCAATAAAATGGTTCCCACGCTCAAGCCACGCCCCCTTGCTACCCACCCATCCACTTCCGGTTTGAACACCTGGACCGGGGGGGGGTTTTTCCACTGGCCCCCCCTCCCCTCCTCCTCCTCTTTCCCCCAGGCCCCCCTCCTCCTCCTTTTTCCATCTCTTAGGGGTGTGGGGTGTTTTATGGTTTTTAAAATGGACACCTGGATCGTGGGGTTTTTCCACTGGCCCCCCCCTCCCCTCCTCATCCTCTTTCCCCCCAGGTCCCCCTCCTCCTTTTTCCATCTCTTAGGGGTGTGGGGGTGTTTTATGGTTTTTAAAATGAACACCTGGACCGGGGGGGTTTTTTTTTTCCACTGGCCCCCCTCCCCTCCTCATCCTTTTTCCACCTCTCTCAGGGTTGTGGGGTGAGTTTTATGATTTTTAAAATAAACAACTGGACCGTGGTTTTTTTCCACGGCCCTCCCCATCCTCCTCTCTCCACCCCTTCCCCTTAGGTTGTGAGGATTTGAAGTGCGTCCGTGGTTTTTATGTTTTTAAAAATGTAAAACGTTCAAAAATGTTGAAAAACATTCAAACAATGTGTTTTCAAAGCTTTTTTAAGAAGGTTGACCGTAAGGTTGACGAGGTAAGTTCAGTGTTTTATCAGAGTCCGTTGTACATTCAAAACCAGTTTTAAAACAGTGTATAAATGTTAAAAGTATAAATTGTATTTCTTATAAGTGTTATAGTGAAAAAAAAAAAAAAATGTCATCAGACAAATATTCGTTTGTACAAAACGTTGAAAGAGGAAAGATGAGTTTAATCAGTTTTGTGTTTAAACATGTGTGAAAGAGCGCAAAGTGTCATCTCCGGGATGCACGATAAAAAACACGAAACTGATCGTTCAGGAGGTCTGTCTGCAATGATGCCAGCAAACTTCACACATCATCCCACACCCTGACTCCTCCTACGACACACCCCACATGTGACGTGTGTGGGGAAACACCGCACAGGGGGGTCCCAAGCGTCATACACAAAACACGCCCCCTGTGTGGTGTCACATGAGATTTAAAAACGAGCGCGAGCTCAGAGCGTAATACTTGTGATTTTTTTATTCAAGTAGAAAACTATGGCATCTGCAGCACCCAAGACTCCTGAAAGAAGTATTGATGAGGTTATGGAGGATCTGACTTTAGCACCGCGGAAAAAACACGGTCCCTCATTAACGAGGTTTCTCCATGAGCCAGCGGAGCGTGTGGAATATGCATTTCATCTGTCAGGCGGACGTGCGTGCATGTACAATTTTGACAAAAACAATCGTGAAGTCAGATTGAGCAACGTGGACGGTGATGAGAAATTTACAATGAATATGACAGAGGACCCTGACTTGATGTTCACGGAACGTGATTGGGTTTTATTTTATACAAAAGTCTGGAGAGACTTGAAAGATGGAGGAGATGATCCTCTTTTCATTGCTGAGTGGTGCGGGTTAACAATGGGGACCCGATTCAGGCTACTCGCAGATCATGTGCACAAATATCCTGAGGATTACATATATATACTGTCCAGTGATTTCGGAAAGGATGCACCCGAGTGTTCATGGCCTATTACCGAGAGTGAGCATTTAGAATACTACGATTTAAAATTTATGTTCCAATGGAAGGATTTACCCGTGATGGAAGACATTTTTTCTAAAATACATAAGCTTTTTCAATGGTCCGACGCTTATGAGAGATACAAAAATATCAAAGTCAAACTGTTTCACCCTGAATGGTGCACGCCCAGCAGACGCGGTGTTCATATAGCTCCTCCCACACTCTACAAACATTAAATACAACCCCATTCTGACAGCCTGCCTCACACTCACAACATGTCTCAGGAGGATATCACCTCATCATCATTCTCACCTCTTGGAGCTATTGATGGATATCCATCAATAGGGTTATCAGATGCATCGAATGGATGTACACAGAGAAACATCGACTGGCTGAATAAATTTTGTACAGATTTTGGATACCACAACCTCGCATTCCTCACAAGTCAAGGTTCTGGTGCATCCCCTGCGGCTCCACCTCCAACAGTCTGCGAGACCCCTGACGTCACATCCAGTGACGAACCGGATACGTGTATAGGGGATGTCGGTCATAGGATTATTAAGGCCGTTGTAGCAGTCATATTGGAATTTTTAATAGACAAACGAATGAAACAGGAGTGCGATGGCTGCACAGTGGATCATCCGTCCCAGACAAGGCATTCCTGTTTATTTGAGCCGTGTCCCTATTACTTTTATGGATGTTTTGACGAGATCAGGCAGAAGGTCCTCAGTCACGGTTTAAAAAATATCCTGGCTCATTCTCTGACTCTGTGTGGAGCTACACCGCACCTGCAGAGAATTCAGGGGTCTATCGAGACGATTTTGCTCGAGCTCCGGGATGAGATGTACATTGTGGAACACCTAGGATCTATCAGACAGAAACTCGTGGATGAAAGTTGCGAGGAGATTATCTACTCTGCGGTCGATAGTTGGAAAGTCATCGCGCTCGAAAACCCTGAGTCTAGCTCTGTGTGAAAATGTGGAATCTCTGCACATGCTGGATCATCAAGTATTTCTTTAAATCGCATGTTAAACAAGGGGTGTCAACCCTGCTCTACAGAACTATCGACGATGATCATACAACAATTGCCAACGTGACTACGGATGATGCAGGTATAGCGAAATTAATGAGTCATATGAACACTGCACGGAAGTCATCGGACGATTGGAATGATATGGTGAACATATCAGTCAACCATAATTGCAACCCGTACGCGACTGTCAAAAACATTCTCGAACTAATGGCTGAATGTCAGAAATCTCTTAGAATGGGGAATATTGTGTGTCTTTGTGCGTATGTAACTGATGTCTGCAAATTGTTGAGAAAGACGCGATCGGGCGCCCCACAAATTATTGACCTACTACTTGAACATATCATGGAGAGAAATATTGAAATGTGTGTGAAATTTATTTTGGTGTATGGATGACCGACATATATTTCATTATACATGTTTTGTAACTGTTGTGTTTTTATCCCCTCCCAAAAAAAAAAAAAAATGTATTGATATTCCTGAAAAAAAAAAAAATGTATGTGAAAAACAACCCTATTGTTTGATGATATATACATGTGTGTGATTGTAAAAATAAAAATAAAATCTTGACAACTTCGACACCTGACTCATTATTCTCTGAAAACTCACAGTGGTGACATGGCCTACACGGATCTTATGAGAAAGATTTACTATGACCCTGCAAATTCCGGTGCTTTGGGGGGTAAAGACAGATTAAAGCAGGCTGTTTTACAGGAATACGGTGTGAAATTATCTGATAAAGAAGTATCTGAATGGCTTTCAAGTCAGGACACATACACGCTCCATCGAACGGCACCGGTAAAATATAAGCGCAACCGTGTAGTGGTGTATGGGAAAGACAATCAGTTTCAAATGGATATAGTTGATTTATCATCTCTCTCTAAACATAATCAGGGTATTAAATATATAATTACGGTTATAGATGTTTTTAGTAAGTACGCGTGGACCAGACCCTTGAAAAATAAGACTGGACCGGAAGTGGTTAAAGCTTTTACGTCTATTTTGAGAGAAGGTCGGATACCACTCAAGTTACAGACAGATAAGGGTACAGAGTTTTTCAATAAACATTTTCAACAGCTGATAAAAAAAAATAACATACATCATTTCGCAACAGCCAGCGATTTAAAAGCGAGTGTGGTCGAAAGATTTAATAGAACTTTAAAAGGACGAATGTGGCGTTATTTGACAGCTGTAAACTCCAAGCGCTACTGTGACATATTGCAAGACCTGACAGAGGGGTATAATTCAAGCTATCACAAATCAATTAAAATGAGGCCTGTGGATGTGAATAAAGAAAATGAAAATGTGGTGTTTAATAATTTATATGGAAAAAAACGTAAAGAGACACCCAAGTTTAAATTCTCGATTGGAGACGTTGTACGGGTATCTAAAACCCGTAATATTTTCGCAAAGGGGTACGAACAGAATTATACTGAAGAATACTTCACCATAACGGCCTGTATACCCCGAAACCCGGTCGTGTATCGGATACAGGACTATGATGGGGAGTTGATTCACGGCTGTTTTTATGAACAAGAATTGCAGAGGATCATAGTTAGTAATGATTCGGCTTTCAAAGTTGAAAAAATACTGGACAAGCAACGTCGTGGGAAAGTCATGTACGTTCTCGTCAAGTGGTTTGGGTGGCCTACAAAATTCAACAGCTGGGTCCCCGAAAAGCAGGTGGTGGACCTGCAAACCGTCTTAAAGTCGTAGTGAATTCGCGACAGGTGTCATTTATGTAAATCATGTCTGATGTGGGGTTCTACATCACGCTACCGTGCAATGCCTCGACTAACATCTATCCTGAGAATTGTATATCTAATTACAGAACTAGACTGGCTAGAAGTATAGTTTTAAAAGGCCTGTGGGAGGTGGCATTGGTCGAATTTGAATATCCATTGACATGGTATACATTTAATGAGGATGATGCGTTTTTTGTCATTGTTTGTGATTACTGTCTGTTGGAGGATAACCACGAACTACCTGATGTAAGGGGTGATGCGTTTCAGAAACCTCCAAAATTATCAACAAGTCGGTATACGTTGAAATGTGGGTATTTTGAGGACGTACCCATTTTACTCAGAGATATAAATGTCTCTCTCCCCCCGGCGGTACGTCTCGCTTACGACCGTATAAAGAATAAGGTATTTCTGAAAGCACCTCACGGGACGGCGCTGACATTTTATGGCAAGCTGGCGATTATCCTGGGCTTAAAACCAGGGGTTTCTATAGAAACTGTAAACAGTTCGGATGAATATCGAGAGACACACATCGCATATGCTCCGTTCCAGGCAGATATAAGTGGGGGTTTTTACACATTATATGTATACACGGATATAATCGAGTGTCAGACAGTTGGAGATGCCCATGTACCATTACTAGGCACAGTACATATCGAAGGTGAAACTAACAAAGTTGTTAGCATCAGGTACGACAAGTCACACTACGTGCGACTTAATAAAAACAGTATTAACGAGATCACTATAGAGATTAAAGACGACTTAAACAGAGACGTCCCATTCACCTACGGGAAGGTTGTATCTAAACTACACTTTAGACCCGTGAAACAACACCTGTTTTAAAATGGCTCATCTAACGCCTTACCAACCGGACCCCGAGCGTTACGTTTCGTACTATCGAGCACAAACGGGTAACGGCATCCCCGGATACGCAGGTGGAGGGGTTATGTACGGTGGTGGTTTTTTATCAGGGGTCGGCGGTTTGTTTAGAGGCTTGTATAGATTGGCTGTCCCGCTTATTAGGAGGGGGTTCAGTATAGCAAAACCGCACATGAAAGCTGCAGCAAAAAATATAGTGAGTGACGTCGTTAGCACAGCTCTAACTAAGTCATATAACAATGATGACGGTCAGAGTGGGCATGGTCTGATGGTGATGGGGCGTAGACGATTAAAACCGCCGGGGACCCGTATGAGACAGGGGCGTGGTCATGGCATAAAGAAAAGTAGGAGCATCACCAAAAAACGCTCAGTCGCAAAAATCAAAAGAAGAAATAGCGTGAAGCGTGTTAAAAGAACCACAAAATTAAAAAGACGAATCAATACTATATTCTAGCACGAAAAAAACAATAATAATAATAATAAAAAATTAAAAAATGTCTCTGCTACATTGCATGTCTGACGAGTGTGTCAAATCCGAACTGGATCTGTTTACCGTACCTTTGACACAAACAGCTATTGAGAAGAACACTTACATCGAATACCCCCCGATTTCAGCTATTTCTGATTTATCTCCGATTGAATTCTTCATAGCAGGGACGGGTGAAGATTACACAGATTTGAGCAACACATTATTATTTACTCGTATCAAAATAACCATGCCTGACGATACGGACTGTCCTGACGGGGCGCCAGTGACAGTTTTGAATTACGCTGGATCGACTATCTTCTCACAGGTTGATGTGTCTTTGGGGGACCGTCTAGTTTCACAACCGTCCAGCACCTACCCTTATAGATGCATTATCGAAACGCTCATTAATTATGGGAGAGACACGTTAGAAAGCAACTTTTCAGCAGGTCTCTTCTATTTGGATACGGCAGGCAGTATGGAATCGACGACTCCTGGGGCCGGGAACAATGGTCTGACGAAAAGAGCAGCCTTCACCAATGCCAGCAATGTGGTGGAGTTATTAGCACCGATACACTGTGATATGTTCTTTCAACCGAAACTATTATTGAATGGGGTTGATATCCGTATTCGCTTAACCAGAGCAAAAGACGCATTCTGTTTGATGAGCGGCGACGCAATCGCATATAAACTAAAAATTCTCTCAGCGTCCCTCTTTGTCAAGAGAGTCAGTGTGTCACCTGCTGTACGGTTGGGGCACGCACAAGCCCTTCTCACGGCCACAGCCAAATACCCCATAGACCGTGTCTGTGTGAAAAATTTCTCCATACCGGCAGGGGCGCGTGTCTCAAATCACGAGAATCTCTTCCTCGGTACTCTTCCAAAATCTATCATTTTAGCTATGACTGATAACTCTGCATTCACAGGGGCTTACGATAAAAACCCCTTTGCTTTTAAACACTTTAATTTAGAGTATCTCAGTCTCACCTCAGATGGAGTGTCGATACCCAACAGACCTTTTCAACCGCAATATAATTTAGGCAACGCCGTTAGGGAGTTTTACCAGCTGGTGTCTGCGACCGGCAGACATTTGAAGAATCAGCCGCTGGCCATAGACAGAGAGGATTTTCTCAACGGGTACACACTCTACGCTTTCAACCTTACCCCGGACGATGAGTGTAGTCATCATGTGTCACTAATTAGATCGGGAAATATTAGATTAGAAGTACGTTTTAGAGAGCCGCTCGAACACACCGTCAATCTTTTAATTTATGCAACCTACGATTCTCTTCTTGAGATATCAAACCGGAGGCAGGTGCTCGCTGAACACCACTGACAGGGGCTGAAATGAACACGGTACAGTTGACTGAAATCATGGATAACATCTGTGACATCAATTTTCTAGGTGTGTTTCCTAGCGATTACCTCCCCAAAACACCATTGGTAGATACACCGGTCCTGTTAATTTCTAATACAGATGCTTCGGGAGACCCGGGCCAGCATTGGCTTGCGATGTACGTAGGTCGAAACGGTGTCACGTGTTTCTTTGACAGCTTCGGCAACCCTCCAAATGCAGACTGTTTTCCTAGGTCTATTCAAGATTTTCTAAAAAATAATTCTACACAAGTTCATTATTCTACCAGACAAGTGCAAGATTATACTTCTGTTACCTGTGGACAGCATTGTGTTTTTTTTCTGTATCATATTTCTCGAGGTTTTGAGTATGAGAATATAATGAAATTTTACCATAATGATGATCTGTTAAAAAATGACTCCATGGTATCTCTTTTTGTGAAAAAATTAAAACCCCGTGTCTGTGATAGGAAACCATTCAAGTGTATACAGTGTGTACAGACTGGTAAAACATATCAGACGCATTAACTAGTGATGTATGCATATATGTATCGAATAAAATGACACGTAAACGAATGATGTGTTTCTCTCCTTTTTTATTCCTTTTTTATTTTTTATTTAACATCACAAAAGCAACAACACAATATACATCTTTTAAAATAAAAAATATGAATTTCATAGACTTATGAAATAGGATAAGTCACACACATTCGGTAAAATAGATAATAGATTTTTTTAAAATCCAGCCATTGCTTACTATCTAATTTAGAAGAATTAAATACATCTGCATCAGGGGTGTGCGATGGTGTTTTACGATGTCTTCGTTTTTTCAATGATTTCGACGGTGCATCTCCAAAGTTATCATCTGTTGTTTTTCTTTTAAACGATTCGATCATGTGTCTAACATGATGATTGGCTACAGTCGAATAAGGTATGTGCAGGTTGGCAAATGCCTCCAGAAATGCATGCCATCCCACTGGCCGCCTGTTATCACGCATCATCTGTGGTGACGTCACATTTTTCACCAGATCAAACACGTGAGACCCGGGGATGATTACCCCTTTATAAACAAACTCCCCGTTATCCGTCCATGAAGACAGGTGTTTGGCCTTGGACATTTTATCCATAATATATCTAGCATTTTTCAAACTTCTCTGTGGTACATTGTTTAATACTTCAGATACGATTGCATCGTCATGACCTTCGTCATCTCTATCTGATGCATGAGCGATCTCACTGGTCTCGGTCTCAACGGACGGATGTGTGAAGGTCAGCGTGCTACTCTCCTTATCATTGTGCTTCACCACACTAAGATATCGCTGTAAAGCATTGGTGTACAGTTTTGCCTTCTCGTACGTGTTCAGATCGTGTTTCTGCAATATCTCCCTAATAGTTGAATCCAGATGATCCTCCACAAGGTTATGGATATTTTCGCGAGGTGGTTGTGCAGTCCTTAGTCTGTCCAATTGATGCTTTGGCACTAGATAAATTTTTTCAGTATGCTCCATTCTCTTCAGATTTAGCTTCTAGTTATCAGACTAGATATGAAAGGTAAAGCTACTGTTAGAAGGGGTAGTATAAACCCTCCTTTTTGATTAATCATACGCCTCTTCCTGCTTATGTTGATCTTTTTATTAGCGACGTACTTTATCTCAGTCTTTCTCCTTTTTAAAGATCCATGTTGTTTCGCAGTTAGAGGGATCTTACCGTGAAGAATATTGAGAGCGACCTCGCAGAGTGCCAGTATAAGCTCGTCAGGTGCTGAATGGAGAATAGCGTTTCGCTGTCTAGGTGAGCTCTTGTATAATAACTTTAAAAGGTACAGATTTCTGGAAAGTCTCGAACTCATGTTAAACTCCTTTCTGGACGTAGACCGCCGGATAGTCAGACAGTAAATCTGTTCTGAGACGAAATCTTTCAGGTGTTTGCGGTTTATAATCTATCAGTAAATAGCTGTAAGGCCTCTCGGTTGCATCCTGGTACGCTTCGATGAAAAAACGTGTATTACCCGGAAACATCTGACGACCCAAAACACCGATCTGTTGCTTATCTCGAGGATTTTTAAATATTATTAAATAATTTGCGTTAAGCCCTATTGTTCTGGTAGATTTACCCTGGAAAAAAAGATTCTGCACCAATAATAAGCAACTAATCCCATTGTGATGTGTGTACTGCGTAAAAACCCTTTCGACTTCAGAACTGCACGCTGCTTGAGACATGACATCATCCAGGATTAAAAGAGATCTTTTATCGCGAGGAAATAAAGATTCGTCAGACAGCTTCTTAGGAATGTTTTCAATGAATTTAATATCAAAAGCATGCAACAATTCATCGTATAAAGGCTGCCAGGATGTATATATGTACACAAAATTATCAAACTTCACAGAACACATTCTGTCTGTGTTATACATTAGAGTCTTCACAAAAAAAGTCTTGCCACTATTACTGGGGCCGCTTATAACCCCTGAGAAAGGATGACTGAGTCTATGGTCAAAAACATCTGTTTCACACATATTCACAAATATTGTTAAAACCCGTAAGGCAGTGTTGTGTAGTCTGGTAGAAGGACACGCTTGTCATACACGATTCTGAAGGTCTTCACAACTGTTTTATTATGCAGTGTGAAGCGTGACTTATTGCGTGTGATGGTGTCCGTGCTAGCGAGCAGGTGCGCACTGACACCTGACGCAACATGTGATCGCACGAGCCCTATCAAACTCTCCAATGTGACTATCCGAGCATTCTTTGCATGAAGTGTTATCCCCTTTGCTTTTAGACACGTTAATCCGTTTTTAGTTGCAAAACCATAAGATTTTGGACCTGATGAAGAAAATACAATCAGATAGTCTGACGGTTCTAATTCGCTCGTGAGCTCCCCCAGATATGCACCTGTTTCGGGAATCCAATCCCCGCTTTTCGATACAAAAATAATACTGTCTGTATCTGAATAAAGGACTCTCTTATCTAATTTATCCAGAAGATTATAGAGTTCCAGTCGTACGTATGCTGTGGTGAACGCCCCGATAAACACATTAACATCACGAGTCGGGGAGGGGTCTTGCTGCGCGTAAGACCATTGGATTAAAGCCACGGAGTCAGATACAAAAGAGAAATGCTTTATTACATGCGCATTGCTAAAAAGACGTTGTGTGAACTCTTCAGGTTCTGTCAGAAGCTCTGCGGTGGGGAGATGACTGCGAAGCGAGAAGCGACCCCATAAAGTATTCATAATTAGCTTCGTTATGGATCTTTTTGCAGAATTGTGTGAAATATTAGAAATGTCCAGTTGAATCCCTTGTTTTTCAAGATAATCGTCGACATAAGACTGCTTGTCTTCGTCTGTCACCACGTGGGGGGGAAAGCCCGAGGCTTCCTGTTTGAATTTTAGAAATGTATTTACATAACCAGTGAACAAGGTGTCAGATGTCTGTTCAAAATGCCAGATTTCATCTATTTTCAACACCTCATATCCATGTTGAATAGCTCGCTGTAATTCGACGGATACCCACGAGCCTGTCATACACCTATCCTCATCTGTGTGACAGCACTGAGGGGTCTGAATCTGGTTCTCCGCGCACGCTCGGCACAAAGGAAACATCAGCTTACCACCGCATCTGTAAGGTAGTACCGGATGATACAGGTTGCGAGGAGGGAGGACGGTGGCTTTGACAAGCCCAAAATAATTCTCTATAGGTTCGAAATCCTTGAAAATTATTTTAGGATGTCCAATAGGATAAGTTTTACACGATTGCACGTACGGATACAAGGATGTGAAATCATAATAATCCATCCGCTCATCCTCGGCTGTTTTGTGGTATAGTTTGTACGCATTGGTACGGCCGCCATATAAACATTGACGAGGAACCAATCTCTCGGGTGCTTCGTAAGATTTCATAAAATCTATCACTGCCGGATCTGTTTGTTTTGCAGCCTCCCATTCGCACTCCCAGATAGAAATAACGCGCAAGGAATACACTTTACGAAGGGCTTCTAGTTTATCATCCGACTGTCTCCTGAGCGCTCCGAAAGACACCCTTGATAAGGGATTAATCTCTTCAGCTTTAAATCTGCAACAGTGTCCGTGAAAAAAACATCCCAAATACTCTAAAGCAGTTTTAATACCCTCATTGGATACATAAAATCCATCAGTATGGTAAGGACCAAACCTAACCTCACCGTTATTTAATGCGTGTTTTACGTCAGCGTTCTGTTTCATCTTGTGAAACTCCAACCATTGTATACTCGCGTTAGAGAAGGTTTTATACTGATTAATGTATGCGTGACTGTGTGTGAGAGCCAGAGTGTCACGTGTAAGGAAATTAGTTTTGAATACTTTCATGCAAGTTCCAGCGAGTGTTACTGATTTAAACGGATCAATGTTTGTACATTCGATGAACTCTTCACGATACTTTATAGATGCCTGGCGTAAAATAATCACATCGTTCCGACAGTAAAAAGCGAGCTCCTTTTTGAAGTCAAAAACCCCTGATACACCTGCGTACCAGTGATCAAATCTAACGCGCTCGACTTGACTCATGGTGTCATATCCGTAAGACGCTTTTGCCGGGTAAGGCCCCACGTAATTTGCATTCTCTAACCTATTGAAGTGATGGGGGAAAAAGCCCTTGTCACACACGTCTAGATTTAACGCAGCGGGTATTTTTGCTAATGACATAGGGATAAACTGAAAAGAATCGACAAATCTTTGTCTAAACACAGGATCGTACATGTATAATATACGACATCCTTGCATAATAATTTTCGGTGTTAAGCCTTCGTTTGTGAGGTGTTCCACCAGTATAAAATTGTCAAAGCCTGACGAGTTGTGTCCTATGAATGTAAAGCCTGCGTATTTGGTACGTCGAAAATGCTTAATCAGAAGTTCTACACATTCTGTGCCGCCTGCTTCAAACGTCTCACCATCGTGTGTCATCGCACATACATAATTAGCGGTATGTCTGCCATTTTCAAACATAGTTTCAAAATCGTAATAAATGTATTTTTTATCATGTGTCTCAGGCTTAAGGGGTTGAATATAGCATTCGTGGCTGCCATCATCAGGCAAGATCTCTTTGCAATGTACGCAACACTTTGGAGAGCAGATGTGGGTTTTTATCTTATCACCGCTTCTCACAACCCTATAAATAGAGTGACATTTTAAGCAGAAACGCAGGGTGTCACACTGCGATCTTTCATTAGGTACTCGTGATTTTTTATGCGCATTGTAGCAGAAATTATTGCTACAATATCTGAGACAATCTGGGCATTGTCTGGAGTTTGTAGCATGTGTTCGGCATTCGGCCGTATTGCATACTTTACATACATATTTGCACCTGTGCGTGCGTATATCGTTGTGTCCTTTGTTGCAGAATTGACAGACGTAGCTATTCCCTATAAAACCTTTCAAATTTTTTATTAGATGGTAATGACCCTCATGATTATACAAATGTACAGTCTTTGGATGAATTTCATCCATGTTTTTGTACACTGGTAGCGACCCTGAACAGTCTCGATGAAATACCACAATTTTTAGATCATATTTTCTTTCGAAAACAGCCAAATTGTGATACCCTATTTTATCATGTGGTTTGAAGCCACAACTTGTATGGATTTCGTACGCTGGTTTTTGTAATTGTTGATCGGTAAGCGACGGGTTAAGAAAATAGGCTAGACAAAAACTCAAACACATATTATTTTCGAAATTTGATGGGCTAAATAAATGCATTTTATTTCTCTCTACACTCTCACTGATCGCAAGAGTTGTAATTCTTCTGCGGCCCCCTCCAGCTCTATCCATGGCTACTGAGATCTGTAGTGATAGTGATGTGTCTGTACAGATCTCACTGTTACTCTGTGTTGCTTGCTCTAGTTGTTCGATAAATAACGACGGATCATGGTTATTCTCGGGTGTTAAAACGGTATTTATGGACGTGGGTAAACTTTCTCCAGACAATGCAATGTTGATATATCCTGTTTCACCGGCCATCAGTTGAGAAAAATCTACAATCTCATTTAAAATGTTATGCAGATGAATATTAAAAGCAGCTAAATCATTTGTGTCTATCTCGCTGAGATTGAGCGTTCTATTAATTTCTACCCCGTTGAAACGAGGTCTCGGGATAATAGTAAAATCACCCACGCGACCACCATCAGTAGCAAGACTGCGTATTTCTGTCTGGCTCAAACGCATCTCAGGGGTGTGCAGGTTCGCTCGCGCAGACACACCAGCACCTGTCGGAGCACTTTCATTATCACGCATCTCAGGGGTGTGCAGGTTCGCTCGTGCAGACACACCAGCACCTGTCTGTGCACTTTCATTATCGTCATGTACGGGTATTTCCCCCAAATTTTCCTGCTCTGCTATTATATTTCGCAATAGCTCAGTTGTGGTTAGGTCATCTGTGTTTATCATTCGTAGCTGTTCATTTATTAAAAGACGTAAGCTGTTAGTGTGACGTCTAGATCTTTCGGCTTCTTCGGCTTCAGAGTCTGAGTCTGTGCGCGCTCTTTTAGAAAGCATTCTGATATGTTTTATTTAAATCGTGTAAAACAGAACATGTGCGCTACTACCACATAAACAATAATGCCATTAACATGTAGACTACTGACAGCAAATCGTGACAGAAATACAATGATATCGTTAACTAGTCGCTACTACGTTTTAAAACAGATAAAATAACAGCCATATGAAACAAAATAACACAACTCGTTTGAATAAAAAAAAAATAAAAAAATCATCACCTTCTCATGAAGACTTCATGTAACTCCCGTAATAGTCTTTGAAGAATATTTAGCCTTTCTGAAAATAGTGACAATGCAATTGTCTGTAGCTGCAGGTCTTCCCTCGTCTGCGTAATTTCCCCGCGCAGTGCTAAAAGCTCACTGCGTAATTGGCGGTTTTCGTTCAAAGTCTGTTCGTGACAAACGCCAAAAAAATCAACAGCCGATCTTAAATCAGTCGTATGACAATTCTGCTGGTCTATCAGTCGGTGTAGAAGCGTGACAACCTCGCTTTGGGAATCGTACACGATGGCCTCGGTTTGTTGAAACGATAAAGGTTGATTAGCAACTTCTAAAATCCGTAAAAAATTCCGGTTGATGCTTCGGAGCATATCATGACCCAGGTTCTGAACATCACAGCACAAGTACGGGGGTCTGAAATACTCTGTAGAGTCCTCAGAAGTGTCGCTATCTGATGAATCCTGGTCAGATTCGAAGGCATCCAACATCGCATCCTGGGATTGTAAGAAAAACTCTAAACCCCTCTCGTCGTATTCTTGTGCTAGATGAAACATAATATTACATTATTATATGAATTATTTGTTAGACAAAACATAATGTAAGAAAAAAATAAAAAATAAAAATGTGACTCACCATTATCCGGAGAATTCACAACCGGTTCGTTTTCGTGATGGACCTCACCGTAATTTTGTACTAGATGAACCGTAATAATAATACGTTATTATATGAAATATTTGTTAGATATAATATGTAAAAAAAATAAAAAAAATAAAAAAAATGTAACTCACAAGCCACTGATTCGGGTCCGTGATATACCTCTAAAAAACGCTTTCTACATGGTGTTGATGTGGACGTAGGCATACATTGTGCCTCACAGCCTTGATCTGGAAAATAAAAACATTTCAATTATCATTTTAGGTTTTCTAGGAAATATAAAATATTTCTAGGAAATATAAAATAATTCTAGGAAATATAAAATATGATAAGGTAAAAACATCGCAGCTCACCATCGTATGGATATTCTAACTCTTCACCGTTGTCAGAATTATAGTCCCCATAAACTTCTCGAAGACGCTTAATTCCACGGCCGGAACCTCTGAGACCCTTCCGACCATCAGATCGTGTTACACCATCGCTGGATGAAGGCTCCTGATGTGTGTCCTCATCCGAAGTCGTATCGCTTTCGTGGGGCATGTGTGTCGATGCGCTGCTGGATAAGCCTGGTGTTCCCCAAGGCGTGACGTTATCGTACGACCCAGTAGACTCATCCAATGACGCGTTCGCTTCATCCACCAATACATCCCCTGAGCACTCTAGCATGTGACTAGGAATGGGTGATAATGTGTTTTCGAAGTTATTCACTTCTAGCGAATTTTCATTATAAGTAAGTAAAAAATCATCAGGTGAAACACCGTCTGGAAAGGACTCCACATCTAAAATCAGACAGGTGTATATTAACAACACTAATATTTTTCAATAAAATGTATAACGTTTTGGAAAATTTACTCACAAAGCTCGTTCAAAGCCTCCATCAAATCTTCGTCAAAATATGCACCCTCGGACCCCTCTGCTGCTTCATGTTTAAAAGGAGAGAAGAAAAAATAAAAAACAACAACAATAAACAAACAATATATACATACACCTCTAACACATTCATCGTGTTATAATATTTTTGTAAAAAACAAAAACAAACAAAACGAAATAGATTATATCCCTACCGTATTGATCTTCGGCCATGTTTTCCAGGATATCGGATCTGTAGACAATCTCGTACAGTGGATATCAAAACGAATGAGCTAGACTGACTTATTCGTGAGATCCCAAATTCAAAAAATACGTTTTTTTTTTTTTTTTTTTTTCTCAACCCCTAAGTAAAACGACCCCCGAAACACGTCTTTCTCGAAATGTGTCTTTCAACTCAGCATGCGATCTGATAGTTGATTTTACAACTAGAAAAACATATGGTGAATCTCACAACAGAGATTCTGATAAGCAACGTAATAAATAAAATAACCCCTGCTATAAAATAAAGCCACACTTCACCATAAAACTTCAAAAGAGCAAAATAAAAAAACAGACCCCCCCATGGTTAGCCTACATACATGCCATAGTGGGGGTCAGACATTATGGAGCCGATAGTTTGTGATAGTGTATGCGTCCGTGTGTGTGTGTGTGTGTGTGTGTGTGTGTGTGTGTGTGTGTGTGTGTGTGTGTGTGTGTGGGATGATGTGTGAAGTTTGCTGGCATCATTGCAGACAGACCTCCTGAACGATCAGTTTCGTGTTTTTTATCGTGCATCCCGGAGATGACACTTTGCGCTCTTTCACACATGTTTAAACACAAAACTGATTAAACTCATCTTTCCTCTTTCAACGTTTTGTACAAACGAATATTTGTCTGATGACATTTTTTTTTTTTTTTTCACTATAACACTTATAAGAAATACAATTTATACTTTTAACATTTATACACTGTTTTAAAACTGGTTTTGAATGTACAACGGACTCTGATAAAACACTGAACTTACCTCGTCAACCTTACGGTCAACCTTCTTAAAAAAGCTTTGAAAACACATTGTTTGAATGTTTTTCAACATTTTTGAACGTTTTACATTTTTAAAAACATAAAAACCACGGACGCACTTCAAATCCTCACAACCTAAGGGGAAGGGGTGGAGAGAGGAGGATGGGGAGGGCCGTGGAAAAAAACCACGGTCCAGTTGTTTATTTTAAAAATCATAAAACTCACCCCACAACCCTGAGAGAGGTGGAAAAAGGATGAGGAGGGGAGGGGGGCCAGTGGAAAAAAAAAAAACCCCCCGGTCCAGGTGTTCATTTTAAAAACCATAAAACACCCCCACACCCCTAAGAGATGGAAAAAGGAGGAGGGGGACCTGGGGGGAAAGAGGATGAGGAGGGGAGGGGGGGGCCAGTGGAAAAACCCCACGATCCAGGTGTCCATTTTAAAAACCATAAAACACCCCACACCCCTAAGAGATGCAAAAAGGAGGAGGAGGGGGGCCTGGGGGAAAGAGGAGGAGGAGGGGAGGGGGGGGGGCCAGTGGAAAAAAAACCCCCCGGTCCAGGTGTTCAAACCGGAAGTGGATGGGTGGGTAGCAAGGGGGCGTGGCTTGAGCGTGGGAACCATTTTATTGGGCAATAAAACTGTCAGTTTGATGGTTTGTGCCCTTATAACTCTCTCTTACGGAGCTTACGTCGGCTAAGGTGGACAGTTTAGCAACTTCTGTGCAACAACTCATCGCTGATGTTAAAACTCACGATGAACGACTATTCGCGATGGAGAAGGAAATGCGAGCTTTGAAGTCTGAAAATATGTTTCTGAGGGAAAATATAGCCGCGGCACAACGTTACAGTCGAAGATGGTCACTCAAAATGCATGGTTTGAAAGAATCTGATGGCGAAGACGTTAGACGGATAACTATCGATACTATTGCAAAAGTTGCTCCGAAAATACAAGTCCAACTTGATCGGGTGGTGGATGTAGTTCATCGTCTTGGTCGCAAATCTTCTCCGTCAAATGTGAATTCTAAGCGGGCCATCGTCATTCTCTTCTCGATGCGCATCTACCGTGACGAGATCTGGAGGGCTGCCAAAAACTCCAAGTTCTTACTGGATAACAACCTTCGCATCTCCGAATTACTGTCACCTGAAGATAAAGCAGCAAGAGAGAAACTGTGGCCAAGGGTGAAGAAGGCTCGGGAAGAAGGTAAAAGAGCCATGTTCCGCGGTCCGTTTGCTTACATTGAAGGGAAAAGAATCGACTCCAATGAATCATTTCTGAATAATAGCCTAAATTAAAAGATGATGCATCGAATGACTAAATATCCCTGACTGTTTCACAAAAGGTCTACTGGATGCTGCTTCCCCTGGTTCATAGTTAGATACGTTTTTTGCAACTTCAAGACTATAGGTCTTGAAGTGGTGCTTTGTAAAGTAAGCTTCATCGTTCTTTTTTCTTACTGATTTATTTACTTTGTTGTTGTTTTTTTTTAATGGATTTTAAGTTTTATTCTTTGAGCATAGCATCTTTGAATGTAAGGGGTATTCGCGAAAACACGAAGCGTAAGGCTTTATTTCTTTACTTTAAACGGAGTGATGCTGACATTATTTTCTGTCAGGAGACCCATTCTACGGACTTGGATGTGAAATTTTGGAAATCTCAATGGGGAAACTCAATCTATTTCGGTCATGGAACTTCACAGGAGTGCAGCAGGAGTTATGGTTTTGTTGCACCGATTTAAAGGAGACGTACTTAATTTTGTTGCAGATGAAAATGGAAGATGGATAGTCTTGACTGTTAAATTGGACAACACAACGTTTATACTTTGTAATGTTTACGGTCATAATTCCAGAGTGTTAAATAAGACCCTGTTTGCCAAAGTTTCTGATGTTGTTCAGTCTAAACTTAGTAATTTCCAGGCTCCATACGTTATATGTTCAGGTGATTTCAATGAATGCATGGATGATTTGATTGATAGATACCCTCCTCGTTCCTCTCAAGGTGCTGTTCAGTCCGGTGTGGCAGATCTTTGTGCCAACTTATTACTTGCTGATGCTTGGCGTTTCAATAACCCTGGAAAGTTAGAATATACATGGTCTAACAAAAACAAATCTTTGCAATCTAGAATCGACTTGTTTCTAATTACTGATTCAGCTTTACATCATGTTAAGGAAATTGTTCATAGTTATGCCCCATTAACCGACCATAAACTTATCTCTTTAACTCTTACAGGCTCAAAAAGGATTTCTAGCCTTAGAGGGTACTGGAAATTTAATAATAATCTTCTTAAAGATGATAACTTTAATGCTTGTGTTAAAAATATTGCCAAAGATAGTTTTGGAGGATTAAATGAAGGATTTAAAAATAAATGGGAGTTCTTTAAATATAATGTTAGAAAGATTGCAGTTAAACGCAGTAAAGAGTTAAAAAAAATAAACAAAAGGAAATAGAATTACTTGATAATTTGGGTACATTGGAACAGAAGAAAATTCTAACTAAAGAAGATGAAGTTGAATTAGCTAAAATTCAATCTCAACTAGATCTGATCTACCTTGATCTAGCTAAAGGAGCCTTTATTCGTTCAAGGGCAAAATGGCTGGAAGAGGGTGAAAAAAATACCAGCTATTTTTTCGCTCTAGAGAAAAGAAATCTTAAACGAAATACTTTATCAGCTCTAAATATTAATGGAAGCTCTTGTACAAACCCTAAACAAATATCTGATTCAGTTTTTTCTTTTTATAGTAATTTATATAACTCTAACTTTGATCTGCTTAATTGTACTAAATTCATTAATATAATTCATCAGAACATTCCTACTATTGATAAAGAACTTCATGATTTATGTGATTCAAACATAACTCGTCTTGAGGTTAAAGATGCCCTTTTTAAAATGAAAAAAAGGAAAGCACCTGGTATAGATGGGCTGACAGTAGAATTGTATTTACATTTTTGGGAACAAATTGAAAACCCTCTTTATAATATGTTAATTTAATGTATTAATAGTGGCGAAATGTCTGCTACCATGAAACAGGGAGTTATTTCGTTAATTGCCAAACCTGATAAAGACCCACATCTTTTAGAAAACTGGAGGCCGATCTCCCTTCTTACAGTTGATTATAAATTAATTACTTCAGTATTTGCTAACAGATTACAAAAAGGGTTAAATAAAATAATCAGTGAATATCAAACAGGCTTTCTAAAAGGTCGTCATATAACTAATAATATTAGACTAGTGCTTGACCTTTTGGACTATGCTGATAGTGTAGAAGATGGTGCTATCATTCTTTTTTTGGATTTTTTTAAGGCATTTGACACCGTTGAACACAAATTTTTATTTAAAACTATAGAACTTTTTGGTTTTGGAAACAATTTTCTAAATATTGTTAAGATGTTCTACACTGATATCACTAGCTCTGTGATTCTTAATACCTCCACCACTAAAAGATTCAATATTAATCGCGGAGTGCGTCAAGGTCGCCCAATCTCCCCTTTTTTATTTTTATTAGTAGTTGAATTATTATCAATCGGTATTATCAATAATGATCAAATCCAAGGTCTTAAAATTTTTGATAAGGTACTTAAGATATCCCAATTGGCAGATGACTCTACTTTGTTTTTAAAGAACGTGTCCTTTATTCCTCATGCTATTTCCTTCATCAATCTTTTTTCAAGGGCTTCTGGTTTAACGTTAAATTTATCTAAATGTGAAATCCTCCCTTTACACAATTTAAATGATAAACATATAATGAACATTCCAGTTAAATCAACATTCCAGTTAAATAAATTTTTGTTACAAAAAATTTTCATGAAAGGAAAAACCTAAATTTTTCTTCTAGATTAAAGAAGACAAAAGTAGTGTTAAATTGCTGGTTACAACGTGATCTTTCCATTTACGGTCGTGTCTTATTATCCAAAGCAGAAGGCTTATCTCGATTTGTTTATCCCGCTCTATCACTGCATGTTAAAGATTCTAACTGCAAAGATATTAATAATTTATTCTTCTCTTTTGTTTGGAAAAATAAATCCCAAGGACTTAAAAAAAGGGTTCTCACTATTACTAATAAGAAGGCTGAAGGAAGCCTGGAGATGCTTTATTTTGAGGATGTAAATAAGACCTTTAAGGTTAACTGGCTTAAGAGATGTCTGATCACCCCTAATTCTCTTTGGAACCATATTCCTCATAGTCTCTTTAATCAAATTGGTGGCTTGAAATTTCTGTTAACATGTGATTATAAAATTTCTAAAATCCCCCTCAAATTATCCAAATTTCATCAGCAAGCTCTTCTTGCTTGGAAAATTTGTTACTGTCACAATTTCTCTCCTCACACCTCTTTAATTTGGAATAATGGGAATATAACTGTTTCCAATAAATCCTTGTTTTTAACTAATTGGTTCAACAGAGACATTAATCATCTTATTAAAATGTTTGACTATTCTGGGAATCTTTTAACTTACGAACAATTCATGTCAACTTACAATTTTCCCGTACAGTTTAGAGAATTTAACTCAGTTATTAAAGCTATTCCTGTAACACTTCGTCAACTTGTCAAATGTCATATTTGTTACAATTCTTTATCTGTGACAAACCCAAATTTAATTTTAGAAGGTGTTGGTTTAAATTTAATAACAAACATATTTGTAATATTTTCCAAAAACAAAACAAAATATGTCCTAGAGGGAAATTTTTTTGGAACTCTAAGATTGAAAATATTGAATGGAGAAGAGCTTGGTTAATTCCCTTCAAATACTGTATTAATAACAAAATAAAAGAAATACACTACAAAATTCAACATACCATTTATCCTTCTAAATCTTTAATATCAAAATTTTCTGATATTGATGATATGTGCTGTTTTTGTAATAATGAGAAAGAGATACTGACTCACTTATTTTTTGACTGTAAAGTCGTGAACCAGTTTTGGACTGATTTGGCCGATTTTATATTTAATCTGATGAATATTAATTATTGCTTTACTTTAAAGGATGTTACCATGTATTATGAAAATAAAAGCAATAAGGATCTGGAATTTATTGTTAACCTTTTTATTTTATTAGCAAAATTTCACATACACAAACAAACATTTCTTAATTCATCTCCTGTGTTAAATTTGTTTTGTTCTGACTTTGATTGTTACATTTCTTCAATAAGACTGTTAAAAAACAAAAAATCTGTGAAATATTTAAAATGCTATGATACACTCTTCAATACCCCTGGTGTTTTGTAATATCCTTATTTGTTAAAATTGAATGTAAGCTATGCTTTCTTTATTTTATTTTTTTATTTTTGTCTTATCTGTTCATACTTTTGTTATTTGTACGTTAATTTTCTGCAATAAAAAAAAAAAAAATGCGAGTGATGCAACAGCCAATTGCAAGTTTGCCCATTTAAAGCATGAATTTATAAACATTATTTTAAACTCCGTTACACACACACATATATATATATATATATATCAGACTGTCATTTCATTAATAGATTGGTGTGCCAAGAGTGACATAGTCTTCACTTAGACTGAGTTAAGCAAGAGTCTTGTGACAAATTATAATAGGACATTATAGCCATAAAAAAGTACATTTGAAGGCACTTTTGTACTTTTACTCGAATGTTTAAAGGCAGCACTTGAGTAATATTTTACCTTGAGTATCTTTACTTTTACTCAAGTACATGGTATGTGTACTTTGTCCACCACTGATCTTTTCAATGTATTTGTCCCAAAAGCATACATTGAAAAAACATCCACGAGGACGAGGAGCCAGAATGAACTTTTTTGTTCTGAAAAAATGAGTTTTTATGAATGGCTTGCTCTAACCGTTGCTCTGGTCTTCGTCAACAACACGCGCTTACACCCCCTGCTGGTGAGATATACTAACAGCAGATGGAGATTATGCTCGGTAATACTGCTTTTCCTGCAGTTCCTGGTTGTCAATGTTGAATTTACTGTAGAATTTGAACCACTGAATTTGTGGAAGCGAATTTGCAAAGCGAAATAAAATGGAACGCAAATTGCCTGTTGAATATTATAGGTTGTATTTTTAAACAGTTTGAATATTTTGGTAGTGAAATATTAAAGGTGAAAATGGATTATTGAATTTTTAATAATGAAAATGTGTTTGAAATGTTTTGAATTTAAATATTCACAGCTTAAATATTCAACTATGCTGAATTTCAGCCCATAAAAATGCAAGCCCTAAAAATACAATGCATTAGAATGCAAGCATGGTTAATGCAATGGATATTTTTTCGAGTAGTGCAATTCAACAGGCTTTTTTGTTTCAAGAACATTTGGCATTATTTTACTTCCAAACTGTTAGTCTTGCAGCTGCAGCCCGGGACGTACGTACGTGCGTTTGTGTTTGTGTGTGAATGCGGGCCGAGCCTCGTGTCCCTTCTTTAAATGTCTCTCTATCGGCGGAGACTCTCGCTTACGGCCATACCACCCTGAACACGCCCGATCTCGTCCGATCTCGGAAGCTAAGCAGGGTCGGGCCTGGTTAGTACTTGGATGGGAGACCGCCTGGGAATACCAGGTGCTGTAAGCTTTTGCTTTATCAATTCACTAATACACTTCATGGCTCTCTCACGTTTCATCCTTTATCCTTTTCAATTCAATTGCTTCATTTATTAATCTTTCATCTTGCTTTCTCTCTGGCTTCTCTCTGCTTTCGGTGTGGTAAAGGACAGCTCAGCCTCGCCACTCTCTCTTTCTCCTCCAGGGGGCGATCGACAGGCTTTTCTCTCTCAGTCTACAAGCAACACACAACTCTGAACGGTTGTTCTTTTGTAAACCGCTCCTTTCCTCAGCTTCATTAAAGGGTTAGTTCACCCAAAAATGAAAATTAAGTCATTAATTACTCACCCCCATGCTGTACCAACCCCGTAAGACCTTCGTTCGTCTTCGGAACACAAATGAAGATATTTATGATTAAATCTGAGAGGTTTATGACTGCTACATAGGCTCCCTAAGGGAATGAAACTTGACGGCCCAGAGAGTCATTAAAGAAAATGTTTAAATATTCCATGTCACAACAGTGGCTCAACTATAAGTTTATCAAGCGACGAGAATACTTTTTGTGCGTAAATAAAACAAAAATAACGACTTTATTCGACTACTCCTTTTCTTCCTTGTAGGCCTGAAACGAAACTTCAAGAGATTTCCACGACGCACGCGCGAGAACTTAACTGAAGTAGTTGAAGGAGATCGCAATTCTCGCGCATGCGTCGTGGAAATCTCTTGAAGTCTCGTTTCAGGCCTACTAGGAAGAAAAGGAATAGTCGAATAAAGTCGTTATTTTTGTTTTATTTCCGCACAAAAAGTACTCTCGTCGCTTGATAAACTTATAGTTGAGCCACTGTTGTGACATGGAATATTTAAACATTTTCTTCATTGACTTTCTGGGACGTCAGGATTCATTCCCTTAGGGAGCCTATGGAGGAGTGATCCAGCTGTCACATTTAATAAAAAATATCTTCATTTGTGTTTCGAAGACGAACGAAGGTCTTACGGGGTTGGTACAGCATGGGGGTGAGTAATTAATGACTTAATTTTCATTTTTGGGTGAACTAACCCTTTAAGACCAGAGGTTCCCAAACTTTTTTTTTTGTCAGCTGAACGCTCAGATTTTAACTTAATAGTTCAATAATTCCACACCGCATGCATGGTTTTCTGACGTTGGGAAAGGTCACAAGAGGACATGCAGGTAAGC
This sequence comes from Tiaroga cobitis, assembly GCA_030578255.1. Classification (NCBI taxonomy): domain Eukaryota; kingdom Metazoa; phylum Chordata; class Actinopteri; order Cypriniformes; family Leuciscidae; genus Tiaroga; species Tiaroga cobitis. Next base: position 10,053,279 of record CM060592.1, read on the forward strand.
AGATGAAATATTGAGTCTTTTTTGTGTGTGTAAATGTTTTATTTTATTATGCATAAATATGGCTGTAAGTACATTGCCTATTGATATTATTATATTGTTTTAACTCTAATTATAAATATATATATAAATTACAACTGTCCTGTGACAGTTTTAGAAGTTTAGACAAATTAGAAGGCCCTCCCCCCCCTCTCTTTCCTACTCTACCTCTTCTTCTTTTTTCTTTCCCTCTGACTCTAAATCAACGCTTCACACTCTGTCCCAGTAGGGGGCGCAAACGCGGCAAAGCTGGTTTTCCAACCGCGATGAAATTCAAAAGAAGAAGAAGAGGAGTAGAGGAAGCGAGTCTGGATCGAGACGTTTTAATAATGCAGTGATTCGCATCGTTTTAAACTTGAAGAAGACTCAAAATGAGCGGGGAGAACTCCGGGTTTAACAACTCAAATATGTGTGATAATATTGTAATGATGGAGTATATTAAAGTAGAGATTGTGGACATGAGTGATCCAGAACAATGCAGCGTGAAAGATGAAGATACTGATGAACAAAGAGGTTGGTGTCTGTTTTCATCAAATCATCACACGCTTCTTTACCTTTCTCGGCTGTAGAAAGAAGATCTGAGGTGCTGTTGTTAAATAATCTCAGCTCAGGGGTGTTAACGTTAACGTTACTTGTGCTGGAGATCTACTTTCTTGCAAAGTTCAGCTCCACCCCTTATTAAATACAGCTGGACCAGCTAACCAAGATCTTCTGGAACACTTGCTAATTATATATATTGAATTTATATATTTAATATATTGAAATATTTGGGCATTTAAAACGTAATTACTTTATAGGTGATTTTGAATACATGGAGGGTAGGGTGCAAATGCGTATTCATATACATATAAGCTAAGCTATCAGGCTAATTGGGTATCTTATGTTACGCTGGTATGTAAGTTAAACTAACTAATACAGACATTAATGGTCATTATAACGTTGTTCAAACTGAATTTATCATAGCTATTAAAAGTATTTTGAGTCAATGGGATGCTTGGGGTCCTAACAGAGACCCTATTTCGAAGGGGGACCAAAACAGCTTGTCGAATTAGAAAAAATGTAGTCCCGACCTCGTGCCAACACTACATCAAGAAAAAAAAAGATATGTTGTTGCAAGAGCAACGGGAAGTTATTGTGATGAAAGAATGAGGCACGTGACTTTTTTTTTTAATTGTCGTGCACTGATAAATCATTTATAATAAGTACTGCAATATTTCATTAAAAAAAAACAACAACAAAAAAACATAATTTGTTATGTTGAATGCAGGATGCCTTTAAGTTGTCTGGGATTACTGCGCGTTCTGGTGTCTGTTGAAAAGTAGGGGTGGGCATTGGGCAATACTGTAAAATTTGGTATAGATCCGATCCGACTTTTTACTTACTTTTAAAAGCAAAGCTCGAAATTTAATCTGTGCTACTTCAACATTTTTCACGACCACTAAAAGATTTTGTGATTTGTGCTCTTATGTGCCTGTAATTTTATAATGTGTAGTATATGTTAAAACCCAGGATACATTTTAAGCCAAATAAAAAAATATTTTTATTACTGTAATAAGCTGAACTGGCAAACATGATCTTTGCACCAAATTATTAATGGAGTATAGTAATAATAACAGATTAAGATCAGAAAAACAGAATAATAATAATATACAAATAATGATAGACTAAAACAATAATATAATAACAAAACATAATTTCTCCCTTTCCCAGTACTACTACTCTGGTTTTTAAAATAATGAACAATATGCACAAAACTATTACTGAACAAATGTTTTAAAACTTCTTTTTAGCTACTTTAGTTCAGTGTTTTGTTAAGGCATGGTAATAGAACAAAAAATATACCCTTTCATTACACTTCTCTGCCTTTGTTTATAAACAAAGTTTGTGGAAAAACAAAGTAAGTAAAGTGCAAATAACTAAATAATAATAATAATAATAATAATAAAAAACTACTACAAACCTTTATAATTCTCAATCTTTGGTTTTTAACCCCAAATCCCTCTTGTGTCCAAGGAAATGGTCCCTAAGACCCCTTTAATGCCCTGTCACCCTGTTACTACTGAGTTAAAAGGTTTTTGTTCAGAAATAATAACATGTTTACATTTTTCCCTTTTTGCAAAAAATTGCACTTCTTTTTAAAGCCCTGCACGGGCCTCAAATCTAGGCCCGACCCGTGTCCGAGACGCTCAGGCCCTGGCCCGACCCGTGTCCGAGACGCTCAGGCCCTGACCCGACCCGTGTCCGAGACGCTCAGGCCCTGGCCCGACCCGTGTCCGGGACGCTCAGGCCCTGGCCCGACCCGTGTCCGGGACGCTCAGGCCCTGGCCCGACCCGTGTCCGGGACGCTCAGGCCCTGGCCCGACCCGTGTCCGGGACGCTCAGGCCCTGGCCCGACCCGTGTCCGGGACGCTCAGGCCCTGGCCCGACCCGTGTCCGGGACGCTCAGGCCCTGGCCCGACCCGTGTCCGACAGCTCATCAGAATTCTCAGCCCGAGTCCGACTGAAGCCTGTTTTTTTCCCCATTACACAGCCTGCCCTATACTACTGTTGCAGCCATTAAAAAAATAGTTCAATTTTATTTTTAATGGCAAAGTAGCCTAGTTGTTTCTTTTTATTTCTTTATTAAGTTAATTTAGACAAATGTTCAGAGCAATTTTTGTTTATTAAAGTTTTTTTTTTTTTAAATGACGATCAAGCGGCCGACAGCGAGTTAAACATGTTTGATCAATTTAGCCTCTCAACACTTTACTTGGCAACAATACAATCCATAGATATAAAACACTTCAAGCATATCACAGAGAAAGTTAGTTTAAACGTTTATTTTCAACCACAGTAAAACGAGATTTTTGATAAGCTGAGGCAGGCTGCTCTGCTGTGTGAAAATTGGCCCTAAGCCCGGCCTGAGGGGCGTAAATAAGTCGGGGCCCGTCGGGCTCGGGCTGAAATGCTGGGCTTTACTTCTTCTCTGGCTTACTAACTGTCCTGCCTTCGAAAAAATCCTTCCTGCAGGAACATATGAAGCAGTGACTCCCAGGTGTTTCTTGGCGAGCTTGCTAAGACAGAGGAATGTTGGGTCATTCATTTCCCCCCAAAGTAGTGGGTCTTGATCCCGTGGAATTGGCTTTTCTTCTGAGTACCGGCACATTTCAATTCAGATGCTGCTGGGATGCAAGGACTTGGGAGTCAAACTTTTGGCGCTTTTCCACTACACAGTACCAGCTCGCCTCGGCTCGGCTCGACTCGGCTTTGTTTGCTTTTCCACTGTGTAAAAGTTGTACCTGTACCTGCTTTCGGGTACTTTTTTCCGTACCACCTCCGGCGAGGTTCTAAGCGAGCTAAGGCGATACTAAAATGTGACGTGAAAACAATGCCGACTGCTGATTGGTCACAGAGAATCTGCGTCATCATTGCATGCGCCAGATGGAGTATCCAGAATAAATAACCCCGCCATTTTTAAATAGTTTGGCCAGAGATAGTTACTAAACTTACTACTATTATTATGGCAATTCGGAAGAATACGCCGTGGTCAAACGAGGAGGTGCAGACATTCCTTTGTTTGGTTGCAGAAAAGAGGATCCAGCGAGAGCTTGATAGGGCAACGAGGAACGAAATGCGTCGCTATGACGACCGGGTACTATTTGTGGCGGTACTTTCTGCAATGGAAAACGGAGCGAAAAGCGAGCCGAGTCGAGGCGAGCCAAGGCGAGTCGAGTCGAGTCGAGCTGGTACTGGTAATGGAAAAGCGCCATTTGACTGTATCCCACCTAGGGATGGGTATCGTTAAGGTTCTGGAGCTAACGGTATTACTACTCTTACCGATACCGCTTATCGATCCGGTACTTTAACTGTATTCTTATCGGTTCTTTTTGTTATATATAAAAAAAGGGAAAAATAGTTAGAACATAATTAATATTGCTTTATATTTTGAAATGTAAAATAAATACTAATAGCAAAATAAAAAGCAATGCTTTAACAAAAAAAACATGTTATGCAGAAGAGTGCAGGGTTTTGTGTTTTATCTACAGAAGACATAGGACACCAAAAACAAAGTACAAATGCATGGTCAAACAAAAAAAGTATACAATTAAACCAATACACAATTCATAGACCCAGTGCTTTAATTTCAGTAATGTCGACATTACTGTGCAGGTGGGCTAAAAACACATCTAATTTAAAATAACACTGCATAGTTTATCATAGAAGCCAAAATTGTTCATTCAAGAGTTGCAACTGATTTTCTCTTTGCATTTTGTTGTTTGATTCACATTAATGGGGCAATCATCAGCAGGTTTATTAGACTGCTGCCTCTTTAAGACCAAATGCAGATCTAATCATTATTACACATCATATTTTCTCCCAACTATTTACGCCCATTTAAGACATACACTGTATTTAAGTGAATAAACTGTTTAAGTGAATCTCCAAGACAGTCATTTTTACACATTTTTTGTGTATATTTGATTGTTTAGACGCGCACAGGAAGCCCAAAGTGTAACGTTACGTTGCTTGTCTCGTTGTGGTGTTTCGGTGCGCGCGCCGCCTTTGGAACAGCGTCTTTTTTGGTGCTTTTAATAGCTTTCTATTATCAAACGCGTCCCGCAGTTTAGCAACAGTAGAGACTGCCTTTTACAACAATCACAGATCGTGCTGATTCTTTCTGACGTTACGTTTGGGTTTTAAGGAGAAATGATAGCGCACCGCTGTGAAGGAAAGGAAGTTGCGCTAGACAGAATGCGGCTTTAGTTTTTTATGGTTTTACCTCAAATATCTTATTTTTTATAATCATTGGAAGCCAAAATCGAAATCTAAAACAAAATTAGTTTAATATCAAAGAGCTAAAGTGACCTCATCGTCACTCATTAAGCGGCTGTTTTGTTGTGCGCGCCGTGGCTCCGCAGCTCTCTCTCTTTAGCAAAAATGCATCACAGCCAAAAGTTCAATATTATTATATAGAAGTGGCTGGCGAGATTAAATTAGCAAGATAATGCATGTATAGTAATAATAAAAAGCACGTGTACTTTCTTCATTTCTCCAGTACCGACAGCAGAACCGATAACGTCCGAGCTTATCGATCCAACGGTCTTTCAAAATTCAGCACCGGGGCCCGTTTAATACCGGGTTTTGGTACCCATCCCTAATCCCACCTTTTGCTGCAGAGGAGCTTGAGGTAGTTGCAGTAGCCATTGGTGAGGCAGAGCTGGTGGCCGAGCCTGAGCTTGATTCAGGAGCTGATATGAAGAGGCTGAGATCTGGTTCATTAACTGAATTTCAGTGACGAGCCGTCCTTTCAGAGATTCAACATTTGCCATGTCGCGGAACCCAAGGTTTTAAAATCTGGCATCCAGGTAGGCACTGGTTTAAATGGGTTATAAAAAGTTTCGATATCTCTGAAACGACGCTGGCATTGTGCTGACATCTCAGCAGCCAAATCGGTACTGAAATTTGAAAAAACTGAGCGCTGTTGAGCGGGATCGTAAACACCTCTGATTGGCCATTGTGTTCACGTGCTCATCGTACATGTCTGTGATTGGCTACATGTTGTAAATCTACATCATGACGCTCTTCACCGAGCGCTTGCACAGATACACATGGGAGCGTTTGAAAACAGGCGTTTATCGGCGGACCAGTTTCCACTGATAGACGCCTACTTGTTCTTTTTAAACGCTCCAGCTCCCGTTTTTTCAAACACTTCCGTGCGTTGATCATTGTAGCCAATCACAGACATATCCGATGAGCACATGAACACAATGGCCAATCAGAAGTGTTTACGATTCCGCTCAAAGCGTCACAATTTAAAACTTTCGGTACCGAAGTCTGTACTTTTTGGACAACTCTACTTGCTCCCTTGGCACTTATGAGATGCAGTTGATCTCAGAATTGGTGACACCTGGGGAATCACTTTTGAAACTGAAACTCTCTTGTTACTTCTTCAAATGGTTTCAGGGCATCAATGGAGAAACTGACTGTGGACCAATCTTCCTCACTGAAGCACAGGGAGGTCTTTCAACTGATTGTATCAGTTTGTTCCTGAACTTCTTTGAGCTTCTCTGCTGCTCTTGTGCTGTGGTGATAGAAAGCTACAACAGCACTGCATCTCTGCTGGATGTGAAGGAGATCAGGGAGCGCCTCAATGGAGTCTTTTAACACTAAATTTAGGATGTGTGCAAAACATGGATAATGTGCCTAACCTGCTTTGTGCACAGCAGCAACACTATTGGCATCATTATCTGTGATAACAGCCTAAACTTTGTCTGTTATGCCCCATTCATCAGTGACTCTTTTTAATTCTGAGCAAATGCTGTCCTGAAAAACGACGGGTTTCTAGGACATATGCTTGCCAGTTCTCATCAATAATGAGAGTTAAATAAGCCTCTGTGGCTCTTGATATCCACATGTCTGTTGTGAGTACAACACTGTTTGCACCATCTAGAGATTCTTCTCACTCTTGAGCGGCACTCATTCATATTTTCCCTTCCATTAAAATTTTTCCTACTACACACGATCCATGATTACAAAATTCCTAAAACCCTCAGAGAGAGAGGTTGCAGGTCTTTTGCAATCATTTCAGCAAGGCTCCTTGTAATATCCATAGTTCTTGGGGAAATCATCTAGGTGAAATAACTAAATAATTTAATCTAGCCATAAGCCTATCTACATGTAGTTTAAAATCCTATAGTGTCCTTTTCACGGGTAACACAAAAGGAATATTCAGCCATTTTATTTTTTCAGGTTTGAGGTAAATTGGCTATATTTTTAAATTCCAGTGAAATTATTAATTTAGATAACATGTTTCAGTGGGCTAAATATATATAATTCTATGTCTGAATATATGATCTATATTTAATCAGTCTGCTAAAGTAACAAATATGATGATCAATTCAGGGTGAATTACACTTTGAAAATGAACATTAATGCTGAAGATCAGGTTTTTTCAGCTCGGAGTTCGCTTTTTCGTGTGCTTTGATTTAATATAAATTATTGGTGTTGCCATGGTAGCGAATTGCTTTTCTACATACATCACAGTGAAATGACTCCACACGACACTCCTCTTTCTTTTCTTTTCTTTCATGATGCCAACCGTATATATACCTATGATGCCTGTGAAACTGATGTGAAAGGAGAGGTGTATGAGAAAAAGTACATTGTTACAACACAATTATTAGCTTCAGTAGTAAATAAATTAAATCAGTATTCAAAAAATAACTTAGTATCAATATTTTTATTTGAGGATCGATACTTCAGGATCAATCCGCCCACCCCTATTGGAAAGGGCAGATGTATCGAAATGTAATGATAACCTCAAAGTTTTCAGATCTCTGGACCTTTATAAGATCAAAATCAGACAAGTGACAGAAGACAGAAGGTTGTAAAAGATGAAACATGAAACTGTTTGTCGCATGATTCCCAGTTATATTCGTTGAGCACTTTTACATGCACATTTGTTTGCTGATAACTTATTGAAATAACCTGTTGTCCGGGTTTACATGCAAACCCATTTATTAACAGGGTTCCCGCGGATCCTTAAAGGGACACTAAGTAACTTTTTAGGTAATTTATAATCTAAAATCAATATTTTTATTCATAAATATGTCCTCAATGGTGCACAAATACCTCTGCCAATTATCTGATTTATCCTCGTAAACAAAGAATTTATTATATTTATATACATGGGACGGGTAAGTCCACGGAGGCTTCCATGTAGTTCCGCCATCTTGAAAAACTATAATAGCAGAGAGGGACAAAAAGTACTAGGCCAACGCGTTTCCACAACACGTTTTCATTCAGAGCCGGCGTGACGTGACTGAACGCAGCAGAAGCGGAGGAGCAGAGCAGTGAGAGGCGCTTGTCACTGCCCCGGCAAGTTTAAAAGGCTGCATTGCAAATCCTCGTCGCCAGAAAAGTCCAAAATAGATCGTAAAAGTAAACATGACCGGAGATTACAAAAAACACAAGTTAATGTCGGGATAGCTTTTTCCAGGTGGATAGAGCTAATGCAGGAGAAAGATTTCAAAAGAGACGCACGCTGAAGTCCTGCTTTCTTCTCGACAGGCAAGTCAATGTTACAGTCTTAATTACAAGCTTTTTTCATTGTTTGGTTGTGTACTTTATTTTATAGACAGATGAACATGTATAGTTAAAAGTTGATGATGATATCTAACAATGCACGTAGGCTACTTCAGAAAATATAACGAATAAAGAAGGCATAACTACTAATTACAATAGTTCATGTTTTTGACACTCATTATTTCATACTGTAACATTCGTTTGTTCGTTGTGTCAATTTGAAGTTTGTTTGAAATAACAAACCTGTTCACCTGAAGGAAAACTCGACGAAGTGCTATTAGAAGACATCCTGTCATAGCCGGTACATAACGGCTACCGTAGATGCAACACGCATTTGAAAACGCGAGGCGCTGGAGAGCACAATTCGTTTGAATGCAAAATACAATTTCACCGCTAGATGGGAGTAATTCTTACTTAGTGTCCCTTTAAAAAAGTCTTAAATTAGATTTTTTAAATATAAGGCCATAAAAAGTCTTAAAAAGTCTTATTTTTACTTATGAAAGGTCTTAAATTTTAGATGACACTTCGACTTAGACATATCTAAATGTTTTCCAAATTAAAACTATCTAATTAGCGTAGTATTATTTTTTATTATTCTGTCTTTGTGGATTTGCTTGTTCACGTGACAATTCGCATCACATTCGCGGCAGAATAACGTCCGTCTCCTGCACGCGAGAGAGGAGAGAAGAAGAAAGTTGGCAATGTCAGTTCAGTCGTAAGTTCATTCTTTATGTCCTTAGGCGTGTGCGATGTGTATTGTCTATAATGATATTGTAATCATTGTTTTAACGATGTATGAGGCACTGTGAGCTGACATCGGATTTGTCTCTCGTGCTTTCACTGCGTGATGTGTCAGTGCAGTTGTAGGCCTATGTCCCCAAATTAGTTTTTGTCTTATATCTATATCATATTCTGTTCTTATATTAGAATATCACATCAGTAAGAGTGCCCTTTTCCCGTGCACAAGTGTGATATATTTATGTTATACAATAGTTAAATTAAAAATAAATTAACATGAGTTACTTTTTAGACACCATATTGTCAATATTGTTTGTTTTCCCTTTATTTCGCCGACTAGAATTTCAAAATGAAACCGTAGCAGAGTCTTAATGCAACAGACAGCGATGATTTTTTGACTGAAATCCACGTTTTGAACGAGTCATTTTAACGATTCAATGAACAATCACTTGTTTCTTTCCCGAATGAATCAGCCGTTTGAACAAATCGGTTGAATGAATGAATCCCTCAACTCCATAGACAGTATGCTCAACTCGCTTACGGTATTAGGACAGTGACTTGCCGCCGCCTACTGGCGGTTTTAGTTTCATGTTTAAAGTACCCTTTAATTAAAACGTTAAAATTAGAAATCATTTCATATTTAAATATTGAATATTGATTTTAAAAAAACTCTCATAGCTTTATTTATGCAATTGTAAATGGAGTGTAAATATTAATGCCACTTCTGATGCCGCTTCTGTGTGACCTCTGCACTGCAAAGATGGATTTTGATTGAATGATTTAATTTGACTGGTAACGGTGGTACTGTATAATTATTGTGTAATTAAGTATTATTGTATAAATAAGTATAATTACTGTACAATTTAATTTGAATAATTTGAATGTTAGTAGGCTATTTGACATAAAAGGTGATGCATAACTCTAAATAAGGTTAGAAAAAATGTCCACATATAGGTGAAAATGCCCCTGGAAATCAATTTAAGGTGGCAAATATTGCACATTAATTAATCATTTCTGTCACTACTGTGAACTGACCACTGCATAGAATATGAAAAATATGAATATCTTCGTGAGTCTGCTGTCAACAACAGGCCTAAACCAGCCAATGCACCAGCACAAAAACACAATCAGTAAAATATCATCTAATTATTATCAACAAAACGTTTAAATTATCGAGATATATTTTTGTCAATATTGCACACCCCTAATGTACGGTATTAATTTTGATTTCTTCAGGTCTTAAAAGGTCTTAAAAAGCCTTAAATTTGACTTTAAAAAGTGTGCAGGAACCCTGATTAATAAATCAGTTTATTTCCCGTTAGTGACATCAAAATGGCATTATGACTTTTGCGTAAACATACACGCCACTTTCAAGTCAAGTGGCGTGTTATCTATATGCATTTTGAGCTATCCGCGTGTATGCGAGCAGACACGTGCACACATAGACATCAAAAGGGGCTTGAGCACCTGCCCTTTTTATTCCTGGAGAGAAAGTGCCCTTTTTTTCTGGGGTGCTTTTTTTTTATTTTTGAAAAATAATTTATATTCCTGTTTGAGCACAGCTTCCCTGTCAAACAAATATATTTATTGAATAGTGTATCTAAATATCAGGTCAGGCCGATCTGAAGCGCCGATCAGTCTGCTCTAGTGAGCTCGCGCTGCGCTGCCCTTTGGACTTTGAGCCGAGCGGATAAACAGTCCGTGAGGCGCGCGCGGTTCAAATGAGTTTCGTTCCGCTTTTGGCACATAAACATTATCAAACATTTATCGAACTCGATATCGAGTATTGACTCGATATTGACTCGAACTTGATATCGTTTTATCGAGAAAAATTATATCGCGATAATGAATGAATGAGCATATCAATTTAAGACGTGGCTAATAGTGATGCGCGGGTCATCTCACAACCCACGGACCCCGCGGGTAACCCGTGGGTCGTGTTGGGACGGGCAGGAAATTGTCACTTTATTTGCGGGGCGGGTTTTTAAAAGCAACATTTAAAAAAAAAAATCCATTAGGTTGCGTGCAATTTCCAGCCTATATTAAATATTTGGGAATATTTATTTTCAGATTTTATTAGGTTCTTTGATAAGGTTACAATATGAATGCCGTAGAAACGTAACTTGTGTGATTTCCCCAAACCTTTGGCGTCACGTGACACGTCACGAAAGCGGCGCGCCAAGCAGCTCCCGCCGCCAGCCACGACAACAAGAGCGGAGAAATAAAAGTAAAGAGGGAAGACGAGGTGCGGGAGAAATTGAGGTCGGGAATTCACATAATTAAAAGAAAAAAAGGACAGGCTGCTAAATCTAATGTTTGGGACCGGTTCTCAGAAATAGTTGCAGCAGGAGACAGTATCGGCTACGTGAAGTGCAACTCGTGTGAAAAATATACAAACAGGAGAGCCACAAAACGGGCATTTCCACTTTTCCAACATGTCAAGACATATTTGTTGGGGGTCTTACTGTGCGTTCACACCGGACGCGAATAGCGCGTCAAATTCGCGCCTACCGCGTCTAGTTTGACGCTTGACCACTTTGTGTTAATTCGCGCGTCGGTTTCACGCGTAAAAACAAAAGTTTGAAGCGAAATTTCGGAATCGAAACCCGTTGGCGGCCATCTTTTTTATGTTGACCGAGCATTCATCGAGAGAGTCACCGCTCTGTATTTGCTCTGGAGAGCAGAACAGCGGCGTGGGGATCATATTTGTGTCCACCGGACCCTTCGGAGGCGAACCGTTTGGCGAGTTTCACATTTGCTCGCTCCAGGAGCTGCGCCTGGATGACGGCCGTTGTCAGCGGTACTTCCGCCTGTCCCGCGCCCAGCTTGATGACTGTTGTCCCGCATCGGAGCGAGGATCACCTAATCTGTCATTTATTTTTGTTTTGATGATAAATAGAGCCAGCCTCCAAAAGTTATTAACCTGTCCTATGATTTTTACTCTCTTACGTCCAGACAACTTATGCACATATATGTTGGTTGTCTTTACATCATAATATTTCATATAATCTAGATATGGAATAAATAACATTCAATACAAAATGAACATGTCTAGTATATTGAAATAAAGTTTTAAGTGATAAAATATTTGCTTTGTTGTGCATTAGAACCACACGCAGGCATTTAGTCATATTACAAAATAATTTATTGAGGCATCCAGGCACTTCACCACGTGACAGCAGCAAGCAGCTAAGCTCCTGATTGGTTAACGCGGCGCGAATTGACGCCAAAGTTCAGATTTTTCAACTCGGGCGGTAGGCGCGAATTCGCGTCAAACGCGTGAATGCACAAATAGCACTAACTAATTCATTCGCGCGTAACGCCCTTAACGCGCCAGACGCTCAATTCGCGTCTACCGCGCCGCGCTCTACGCCTCATGAGTGATTAGTGATTCCGCGTGCATGTACACGCCGTTAAATGTCAGAGCGAAACGAAGCAAAATGTAGATCTACATCTGGGGAGCGATATTTTTTTTCCTAGGATGGTAGGGGAAGACTCATAAATGGTATTAACCCCAATGACGGGTAGGTTTAGGGTTGGGGTAGGTCATATATTTATATATATAGTAGGGCTGTCAAACGATTAAAATATTTAATCGCGATTAATCGCAATTATTTTTTATCTATTCTAAATGTCTCTTGATTTTCTTTTTGTCCCATTATTTTGTCTCATTTTAATGCTCTCAACATGGAAAAGTGGATCGGCTTGCTTTGTGCAAATGTTTTTTATTGAAAACAACATTGACATTTACTGTTCAATTTCACACTAACATTCTCACTTGGAGCAAATAATCTCTCAATGTAACACTGTCCATTAATAAAAGGGTGAAAGAAATACTGACGAGGTCCTGATATTGACGAGGGGGCGGAGGATTCGCATCAGCTGTGTGTGTGTGTGTGTGTGTGTGTGTGTGTGTGTGTGTGTGTGTGTGCTTGGCCATCAAGTGGTATTTCAGACTGGATGCGCTGCGATGATGATAGCTCAGTTCACAACGACAAACACACAGATCACTTTGGTCGTGTCAATGGAACCATTTGGCAACTTTTTAAAAGTAAACTTTCCATTCAGAATCTTATTGGCATCCATTTCGGCGTCTCGCGCTCGTCATCCACTCAAAGCGTAACGTTAACCAACTATTTGGCCGGCTCGCAAGCCCAAAACAAGTATGTGCGGCGCGCCTGTTGTTTTGTTTCCGGTCTAACTAGATCCGCTTGCGCTCTGGTCGACGAAGCAACAAAACATCCTCGCGTGGCGCAAGCCATTGAAATGAATGGGTTTCATAGCGCAGCGCCGCGTCCTGTTGTAACAGCATGTGAAAAAAAACTACAAAGTTTGCTAGGCCAAAAAGACCGTTAATCGCGCGATAAAAAAAATTGACGCCGTTAAAATGGGTTTGCGTTAACGCCGTTAATAACACGTTTCACTGACAGCCCTAATATATAGTAATGTAACGATAAGACAACGGCGTTGATAAACACGCTGAAAAGCGATAATGCGTGTTGATAGCACGCCAAAAAGCGAGCTCATTTGCTTCGGTCAACTGGCGCTGAATGTCCTGCAACACGACGAACTTCTCCTTTTCAATGTTCACCAACTCTTCGCTACACCGACATGGTAAGATTGTGGAGCGACGCCATGATGTAGTGTAGCGAAGTGCTGGCGAAGGCGTGTGTACGGGAGGTGGTGGCGTAGTGCATCCTTCCGGCTCAGTGCTTCCAGGTAAGGAGAGTGCTGCAGGTGGCTAGGTGTCTGGGGAGCATGGCACATTGGGGGGTGGCGATGACCTGGAACATGAGGCCTGTTCAGCGTCACCTCTTCTAACATCTCCCATGATCGCCAGCAAGGTTATTTTAGTAAATGAAAACTGAAACTAAGACCAAATCTATTGGTCAAAAATAGTGGTCGACCGATATAAGTTTTTCTGATTGGCCGATGTGTTGGAAGCAGGACTTTTATTTTGACGGGCGGCGCTGAGAACACCAGCACCTGAGAGAACGCAGCGCCTGATCACACAGCGCTCACTCACATTCTCCGTCATCATTAGTTTACGATCTCTGTCAGTCATCTAATACTTTGTTAGACAGAACCGGAGGCTACAGAACTAGCAATCAAAGAAAGTAAATGGTATGCGAAAAAGTAATGCGTTTGCTTTTATATTATTTGTAACCGAAAAGGCAAACAATCAGGCTTCATTTACCATCAACATTCAGCAAATGCGCATCTACATAATTTAAACAAATCTCTGAATATCTAATAGACATTTAATTTCACAAACCTTGCAGATTTATTCGAATCCAGCTGTGATATCTTGTGAAATGTGCATGTGTAGCCTGCATAAACGTGTTCCTGCAAGTGACGGTCCGTGTGAAGTGAGTGAATGCAAACAGAAGATCAGCTTCACAGGAGACTCGATCGAAAAACTTTAAATCCTTCATTTTAAATATGCTGTGCAATATCCAGTGTCCCACTGTCATATTCATGTCGTTTTCACTGTGTGCTGTATGTAAAATTAGCGTTACCTTGTCAAAGTAAAAAAAAGTCTTTATTTAAAAAAATATGATTATCAGTGCGCATGAAATTACCAGATTACCAGTGCCCTCAGTGTTTACTTCCTTTTATTCACATATTCATACATTTTTAAACAACTACTTTATTTGCGAAAAATACTGTAATAGGATTGCAGATTCAAGAAGTTGCCATCTAAAGTATAGGGCCTAAGCATGTTTATTTTAAAGATTTTTAAATATTTATTAAATGTATCTAATTTATTGAATATTGATTTATATAAATATATATGTGTGTGTATATATATATATATATATATTAGGCCATCGGCCACCCTGCTCTCTAAGATATCGGCATCGGCCATCAAAAAACCCATATCGGTCGACCACTAATTATTTGTACAAAACATTTACTGCTAATAATATTATTATCCTTATGGAGACATTTCCCTGCAATGTAGGCTATGAAATACCAGGACACGTCACACAACACACACACACACACTCACACTCCCTCACTCTGGTTAAGAAATAACATTTTCTTGTATACCTTTAAGTTCCATTTGGTGCTTTGTTCAATCTCAAACCATTATTTTATTTTTATTATTAAGATGTCTGCACAAGAGTTAATTGTAATCTCTGCAAACATTAAACTTAAATTAAACTTCTTGGTTTGGTCCTTCTCTTAATGTGCTGTTAGGGGTTGCACCGAACTGGTCCCCGCACCTGTCCTCGCCCGGTCTCTATGGCCAGCAGAACCTCTCACCTTAACCTGGCTTGAAAAATCATGCCTTTTTTCCTGACGTCCTGCCAGGACCTTGCTGTGCCTGATCCGGAGGCAGCCATCTTCCTTGCTATCTCGCTCCATAGCTCTTTTTTGTTGCTGTTGCACAAGTTATTCCGAAAGCTGGAAAACAGTGTCACCTTGTGCAAGCTCACCACGTCCAGTAAACCTTCAAGTTCCTCTGACGAGAAGCTTGGTGCCCTTTTTTTTTTACGTTGCTTCCCCACCATGTTCTGTATCTAACTCTCTTTCTGTTCATTTTAGATAGGTTGCTTTTTATTGAAAACATTAACCAATGGCAATCAATACCGAATTAAACAGAAGTAACTGCAGCTGCTTGCCAATCAATTCTGATTGTAAAGGACCTTACCATTATATAAAAGTGTATTACATCATTTTTAGAAGTCGTTAAACCCATGTCAAGAAACGGCACAATGGGATAAGGAGGGTTGATGATTAGCGAGGGATACCCGGTTCGTCTACCCGTCACAACATATCTTGTGAATATATTACTGACAATTTGATAATTTAATTAATAGTCTATATTTTACTGATAACTTAAACTGTTAAAATAAATGTTACTGGAATAATTTGAGGAATGTTTCATTTGCATAGAACGTGTTGTCTGTCTTAACGCCGCAATGCACCTTCGCGTGAAGTGGAAAATCGATTCCTGAGCAATCGATGCCAACTAATTCAGCACCTTCACTTGGGACAGCGCCTTTGTAACGTCGAACGTAAGAGGCAGCGTGTTAAGAAGCTTCCTAAGGGACACTTCGGGGAACACACTTAGGAACATGAACAACTTTGGTAAGATATATCTTTCGAGTCTTAGCGCGCTAAGAGTGAGCGTTATCGGGGAACCGGGCCCAGATGTGACATGTTGACTTCTGTTGTTTACATTTGACTTCATGTTGTTTACCCTTTTTTTTTTTTTTTTTTTTTTTTTTTTACTATGTCCATTTTAGTCCTGGTGGAGGTGAAAGAGGAAAGTCAAGAACTGACTGAAGTGGAGTGGAAACATCAGCATCAGGAACCTCATTTTGTAAGTGGAGAAAATAAAGGTAACCTTAACGATCACATCAGAATTCACTCTGGAGAGAAGCCGTTCACATGCCACGAGTGTGCAAAGAGTTTCACATGTAAGAAACAGCTCAGCGATCACATGAGGGTTCACACCGGAGAGAAGCTGTTCGTGTGCCGTTACTGTGGTAAGAGTTTCAGTCACAACGGCCACCTTAAGGATCACATTAGATGTCACACCGGAGAACGCCCTTACCGATGTGACCAGTGTGGCAAGAGCTTCACTCAAAGAGGACACCTTACCGATCACGTCAGAATCCACACCGCAGAGAAGCCGTTCACATGCCTGCAGTGTGGGAAGAGTTTCATTCAAAAAGGCCATTTGAAGAGTCACCTAAGAGTTCACACCGGAGAGAAGCCGTTCACCTGTCAGCAGTGCGGGAAGAGCTTCACAAACCAAGGAAACCTCATGAGTCACACCAAACTCCACTCTGGAGAGAAGCTACACCACTGCTCTCAGTGCGGCAAGAGTTTCTCCGGGGCAGCGCTGCTCAAGAAACACCTGCTGTATCACTTCGGAGAAAGGCCCTTCAGCTGTGAGCAGTGCAGCCAGACTTTTTTCTTCGCATCGCAGCTAAAGAGACACCTGAAAGTTCACGGGAATGAGCGGCCCTACACCTGTTCTTTCTGTGACAAGAGCTTTGTGTGGTTCCACAATTTAAAAGACCACTACAAAACTCATACTGGTATGAAAGATCATGTGTGCTTTGAGTGTGGGAAGGCCTTTAGCAGAGCCAACTACTTGGAGCAACACCAAAACACTCATACTGGATTATCACCGTACAAGTGTTCGTACTGCGATAAGAGTTTTAAGGTTTCGGGATCCCTGAAAGCACATGAACGAATCCATACTGGAGAGAATCTGTTTCACTGCCTGACGTGTGGCAAGAGCTTCACTCATTCAGGACACATGAAAGACCACGAGAGGGTTCATACCGGAGAGAAACCCTACAAATGCCCGCAGTGTGGCAAGTGTTTCGCCACATCAAGTAATCTACAGATGCATAAAAAACAGCATTGTCCAAAGTTGTTACAGTGAGAAAAGTTCATCCTCAGGTCCAAACACTTCCATGTTTCGATGTTTTTTTTTGTTTTGTTTTTAGAGCCCTGTGATTTCTGTGATGCGAAATACATGGAGAGAGTCTAGGAATCGAGTTATAAAAATGAAATGTATCATATAACATGGAATTTCTAAGAATATGGGAAATTTTGGATGAATAAATCAGAAGTATTGCTGTACACTTCGCCAGTGTCTGTGAATATCGTATCACAAAAAGACTGCTACTGAAATCTGCATGTTCCGCGTGTCTCTGTGTGAATGAACGCATTCAGTTTCTTGAAAAATATTTTTTAAAATGTTAAATGGTTAAAGCTGCAGCATCATGAATCCATTTTCCAAACTGTGTTTTTGTCTTATCCTGAATCACTACGGTACCCCTATAGTAAGTGTTTATATTGGGACTATTTTAGACTGGTCCAGTACCCGCGTGACTCGTCATTGACTTAAACAGAGAGAAGTAGATCCGGCTACAATGTTCTTCCACAAGACGCATGCAGTTCTGTTTATTAACCACTGGAGCACCAAAAGTTACGGACTGCAGCTTTAAAGTCTTATAAATTTAATTGATTAGACATGCTTTTGCTTTATTAAAATTTATTAAAACCATTAATCATGAATTGATTTTAAAATTATAAGAGTTTTACAACTTCAGTTAGTAAGAAAGAGGAAATCATTGCGCTCTACTGAATCAGGTTGCTTCGATCCATGTAAATTGCAGTAATTTCAAGAAAAAATGGAAAGATCAGCACTCCACTTTTTTTTTTCTTGACAATAACTTCAGTTATTGGACATGATTACTAAGGTTTAATTTAACTATTGAAATGGAATCCAAAACAATTAAAATAGAGAAACATTTTTAATTTGTAAACAAATTTCAGCTGATTTTATAGGGTGCTATTATTGTAGAAATGTTAGTAAATTGTTCAAGTTTTATAAATTCAATGAATTAGAAATGTTTCTTAATTATTAATTTGATTAAACCATTAAAGCAGAATCCAGATAAACAAAAGCGGAAAACCAATTTGGGAAAAAATTAAACCGAAATCGGGAAAAAGCTAAATGTTATCATAGGGTCCTGAAAAAAGTTTTTGTGAACCTTTTAATAAATTAAGTTTTATGACTTCAATTAAGATGATTTCTAAAATTTAACAACCATTAAAACAGAATCCAGACAAATTACAGCGAAAAAAAATTGGTTTGATTCAATATTGTCTATTGTACCTTTTTTTTTTTTTTTTTTTTTTAATTAATTTTTTTTTTTTATTAAATTGGTATAAAGTTTTATGTATTCAATTGATTAGACATGCTTTTTGATTATTAATTTAACCATTAAAGCGGAATCCATATATTAACTAATTTTGGAAAACATAATTTTGAAAATAACTAAAATGATTTCATAGGACCCTAAAAATTTATTTTTTGTTAACCTTTTAATAGATTGAATTATGGGATCATTTTCATTTTTGGGTAACTACACTCAACCTCAAGCCATCCTAGGTGTAAATGATTCTCCTGTAATATATATATATATATATATATATATATATATATATATATATATATATATATAAGGGGTGTAACGGTTCGCAAAATTCACGGTTCGGTTCGATACAATACAGTGGTGTCACGGTTCGGTACATTTTCGATACAGCAAAAAGAAAGAAATGCCAGAGAAATTTCCTATTTATTAAAAGAAAAAATATCTTTAAATAAGTTTGAGTTTTCCTACATCTTGAGACTTTCAGGTTTATAAATGGGAGTAATCTTTGAAGGATGAAAAAATAATGTTTTGGTCATCACATTATAAATAACATTTAAATATAGGCCTATATTTATATATATATAATATTTAGATAATATTTGAGTTTTGAAGTGCTGGAAAAAGATGTGTGAAGTACTTGAAAGCATTTCACTATTCCAGCCAAACTTCCATGGTTACAGATAGTGTTACTATATTAAATCCATGGTGAATGTTGCTGATCTGTGGACTTAAAGGGTTAGTTCACCCAAAAATGAAAATTAAGTCATTAATTACTCACCCCCATGCTGTACCAACCCCGTAAGACCTTCGTTCATCTTCGGAACACAAATGAAGATATTTTTGATTAAATCTGAGAGCTGGATCACTGCTACATAGGCTGCCTAAGGGTCTGAAACTTGACGGTCCAGAAAGTCATTAAAGAAAATGTTTAAATATTCCATGTGCCTACAGTGGCTTAATTATAAGTTTATCAAGCGACGAGACTACTTTTTGTGCGGAAAAACAAACAAAAATAACGACTTTATTCGACTATTCCTTTTCTTCCTTGTGGGCCTGAAACGAGACTTCAAGAGATTTCCACGACGCATGCGCGAGAACTGTGATGAGGACGTTCTTCTTCGACTCCTTCTTGTTACCGGCTGCTCACCGCTTACAAGTATTACCGCCACCTACAGTATAAGATGACGTGTTGGAAGCGCAAAACTTTCTGTTTACAAGCAGAGGAAGACGCGCGCTGTACATATGCTTTTCAATTCGACACTTAATGTGCTGTAGGTCTCGCTATATTATATGCAATGGTTAAAAAGTGTGCATTTCCAGGATGTCCGAATCGTGAGAAACCAACCAGAGTACGTAAAAGTGCTTCAATGTTGCAAAATGAACGGCTTACCTTTTTCAATCTCCCATTTAATGATCTTGAGCGACTGAAGCTATGGCTGCTGGCTATTCAGCGGGATGTTAATTTACCACTGAAAGTCGTCAAACATATGAGGTTGTGCAGTGAACATTTTACACCTGACGACTTCAAGCCAGTTGACAAAAACAGTCGACGATTACTGAAATCAACTGCTGTGGTTGGTTATACAGAACAACAATGGTTATACAGAACAACAATGTAAGTGTAAGCGGCATGTGGTGTTTGTTAAAATAACAATAACTTAACTTTATATTAGTTATGTTAAGTTTGTTTACACGTATATATATAGCTTCAGTCGCTCAAGATCATTAAATGGGAGATTGAAAAAGGTAAGCCGTTCATTTTGCAACATTGAAGCACTTTTACGTACTCTGGTTGGTTTCTCACGATTCGGACATCCTGGAAATGCACACTTTTTAACCATTGCATATAATATAGCGAGACCTACAGCACATTAAGTGTCGAATTGAAAAGCGTATGTACAGCGCGTGTCTTCCTCTGCTTGTAAACAGAAAGTTTTGCGCTTCCAACACGTCATCTTATACGGTAGGTGGCGGTAATACTTCTAAGCGGTGAGCAGCCGGTAACAAGGAGTCGAAGAAGAACGTCCTCATCACAGTTCTCGCGCTTGCGTCGTGGAAATCTCTTGAAGTCTCGTTTCAGGCCCACAAGGAAGAAAAGGAATAGTCGAATAAAGTCGTTATTTTTGTTTGTTTTTCCGCACAAAAAGTATTCTCGTCGCTTGATAAACTTATAATTGAGCCACTGTAGGCACATGGAATATTTCAACATTTTCTTTAATGACTTTCTGGACCGTCAAGTTTCAGACCCTTAGGGAGCCTATGTAGCAGTCATAAACCTCTCAGATTTAATCATAAATATCTTCATTTGTGTTCCGAAGACGAACGAAGGCCTTACGGGGTTGGTACAGCATGGGGGTGAGTAATTAATGACTTAATTTTCATTTTTGGGTGAACTAACCCTTTAAAGCCTATAATAACTAGATCATTCACGGCACAGATGTTGCTGGTCCGAACTGTTAAACGGTCCGTGAAGCACAATATAACGAGTAGTAGTGGGATGCGTGGGATTTCCCCCTTTCTGGTCAAAGTATCCCTGCTTCTGCTTAATTATTGTTATCCCCGGGTGGGGATACATTTATCCCCCCCTCAAAGTGATCAGTGCTACTACACTAGTGGCGAGACGGATCACAAAACTTATCACGGATCCGTGATTTGATTAAAGTCAATTTTATTTTAAAATGCGCTCCTTCGGCTGGCTCTGGTATAGCGGCCGCAGCCTCTCTGTAATCACCTCTCTGCAGACTTGCTCAATGTCCCGCCCACGGCACGATCTGATTGGTTACTCCTCACGAGTAATAGCCTATCAACACTTGCGAGACTGGGGAGTGGAGCTGTGTGTCGGAGGCTTTTAGAGCGGCGCGGTAGACGCGAATTGACACAGATAATGCATCTGTCTTTTCTATCATTTCACTGTAGCTCAGCATCGCGATGTAACGTTAACGTTGTTACTTTAACAGCAGTACAACCATTTCTACTGTGACGGTTTAACTTTGCAATCATTTCGTGGTTCAGCAGACTGATAGAAGTAGCCTAGCCTAAACTAATGGCGCTTTTCCATTACCAGTACCAGCTCGACTCGACTCGGCTCGCTTTTCGCTCCGTTTTCCATTGCAGAAAGTACCGCCACAAATAGTACCCGGTCGTCATAGCGACGCCTTTCGTTCCTCGTTGCCCCATCAAGCTCTCGCTGGATCCTCTCTTCGGCAACCAAACAAAGGAAAGTCTGCACCTCCTCGTTTGACCACGGCGTATTCTTCCGAGTTGCCATAATAATAGTAGTAAGTTTAGTAACTCTGGCCAAACTATTTAAAAATGGCGGGGTTATTTATTCTGGATACTCCATCTGGCGCGTGCAATGATGACGCAGATTCTCTGTGACCAATCAGCAGTCGGCATTGTTTTCACGTCACATTTTAGTATCGCCTTAACTCGCTTAGAACCTCGCCGGAGGTGGTACGGAAAAAAGTACCCGAAAGCAGGTACAGGTACAACTTTTACACAGTGGAAAAGCAAACAAAGGCGAGTCGAGCAGAGTCGAGCCGAGCCGAGGTAAGCTGGTACTGTGTAGTGGAAAAGCGCCATAACATCCATATACATCGCCATATACATCGCGATGTAACGTTAACGTTGTTACTTTAACAGCAGTACAACTGTTTCTACTGTGACGGTTTAACTTTGCAATCATTTCGTGGTTCAGCAGACTGATAGAAGTAGCCTAGCCTAAACTAAGTAGCCTAAAGCGCTGTAATGTGAACTGTCAGTGCGATAGAACAATACAATCCGAAATGGACCACCCACTGGAAAGCTGCGGATTTTCCCACAGGAAAGCAGAAAAAGACTGTTTTCCTAGTATGATGCAAAGGCCTACAGTATAGCCTATTTATGTTTAAGTGGACACTACGTTGTGCCATTTAATTTTGCCATTCATAAATAAGTGTTTTGACATGTCAAGCCGAGTGGCACTATAATTCTTGCGTGTTTTTTCGTTGTGTGTGATCACAGTTCATATAAGCTATTAGAGTAAATATATTGCGTTAGGCTACTTCATCATGAGTTAATAAGAAAAAAGATTTTACAATTCCTGCAAATGCAGTGATGAAGTTCATGTTCTCATGATTTATTTTTATGAATAGAACTTTTTCAAAACATCCCCCCCCCCCCTCTGTTTTTTTCACAAATCGCACCCTATTTGTATATATATATATATATATATATATATATATATTACCCTGGCTCTTGCAAGCTTTATAATGGGAGTGAATATATAGATATTTTGAAGCCCAAAAAAGCGCATCCATCCATCCTAAAAGTAATCCTGAAATTGTGAAAAAAATAATTGAATTTGTGAAAAATTAACTGATTTTACAGGGCTCTAGTTTTTTGTTTGTCTTTCAGTAAAATGTTTTTTTATGATTTCTGATGAAGTGTTCAATACTCCTATCCGGGTCCGTTGTTCTCAATTTCATGTTTTTCTGATCAAAATAGGGAACATGTTTCACTGTGACAAGTTTTGCACACTACTGCTACCATTTGAAGCGTTCTCCTCATAACCACTGCTGTGTGTGAAACAGGCCTCGTGTTCATGGACATCGGGACTTGGCCCGTTTTATCTTTGTGTTTGTCTTTTCGTTTATGAACCTTGCTTTTTTTTTTTTACTGAATTCTGATTTAGTTGTCTTTGACTGCCTCTTTAATAAACTGATGCATATGATTTCCTATGAATGTCGTCTGGTGTTGCTGTGTGAATCAGGAGTGTCCGTCCTGCTGCAGCGGATATGAGTTCAGCTAGTTAGTCGCTAGTAAATCTGCATGGCTATAACAAAGGTGAGAAAAGACTATTACAAATATGTTTTGAAAAATATTTTATTTAAAAAAACTGCTATAAATGAGTTTATAATTGGTCAGTTATTAATATATGATCAATTTGTGTGAAATACTTAATGAATATTTAAGTGATTTAAATTGATTTGTCATAGTTTTAAATTTAATATTTCTGTGGTACTGGAACAGTAATGCAGCAACAAAATTGAAACATTTTGAAAAAGTAATTAATAGAAATAAAAAACACAAAGTGCTAAAATTTGAAGAATCACCATGATGAAGATGTAGTCATTTATTTTAATAATAAACAGTTAAAGGTTGAAAGATAAGGGTGTAGATATATTCTCACATTACATTGATCAATCAGAATCCCTGCAACCCTGTTGGCAAGTTATTTGAAAAACTAATAGATGGATCTTTAATTTTTTAAAACAAGAACTGGACTTACGTTACTGAACGGACAATATTGCTCTACTATTTAACCACAACCGTTGTGTCATGTTTTTCCTCATGTGCTAGACAACAAAGGCCCCTGTATTTAGTCTTATTATGCCACAGTCTGAAACGACAGTATATGGTGTTTTGACTTTATACAATATACTGTATACTTTAAGCAAATCTAGGTGTAAAGTATTTGTAGGTTCGTGTGGGAGTGAAGGGGAATAAGAAGTCAGTTACAATGCAGGCTAAAGAAAAGTTGGACTAGATATTCAAATATCACATTGCAAATCTGAAATGATAAATAAAACTACATAAGGGCATTTATTCTTGAAGAAAATATCTCAAGACTAAGTTTGGGGCATGCAGGAACCTTGCTCACTGCATTAAGACTGTAAGAAGCTCATCTGACAATTTACAGAAACTTATTACAGAAAATAAAGGTGCCACAGTATCTTCAGTTGCTAGTGTATCATTTATATATATATATAATTTAAATGGGGATGACATATGAATGTGATCAACTTTTTGATAAAGGCAATTAAAATAAGAAATCAAGCATTCAAAACATAAGAATACACCAAAGAAATCAATGGAAAACACACTAGATGTGGAGTTTGACATAAATGAACTAAAGGCAATTCATGAATGTAAAAATACAGCACCGGGAGAAGACCAAATTTGTTCTATCATGTTCAAACATATTTCAATAGAAACACGTGAAAACATACTTAAACTATTTAATAGAATATGGAAAGAAGGAAAGATACCAATAAACTAGAAAAATGCACTTGTACTTCCAATAATAAAGCCTGGAAAAGATCTAACAAACGCTAAACGTTATAGACCTTAGAACCAGCTCTAACATCCTAGCTCTAACATCCAATTCAGGAAAACTGATGGAAAAAATGATATAGTCTATAGACTATCATTTCATCTTGAACATAATAACATGATTAGTCAATATCAGTGTGGTTTTAGAAAGGGAAGATCAACAATGGACGCATTAACAACATTTAGTAATGAAATAGAAAAGGCATTTGTCCTAAAAGAGAATATGATAACAGGACACTTCGACATTGAAAAAGCTTATGATACAGTGTGGAAAGAATAATTATTAATCAAGTTACAAAAAATGGGGATACAAGTAAGGATGTTTAACTGGATACAGCAGTTTTTTACTAAGAGATCATTTAAAGTTAAGGTGGGAAATTAAGTGTCAGAATCATACAAAATAGATTGTGGAGTACTGCAGGGAAGCGTAATTAGTCCAATACATTTTAACGGATATTTCTAATGGAATAGAATTAGGAATTGGAGCTGCTTTATACGCAGATGATGGTACATTATGGAAAAGGGGAAGAAATATCAAATATATAACAGAAGTTCTTCAAAAAGCAATAACAGAGGTGAAAAGATGGTCCATAACGCGAGGTTTTAAGTTATCTGTTAGTAAATCAAACTGTATGGTTTTCTCAAGAAAAAATATTCCTGAAAACATCAAACTATTTTTGTATGGGAATCCATTAGAAAGAGTGTCGGTATTTAAGTATTTAGGATTATGCTTTAATAGCATGGAGAACACATAAATATGAAATAAAACAATATTTGATGAGGACTTAATCAGGATGTGGATGGGGTGCAGATAAAACAACAATGATTAATATACACTCACCTAAAGGATTATTAGGAACACCATACTAATACTGTGTTTGACCCCCTTTCGCTTTCAGAACTGCCTTAATTCTACGTGGCATTGATTCACCAAGGTGCTGAAAGCATTCTTTAGAACTGTTGGCCCATATTGATAGGATAGCATCTTGCAGTTGATGGAGATTTGTGGGATGCACATCCAGGGCACGAAGCTCCCGTTCCACCACATCCCAAAGATGCTCTATTGGGTTGAGATCTGGTGACTGTGGGGGCCATTTTAGTACAGTGAACTCATTGTCACGTTCAAGAAACCAATTTGAAATGATTCAAGCTTTGGGACATGGTGCATTATCCTGCTGGAAGTAGCCATCAGAGGATGGGTACATGGTGGCCATAAAGGGATGGACATGGTCAGAAACAATGCTCAGGTAGGCCGTGGCATTTAAAGGAGAACTCCGGCGCAAAATGAACCTTTGGTCTAATTACACATTGTTACCTAGTCAACCGTTATCTGAGATTTGTTTTAATGATTATCGAATGTAAATAGTTTTATCTCTAAAAACAGTTTAGCCTATAAAGCTAGTATAACGCTAGTATATTGGGCATAGAGTAATGACAAATAAAAATCGCTTGTTAATACCACTAACAAGGCTCAAAATAGCCCCACACTAACACGGTAGCATAATGAGGGTCCCTACCTTCAAACCGAAGCATTGAGAACTTTGTCAGTGTCCAGACAGTTTAATAAGAACATATTTTATACATACAGTCAACTTCGCGTATACAGACAGGAGCCATCTTTGAAATACAATCTTTACCAGTCGATCTACGAACGCCGATCCAAGCCTGCTGTTCGCGCTCACCTTATCACTCGTTCACATTCTCACCAGCGCACATGGATCGGCGTTCGTAGATCGACTGGTAAAGACTGAATTTCAAAGATGGCTCCTGTCTGTATACGCGAAGTTGACTGTATGTTTAAAATATCTTCTTATTAAACTGTCTGGACACTGACAAAGTTCTCAATGCTTCGGTTTGAAGGTAGGGACCCTCATTATGCTACCGTGTTAGTGTGGGGCTATTTTGAGCCTTGTTAGTGGTATTAACAAGCGATTTTTATTTGTCATTACTCTATGCCCAATATACTAGCGTTATACTAGCTTTATAGGCTAAACTGTTTTTAGAGATAAAACTATTTACATTCGATAATCATGAAAACAAATCTCAGATAACGGTTGACTAGGTAACAATGTGTAATTAGACCAAAGGTTCATTTTGCGCCGGAGTTCTCCTTTAAACGATGCCCAATTGTCACTAAGGGGCCAAAAGTGTGCCAAGAAAACATCCCCCACACCATTACACCACCACCACCAGCCTGAACAGTGGTAACAAGGCATGATGGATCCATGTTCTCATTCTGTTTACGCCAAATTCTGACTCTACCATCTGAATGTCTCAACAGAAATCGAGACTCGTCAGACCAGGCAACATTTTTCCAGTCTTCAACTGTCCAATTTTGGTGAGCTCTTGCAAATTGTAGCCTCTTTTTCCTATTTGTAGTGGAGATGAGTGGTACCCGGTGGGGTCTTCTGCTGTTGTAGCCCATCCGCCTCAAGGTTGTGTGTGTTGTGGCTTCACAAATGCTTTGACTGAAATAACCACTCGTTACAACCGAGGTATGCAGCAAAGTTGCTCTTCTATCAGCTTGAATCAGTCGGCCCATTCTCCTCTGACCTCTAGCATCAACAAGGCATTTTCGCCCACAAGACTGCCACATACTGGATGTTTTTCCCTTTTCACACCATTCTCTGTAAACCCTAGAAATGGTTGTGTGTGAAAATCCCAGTAACTGAGCAGATTGTGAAATACTCAGACCGGCCCGTCTGGCACCAACAACCATGCCACACTCAAAATTGCTTAAATCACCTTTCTTTCCCATTCTGACATTCAGTTTGGAGTTCAGGAGATTGTCTTGACCAGGACCACACCCCTAAATGCATTGAAGCAACTTCCATTTGCATTAATGAGAAATTGAACAGGTGTTCCTAATAATCCTTTAGGTGAGTGTATAGAGGTATGCTAAGACCCATTTTAGAATATGGTTGTACAATATACAGAGCAGCAGCTAAATCAAACCTGAAAAAAATTGGGTATAATTACAGGCTAAAGCTTTAAGAGTATGTAAAAGAACACTTCGACATATCGGCAGTGAGCCAAGTCCGTCTATCTCGTTTAGTTTTTGATTTGATTGTTACCCAGCAGCTGTCTGGCTCATTTTTTTAATTTGGCCGTATGAATAATTCACAAAAAGATTACCGATTGTTTCCAACGCCAATTGTTGCACAATAAAGTATAAAAATAGATTTAATTTCGCTAGCTGATCACAAACGTTGGACGGAGTGAGATCCAATCAAAGCTTGTGTTGTTACCTTGTTGAATTGATTTGGCCAATCACGTTATTCATTCTAATGCCATGAGTCTACAACCCAACCTGGAGAGACCGGTGCCCGGTTGCATAAAGCACCTTAAGTGTAATTTTCCCTTAAGGTCGCCCTTATGTTTCCCTTAAACCTAAGGGTGTTGCATAAAAATACCCTTAAGTGTTACTTAACGTTTTTTTTTAAGTGAAACGTCATAAACACTTACAATTTCCCTTAAATGCTGTTTTTTCACTTAAGTAAGCGTTAAGTGTTGCATAAAACCCCTTAAGGGTAATTTCCCTAAGTATAACTTAAGGTTTGGAAATCGTAACCTTAAGAGTAACGCGGACAAAAATAAGATGACATGGCTGAATTTATGGAACCAGCTGAAGATCATACGGAATAGGGAGAACCCTTTGGACCAATTTAGCGATGAAAAATTGTTGCAAGAATACCGATTTGATCGACGCGCAATATTTGACATAGCTATCAAACTAGACGGCTGTCTATCTGTCATTACACGCGACTCGCATGTAAACTATCACAACGTTAAGTCAGTGCGCGCACGGAGAGCGTGTGGCCGACCCGTGCAGAAAAAGATTCACAGGAGAACGAGCTGATTCTGTGTTTTAAAAGGAATCATGACAGAAGAAAACAGGTATGCTATGGAAATATACTCAGCTGTATTTCGAGACACAGAGCCAGAAATGCATTCACAAAACCTAAACAAATGCCAAACCATGAGACGGTGAACAACACAAACTGCCGCCACTTTCGGAGCTAACGCTGTGTTGCGTGATAGCGTCACTGGACTGACACGTGATATTCCGACATGTTAGTGTTTTGCGTATCTATGGCAACAACAGACTTTTATAACGTGAATCCAGGATCGCTGTCGTGAAACACTTAAATGTTTCCCTTACCTAAGAGAACCGTTTAAGATATTATATGAAACCCCCTTAAGTTATTCTCTTAGGTAAGGGTAAATCACCCCTTAAGTATCATACTTAAGGGAAAAACTTAAGGTGCTTTATGCAACCGGGCACGGTTGTTTTACAATGATTATACATATCTTAATGCTTTTCATATAAGTTGTATTTAAGACTGCAAGCTATACTTAGCCGTGAATATATGTGTTGTTGTTGATGAGAACAGTAGCCATGAAAGAATGTTGGTAGTTGAGTAGTAAAACTAGGTCTAACGTTACGTTGCATAGGCTAATCCAAAATAATCATATGGTGCATGCACAATGACCTAAGCAAAGAGTATCAAAATATGGGATAATTACGGGAAAATATTTAAACGGGAAGACAGCGGGAAATAAGTCTAAATAAGGGAGAATCACAGGGGAAACGGGAGGGTTGACATGTGCAGCTTGATTACAGCAAGCT
Source organism: Tiaroga cobitis (assembly GCA_030578255.1). NCBI lineage: Eukaryota > Metazoa > Chordata > Actinopteri > Cypriniformes > Leuciscidae > Tiaroga > Tiaroga cobitis. The sequence continues at coordinate 10,082,532 of CM060592.1, forward strand.
ACCTAGGCTACAAGTAAGCTAGACTAATTATCAGCTAAAAATAGTGCAAACCAAAACAAATAAATGATTTCAAATCAACTGTATAGTCATGGAGTTATTTAAGCCAATTATGGTAGATTATGAACATTATAACCTCTGTTTCAGTCTGCTCCCAACCCTATGCCTTTATTGATGCCTGTCATGGCCACAGAGGCTGTCCTAGCAAATGGGTTGTTGACGTGACATGGCATTTTTACTGTCACACAAATTAAAAATGAATATAATTAGTTTTGTCATCATTTAAAATGCAGTAAATGGTTAAAAATGTATTTGTCTTACATGGACCTGTTGTTAAACTGCTGTGTTATTAGATTTTTTTACATTTTTGAGTGAAATCTTAAAATTGTCCTGTACTGTAAAACAATTTCCTGTAAAATAACAGTAAAGAGCTGGCAGCAGGGACGGTAGTGACTTTACGGTAGTAGTCTGTAAACCAGAAAACCTGTATATTTCTGTATTTCTATCATTTACAATAAAGAGTACCGTAATTTTACGGTATCCATACTGTAAAATGACTTTACAGTAGTAGTCTGTAAACCAGAAATACAGTATATTTCTGTAGTCACACTGTTAAATGATTTCACAGTCTAATACAGTACACTATCAGATAGTAGTGGGAAGTTCGGATCATTTTACTGACTCGGATCTTTGAGTCTCGTTCAGCAAAATGAACGAATCTTTTTTCGAGTCATTTCGTTCATTTCAGCATAATATAATTAAAATGGCATGTTAAATATCCCAACACATCTAGTACCTATGAAAATGTTGATTAAATTTGTAAAAAATAATAAAAATAAACTATAGGGTAATGCAGCCAAAGCCAAATTATAAGAAACCGAAATTTGTATTAATTGATTAGTTGTTGGGTCTTAAGTTCAGGCTATTGCAGTCTGATTCTGTTAGTTCACCTCACCTCCTGATCCGAGACGTTCTTTCCTTTGCAACTTCATATTTATCAGGTTTGTTCTCCTCCTTTCGTGTCTCGAGACGTTGTCGACTCGTCTGTGTCTGACTCTGATCTGTGCTGTCTGCTGGGCCGTGCCATGTGTGATACAGCAGGGCCGGAAAGAGTAATGATTAGTTCATCTTTCGAGTTCGGGTTCGGACGGGTCCGAGTCTTTCGTTCTTCTTGTCAGTCCCATAGAGGCTATGCTGTCTGTACCGGAAAGAGAAATGATTAGTTCATTTTCTTCGAGTCTTCGGGTTTGAGTCTTTCGTTCTTTTGTCACGTGACCGCTGGTATTTCGCATCAAATACAACATTAGATTCGTATTATTGACTGCGTCTGAATTGTATATTGTTTTATATTTAGGAATTAAAATACAAAATATGTGAAATAAACATTATCTGAAAAATAAAAGTTCCATCTTATTATTGTCCCAGTTCGTCTCTTTTCTAAATATTTCTTGTGCATCTGTGGTGTGTTTTATTATATATTATACATTAATTAACTACTATTATATTATACATTAACTATGTGCTTGTTTGTAAAAAAGGTTGTGAATTAGTAGGCTATTCAAAACGGTGACAAGTCACGTGACAAAAGAACGAAAGACTCAAACCCGAAGACTCAGAAAATGAACTAATCATTACTCTTTCCGGTACAGACAGCATAGTCTCTATGGGACTGACAGGAAGAACGAAAGACTCGGACCCGGCCGAACTCAGACTCGAAAGATGAACTAATCATTACTCTTTCCGGTACAGACAGCATAGTCTCTATGGGACTGACAGAAAGAACGAAAGACTCGGACCCGGCCGAACCCGAACTCGAGACTCGAAAGATGAACTAATCATTACTCTTTCCGGTACTGACAGCATAGCCTCTATGGGACTGACAGTAAGAACGAAAGACTCGGACCTGTCCCGAACCCGAAGACTCGAGAGAAATGAACTAATCATTTCCAGTACAGATTCAGATTCAGAAACCATATGTTGCGCAATGCGCATGCATGGTCAACACAAAATGAACGAATCACTCTCTGAGACAACTCGGTAGTCCCGAGTCATATTAAAGATTTGTTCAAAATTAACTAATCGTTCATGAACGACACATCACTACTATCAGAACTTGCATTTAAATTATTAGCAACGTTTTGGTCTCACAACCTTCATCAGGCATACACAAATCTTCAAACTCATCACATTTAAAACCAAGCACATGACCACTAAACAAGGCTACACCCGTAACCACTTCGACTAATTGTGGGCACATAATTACCACCACATTATCGTCATTGTATACAATTACAAGCACTCCCTTCACCAAGTGCGTTCCAAACGGCTACATAATGTCATCAAGTGCCCTGCTCACCCCAAAGTCCCCACTTCAAGGGCTCTGCCCTCCGAAGGGAGTAGGGCATAGGGATGCTCACTTCAGTTTGGAATTTTCCCTCAGTATATTGCTACCATTCACTTAATATTCTTATGTGTTATATTCACCTGCAAATAACTAAATCACCGTGTTGACACTTTCTTCATAATCTGCAGACATTCTTTAATGCTTTAGGTCAATAATTTAAAGGTTTATTTAAGCAGCTTCCTGTAGTTGTTAGTAGTGACCTAAAAATATTTTAAAACCTTATTTATGATTACATGACATTATATTCCAGATTATCAACATGCCTGAAAAAAACACTCCTTGTGATTGATCCAATGCGAAATTAACGTTCTTATGAACATACAATTCTGCGGAACTGGAGGTAACCTTGTTAGAACTGTTTCATCTATTTTTTTTTAATGCTATTCGATTCTAAACGGTACAAATGTCTCGACGACATCTAGGAATTTTTTTAAACTGAGGTGTGATGAGCAAACAGCTCAGTGGCAATTACGGACCCTGAAGCACGACCCACAGATGGATTCCAGCAGTTGTGGAGTTTTGGTATTGAATGTATGTGTTCATATATTTTCAAGAGTGGCTTCAGGTCTGGAAATGTTATAATGAATTTAATTAAGTCATCTGTCAATTAATGTTTCAGTGTGCTGAACAATACCTGCTGACAGGAACGATCAGCAATGTTCAGACTACGCCTGAAGCAGTCAGCTCAGCACGCATGAAAGTATTATGGATGTCTTCTTGGATGTCGAGGTGAGTGCTGTTTTAATTCTATAATACCGTAGTAATGTATGTATTGTAATGTACAGTGTGTCATGTAGTACACCTCTGTAGATGCTATCTTCACTCTGAAAAATGTATTTATTAATCAAGTAAGAATATCCAAATATACAGAGGGGATAGAGAAGAAAATTATAGAGTAGAAAATAACTTGAAGGATGCAAAAAGTAATGCAAGAATGATTTGATTTAATGTAATTTCAGAACAGGTCTGAGAATTGTTTTTTCATGGCGTTTATGTTGACATTTAGTACACTATGATATGATTGTCCAATGAATTCATATTTATCTTTTTTTAATGTTAACAAATGTATAGGTAATGCAGAGGAGTACGGTGTGCTTTGCAGCATGCTGGAAGACGACCCCAACGAAAGCATGATTGAAATGGTATACAACTTATAATACACACACCCAAAAAGCAATAGTTTAACTTTATGTGCCATGTTTTTTTTGTAGAATTTTGTTATTTAAATAAAAAGGTAATTGTTCTTTTCATGTTTTCAGATTCTATATTGTTTTAAATGTACTAATTTACATATATAGTCATCTCTTTTATTTTCAGGTACAGTGTGAGAGCTGCAATAGATGGGCACATTTTAAATGTTGCAACTTCAGTAGCATAAAAATGTGTTTATGTGCAAAAAGTGTGTAGTATAGTTTGAGTGTATGTCCCTTTATCATTTGCATTGATAACAGTCTGCAGCACAGTGTGGTCTTAGTTCATATTTATATTAACAACTTATTGTTTTACTTGTTTTGTATTGTGCCTCTGTTGCATGATTTTGAATTTTGAAATGAATTTGATTAATAATCTCCTTTCTAAATTGATCTGGTTGATTATAAATTATCTCGATAGCTAATCTTATTTCAATTTACATTATCATCTGGTTTAGTGTAAATTTGTAACATCTGTCCAGGGACTATACAGATTAAAAACTTAGACTGTCAAATCATCCTGTCTGTTTATTTTTTTATGACAATCTGATGAGGTATTTTGCACTGTAAAATCATTCTACCCATTTATTTTATACTGGTAGGACCAGAGCCGGCTTTGCCGACAGGCGACACAGGCGGCCGCCTGGGGCGCCATCTGCTGGACGGGGCGCAAAATTGCAGAATTTAAAAAAATTAGTTAATTAAATGAATGTATCGTATTATGAAAGCTGCGCACACGCTGTACACTTTTACTGTGCCCTGTCCACACACTGCTTGTATTTGTCCATTTCTTTTACTAGATTATACAATCCTAAAAAACGACTGAGTCACTCTGACAGGCAGCTGTCAAACTCACGCACGTTGCTCAGCAACCAGGAGTGGCGCGAAAACACCTGACAGCTGGTTTTAGCGCTTTAAACGCCCCTTGGCGGTTGTAGTCTATAAATGATCATATATTATATACTCTTTTATTATGAAAAGAACACCCAAGCCATCGGGATCGGCTTTCCGAAAACGAAGGAAGGAGGAGGAAGAAAAACGGGCCCAAAGCAGAGGTATGTAGACTATATCATCAAGCTCACAGCCAGTGGTTAAATTGGGCCGGGGCTCTCCGGGCCTCAGACCTGTGCCGGCACATAAGCCTGCCAGTGGCGCAAAAAGTGTGTATACCGGTATGTGTAGCGGAGTAGGCGCCCTCATAAGATTTATGAGGAGTAGGCGCCCTCAAAAAGATGGATAAAGCAAAAAAAGCGGCCGGGGGCTAAAATAGAAATAGCCCATTCGTTTTGTTTTGCTTAATCGGCGGCGCTGGGTTAGTGCTGGTGTAATGCATTGGTCAAAAAAAGTCAGCGTTAGCTTTTTTTCTGACACCGCATGAAACGCATAGATCAGCGGCCCATTGGTTGTTTTCTTGATTGACACTGCCCAATCACATCTTTAATGTGAAATTTAGAAAAATACTCTTTCTACTAGTAGAAATTAGTACAAAACTTATGAAAGTTTCCTTTATTTTTCAGTGCATTGTTTTACAATATATGTGTATTATATCATGGGATTAATATTATAACTATTATTATGTAATGTAGACAGACACTAACTAAAAGAGGTTTGAATTTTTCTTTGTTTAATTTGAACACTGAATATGGGTTGGAGCTTTTAATTTTGAACTCTCAAAGTGCACCAGATTGATGAATTTAACATTAAAATGCACAAAATTTTCTTACGGGGGAGCATGCCACCGAACCCCCCTAGCCTTGTAGCAGCCTAATAGATTAGTAGCCTAATAATAGTAGTGGTGGTAGTAATTGTCATTTATCTACTACAAGTTACATGGTCAGATAAAATGTATTTGTGCAATGCAACTATGTATGATGATTGAAATATCCTTGAACGTTCTTTGTAGCATTTGTATAAACAATTTATTACAGTTCAAGTCATAATTTGCTTGTTGATATTTTGCAAAAATCAATTTCGCCTAGGGCAACCAAAGGGCTAGAGCCGGCCCTGGGTAGGACAATCTGATGAGGTATTTTGCACCGTAAAATCATCATACCCGTTTATTTCATAGGACAATCTGATGAGGTAACGTTACTTTGCACTGTAAAATCACCCTACCATGGCCTAATAAGAATATTCGGCAAAGTTACACTGAAATATGCACAAAATATGCATATTAATCAAAATCAATGGACACGATAGTAAAAGGTCGGAAGACCGCAGTTTCACGTCGAGCATTTGGGGATTTTTAGTGATTAGAGACTATAGGGACAACATCTCAACACTAAATTATAAAGGCCTGTCTCAAATACAAGCCGGTGCAGTTCGACGATTTGGGAAAATAAAAGTTATTATTTGAAGTTATTTATTTATTTATTTATTTATTTATTTATAAAGCACTATTCCAACAACAGTTAGTTGTACCAAAGTGCTGTACAAAAAATTCTAAAATATGAAATAAAAATAAAGTAAAAAAAAATAAAATAAAAAAAATAAAACCCCACAAAAACAACACCATAATAAAACATAGATGCACAAGAGCTCAACCCTCTACACCTAAATAGGACAGAATAGGTGACATTTCAAAAGGCTTTTAAAAGAGCCTATAGTCGGAGCGGACCTAATATAAAGTGGTAGCGTATTCCATAGCTTTGGGACAGCTACAGCAAAGGCCCTATCACCCCGTTGCTTGTATTTTGTGCGTGGTACAAACAGCACAATTCCTTTCTCAGCAGATCTTAATGATCTAGAGGGCTTATGGACCTCAAGAAGTTCAGAAAGATATGATGGAGCTAGTCCATTCAAGCACTTATAGGCATAGACTAGCATTTTAAAAAATCAACTCTATTTCGAATGGTCAACCAGCCCCGAGAGGCCAGAACAGGAGAGATATGATCATATTTACGGGTCCCTGTCAATAGTCTGGCTGTAGCACTTTGTACTGCTTGCAGCCGACGTAAAGATGCTTGGGAGACTCCAGTGTATAATGAATTACAATAATCCAATCTTGAAAGCACAAAAGCATGGATCAACATCTCAAGGTCTTTTTTTAGTTAAAAACGAGTCTTAAATGAAAGAAAGCAGTCTTAAATGAAAGAAAGCAGATTTCACCATCGAGTTTATCTGTTTTTCAAACTTTAGGGAGGAATCCAACATTACCCCAAGATCTTTTACCACTGATGTACAATAGGGGTACAGTTAACCTAAAATAGGAAGATCACTCAGAGCAGGACCTCCAAACCAGACAAGCTAAGTTTTGCTTTCATTTAAGTATAAAAAATTATTTTACGGTATGCCTGTTCTGTCATATTTACATCATGCGCTCGCGCCTAGCTCCCATCTCTTGCGTTCAAGCCTCGACTGAAGAAGCGCGCGGGTAGATGTTCGCGCAGCTAGCTCTTTACGCCACAAGAGAGCTACCCCGCCCTAAAAATACACCATGCGCTCGCGGCTAGCTCTCCCTTTGGACGGCCAACTGCCTCTCGCGCTCCCACGTTTTCTTCCCTCATCGAGCCTCGACGGAAGAAGCGCGCGGGTGTTGAAGGTGTGCCTCCTCTAAAGTGTCCGCCGTCCAGGTGAAACAGTATGCTATTTTTATTTACCCACCACGGTGGCCGGTAGGTGAAGCGAGTTTACCCGCCACAACACAAAATCACCCGCATTTGGCTGGTGCTAATTTCCATCCCTGGAGATTAAAGAGCTCACCGATCTATATGAAGTTCCATTAAAAGTCAAGGAGATTCTTCAGTAGCATGGCGGCGTGTATATTGACTGCAGAAGACTTCTTCTGGATGATCACACCTTTCTTCTTTTTGGCCTTTGTCCCTCTCTCTGGATTTCTACCAATGAAGTGCCTAAAATCAAAAGTGTTAGTCTAAGATCAGAGTGGGCTTGCAACAACATACTGTTTTGTGTACATTCAATTAAATGCAATGAATTGTTTTTTGTCTTTCTTTTCTTTGAGTGGCCTTGAATGACACATAGAAGTTAGATCAAATGGAATTATAATAAAGCCTATAGTCTAACAAAATACCCAGTCTTTGTGTGTGTGTGTTGTGGCTTGAAATGTACAGTACTAATAAAATGTTATGCAAAAAAATACAAACATTAATTTAAATGTATATATCCATATAATGATGACAAGGAATGAAGGGGTTTTACCTCTGAATGAATTCCAGAGTGCAGGCTGCCTCATCTTGATACTGAAGGTTGAATATGTAGTAGATTGCTGTTAGGTCCTGTAAGATCCTGTGTTGGGGTTAGTGTTTGTGGTCCCTGTGTTTTGTTTTCTGCTCTCTCTCTCTAGGTATGTGCCGGTGCTGTGACGTCAATCTCACAGCTGCAGCTGGTTGCTGCTAATCAGCTACTAGTATCAATCTCGCAGCTGGTTGCTGCTAATCAGCTGCAGGGATAAAACCTCAGGGCTGGAGTGGAGAAGGGAGAAGAGTCTGATCGTGTTGGAGTCGTCTCAGGGTGTGCTGTGCTGTGATCGACTGTTGAAACGTGTTGGCGGCGTGTCACCGTGTGTGCTGTGTTGTGCTGCTGCTGCGATCTATTGTGAAAGGTGTCGGGGAAGGACGGTGTGCTTTTGATTAACAATTATTGCCTGTCCCTGTTGGTGTGTGTTAATCTTGTCTCTCTTTGTTATTTTACAGACGACCGTTTTTGTTATAATTCTCAGCATCTACTTTTTTCTTGCAAACAGTTTAGATGTCAATTAACCGGCTCCGGTGGGGATCGTTTTCCGTTTGCTGCTTTATTATAATGGTAGAGTCAGAATTTGGCGTAAACAGAATGAGAAAATGGATCCATCATGCCTTGTTACCACTGTGCAGGCTGGTGGCGGTGGTGTAATGGTGTGGGGGATGTTTTCTTGGCACACTTTAGGCCCCTTAGTGACAATTGGGAATCGTTTAAATGCCATGGCCTACCTGAGCATTGTTTCTGGCCATGTCCATCGCTTTATGGCCACCATGTACCCATCCTCTGATGGCTACTTCCAGCAGGATAATGCACCATGTCCCAAAGCTCGAATCATTTCAAATTGGTTTCTTGAACATGACAATGAGTTTACTGTACTAAAATGGCCCCCACAGTCACCAGATCTCAACCCAATAGAGCATCTTTGGGATGTGGTGGAACGGGAGCTTCGTGCCCTGGATGTGCATCCCACAAATCTCCATCAACTGCAAGATGCTATCCTATCAATATGGGCCAACATTTCTAAAGAATGCTTTCACCACCTTGTTGAATCAATGCCACGTAGAATTAAGGCAGTTCCGAAGGCGAAAGGGGGTCAAACACAGTATTAGTATAGTGTTCCTAATAATCCTTTAGGTGAGTGTATAATGTGTCTATCAATGAATCTAAATGAAATGTATACCAGGCAGTATCAGGCGAGGACTTGCTGGAAGACTGACCCCGGATTTCCACCAACTGCGGAACGGCTGCGGATTCGCTCCGGAACGGCGGCGGAGTCAATAGGTTTCCATTCAAGTCAACGTGTGTATTTTCACTGACTGCGGAACGGCTGCGTTCCGACTCCGTCCCAGCTCCGGCGACCGCAGCCCTCCGGAGCAGATGCGCAGAGTTTCTATTTTTGCCGGATGCCGGAGAGCGCCGCAGGAAGTCGAGCACATAAACTAAATAAAACATCCGGTAATTTCCAAAATAAAATACCCAGTGCTCACGGCGGATCTTTTTTTTTATTTTTTTTTTTATTCTATGACATAATAGATATAAATGTTTCACATATACTGTTCTAAATGATTACAAATCATCATATGATATGAAGATCATTAAAGATAACATGCATATCAATGAAATTAAAGAACATTCGAATCACATATTAGAAACAAGAAAAAGAAAGAAAGAAAGAACAAAAAAACATAATGGAAAGGAGGTATATACCGGTACATGTATAATTAAAATAAAGAAGAGGAATTTAATTCTTTGAGGATGTCCATCGTTCTGGTTGCTTTGCCGTTTGTGAGTCCTTTCAGTGTTTCAAAATAAATCAGCTTTAAAATGGTAGATGTTAGTTATCCTTTCAGACCATTTACATGTATGTATGTAAAACTTACCAAGTAATAAGATAATTCAACATAAAATCGTGACTTTTGTCTATCTTTTTTTTTTCATAATAAAAAAAAAACATCCATTTTCTTTATACTAATCTTAATTCCACTTAACATATTAAATAATATTACACATCAGCTCACGGCGGATCGTATTTCCCTGCACTACACCTTGAAAACGTCATAATGGGCGGAGACAGGTATGAAGTCAAAAGGTCATATTTTTTTCAGACACCATGGATGAGGAGAAGCTGATTCTGGAAGTACAGAATCACCAAATCATGTATGACCCGTCGCATCCTTTTTATAAGGACAACCTTAAAAAGGAAATGGCGTGGAAAACAGTAGCAGGAGTAATGGGTGTGGATGGTAAGTCACTAATTTTGTCCAATAAATGCAGATAGAAAGCAAATAGTTTATCCATGAACTTGTAAAGGCATTCTCTAGCTATACATGTTAAACCCATTAAAATTTGAATTAAGCAGACATTGTAGGGTTGTTTGATTTGCATGAAGAACTTTATTAACAGGTATTAGGTTATGTAATTAAGTAAGTAAGGTAAATTTGAGTTAAACTATATATATATATATAATTGACCACATGACCATGTAGTTGTTACTTTCATACTTACAAATGAGGGGGCTGACAAGGAAACCAATGGTTTAAAAAAAAACTTTTCAATACAAATCACTCACACTTCACAGAACTTAACTTTATTACAGTACAATACTTCACACCAGAAAAAACAAATACACACAATACAAATATACAGGGTTTCAGTCAACAGTAATGACAAGTCTTTTCACACCATTCTGTCCTGCCAGGACACACTGCCCTCAGGGGAGGTGAAGAAAGTGGCTAAGCTCTCCCTAACAGCACAGGCTTCTCTTGATGCTCTGTTTCCCCCAATGTTTCTCACTGGCGCCATGTGTCTCCCCAGTTCCTCTGCCTCTTCCAGCAGCCGTACATTTTCACTTGGGGCAAGGAGGAAATTGTGCAGGATGCATGCTGCCACCACGAGTGTATCCACATTTTTGGGGTGCAGGTTGATCCTGTGATGAAAAATCCTCCAACGTGACGCCAAAATGCCAAAGGCATTTTCAACTACCATCCTTGCTCTCGAGAGTCTGTAGTTGAAAATCCTCTTCCTGAGGATGAGATTCTGTCCTGGGTAGGGTCTCATTAGGTATGTCTTCAGAGGGAATGCTGCGTCACCCACCATGACATGTGGGACATTCCCGAGGTGAGCAGCACCAGGCAGAGAGGTACTAGGAGGAACGTGTAGAGTGTTGTTCTCCATTTCCCTCCCCAAATCTGAACCTGCATACACCCCACCATCAGAGGTTCTTCCAAAGTCCCCCACCTGTATGCACCTGAACCGGTAGTCTGCATCCACAAGTGCCAAAAGCACGATGGAGAAAGTCTTTTTATAATTAAAGTACTGACTACTGGACAGGGGTGGTGCTTGAATCACAATGTGTTTCCCATCAAGTGCTCCCAGGCAATTTGGGAAGTTCCATTTATCCCAGAAGTGTTGTGCTACCTTCTTCCATGAGTCTGCAGTCGGCCGGGGCAAAAATGTCTGCATCATGACCTTTTCAATGGCAGCACACACCATATGGACAGAGTTCATCACTGTTGTGTGGCCAAGGCGGTAGTTAAACGCAAGGCTGATAAATGAGTCACCAGAAGCCAAGTATCTGTAAAGTAATAAGCAAAAAACGATTAGTTAAATGTGTGATTATTATTTTAATTTATTTCTTCTTTTTTCAGTTGATCTTTGCAAGGCAAAATGGCGGTCACTGAGGGACACTTTTGTAAAGAACAGAAAAAAAGTGTTTGCCAGCGGTTCAGCAGGAGGATCACAAAAGAAATGGAAGTACACAGACATCATGTCCTTTATTGTGCCCCACCTACAACTGAGAAGGTCTGTATGAAATTATATAACAGTATTGATGACAATATCATCTTTAAATTCAATATCCACATTTAAAATAAAGTGATAGATAATTATTGTGTGTATGACATAAATGTTTTAGAAGGTCTAATTTTTTTTTTATATATATATATATATATATATATATATATATAGTTCCAAAAGCAATTTGAATGATGTGTTGGCAGAAGAAAGATCTTCAACACCAATGTCAATGTGTGGATCTGATGAGCCGGGTCCTTCGAGTGCATCAGTGCCACAGGACAGCCAGGGACCACAGACTGTTTCACCATCACTATCGGGGCCCACTACATCTGGGGTGTGAGAGACAGGCCCCACAGGTCCCGGAGCCCAAGGGAGAGGGTGCGTCAAGGCCCTACTGTGAAAGACACAAGGACGAGCCACAGACCACAGGCATCTGATGTAGAAGAACGGCTTCTGTCCATCTTACAGGAGCCGCTTCCCAGACCGGAATCTGAGCTTGATGAAAGCTACCACTTTGCCATGAGCCTGGTTCCACTCCTCCATAGACTCGACCACAACAGGAGGCAGCAGGCCAAAATTGGTATTTTGAACCTGCTGCAAAACATAGAGAGCAGCACAGCCTCAAGGCAAGAACCAGCAGCACATTCAAGTGTATTTCATACATACTCTCCTCCTACGTTCCACAACCCCACTGGAATTTTGCCTAGGCCAGGTACTTTCTGACCTTTAACCCAACCCCCACCAATAAACCCAATAGGAGCATTCAACCAGATGCTGGCCTCTGATCAGGATAGACAGTTTGGGGTAGGGCAGCACCCCTACACAAACATTTAATCTTATCACCTAATCGTGTAATTAGTTGTTTTGCTGAGGTTTTTTATATATTTGATTTAAAGATTATTCTTAACTTTGTTTACATTCTGTTTGTAAATTTTTTGTTTTTACTTTGTATGTCTCTAATTTTGAAAATAAAAGGTCAAACCTATTGTGATAAGTGTTCATTGTGTATGTAATGTTAAGCTCACCTCATTCCAACAGCCAGTCTCTGCTTTGGTTCTATGGCAGACCTGTAGTTGGTGTTTTGTCTGGTGAGTTCAGAGCCAATGAGTGAGAGAAGCTCATCCATTTTCTCTGCACTCATCCTAAAATGCTGGTGATGACGTTGACTGTCCAAACGCAGTTCAGCAATGAGATGGTAAAAATCTCCTTGCTGAGGCCTGCGCTGGTTCAGTGGATGGACCCAGTACTGGCTCCTTCTCCTTCTACCCCTCCTCCGCAGTTTTGCAAGCAGAAGTAAAAGAGCAATTGTTCTCCTTCTAGCAATGGGCACTGAAACGCACAGAATTATTTAGTGAATTACTATAGTATTGCTGGGTTAAATAAGAAACAAAACCAAAACATTATTGTCACTCATAAGTAAAATTTCAACTACACCAATTTTGTTTTATATACTTTTTCCTTTTCCAAGAAGAACAATAGTTAACTTTATTTACACAACCTACTACTTTCCCAATACATTCAAAAAGAAACCCAAAATAAACATTTAGCATTTTATAAGTTAATTATATAATTATAAATATTGTACTTACCCATGGTAGAATCACAATAATCTCCACAAAAAAAGAGATCAGCAGGTCAGCACAGAATTGTTTCCCCTGTACTCCTCTGGATGGAAACAAACTGTTGCTGATTTTGTAGTTCTATTTATAGAAACTACATCATATTATATCGCGCGATCAAACGTAAATTCGTCCTCGTGACTTCAGCTGTCAGTCATGGCCGCAGCCGTTCCGCAACAAATCCGTATCTGGTAGGTATTGAAGGACGGCGGAGCACGGATCCGACACGCAGCGGAGCCAATCCGCAGCCGTTCTGCAGTTGGTGGAAATCCGGGGTGAGAGTTGTCTCAACGTCAGCTGCAGTGGCAGACACCTGTGGGAAACAAATACATTATGCTTACCACAATAAGATTTTAAGAAGAAAATTTATAAAAAGGTCAATAATTAGTAAACACTAGGTGAGAGTAACCTAGAGGTGAATGAGGTAGGCTTCTGAAGTACCTACATTCAAACTGCTAAATAGATTTGGCATTCAAAATTTAAAGGGTAACAATTTTATTTGAACACAAAATAAATGGGGAGTTCTTGTGCAAATGTCTAAAAAGTAGTATAAACCCTTTTGTGGCTTCAGAGGAAACTGCACACAATCTGATAAATTGCCTCCAGTGATGCCACTCAGTGGTCAAGTTGCATTGTGAATAATGTAGGATAGTAATCTAGCAGATTCTCCTGATTAATACAACAGTAGCTTCTCTGAATCAGTGTGAGGCTGTAAACACCCATGTCAGGAAAACGCAGGGCATGATACTTTTCAGCAATAAAATATACTGCTAAATCCTTATGACCGAGAAACACTTTGATTTTTCTAGTAACAAGCCCCTCATCATCATCATCATCAATCACAATTCTTTCTGTATTTTGTCCCCTTCACAGTCACTTCATCGGCTATCAGAGTGTTTGTGGACTCAAAATTGTGATGTGCAACTGCTTCTATGATTACATCATTGTAGTCATCTGAGAAAAACTGTGTGCCCCTCTCCACTGAAACACCTGGAGGGAAGAAGGTCACTCAGAAAGGCCTGCAGAAGCTGATGTCTCTCTGCAAGAGTAGAACATGGATTCTTAAAGTTGCGCAATTTTCTCAAACACTGCTTAAAATATGTGTGTTTGCTCCCGAATCTAAAACTCCATAGGCGAATAAGTGGCCCAAACTGGACAATGAGCTCAGGATAATGACTGACATAATGATGTTTGGGCGTCAGTGGGTTGTCAGGAAAGGTTTGCATTCGGCAATGCAAAAATTCATCAATCAGAACTCTTAGGTAGGCTATCTGGCCACTTGAAATTGCAGGTGCACAACTGAGGTCCACAACTTCTCTAAGTTGCAAAACCAACTACCATGCTTTGTCACCTGGATTTTTACTTGTCTCCGATCAAAACGGGCAACATTCTCAGCAAACACCAATTCTGCACAGTATGTCCCCCAAGTTTTCCACCCTCTGGATTAACCTCACAGTGTTTGTCATTAGCATCTCTACCGACATTCAACTCAAGATAGCTAAACATTTTATCCACCTTAACAAGATGGTTAATGTACAGTGCCAGATCAGAGGATACAATACCTTCAAATAGATTGTGGCAAAGACATGGAGGCAACCCTGGCTGACATACATGCAGGTATTTTAGCGCATTTAACACAGTCAAATTTAACACCTCTGCTAGATGTAGACTGTCCTTCACTGCTCTGAACATGACCACTGTATGACTGCACGGTGCGTTTTGTGCCCTGGATAAGAGGATCTGCATTGAAATGCTTCTCTGCTGAGATCACAATATCTGCAGAAGTGTGAACACCTGCTGAAGTTCTCCACAAAGCCTCCTATGTTATGTGAGCCTAGGTTGTCACCTGCAATGGCACACGAAGTTCTCTAGTAGACCTTTCCATCAGACAGGGTAACACCATTGAGCTCAAGATCTTTAAGGTCATTGACGAGGGTGCCCATAACCAAGTCTTGACCAAAATACTTAAAATTGTGTTCTTTACAGAGAAGAACAAGTTGCATTTGATCAGTGCTGGATTTGCTGTGTGGCATTAAATCTGCAAGAGTTAGATACACTGCAAGTATCTTATGTTTTTTCTTTCCCGATCCCAGTGGGTTTACCACTTCATACAGGAACAAGCTCAGTGATGAGCTCTTTGTCTGGAAAAGCACATTCTCAGACACATTTTTGCCATCCCACACATCCTTAAGAATATCCTTAGAACCAATACTGGAGTGTACTTGCTTATATTGTTCCTGCACTGATTGGCAATGGAATAGAGAATCAATTGTCTGTTTAATAGGAACATACTGGGCAAAACACTCTTTACCTGCCTCATTCTGACCTAAACAGATTTGAACTGGCTCAACATAGCTGAAGCTGTTCTTGAAAACTTTTTTTCTTTTCTGGTCAGTTTTCAGTGGCTGAGTGTTCCAGGTCCTAAAGAGATCCTCAGTTTTCATAACTTAAATCACATTGTTTGTGTCAGCTTCAAAAATCCCAAGTGTAATCAACTTCTCTTTTAGTTTGAAAAGCAAATGTGACTGGCTTATATCATGTATTTCCTGAAAATCTTCAATCATTGTTTGGGTGACAGAGGATGGAAGAAAACACTTTGGTTGCAATTTCAAATAAAAAAGGGCTAAATTTGAAAGAATTTTGATTCATCAGCAATTTCTGGGTAAATCTCGTTCATCACCTGCATCACTGGGAGGAACAATCTGCATATCTGTCATATCACTCTCATGGGAAACACCAGGATTCACAATGGACTAAGCCAAATTTTCCTCAGCACCATTTTTATGTTTCCGTGTGTGTGTCTAACTCATGTGTGATGTGAATGTTGATAAAACTGTAAAGTTCTTGCTACAGTGTCTATAAGGACAAGTGACTGTTTCCCCCTCTCTAATGTGCGTTTTCAAATAAAATGCCGTCAAAGTCTTACACCTTGCACTGCAGATATCAACTTGACATGTTAGTTCAACACCAGACAAAGTAGGCTTAACTACACGTTTATTATGTCTGTAAGTGTGACACTTAAACGTTAAAAAGTTTTGAAAAATCTGACTGCAATCTGGCAAAACACACTTAAAAGTTAAATTAGGTGTATTTTTATTCATTCTCATGTGCATGTCACTATTGTTGCACAGTTATGACAACAGATCCGACAGGGGAACATTTTGTTACTGCCCGATGGTAAGTTCCTTTTCATCAACAAACATGCATTAGTCTTGATTATGGCTGCTGCCTGCTTTTTAGGCCATGTCCACACTAATCGCCATGTCAAACGAAAACATATATTTTTCTCTCCGTTTTGCCCTGCCGTCCACACTGAGACAGCGTTTTTAAAGGGTTAGTTCACCCAAAAATGAAAATTAAGTCATTAATTACTCACCCCCATCCTGTACCAACCCCGTAAGGCCTTCGTTCGTCTTCGGAACACAAATGAAGATATTTATGATTAAATCTGAGAGGTTTATGACTGCTACATAGGCTCCCTAAGGGAATGACACCGGACGGCCCAGAAAGTCATTCAAGAAAATGTTTAAATATTCCATGTCACAACAGTGGCTCAACTATAAGTTTATCAAGCGACGAGAATACTTTTTGTGCGAAAAAACAAACAAAAATAACGACTTTATTCGACTATTCCTTTTCTTCCTTGTAGGCCTGAAACGAGACTTCAAGAGATTTCCACGACGCATGCGCGAGAATTGCGATCTCCTTCAACTACTTCAGTTAAGTTATTGCGCGTGCGCGTCGTGGAAATCTCTTGAAGTCTCGTTGGTACACACTGACTGTCCAATGATTCTAGGTGGTCTTAGAAATGATTGGCTGGAGTTAAATTGCTTAATTTTCATTTCAGTGCTTCTAACTCAGTGGCTATACGTAGGAATAGTATTTCAAGTAATTTTGAAAAAATGGTCAAAAAAGAAAATCACATACCCCACCTTTAAGGACTTCGTCTGATTTTAATGCATAATATTCTTCTTCCAGTCTTTTAATTTTTATTTCAAGGTCATTTTGTAGTATTATTCGTTCCTTCTTTTTACAGCTTGTATATGAGATTATAACCCCTCTCATGTAGGCTTTATAAGCATCCCATACAATTCTAGGGTCAGCCTCCTCTTTGTCATTGATGTTTGGATACAAATCTGTCTGTTCTTCTAATAGTTTAATAAAATTGTCAACAAAAAGTAATAGCCTGTTTAACTTCCAATAAATAGTTTGCTTTAGTGGTCTGGGCGGTTGCATCTCTAAACTAACAGGAGTGTGATCAGAAATGGCAATAACTCCTATATCTGACTTCTCCACTCGATGGGCCAAATGCCTTGAGATAAATATAAAGTCAATGCGGGACATTGATGAATGAGGTAAGGAGTGAAATGTAAAGCTTTGTGTTGAAGGGTTTAAATGCCTCCAAATATCTAACAGGCCGATTTCCTCTAATGCGTTTTTAAGCGATCTTGCACTTTTAGACTGACTGTTCTGATCTGGGCTCCTGTCCAAAAAAGGACAAAGAGAGCAATTAAAATCACCTCCTATCAAATTGAGGAGTCCATCTCAACAAGTCGGTCAAAAAGTAAGGCAGAAAAATCATCATCATTTACTTTAGGACTGTAGATGCTACCCAGCAAAATAATTTCCTCATAAAGCATTCCTTTGGTTAAAACGATTCTCCCCTCTGTATCCTTATGTAACAACAAACGGCAAGTTTTTATGTATCAATATTATTACCCCCCTCTTACTTGTTGAATAAGATGAGTAATAAACCTGATCAACCCACTCCCGGAGATATTTCTTATGTTCATTGTCGCCGAGGTGTGTTTCCTATAAAAAGGCTATTTGGATTTTGTCCTTTTTTAGACTGTTTAGGATAGCTTTCCTTTTCACTGGATTATTGGATCCCTTAACATATTCCAAGTACAAATTCTAATACTCATTACTAAATATAATATACTTTATGTACTAAATGCTGTATTCAAAAAGGTAGAAATAAGTACGTTTAGTCCAATCTCAACATTTAACTCTGCCTGTGCTGATAAAGAAAACAAAAAAAATTCCAAGCAAAAACAAAACACACAGCTTGGAGTAACAAACAATAACCTAAATATCCACAAACCTATTAAAAGGTGGAAGATACAAAAAACAAAAACAAACTTTATTATACTCTTATTAAGGAGTATCCAACTGGGGTCTCATCCAGAAAGAAAAAAAGGATTGCAAAGAAAAAAGAAAACAAAAAACCTTCCCAACTGGGTCGTTGGTCAATGTAACAAGCCATATGATAACACTAATTAAAACGTACATTTAAACAGCTACGGATTGAGTGTATTAACCCACAACAGAAAATAACTGAAAATGAGGCCCAGTATTATTTGTCAAAGCACTCGTTTAGGGCTGGGTATCGTAACAAAATGTTCGATACCGTTTCCTGAACGATACTTTTTTCGATACCAATTTTATGTAGTTTTGCCAGTTTTGACAATATAACATTACCTAATTTTTATTTTTTCAGTTTGTTGACTTTTTACACTCATATTTTGAGTATGTAAAAAAAGCACCAATGCTAAAGATTTCTATGTTTCCTAATCATTTAACAACATGTATTCTTTACTTCAACGAGCTCATTGTTTCTGCCTTAACTTAATGCATTGTTTAACAAAGAAACTGAATGAAAATTAATTGAAATGCATTACACTGTGTAAGGCTGGTGCCGGTATGTCTGATCGACCCCTCAATGTGACAAAAGGCCCTCCTGGGAATTAACACTTGAACTATCCCTTGAATATGTAACTCCCTCTTGCATATGTAACAGGAACTTTGGAGACGCAGTGCAGTTCACACTTCACCCACACCATCTCCCCCACATCCCCCTCCTCCTCACCTGAAATACACTAAAACCTTATGCAATGTTATGTGTGTACAAAAATGTAACTACTCATGTTTGGTGTCTTTTGATGTATCACAATGCGCCTGGTGACATGGTCTCATTCTCCCAACTATGATGAAAAGCTAAAAGAAGTTATGAAATGTGAGAAAAGTGATGTGTCCCATAATAGCCTCATTCAGACTACCTCCTGTATGTAAAATCAGGCAGACCTCACAGTGTGAGCCCCTGAATAAACAACCAAAATCTAATTATAATGACAGACATCACCATTTGGTAACAATTGAATTATCTGGGTTTATAAGGAAAAGAGCAGAAAAGTTCGGGGAGTCTGTAGGTTGACTGCCCACACAACCGCTGTGTGTAATTTTGTTGACAGGTAATAATTTCTACAAATTCTGTGATTTCTGAATTGATATGCTTAACTGATGATTTTATCCTCTGAATTGGATTTGAAATGATTACATCATTACCTGATCAATAAATTGTAAACGTTTGATTTTATTCTAACCGACTCTGAGATTGTTTTCCCCCGAGTAGATTATCGGATTCGTATATTTCCACAAGTTTGCGTCAGAGTTTAGTGACGACTAATATCTGATATCAGATTCAAGTGTACTTGAATGAGGAGACGGGTAGTTTCCGTCTAGAATCAGCTGTTTGATCTAGATTTGGGTACGTCTAAAAACCTCTGTTCTAATTTAATGTTACTTTAGATAAGTGCACGCTACTAAAGTAAGTTATTGAATTAAGTTCCTGAGGTGGCATTCAAGGGGGCTGTGTATGTCTTCGATTATGTACGTGTGAATTACGGCAAATCCCAGACATTCAGCCAATTACCTCTGTTTTGATAATCGGAAACTGACGAGATTGTGCCGGAGACCTGGTGAGGAACTCGAAGTGATATAGTTTCCTGATCTGAGCGGATAAAATATAATCAGAGTTTAAAGAATAAACAAACCTTCGCTAACGTTTAATGATGCACGGATATCATTAAAACCTTTTCATTTATGGAGTCAGATAATAACGAGATAATACATGAGAAAATATATTGCATTTAATCTTGTTGTGTTGCGTGAAAGGAAAGGCAAGTAATACGCAGAGTAACCTTCTACCGCTGATTGGATGCCGAATTTGGACCAATCGAGCCGGACTTTACAGTGGTGACACGCCTCCGTGATCTCGTAACCAGAGACGAGAAACGCCTTTCCAGCGCGACATTCAACTTGAACCCTGCTTGCCCGGGATAATGAGGTTTGAACTCCTTCTCACCTATCTCCAGCTGTTGTGGTAAGTTGATCTTTTTACCTTTTAGTGTTGAGGGAAAAATTGTTTGCACATCACATATAGACACATTTTTAGTACGGGTCGGTATACCCTTTGTTTAGACCGGAACCGAAAATCCGGTGGGGAGAAGAATTAGAAGGGAAACATGTCTTTTCAGGGAAAGCACAGCAGCGTAGATGAGGAGATAATGGAGATTCTAGGCGTACAATTGCAAAAACTCCTTGTTCGGTTAAGCGACAAGGGTTTACAATTAAGCTGGAGCAACAACGAAATAATATCCTGGTAGTCTGCCGAGGGTGCGAAGCTAAAAGCAAAAGCAAAATACAAAAAGATTCCCGCTGCAATTGTTTATCTGCTTCGTCGTAACGACCTCAAGACCATAGCCGAGAACGAACGAACAATAACAAATATCAAAGAAATCGAAAGATTGCGATCTGACGAATTACTAAAGTTAAGAAAACAAGTCGAAGCGTTCGCGTACGAACAACAAGGGTGGGCAAGACAGCGCGAGGAAATGGCCGCAAAAATTGATCAAATTCAAAGGAAACTGCAAACCGGCAATAATTACATATCTGCTCTCGAAGATTGTTGCGATAAATCAGGTTTTCCAGTAGCCGCAGTTAAACAAGCGGCACTGGATGAAACCTCCGAGCTAGAGGCAGAAAATGATAGTGACGACGATGACGCCGCGTTATTATACAGGCCACAGAGAGAAACTCGTAAACGAGCTTTTGTGAGCCAAGGGCCTGAAGAGCCAGACCTGCGAAGCCCAGTAAAGACTCGAAAACAATCGAATGATTTGCCAAAGAGAACCGTTAAAGTCGCTGTGCTTAAAACCATGACGAACGCGGATGATGAAATCACAACAATCAGCCGCCCGTTAACATGCGAAGAATGTTCTAGACATAAACAAATCGTAGGAATTATGCCGAGAAAGGGGCCGTTTCAACCTTACTGGGAAGCATTGATGTTACAGGCCACGGTGTACAAATTAGAATTTAGAGATGTTTGGCAAATAGCTCTCCTCACCATCCCTGAGGAGCTCAGACCGAAACTAACCGAAGAAATGAAATCTGGCAACGTAATGAACCGAAAAAATAACGAAAACGACGAAAGTATCTATGAGCGTCTAAAACAGGCATTATTAGCAGAAACTAACCAATTGCTAATCAAACTGTCCGAAAACACATCTGCGCAAGAAGCTGAACTCATTGCATTACTCGAAGCAATCAGATCACATCACGAACCGCTGTGTGTTTACACTGATAGTCGATACGCTTTCGGTGCTGTCCATGATTTTATGGCGCAGTGGCAGTTGAGAAAATTCCTCACATCTGCCGGAACGCCAATAAAACATTTTAACATCATAACTTCGATTTGGCAGGAGATTAAAACACGCGATTCTTCACTCTCCGTTGTCAAAGTGCGCGCACACATTAACAAGAATCCCGATGAGCACGAAAAAAACAACAACATTGCAGATCAATTAGCAAAATTAGCAGCACAAAATGGAGATGTATGGCAGCCTGGCAGATTGATTGTTCCTGGTGTGAGTGCGGTTCAGACTGTTCCTGTTGACTTGAAACAGTACCAACAAGAACTGTGGAGTTCTGATGGAGAGCTGACACCGCACCTGCAGCAGGACCAGCTAGTCAAGGTCACTGAAGGTATGGTTTTGAGAGACGATAAATACATTGTTCCAGAAGCCCTCCAGAAACCAGTGATAAAGTTGTACCACGAGTATGCACACGTATCCGCTCCAAAAACACAACAGCTGATACAAAATAATTTCTGGTGGCCGCAAATGGCATCAGACATTCAAAGGTGGTGTGACACATGCATCGTATGTGCCACCATCAACCAAGGTAAGCCTGGCCGTACAAAGCTGTGTAGACCAGAGCCACCCAAAGGACCTTGGGAGTCACTTCAATTGGATTTTATAGGCCCACTACCCAGTGCCAAAGGGGGGTATCGTTATTGCCTTGTAATAATTGACAAATTCTCCAAATGGGTTGAAGCAATTCCTACTCGCAATAACAGTGCAAGCACAGTGGCACGTGTGGTAGCGAACCAAATTCTCCCACTCTGGGGAGCACCAATCCAAATTGAATCTGACCAGGGCACACACTTCACAGGTCAGGTGATGAAAAACATATGCCAGATGCTGAACATCAAACAAAGATTCCACGTTTCATACAGGCCGCAGAGCTCTGGTATGGTGGAACGTGTTAACCGCACCATAAAAGAAAGCATCTCAAAACAGGTTGCACAGCACAGAAACCAATGGATTGATGCCCTACCCACAGTCCTAACTGTACTGCGGGCAACCCCTTCAAAAGCCACAGGTATCAGTCCATTCGAACTCATGACTGGAAGAGTCATGAAACTGCCCATTGACCCAGAAATTACCCCAGCAGACCTGGGGCCTCTCGTGATTGCAACTCAACAATCCGTGTTAAAGCAACTACGAGAGAGGCTGGAAGTGCTGCATGCACACGCTGCTCTGAAACAGCAGCAGTCAGACCTAACAAATGATGCACAATTCAACCCAAACTCTGAGGTGAAGTTCTCAGAGGGAGACATGGTAATGATACGTGTGTTTGTGAAGCAAGGTGCGTTCACACCCAGATGGCATGGCCCGTATGAAATTAAGTCTGTATGCAACAGCTGTGTGGCTACAACCATAAAAGGGAAACTGCGATGGTATCACATGTCTCAGTGCAAGTCATTTAAAGGTACACCGAATAAATGAATAACTGTCACTAACTTTTCTTCTTGCCTTCCAGGTCGACTGCAGCGATCCCATGGAGGCCGGATGAAAGGAAAGTGTCCGGGCCCACGTGCATCAGACTGGGCCAAAGGGTTTCACTCACACACAACCTGAAATGTGGGAGGTGGGTGTGGAAGTATTCCAAGGGGCCTTTCACACCAAAAATCACAGTCGCACCCAAAGAGACAGCTACATGGCCTCCCGGTATAGTACCGGATTGCACACCAAAAATCTGCTGTAGTACAGGTAGCACCCACCTACTGGAAACATTTCAGGATACACTAGAGCACCAAAATTCATGCATAACCTCACTGCCTGGTATCAGCTTAAAATAGATCCAGGTGACACAATAGGCAGCATGTACACTCTACATGAAAACAACAATAATGGCACAGACCCAAAATTATGCTATTATGTTAAACATTTGGAACCTGCAACATATAGGTGCACACATACCGAAACACATAATGACACACATATAAGATTCAAAGAGTTAATGTACGATCTCACATCGTACACACCTAACGAGCCGAAGCCAAAAACTTTTGTGTGGACCAGCCGAAAAGAAGGAACGTATTGTGTCGGAGAATGTACACATAGCATAGACAATTTCACCAATCCACACAACTGTTCTTGGACTGTTAAGTATTGTTTTAATTTGACCACCTGCGGGTACACTAAACCCAAAATTTGTCCAGAATTACACCCAATTCCTCCTGGCGGACTGATTAGAGGAAACATTAACAAAACTTTGTTACATGACGTAAATTTGGTAATGACACACGTAACTTACAACATTTCCAACATACTTTCTGCCTATACAAAACATTGTAATATTAATGATGAGTCATATGCATGGCTACAGTCACGAATCGATGATTTAATTTCTGATTACAAAGACAGACTTGCCGTCCAAATTCCACCTTCTCGCTCAAAACGAGACCTGCTCAGCAGTATAGCCGGCTTGTTTGGATCAATTAATTCAGCAGCCAACACCTACAAAATAACGAAACAATCCCAATTCTCCACATGGTTGACAGACCAGATGGCCACTGGTTTCCAACACCTCACCAATAGCAATGATAACATTATCAAAGCGGTTCGTTCTGAGGCGCAGGCGCTTCTGGCGATCAGCCACACATTGTTCAATCAGACCCGTACCATCGAACGTGACTTAGCCTGTAGATCATATGCACAAGATTTATTCACTGCCACACGACAAGAAATTTTAGATCTTCGCCTTCACCAGACCCCTAGACATGTTTTAAATGATTTAATTGAAGTTTTAGATTTGCATAGATGGTTCTCTTCAGAAAAGATGAAAAATGTCAAATATTCAGAACTGTTATCCACAATTATGATGTATACTGGAAACGAATGTATTGGTTGCATTGGATTTTTTGCCACTTTTCCTTTAATACACCCAGATCAAGTTTATCCAAATTCCACTACTATTCGCTCTATTGGCATGGTAGTTAAAGATCAGGTAATTAAATGGGATCACCTCACGGGATATATGACTTTGAAGGGTACTGAGACCTTGTTTACCAGTCGCACTTGTTGTCATGAAACTCACAATTATGTTGTCTGTACATGTAACACATTACAGCCTTTCTCCTCCAATGATAGCAAACTCATAAATGTTGAATCGTTGCATGGCCATTCAAATGCGGTTCAGGTGTCTCATACACAGTGGTGCATCATCAGTGAGATGAATTCGTTTACATATGGAGGACTGACCTGTCCTGCTAATCACTCCTTTTGTTTGGAAGTGACAGAGGACTTTTCTATGGGCCAGATCGACATCCTCGGAAGGATGCCAAAGAACGCAGAGGTCTCTCCATGGTGGGACGACACCTTTTATGAACACGGAACACAAGCTTTGGTCGACACGATGGACTTGGTACAGGACATCGTCCTCCAAACAGAGTACCACCTCTCTCAAGCGCAAGTGGAGACGAACTTGGCGCGAAAGACTGCACAGATCCTGCCTAGCTCATCTACTCGATCGGCACAGACTGCATACACCTGGTGGGACTGGGTACTTCGAGGTTGTGCGGTTGGAAGCGCACTCATCTTCTCCAATGTTGCTACTTCCGACACCTCATCAGATCAGTAAAAGCATCCACCAACACCATCTTAACTCTCAGCCCCTTGAAGCTGCCCACCTTACAAAGACTGAAGTGACACCGCAAGAAACCCTGTGAGTGGCCCACGGTGCACTGTCACCTCTGATAACAGATCACACTTGTCAAGTAGTTTGTTTAGGCTGGGTTGTATGAATTACAAACCTGCGCACATATTTTAAAAGCACATAACTATAGAATCAATTCTGAATGAGCATCTGAACGCTGTCAGCGTTAATCACAGGTTCGCGTTTAAAGTCTGATCATTTCAATGGAGGTGAATCAATCAAAGTTAACTTTAGCTGGAAGTAACATTATTCAAGAACCGCTATAAAGCCAAAACAATCTGTTACCTTAAATTATATGTTTATCTCTGTAAAGCTGCTTTGAAACAATCCATTGTTAAAAGCGCTATATAAATGAAGATGACTTGACTTGACTTGACTCTAAATTGTAATTTAGACACATGCATTTTCTGTAAAGCTGCTTTGAAACAATAGGCTATGTATTGTGAAAAATGCTACTGGGGGGCGGGATATATGCCTCGCACTCAGCACACATGAAGCTTGCCGCAAAGCACAGGCAAAAGTAGCCTAATGATTATGGATGTGTCGGGAAACAATAGCAAGGAGATACTTTAATTGTTTATTAATGAACAAGTGTTTACTAATGGTGTGTTCACACTGAACGCGAATTTAATTATTTGCGCGAGTAGATTACATACAAAGTCAATGCAAAGACGCAAATAGACGCATCATTCGCGCCGGGTGTCGCGAATGACGCGAATTGGGCGACGCGTTTGCCGCGAACGTCTTCCGCGCAAGTTGAAAAATTTTAACTCAAAAGGAAGATTCAAGCGTCTAACTAAACGCGATAGACGCATATTTGACGCTCTATTCGCGTTCGGTGTGAACTGACTCTCAAGTGTATTAAGTGCCTTATCAGACTTACCGTGTTACCAGTCTTGGCAGCAATTATCTTGTCAAAAATATTGCATCGCGTGCTTCTGGCATCGAGTCTGGCACATAGGTACACTTTGGATCATTTCCACATATTTTCTATCTATCTGGGTTGGGACGCTTACATACACACACACACACACACACACACACACACACACACACTACAGCCTCGCGTGCGACGAGCCACGTCTCTGGGCAGCCGCGTAAACTAGTGTTTTTGCTTATTGTTTCACTGACGTTGACGAGATTAACCACTTAGGTACTGAAATTTGGTCCCGAAAAACAAGACATGTTTCGATACTCGGTAGTATCGAGGCAATTCGGTCGGAACCTAAAAAGTACCGAACTCGGTACCCAGCCCTACACTCGTTTAAACGCTTTTTAGGTTCTGTCATTTGTCATCGGAGCTTATTAATAGCCAAACGCTGCTATTACCGGAACACAGTCTAAGTTATTTACCTGTTTCTAATCTCTCAGTCAGTCCTTTAATGTAGTTGTTGACGTCTTTCATGTTGGAAAGTGTTTCCGTAGTCCCATCCTGCTGAAAGATCCGTATTACGACTGGGTACACAAAAGTGTATCTGATGCCAGCTTCCCGTAACCTCCGCCGAGCGTTTGCCGACTCTTGCCTCTTCTTGATCACTTCAGCCGAAAAATGCCTTCGTTCCTCGCTGCATTAAGGATCTTCTGTCTATCGGCGTAATTGTGTAATCTCACTAGGACCGCTCGAGAGCCACTTTTCTCTCCTCCTCCAAGCGCGGTTCCCGTGCGATGGGCTCTCTCAATCTTGACCCTGTCCTGCTACATATCCAAAACTTCAGGAATCCATTTCTCAAAGAGCGTAACTGAATCTTCACCCTCATAGCCAACCTTAAGCCCTGTGATCTTAATATTTTGGCGACGACTTTGATTCTCATTATTAGCAGATCCACTGCTTTTTTGAGAGCATTTTCCAAAGATTCCAGTCTCGGCTCAGTCAACGTTGACATATACTCAAGATCAGATACTCGCTTTTCTATATCTGTCACTCTTTCCAAAATGCCATCCAACTTCTGAGACAGTTCGGTAACTGGTTTTACAACAGCAGCAAGTTTGGTGTCTAGCATCTCAGCGATGTTGGTGGTCACTCTCTCAACTAATATGTCATCTCGAGGTTGACGTCCTCCGGCTCCGCTTCACATGCTGTAGCCGCCTGCTCCGTATCATGCTCGGCCTCTTAGTATTCAGTGTTGATTTGGCTAGCAGGAGATGCTATGTTAGCAGTGCTATTAGCATTAGCCTTGCTAGCCGTTTTCTTTCGTCTCTCTTCTTACTCGACACGGGCGGTGCCAAAAAGTTATCCAGGGACATTTTGACACTTATTACAGCTGTTGCAGGCAGTGAATCACACGGCGAAATTGTTACTTCAAATAGTTATTTTGCGTCGACCCAGTGGGAGGCGAAAAAAGTGCGTCTATCTAGTTGCAAGCATCACGTGATCTTAATGAAAGTTTTTTGTACATTTAAACTTACTATTGTCTTTCAAATGTATGGAATACTAAGCAAACAATTGAAACAAATAACATATTTCATGCAGTCTGATAAGATGGTAATGAAATTACGGACCTGTGACATTGCAGTTTCGTTGCCAGTAAGTCATAAAATTACCAAGTTATTATGAATACTTAAAGAGTACGTATCTGGAACATTGTTGGTTATCTTTTAACCTTAGGAGGACGTACTGACGACGTTGTGGGTCGGTTATATGATGGTAATGAAATTACGAGCATGCGACGTTGTAGTTAAGTTGTCAATTAGTAAAGTCATGACATGACCAAAAAGTACGAATACATTACATAACTGTTACGCCGTGTGTTAGCTGGGATAGTGTATTGTATACCGTGCTTGCATTTTAATGCATTGTTTTTTAAGGGCTTGCATATTGTATAGACTCAAATTCAACATTGTTGTATATTTAAGCTGTGTATATATTTAAAAAAAAACGATATGTTATTGAAATACTGCTTGGTCTAAAGGCTGTCTTGTGGCTTTTGAAAACTGCTTGCTTTAAAAGCTGTTAGTTGTTATTTGGAAACATGATTGTTTTACTTTTAAGGTTATTTAACCCAGTAGTTATTTGGAACATGGCTGTGTTTTAGGCTAATACCTGGTATCATTGTCACATGTTGTGCTACAGTAGGTACTCAACCAGAATGCCTATTACCGCCGCGGCAAAAATAAACCAGTCGCATTTCAAAGTCGTTCGCAAAATGACCGCCAGGTGGCGCAAAGGGACATTTAGCAAAACAGCAGCTATTGCCGCAATTGAAACGTAAGTGGGGCTATTGACAATTAACAGTAAGGATGAAATACAACAACTATGGTTATTTATATATTTATATTTCCAAATAAACCTTGAAACTTGAAAAATCAAAACAAGAGCTATTAAAATTTGCTGTACAATAATGAAACAAACAATTTGTTTAGTAAAAAATGTTATAGTAATTTTATTATTAATTAAAGAAATACAATTTTGGTTAATGTTATTTAAACAAACGAACATACAATTTATAGTATAAATATAGTATACATATAGACTTTTATTTGTGCGAACAGTGAACTATTATATATCTCTGTTTGTAGGCTATCTGTTTATTAAAAAACACAGCACAAGGTCTTGTAAAAACAAGAATGAGACTATATTAAATCAAACAAACGAAACAATAGAACAAGCTTTTAGAACAAAAAAATAGATGATAAATCTTTTTAGGCTACAACAGATTCGGTTAAATTTGACGAAAGCAAAACGTAATTATGTAAAAGTACATTTTAAACAGAATATAACAAACTTTTAGAGCAGAACATTTTATGAATCAAAAGTTAAAATAGGCCTATCTCACAGTCAGCGAATTAGGTGCAATGACGCTAAACTATTGAGGAAGACGATTGAAGAGCGCTTCTCTTGTGTGCGCACACTGACTGCTGGACAACAGAACTTCAGGGCATTTCTCAGTAAGAAAAGTCATGGTCGAGTGGTAGAACGTACATGTCACGGGGTGACAAATTTCATTCATTTCTCTGGACGGAACTAATGTTCTCTGGGTTTTGCCTCCCGCCGGACCCATAACAAAGGGACACCGGGCTAGTTCCGGGATAGCGCGAGCACCTCCGACACTGGGGTGATTAGCCAAAGATCGCTGACAGCTGGAGGTGGGAGAAGCAAGCCTTGTGATTGGGACACGGGAAGATAAAAAGAGAAAGCATAGATCAAACAGGGTGTTGGTTCTCCTTGGGATCGGTGTTTGTTGGAGGAAGAGTGAGCTGTGGTACAGATGTGGGGCTGCTAAACGGGCATGGTGTGGTGAATGGAGAGACACGTAGGCGGATTCAATGGGAAGGAGGTAGTCACGGAACGGAGGAACGTTTGTGAGAGGTAGTGAGCAACCTAACTGAATTTTCATCTCCCTCTCTTGCGACAGTGGGACTGTTGATGTAGAAGCCGGGCCAGGAAATGGGTAACGGCCTTATACCTGTGTAATTTTCCACTGAGTGCCATTTGTTGAGATGAAGTGATGTGATGCACTGTTTGCTGTTTGAAGTGTGAACCTAAACCCGCTGGATGTCCATGTCTTGCCCTAGTTTTCTATCTCCTCCCGACTGTATAAAGAGAGGCTAATATTGTTGTGTCCCACAGATTTTCGAGGGGGTTTGTTCTGACAGCCCACTGGGAAGAGGAATACGTATTTGCATGCTTGCCTGTCTGCTTCACAGTAAAACCTCCTCTGCTGTAAACCTTGTGTCTGTGACGCCACCAGAGAAGAGACGTACGTACCCGTATACTCACCAGTCTGCTTGTGGTGAAGTTTCCAGCCTCAAACCTCCAGCCGTAAGCCCCTTTGTTCGCCACTGGGAAGAGAAGTACGTATTCGCATGCTCGCTTGTCTGCTTTGCAGTAAAACCTCCTCTGCTGTAAACCCTGTGTCTGTGACGCCACCAGAGAAGAGACGTACGTACCCGCATACTCACCAGTCTGCTTGTGGTGAAGCTTCCAGCCTCAAACCTCCAGCCGTAAGCCCCTTTGTTCGCCACTGTGAAGAGACGTACGTATTCGCATGCTTGCTTGTCTGCTTTGCAGTAAAACCTCCTCTGCTGTAAACCCTGTGTCTGTGACGCCACCAGAGAAGAGACGTACGTACCCGCATACTCACCAGCCTGCTTGTGGTGAAGCTTCCAGCCTCAAACCTCCAGCCGCAAGCCCCTTTGTTCGCCACTGTGAAGAGAAGTGCGTATTCGCATGCTTGTTTGTCTGCTTGCAGTAAAACCTCCTCTGCTGTAAACCCTGTGTCTGTGACGCCACCAGAGAAGAGACGTACGTACCCGCATACTCACCAGTCTGCTTGTGGTGAAGTTCCCAGCCTCAAACCTCCAGCCGTAAGCCCCTTTGTTCGCCACTGTGAAGAGAAGTATGTATTCGCATGCTTGCTTGTCTGCTTTGCAGTAAAACCTCCTCTGCTGTAAACCTTGTGTCTGTGACGCCACCAGAGAAGAGACGTACGTACCCGTATACTCACCAGTCTGCTTGTGGTGAAGCTTCCAGCCTCAAACCTCCAGCCGTAAGCCCCTTTGTTCGCCACTGTGAAGAGAAGTACGTATTCGCATGCTTGCTTGTCTGCTTTGCAGTAAAACCTCCTCTGCTGTAAACCCTGTGTCTGTGACGCCACCAGAGAAGAGACGTACGTACCCGCATACTCACCAGTCTGCTTGTGGTGAAGCTTCCAGCCTCAAACCTCCAGCCGTAAGCCCCTTTGTTTGCCACTGTGAAGAGAAGTACGTATTCGCATGCTTGCTTGTCTGCTTTGCAGTAAAACCTCCTCTGCTGTAAACCCTGTGTCTGTGACGCCACCAGAGAAGAGACGTACGTACCCGCATACTCACCAGTCTGCTTGTGGTGAAGCTTCCAGCCTCAAACCTCCAGCCGCAAGCCCCTTTGTTCGCCACTGTGAAGAGAAGTACGTATTCGCATGCTTGTTTGTCTGCTTGCAGTAAAACCTCCTCTGCTGTAAACCTTGTGTCGGTGACGCCACCAGAGAAGAGACGTACGTACCCGTATACTCACCAGTCTGCTTGTGGTGAAGCTTCCAGCCTCAAACCTCCAGCCGTAAGCCCCTTTGTTCGCCACTGTGAAGAGAAGTACGTATTCGCATGCTTGTTTGTCTGCTTGCAGTAAAACCTCCTCTGCTGTAAACCCTGTGTCTGTGACGCCACCAGAGAAGGGACGTACGTACCCGCATACTCACCAGTCTGCTTGTGGTGAAGTTTCCAGCCCCAAACCTCCAGCTGTAAGCCCCTTTGCTCGCCACTGTGAAGAGAAGTACGTATTCGCATGCTTGTTTGTCTGCTTGCAGTAAAACCTCCTCTGCTGTAAACCTTGTGTCTGTGACGCCACCAGAGAAGAGACGTACGTACCCGCATACTCACCAGTCTGCTTGTGGTGAAGTTTCCAACCTCAAACCTCCCGCCGTAAGCCCTGTTGTGTGCCACTTGAGGAGAAAGAAGAGACGTACGTACCCGCATACTCACCAGTCTGCTCTGCGGTGAAGCCTCGTCCTGTAAGCCCCTTTATGTGACGTTTGAAAAGGAGTACGTACTGATATACTTACCTGTCTGCCTTGCAGTAGAAACCTCCAGCTGTAAGCCCCTTCTGTCTGCCACTGGAAGAGCCGTACGTCCTTGCATACTCACCCGTCTGCTCTGTGGTGAAGCCTCTAACTGTAAGCCCCCCCCCTTTATGGGACGTTGAAAAGAAGTGCGTACGGATATACTCACCTGTCTGCATTTCAGTAAAACCTTCCTCCGCTGTGGTCCTGGTGTCGTGTCAACCCGCCAGTGAAGAGAAGGACGTGCCTGTAGTGCCTGTGCACACCAAACCCTCCAGTCCGAAGTTCGAACAAGTCCCCGATTACCAGCTTACACTCCTAGAAGACTCTTTTAACTTTAAATAAAAACTTGATTTTAATTGACCTCTATTTGTCTGTCCTCCTTGCTCTGTCCTCCGTCCGACTCCCCAAGGGTGGCCCGGGGCTCAGGGGTGGGTACAGGTCAGGTTGGCCCGCCCCGACCTGTGACATAAACTTGGCGCAGTCGGCAGGATCCCACCTCGGGTTGAGTAGACGGGGGCGGAGTAATGGCAGACGAAGAGGTACCAGTGGGTCATCCCAATGTCATGCCCATCTTTATGGGAGCCCCGTGGGCTCAAAAGTATGGGGGACCAGGGTCCGAACTTAGTCTATCGGCATGGAAGACTCAAGTGGAGTACTTGGCGGGCCTTCAAGGGTTAAACGCTGCACAACGGACCCAGTTTATTCTAAATTCGCTGGACGGCGAAGCGAGGAGAGAGGTACAAGCGGCGCCAGAAGCAACTCGAGCCTCAGCCCAGGCTATCCTTGACTTCTTAACGGGTCTGTACGGCGACTCCACTCCTGCGGCTGTTCTTCGGACGCAATTCTTCAATTGTAGACAGGGAACTCGACAGACTATACGTGCTTTTGCTCTGCAATTGCGAGAACACTTGTCCCGGCTGGAGAGGAGGCAGGACCATGGGCTTGGAGAAGGGGAGGCTCTCTTAAGGGACCAGTTTCTTCTGGGGTTGCGGGATGGACCAATACGTCAGAGCCTTCGGATACAACTTCGCCGCAATTCAGCTCTGACGTTCGATGAGCTACGTCAGGAAGCTCTGGCCCTTGAACAGGACTATGCTGACTCCTCGGACCCCTCCCGCTGTATGGCCACCAGTGCTGCCAGTTGTCCTCCACCTCCTGCCCCACCCGACTGGAAACAGGCCCTAAGAGAAGAATTGAGGAGAGACGTCCGTGAACAGATGGCAGAGCTGTCTAAAACTTTCTTAGAGGAATTACGCCGAGAACATTTCCGACCCTTGCCACCTACACGAGAACGAGCCTCCTCCGAAGGTAGTCGACTCCCAGAGCAACATCCGCCCCGGTCCTCCGCCCCCCGGTTTCAGTGGGACGAACAAGGTCGTCCCATTTGCAATGGCTGTGGCGAACCAGGTCATTACGTCTGGCAATGCAGGGCACGCCGGGGATCGCAGGGGGGTTTTTAGAGTCTCCGGCCACTGTGGGTCAAGTGGCCGGGACCCCCCTAATTGACCCCTCTCCATTGGCAGCCAGGAATTGTCTAGTCGGGCGTTGCCCTCTTGTGGTGGTTCAAGTCAATGGGACCGAAATCCAATGCCTCCTGGATACCGGGTCCCAGGTCACCTTGTTCTCCGAAAGCCTATCTAGGGAGTTATTCGGGGTCCAGGGACATTCGGCCACAGATGTCCCCTGGTTAACCCTGCGTGGGGCAAACGGCCTGGAGATTCCGTATGTGGGCTATCTGGTCACGGACCTGGAGGTTCAGGGGACCCTTGTGCCCCAGAAGGGGGTTGTGATTGTGCAGGATACATGTCTGGGAGCTCACCGTGCCCTACTGGGAATGAACGTCATCATGGAATGCTGGGAGGAGTTGTTTAAAGCGAGACCCATGCCGTCGGCCTCGAGAGGGGAAAAACAGGAATGGGATCGGATCAGGGCCGATTGTCGCCGAGTTCGCATGGCCGATGCCCAGCGGGATCGAGAAAGCGTGGGAAGAGTGGGGTGTCGCTACGCACTGTCGGTCCTGGCTCAGAGCGAGGCCATTATTTGGGCCCGTATCCCTGGTCAGCTTCATGGGTCCTCGGAGTGGGTCCTGGTGGAGCCTCATTCGGACTGCCAGACCGTGGAGGTGGCCCGGGGATTGGCGTCTGTTCACCGAGGTCGGGTTGCCGTAAGGCTAAGAAACACCAATCCCTATGCTGTGGCCCTTTATCGCCACCAACGTCTAGCACGAGTCACCCCGGTGAGCCCCGAGCAGGTCCATGAGGAAGGAGAGTTTCAGTTTTGTCAGGTGGGGCCGACAGTGGTGGAGGTGGCCTTGACGCAGGCTGAGACTCCTGCAGGCGGACGGGAAGAAACACTTCCGGCCCACCTGGCGGGAGAGTCCTTACGAGGCGACGGGTTGGAAGAAGGGCAGGCAAAGCAACTCCGGGACTTCCTGGTGAGATGGAAGCATCTTTTCTCTGCACATGATGAGAACTATGGGCGGACAGACATTGTAAAGCACCGGATTCCCACTGGGGATGCGCCTCCAAGCCGGGAACGCTACCGCCCCGTACCTCCGACTCTGTATGCCGAGGTTCGTACCCTCCTTCGAGGGATGCTGGAAAAGGGAGTTATTCGGGAGAGCAGCAGCCCATGGGCAGCACCGATAGTCCTCGTTCGAAAGAGGACTGGGGCGTGGCGATTCTGTGTCGATTATCGGAGGCTGAACCAAGTTACCAAACGAGACGCCTTCCCTCTGCCGCGGGTCGAGGACTCCTTGACCGGTCTTACTCGGGCCGCCTGGTATTCCACCTTAGATCTGGCTAGTGGTTACTGGCAAGTCCAAGTGGAGGAAGGAGACCGGGAGAAGACCGCCTTTACCACCCCTTTTGGCCTCTTTGAGTGGGAACGTATGCCGTTTGGGTTGTGTAACGCTCCCGCGACCTTCCAACGTCTCATGCAGCGCTGCTTGGGAGCCCAGCTTATGGACACCACGCTTGTCTATTTAGATGACGTTATCGTATACTCTCCCGACTTCGAGTCTCACCTTCAACACCTTGAGCAAGTTTTCCGATCTCTAGAACGGTATGGACTAAAGCTACAGCCAGATAAGTGCCAGTTGCTCAAGAAGGAGGTAAAATTCCTGGACCATCGAGTCAGTGCGGCGGGGATTGCAGTGGATCCCGAAAAGGTGTCCGCCGTCCAGGAGTGGGCCACGCCAAGAACGGTGAGGCAAGTGAGATCATTCCTGGGATTCGTGGGATACTACCGGCGGTTTATTAAGGACTTCGCCAAGGTCGCTAAACCCTTGAACCAGCTGCTTGGAGGTTCGGGACGGACCCGGGGCAGGGGGTCCCCTGCCATCTCGTGGAACCCCGCCTGTGAGCTGGCCTTTCAGCAATTAAAACAAGAGCTGCTCCAAGCCCCGATCTTGGCTTACGCCGACTTTTCTCAGCCCTTTACACTTTATACGGATGCTAGCAATCTGGGGTTGGGGGCCGTACTGGCCCAGAGTCAACAGGGAGAAGAGAGGGTTATTGCCTATGCGAGCAGGAGTCTGCACCCAGCTGAACGTAACGATGCCAACTATAGCTCCTTCAAGCTGGAGCTCCTCGCCATGAAGTGGGCCGTTAGCGAGAAGTTTAAGGATTATCTGTGGGGAGCGAAGGTAGTTGTAGTTACGGATAACAACCCGCTGGTCCATCTCCAAACTGCAAAGTTGGGGGCAGTTGAGCAGCGATGGGTGGCGCAGCTGGCCAACTACGATTATCATCTGCAGTATCGGCCAGGGAAGGAGCACACCAATGCCGACGTCCTGTCTCGGCTCCCTGAGGTTAGACCCCTTTGTTTGCCACCCAATGTAGTATCGGAGGAGGAACTTATGGTGGGGATCATAGAGGCCCCTGGGCTTCGAGGGGAAGTAGTTCCCTCGAGTTGGGGTTGGGACCCCCTACGGTGGAGGGACCGGCAGGCGGGGGACCCAGCTCTGGCACAGATGCAAGATTGGCTGCAGCGAGGGACTTGGCCAGAGAGGATAGAACGACGTAAACAACCTTGGGGGATGCAGCAACTCCTGCGACAGGGGAAGAGACTCTTCCTCAAAGAAGGAGTCGTCTGTCGAACGTTACTCGACCCAGCCCTGGGGGAAGAGGTATGTCAAATAGTTGTGCCTAGGGATCAATCCCAAGCTCTCCTCCGAGCATATCACAACCACATGGGACATCAAGGGCAGGAGAGAACGATCTCATTGGTACGGAGACACTTCTACTGGCCAGGGATGGAGAAGGCAGTTAAGGTGTTCGTTTCGCAGTGCCCACGTTGCATCCTCTTTAAATCCCGGAGAGAGGTTCGAGCCCCACTGGCCCCCATTCAAGCTAAAGCCCCATTACATATGGTGGCGATGGATTATCTGACGTTGGGTCGACCTACTGACCTCATTCAGAATATCCTCGTGGTAACGGATCTTTTCACAAAGTTTGCGTGGGCTATCCCCACTAGAGACCAGACCGCAGTCACCACTGCCAACGCCTTCTGGGAGTATGTGTTCCAGCCCTTTGGATGTCCAGAGGTCCTTCACTCAGATCAGGGTCCAAACTTTGAGTCCCGGGTCATCAGGGAGTTGTGCCAACTGTACGGGTGTAAGAAGACCCACACCACGCCGTATCATCCCCAAGGGAACGGAGGGTGCGAACGATTCAATCAGACCCTGTTGGGCCTATTAGGGACGTTGGAGGTAGAGCAACAGGGGAATTGGGTGGTAAATCTCCCGGCCGTAGTTCAAGCTTACAATAACAGCGTGCATAGCACTACTGGATATGCACCAACATATCTGATGTTCGGACGGCACGTACGGTTACCCACGGACTTGCTGTTGGGATCCAGCCCGGCCGAGGAGGGAACCAGCCTAGCGGAATGGGTGAGCAACCATCACCAGCGCCTCCACTTCGCTTATGAACAGGTCTCTGCTCGAATCGAACGAGCTGCTCAGAAGAACAAACGATTATATGATCGGACGGCTCGTGAAGCTCCCCTGCTGCCGGGAGACAGGGTTCTGGTCAAAGACAGTCGGCGCCAGGGGAAAGGGAAGTTGAGTGACCGTTGGGAGTCTCGGCCTTATGTAGTCCAACGACAACCCCGCCCTGACCAGCCCGTGTATGTCCTTCGCCCCGAAGGGGACTCCGGCCCAGAACGGGTATTACATCGGAATTTGATCCGCCCTTGCCCCAACTACCCAAGGCTTGTAGACACTATCTCCCCCACTGAAGAGAGAGTCCATCAGACCCCAATGATAGGATGGGCTGTGGTCCCAAGGGGACCGGCCATTGCACCTGAGCCAGCGAATGTTCCACCACCCCCAAGACGTCCCCAGCGGGATAACCGAGGTCAGCCTCCGGTACGGTACGGCGACTGGGTAGAGACACCGCGTTCTAGGGACTAGAACGGTTTGGTGGGGGGGTATGTCACGGGGTGACAAATTTCATTCATTTCTCTGGACGGAACTAATGTTCTCTGGGTTTTGCCTCCCGCCGGACCCATAACAAAGGGACACCGGGCTAGTTCCGGGATAGCGCGAGCACCTCCGACACTGGGGTGATTAGCCAAAGATCGCTGACAGCTGGAGGTGGGAGAAGCAAGCCTTGTGATTGGGACACGGGAAGATAAAAAGAGAAAGCATAGATCAAACAGGGTGTTGGTTCTCCTTGGGATCGGTGTTTGTTGGAGGAAGAGTGAGCTGTGGTACAGATGTGGGGCTGCTAAACGGGCATGGTGTGGTGAATGGAGAGACACGTAGGCGGATTCAATGGGAAGGAGGTAGTCACGGAACGGAGGAACGTTTGTGAGAGGTAGTGAGCAACCTAACTGAATTTTCATCTCCCTCTCTTGCGACAGTGGGACTGTTGATGTAGAAGCCGGGCCAGGAAATGGGTAACGGCCTTATACCTGTGTAATTTTCCACTGAGTGCCATTTGTTGAGATGAAGTGATGTGATGCACTGTTTGCTGTTTGAAGTGTGAACCTAAACCCGCTGGATGTCCATGTCTTGCCCTAGTTTTCTATCTCCTCCCGACTGTATAAAGAGAGGCTAATATTGTTGTGTCCCACAGATTTTCGAGGGGGTTTGTTCTGACAGCCCACTGGGAAGAGGAATACGTATTTGCATGCTTGCCTGTCTGCTTCACAGTAAAACCTCCTCTGCTGTAAACCTTGTGTCTGTGACGCCACCAGAGAAGAGACGTACGTACCCGTATACTCACCAGTCTGCTTGTGGTGAAGTTTCCAGCCTCAAACCTCCAGCCGTAAGCCCCTTTGTTCGCCACTGGGAAGAGAAGTACGTATTCGCATGCTCGCTTGTCTGCTTTGCAGTAAAACCTCCTCTGCTGTAAACCCTGTGTCTGTGACGCCACCAGAGAAGAGACGTACGTACCCGCATACTCACCAGTCTGCTTGTGGTGAAGCTTCCAGCCTCAAACCTCCAGCCGTAAGCCCCTTTGTTCGCCACTGTGAAGAGACGTACGTATTCGCATGCTTGCTTGTCTGCTTTGCAGTAAAACCTCCTCTGCTGTAAACCCTGTGTCTGTGACGCCACCAGAGAAGAGACGTACGTACCCGCATACTCACCAGCCTGCTTGTGGTGAAGCTTCCAGCCTCAAACCTCCAGCCGCAAGCCCCTTTGTTCGCCACTGTGAAGAGAAGTGCGTATTCGCATGCTTGTTTGTCTGCTTGCAGTAAAACCTCCTCTGCTGTAAACCCTGTGTCTGTGACGCCACCAGAGAAGAGACGTACGTACCCGCATACTCACCAGTCTGCTTGTGGTGAAGCTTCCAGCCTCAAACCTCCAGCCGTAAGCCCCTTTGTTTGCCACTGTGAAGAGAAGTACGTATTCGCATGCTTGCTTGTCTGCTTTGCAGTAAAACCTCCTCTGCTGTAAACCCTGTGTCTGTGACGCCACCAGAGAAGAGACGTACGTACCCGCATACTCACCAGTCTGCTTGTGGTGAAGCTTCCAGCCTCAAACCTCCAGCCGCAAGCCCCTTTGTTCGCCACTGTGAAGAGAAGTACGTATTCGCATGCTTGTTTGTCTGCTTGCAGTAAAACCTCCTCTGCTGTAAACCTTGTGTCGGTGACGCCACCAGAGAAGAGACGTACGTACCCGTATACTCACCAGTCTGCTTGTGGTGAAGCTTCCAGCCTCAAACCTCCAGCCGTAAGCCCCTTTGTTCGCCACTGTGAAGAGAAGTACGTATTCGCATGCTTGTTTGTCTGCTTGCAGTAAAACCTCCTCTGCTGTAAACCCTGTGTCTGTGACGCCACCAGAGAAGGGACGTACGTACCCGCATACTCACCAGTCTGCTTGTGGTGAAGTTTCCAGCCCCAAACCTCCAGCTGTAAGCCCCTTTGCTCGCCACTGTGAAGAGAAGTACGTATTCGCATGCTTGTTTGTCTGCTTGCAGTAAAACCTCCTCTGCTGTAAACCTTGTGTCTGTGACGCCACCAGAGAAGAGACGTACGTACCCGCATACTCACCAGTCTGCTTGTGGTGAAGTTTCCAACCTCAAACCTCCCGCCGTAAGCCCTGTTGTGTGCCACTTGAGGAGAAAGAAGAGACGTACGTACCCGCATACTCACCAGTCTGCTCTGCGGTGAAGCCTCGTCCTGTAAGCCCCTTTATGTGACGTTTGAAAAGGAGTACGTACTGATATACTTACCTGTCTGCCTTGCAGTAGAAACCTCCAGCTGTAAGCCCCTTCTGTCTGCCACTGGAAGAGCCGTACGTCCTTGCATACTCACCCGTCTGCTCTGTGGTGAAGCCTCTAACTGTAAGCCCCCCCCCCTTTATGGGACGTTGAAAAGAAGTGCGTACGGATATACTCACCTGTCTGCATTTCAGTAAAACCTTCCTCCGCTGTGGTCCTGGTGTCGTGTCAACCCGCCAGTGAAGAGAAGGACGTGCCTGTAGTGCCTGTGCACACCAAACCCTCCAGTCCGAAGTTCGAACAAGTCCCCGATTACCAGCTTACACTCCTAGAAGACTCTTTTAACTTTAAATAAAAACTTGATTTTAATTGACCTCTATTTGTCTGTCCTCCTTGCTCTGTCCTCCGTCCGACTCCCCAAGGGTGGCCCGGGGCTCAGGGGTGGGTACAGGTCAGGTTGGCCCGCCCCGACCTGTGACATACACAGCAAATGTCAGAGTGTTACAATCGCAGAGTATTGATGATCAGAGTATAATTTATACACTTTGGAGTAAAATGGGCTTAAAATACACTTGTCAGGTTTCATCAGAAACTCTCTAAAGTGTTAGTATATTGGTTTAGTGTTGATGTGGAGCTGATATATGGTTTATGGTGGTATGATGAACTCTTTGAGAGTCAATCTGTTGCTGTACCGTCCACACATGAGATTAGGTTTCGATACGTCATCAGATCGACTATGCGTTGTCATTGGTTTAATCATAGCGCAGCCTCGTGGACACCAGTTTCCAACTGACATCCAAAGGCGTCGACATTTTGACTCCTGAGGACTGTAGGTAAGAAACCCTTTTATATACCATGTAAGAAACCACCAAGTGAATCATGCCACATATTCCTGTTTGTCTTCTTGTTTTAATTCTCATAACTAAAACGCTTATGTAGAAGTAGAAGAGGCGTGACGTCTGGTAATTTAGTTTAACTAGATAACTTACTACTATACTTATGGTAGCTAAAGTAAGTTAATTGTGATTGTTGTATCTAGTAAAACTGATTTAGTGGTAACGTTAATCAAACGATTGACAATTAAATGAAATTGTCAATTAAATGAAATGCAGCATTCATTAGTTAGCTGCCTGCCGCTCCCAATCTCGGACCTCGTGCAGGCAGAATTGGCTAGCTAACATAATGTTAACGTTACAGACTCCCGCCTGAACTGATCGAGTGGTTATTCAATAAACCAATTGCATTCTTTTACTTTGTAGTAATATGTGAGAAACTACAGCAATGCTTTTGAAAGTGCAGTACCAAGGAAAGAAACTGCGGTCAAGCCAGCCGCCACGTCGAAATGAGCGGTCAAACTAGCCGCCCCATATTTCGTGGTGCACGTATACATTGGCTATTACGGTATGACAGTCAGAACTAAAAACAGGTAATATTCCGGCGAAGACAATTTCACATTCATTTATGGCGCTTTTCCACTACACAGTACCAGCTCGCCTCGGCTCGGCTCGACTCGACTCGACTCGCCTTTGTTTGCTTTTCCACTGTGTAAAAGTTGTACCTGTACCTGCTTTCGGGTACTTTTTTTCGTACCACCTCCGGCAAGGTTCTAAGCGAGCTAAGGCGATACTAAAATGTGACGTGAAAACAATGCCGACTGCTGATTGGTCACAGAGAATCTGCGTCATCATTGCACGCGCCAGATGGAGTATCCAGAATAAATAACCCCGCCATTTTTAAATAGTTTGGCCAGAGTTACTAAACTTACTACTATTATTATGGCAACTCGGAAGAATACGCCGTGGTCAAACGAGGAGGTGCAGACATTCCTTTGTTTGGTTGCCGAAGAGAGGATCCAGCGAGAGCTTGATGGGGCAACGAGGAACGAAAGGCGTCGCTATGACGACCGGGTACTATTTGTGGCGGTACTTTCTGCAATGGAAAACGGAGCGAAAAGCGAGCCGAGTCGAGGCGAGCCAAGGCGAGTCGAGTCGAGTCGAGCTGGTACTGGTAATGGAAAAGCGCCATTATTCTGTCTGTCTGTCTGAAAGAAAGACAGAACGAAAGATTTTTAGCACACCTCACAACCTGTCACTGCCTGATATACTGAATTTCAAAATAAGAGCCCCCCAAAACTCATATTAGCAGTTTTGTCTACACATTCAGAAAATCATAAAAATAAAAGTCCTAGCTTACACAGAACAATTTCACCTCAGATGGAGAGGACACCTCACGGTGTCAACTACAATGTTTCAGGACATTCTGATGTTGTTTTCCAAAATAAGAGCCCCCCAAAACTCATATATTAGCTGTTTTGTCCATACATTCAGAAAATCATAAAAATAAAAGTCATAGCTTACACAGACCAATTTCACCTCAGATGGAGAGGACACCTTCTCGTTGAAAAAGACTCAAAGTCCAAAGGCTCCAATACAAATGCTTTACTTAAAGTTTACTCTTAGGTACATACAGGCAGGATGACAGGCAGGATGACAGGCAGACACACCGTAAATTTTATGTTTATCTCTGTAAAGCTGCTTTGAAACAATCTACATTGTTAAAACCGCTATATAAATGAAGAAGACTTGACTTGACCATACACCCGTACTGTTCCATTGCCTTGTTATGGGTTCGATACAAGCGAGCCCTGAATTCTCCTGCCTTGGTTACTGTAGATTTGAGGATTGCCCTGTCACAGTAACAGTTACTATGGACAGTGAAGAGGACCTAAAGGCAACAGTGGAGTACCAAGGGGAGCAGAGCCTTCATAATTTAACAGAATTAAAAAAAAAGACCTGTTAGAGCACTTGTCAGAAGCGCACTGGGCCAAGACTTACAAAGACAGCTCCCACGAGCCATGTACCTTGACAAAATAACAAAAAAATACCCGAAGATGTTATGGAGTCTGGCTGTAGGGATGAGGCTCCAAGTCGCAATGTCCTGAAACCTATATCGTGGGAAGCACGTAAGAGAACCCGGCAGCACACTAACGCTAAGTCTTCAAATAATGCTTGACAATAAAAAAAAACAGTCCTGATGAGGTTTTCCAGAAAGTAATGCTACACCCAAAAGGGGTTCTTCTTTGGTCACGCAGGGGGATTGAGATATATCAGGAGCGATGCCAGGAGGACATTGTGTATCTCGAAGTGACTGGCAGCATCATGCGAAAGCAGAAAGGATCTTCTCCTTTCTATGTCTATGAGTTGGTGGTCAGGAATCCCCACAAAAACTCATCTCCACTATCTGTTGCCACATACCTTACCTGTGATCACACCACAGCTTCAGTTAACTACTTTCTAGAGGCGTTTCAGACTGATATGGCAAGGTGTTTTGGGAGAAAAGGTATGCGGTCATCCATCATGATCCTGTGTGATGGGTCAATGGTGTTAATGCAGGCAATATGCCTGTCATTTGCCAAAAAAACCCTGAAAGACACCATTAACCACTACTACAATATAGCAAGTGGTAAAGGGAAAAAAGAAGATTTTGAGGTGCCCATTCTTCATCGTTGTCTTAGCCATGTGATGAAGAATGCAAAGGACATGTGCAGAAAGTAGTAAGTAGTGTACATTTAAAAAATACTGTTTGTGACAATCCTCTTTTAGTGTCAGTTGCTAAGTATCCAATAAACTTTATACAGATTCTGTAATGAATTACCAAAAAACCTCATACCAAAATATGAATAATGTTACTGCCAATGTGAACTGAACTAGTCAAGTCATCTTCATTTATATAGCGCTTTTAACAATGGATTGTTTCAAAGCAGCTTTACAGAGATAAACATATAATTTAAGCTAACAGAGATTGTTTTGGCTTTATAGCGGTTCTTGAATAATGTTATTTCCAGCTAAAGTTAATTTTGATTGATTCACCTCCGTCGAAATGATCAGACTTTAAACGCGAACTTGTGATTAACGCTGACGGCGTTCACATGCTCATTCAGAATTGGTTCTATAGTTATGTGCTTTTGAAAATATGTGCGCAGGTTTGTAATTCCATACAACCCAGCCTAAACAAACTACTTGTCTTGCCTATAAATTTTTATACAGAATTTTGTTTTATTTTATCACTTCAGGGTACGCGAACCAAAATTCACAACGCTCTATCTGTAGAGTGGGAAAGGGATCCTCCATAGGGAGAGGATTGTTGACACTTCAGCACTGCACTGTCATCGGGTCCAGGCGGATCTCCTTCGTCAGATCTGGATACGGCCTAGATCCGGCAGGCTGCGGGAAAACCTCGGGATAAACAAAGACACTAATATTAGCGTAGATGCCATTCTTCTTATGATGTAACGAGTACATCAAGATTTAAGGGAAGTGTTCCCAGTTCCGGCTGACCTAATCTATGCAGCCTAACATTAAATTATAGAAATCTATAATGTATTATGTGTATGCTAGGTCAAAGAGATGTGTTTTTAGTCTAGCTTTGAACTGACAGAGTGTGTCTGCTTCCCGGACAATGCTAGGAAGACTGTTCCAAAGTTTTGGTGCTAAATAGGAAAAGGAT
The DNA here is from genome assembly GCA_030578255.1 of Tiaroga cobitis. NCBI lineage: Eukaryota > Metazoa > Chordata > Actinopteri > Cypriniformes > Leuciscidae > Tiaroga > Tiaroga cobitis. The sequence goes on from CM060592.1 coordinate 10,126,572, forward strand.
CTACCACCAGCAGTCGATTTAGATATTCTAGGTATTATCAACTGGCCGGAATTTTGAGATCGCAATAGACGTGAAGGACTATAATGCGTTAAGAGCTCGCTCAAGTACTGCGGAGCTAAACCATTTAGTGCTTTGTAGGTAATCAACAATATTTAAAAATGTATACGATGTTTAATAGGGAGCCAATGCAGTGTTGACAGAACCGGGCTAATATGGTCATATTTCCTGGTTCTGGTAAGAACTCGAGCTGCGACGTTTTGAACTAGCTGTAGTTTATTTATTAAGCGTGCAGGGCAACCACCCAGTAGAGCATTACAATAATCTAGCCTTGAGGTCATGAACGCATGGACTAATTGTTCCGCATTTCCCAATGAGAGCATATGGCGTATTTTAGATATATTTTTAAGATGGAAAAATGCAGTTTTACAGATACTAGACACGTGGCTTTCAAAAGAAAGGTTGGTATCAAAGAGCACACCCAGGTTCCTAACCGACGACGAAGACTTGACAGAGCAGCCATCAAGTGTTAGACAGTATTCTGGGTTATTACGTGTGGAAGTTTATTGTCCAATAATTAGAATCTCTGTCTTTTCAGAATTTAGTAGTAGAAAATTACTAGTCATCCAATGTTTTATATCAGCTATGCATTCCGTTAATTTTGTGAATTGGTAAGTTTCGTTGGGTTTTGAAGAAATATACAGCTGAGTATCATCGGCATAACAGTGAAAGCTAACTCCATGTTTCCTAATGATATCTCCTAATGGTAGCATGTACAGAGTGAACAGCAGCGGTCCTAGTACTGAGCCTTGTGGTACGCCATACTGAACTTGTGATCGATAAGACATCTCTTCATTTACTGCTACAAACTGATAACGGTCAGTTAAGTATGATTTAAACCATGCTAGTGCAATTCCACTAATGCCCACATAGTTTTCTAGTCTATTTAAAAGAATGTTGTGGTCAATTGTGTCAAATGCAGCACTAAGATCGAGTAACACTAATAGAGAGATACAACCACGATCAGATGATAAGAGCAAATCATTTGTGACTCTAATGAGAGCGGTCTCAGTACTATGGTACGGTCTAAATCCGGACTGAAAATCCTCGCAGATATCATTTCTTTCTAGAAAGGAACACAGTTGTGAAGATACTGCTTTTTGTAATATCTTTGACAGAAAAGGCAGATTCGAGATCGGCCTGTAATTGACTAATTCTGTAGGATCAAGTTGTGGTTTTTTAACAAGCGGTTTTATCATAGCCAGTTTAAAGGTTTTTGGTACGTATCCTAGAGACAAAGATGAATTAATGATATTCAGTAGTATTTCAGTAGCTTAGTCGGTATAGGATCTAACATACAAGTTGTCGATTTAGATGAATTAACGAGTTTGCAGAATTCTTCCTCTCCTATAGCAACAAATGAATCAAATTTTTCGTCAGGGAGACTACAATGCACTTCCTGATGGGATACTGTGGTAGACGGTTGCATAGTTATAATTTTGTCCCTGATATTATCAATCTTATAAGTGAAGAAGTTCATAAAGTCATCACTGCTGTGTCTGCTGTGTTGCTTGGACACTTCTGAGCTTGAAGCTTTCTTTTTCGTTAGTTTAGCCACTGTTTCAAATAAATACCTTGGATTATGTTTATTTTCTTCTAATAGGTTTGAAAAATAAGCAGATCTAGCAGCTTTTAAAGCCTCTCTGTAAGCAATCGAGCTCTCTTTCCACGAAATCCGAAATACCTCTAGTTTAGTTTTCTTCCAGTTGCGCTCCATTTTTCATTGGTCACTTCATTGGTCACCTCAATGAAGTCAGCTCGTCTTGCTGGTGAGTCATGGAACATCTGCCAGTACTCTGAGCACATCTCCCACCTTCCAACCTGTTTCTCTCTCTCCATCTTGAAAACTTCCATGAAAAACATGCAAACCACAACTTCCCAAATGTATCATCTTTGGTGCATCTGGGTCCTCTTGGCTTTTGTCCTCTTGGAATATCCTCAGGAGCTTCCAGTTGACAGCAGGGCCATCCATTGAAATCTGTAACCGCTTATTGGGATTAAGTGGTGAAAGGGCTCTCTTGATCCTTTCCAGAAGTTTCTCTGCTTGAGTATGTCCCAAAAACTCTGAATCAAAAAAATGCACCACAATCTTCCCTTCACGTTCACTCCAGTGCCTCACTACAACATCCAACTGTTCTGTCTGTGTCACTTTATTCAGGCATTCATCAAAAGAAACTACATAGCATGGTGCTTTTCTTATATCATTGATCCGTTGCTCTTTGAAATAAGGACAGAAGCCAAAACATATAAGGTAAGCTGCTTTTTTTGCGCCACATGAAAACTTCTTGGCAATCTCACTGTCTGGGAACATCTGACCATATATGGCTGAGATATCAGAGCTGGAGTTGAATGAGTAGTGTGACACATCACCATCTTAATTACCCAGCGAATCTCTGCTTCTAACACAGCTTGGCTTGAAAAGAATGCTAAGCTCTCCTGTGTTTCTGAGCTTTTTCTCTGTCCACTTGTACTAGGCAATTGTAATGCTGTACTTTCATTACTGGCACTTTCCTCATGTACACTGGCTGTTGGTAGCTCTCTTTTCATATCTTAGCTTTTTCATATCTTTCATATTCTGTATTATACTTACTGTACACAACACATTACTGCTTATTTCACATAGTTAGGTGCTAAACAGCATTTTTGTTGTTCCAGTATTGATCATTTTAGGTTAGTCCAGTCATCCGGAAACAAGATTCAGGGTAGATGACTAGACTAATATCTCTCGCTAGCACAACAATCATATTGAACCTGAAAAATATTTATTTCTAACTCAGAGATAAGTATAACTTGCTAGCTACCTTTTTAGTCTGGGTTTTATGTAGCATTACTATGATAAATGTATGGTTACCACTTATTTATTAATTCAGCCATGTTGAATTCAATTAATTTACGTTAACAGCTGTGTTCAAATGAACATGCAAGTCTTCAGTTCTCACTGCCTCCTCTCTGCGGTCTGTGTATCTAGCTAAAAACAGCATGAAAAGTTGGGGTTCTGTGCACATACACAGTATTTTGATAGAGCTGAATTCATGACGATTTTCTCATTCACATGTTTTTTGTTCCTGCTGTCGGACAATAGAACAAGTATGAAATACTGACTGGAACGTGGCCCGGTAAGACTACCTGTTACCCGTCGCTATCTCAAAGCTGTCGTCGTGCTCGCTATGGCTCCACTAAAACCAAAAATATATTTCACGCAAAGGTATGAGTGACGACATGCCCACATCTCTTTACTGCTCCTCTGTCACTCAAAAGAGAGAGGGAGAAAAACCTCTCACTCGATATACTGCGATACAGCAACACTCTTTAACAGAAAGTCGCTAGCTTTGGCCCTTCTTTGGATAAATAAATCCTTACTTGGGTCTGAAAAATCGATACATCTAGCAACAAAGACAGATGAAAACACTGGGAAGCAGAACTGTTCTAAGGAAATATGCAATTTGATTGGTTGGTAGCGTCGCCAGACCTGCCAAGTTCGTCAATATATTTTGAGTACCACTTGTGTTGTGCAGCTTTTTTTTGCAGACTTTTGCAACTCAGTAATTTCCCCATTCACTGGCTAAAAATTGGTTATAAAAAAAACAATAAAACCTATATTTTTGATTACAATACTTTTAATAAAGAAAATATAGACATTTTGTACTGTACTGGCCACAATCTTTAAATGTTTTTTGCCCTCCACATGGCGTCGACCATAGATATCTGTTATGGGTTTAGAGAACAGAGGACCAAAAAGCGAGTTTCACAATGATAACAGTCTTTAATGGAAATGAGGCACGAATCACTGAATTAAATAAGGAACATAAATCTTCTCAGGATTCTCAGGTAACAGTCCAAACAGAAATCATCACTTGTAGAAATGTAACACAAACAGCAGGACGTAGAAAGTATTGTCACTGGGAAACTTGAAACGCGGCCACGCGTTTGGCGAGGCTGAGACCCCCAGTGCGGACTGCCGAGAGAGAGACGAGACCCGTTGAGTGTACCGTAGACTGGATACAACGTCTGGCCAGGAACACAGCGTCTGAATTGGCAGGGCAGAGTTACGTGAGCGGGTAAGATAACGGATGAATCTACCAGCTCAAGGCGAAGCATCCACACGAACCACACAGGACAGGACAGGACAGGACAAGACGCGACTCTTGATGAGAGAGGTAAGAGCAATGTTATCTGCATGTATAGTTTGCAATAAACTGACAAAAAGACAGAGAAAGAGAGAGTTAGAAATAGTAGGAAGCATTAGAGGAAAGGAGAGACAGGTGAGGGGAGATTAAGGTAAACGGGAACAGCTGAACCTGATGAGACAAAAGAGAAAGTGTAGAGAGTGAATGTAATGTGTGACCACAAGAGGGAGACAGAGAAGGGAGGAACCCGGATCATGACAGTACCCCCTTCTCAACGAGCGCCCCCTGGCGCTCCCGAGGAGGAGGACTGGCGAGAACGGAGGAACTCATCAATAAGCGAAGGGTCCAAGATGTCCCGAGAGGGTACCCAGCTTCTCTCCTCCGGCCCATACCCCTCCCAATCGACTAAGTACTGGTGACCACGACCCCGGCGGCGTGTGTCAAGGATGCGACGAACTCGGGAAACAGGAGAATCATCAATCTGAACAGGTGGACAAACAGGACGAGAGGGCGCGCGAACGATGGGTTTAATATGTGAAACATGGAAAACAGGATGGACCCGACGGAGATAGGGGGGAAGGCGAAGTCGTACCGCGACAGGATTAATGATCTTAATAATACGAAAAGGCCCAATAAAACGGGATGCCAACTTACGGGACTCAGAATGTAATGGCAAATCTGCGGTGGAAAGCCACACACGCTGGCCACGAACGTAGCGCGGACTCTTAACCCGACGCCTATTGGCGGTGATGCTCATGCGAGTGTTAGAGCGACGAAGTGCAGTTCTCACCCTCCTCCAAGTGCTTTTACAACGGTCGATATAGGCCTGAGCCGACGGTGAATTGGATACAGTCTCCTGAGACGAAAATAAAGGAGGCTGGTAACCGAGGCAACAGTGGAAAGGGGAAAGACCCGTAGCAGAGGATGGGAGGGAATTATGCGCATACTCTGCCCAGGCCAGTTGCTCAGACCATGACGTGGGACAACGATGAGCAAGGCTGCGGAGAATGCGGACAACAATCTGATTGGCGCGTTCGGCTTGCCCATTGGTTTGGGGATGAAAACCCGACGAGAGGCTGGCAGTAGCCCCAATGAGACGGCAAAATTCCTTCCAGAAGAAAGCGGAGAATTGCGGACCTCTATCAGAAACCACGTCGGTAGGTAACCCATGTACTTTGAAAACATGATCTACCATTATCTGGGCTGTCTCTTTGGCAGATGGGAGTTTAGCGAGTGGGATGAAACGTGCGGATTTTGAAAAGCGATCGACAACAGTTAAGATAACCGTATTGCCAGCCGACGAAGGAAGCCCGGTAATGAAATCAAGAGCTATATGAGACCAGGGTCGAGCTGGAACAGGGAGCGGTCGAAGCAAACCAGCTGGGGGAGAATTGCTGGTCTTGGTTTGTGCGCAGGTAATACAAGAGGCGATAAAGCGACGTGTATCGCGTCCCATAGTGGGCCACCAGAAGCGCTGGCGGATAAAAGCAAGAGAGCCCCGAACGCCGGGATGGGCAGACAATTTGGACGCATGTCCCCATTGGAGAACAGCGCGGCGAACGGACATGGGAACAAAAAGGAGATCCTTAGGACAGTTACGCGGCACGGAAACCTGAGATAGAGCGCGTTTGACTAACCTCTCGACCCCCCACACGGCGGTACCCACGACACGACCGGGAGGAATAATAACCTCAGGGGTAACGGCAGCGGTGGGGGACTCAAAGAGGCGAGAAAGGGCATCAGGTTTGACATTCTTAGAACCCGGGCGAAATGAGATGGAAAAGTCAAAACGCGTAAAAAACAGAGCCCAGCGGGCTTGACGGGCATTGAGTCTTTTAGCCGAACGGATGTATTCTAAATTTCGATGATCTGTCCAAACGACGAAAGGAACGGGAGAACCCTCCAACCAGTGTCTCCATTCGCCCAGCGCCAAACGAACGGCGAGCAGTTCACGGTTGCCAACATCATAATTTCGTTCGGAGGGCGTGAGGCGATGAGAATAAAACGCGCAGGGATGTACCCTTCCGTCCGTAGAAGAGCGCTGAGAAAGAACGGCCCCGACCCCGACCTCCGAGGCATCGACCTCAACAATAAACGGTTCCGAGACGACGGGAGAGACTAAGATAGGAGCGGAGGTAAAGAGTGTCTTTAGCTGGACAAAAGCCGCGTGAGCAGCCTCTGACCATCTAAAGCGGGACTTAACAGACGTCAGCGCAGTGAGGGGCGCGGCTACTTGGCTAAATCCTTGTATGAATCGACGGTAAAAATTGGCAAAACCAAGAAAGCGTTGAAGCGCGACCCGAGAGTCGGGAACGGGCCATTCAGTGACCGCCCGGACCTTTGCAGGATCCATACTGATTCCCTCTGCCGAAATGACTGAGCCCAGAAACGTAACCGACGCGACATGAAACGAACACTTCTCCGCCTTGACAAAGAGTCGATTCTCTAACAGACGCTGAAGGACTCGACGAACGTGCTGGACATGAACTTGAAGTGAGGGAGAGAAAATGAGAATGTCATCGAGATAGACAAATACAAATATATTTAGCATATCTCGTAAGACATCATTGATAAGGGCTTGGAACACGGCAGGAGCGTTGACCAGACCGAACGGTAGAACCCGGTATTCAAAGTGACCGAGGGGCGTATTAAACGCGGTCTTCCACTCGTCACCCTCCTTTATACGAACAAGATGATAGGCGTTACGAAGATCAAGTTTGGTGAAAATCTTAGCCCCCTGTAGGATCTCAAAGGCTGACGACATTAAAGGCAAGGGATAACGGTTCTTGACCGTAATCTCGTTCAGCCCTCGATAATCGATACAGGGACGTAACGAACCGTCCTTCTTTTTGACAAAAAAGAAACCTGCTCCGGCGGGTGACGAGGAAGGAACAATAGTACCGGCATTAAGAGAATCGGACAGATAATTCTCTAGCACCTTCCTCTCGGGAGTCGACAGAGAATATAATCTACCGCGCGGGGGCGTGGCCCCTGGAAGAAGGTCGATACTACAATCGTACGGACGATGGGGGGGGAGAGAAGTGGCCCGGGCACGACTAAAAACCCCTCGCAGATCGTGATAACCCTCCGGAACTCCAGACAAATCACCGGGCTCCTCCTGAAAAACAGAGACAGAGGAAACAGGAGGAACAGCAGAGGTTAAACACTCAACATGACAAGACAATTTCCATGACAGAATGGATCCGTCGGACCAGTTGACGTGGGGATTATGTTGTACTAGCCACGGATGACCAAGTACCACAGGAGAAAAGGGGGAACGAAAAATTAAAAAGGAAATTGTCTCTTTATGGTTACCCGAGACGGTAAGCGTCAGAGGGATAGTCTTCTGCTTTATCCTGGGAAGGAAGCTACCATCTAGGGCATAGAGGGGGGTAGAGTCTTTTAAGTTTATGAGAGGAATACCTTGTTTCTGAGCCCACCCCTCATCGAGGAAGTTCCCCTCCGCCCCTGAGTCGATCAGAACCTCGCAGGAGACAGATGAGACGGACCACCGAAGAAGTCCCGGAAGGGTAGTACAAGACTTGGATGGAGAGTTCCTAGACATCACGCTCGCCAGTAACCCTCCACCTACTGACGAGCTCTGGCTTTTACCGGACAGTTAGTGACAAAGTGGGTGGCTGAAGCACAGTACATACACAAACGATTGGTAATGCGTCGCTCGCGCTCCTTAGAGGTAATACGGAGACCACCAAGCTGCATGGGTTCTGGGTCCGTGTCAGAAGCATGAGGAGAAGCGTTAGTGGAAGAAGTTGGAACCAGGACGGCTTGGGACCTACGTGCTCTGTGACGCAAGTCAAACCGCTTCTCGATCCGGATCGCCAAATCGATGAGATTATCAAGTCGGACCGGCACCTCGCGCATGAAGATCTCGTCCTTAAGGTCAGGATTCAACGCCTCCAGAAAGCGCGCAACCAAAGCCGGCTCGTTCCACCCGCAGGATGTTGAAAGGGTGCGGAACTCAATGGAGAAGTCAGTGACAGAACGTCTCCCCTGGCGAAGAGACGAAAGAAGTCGTGAAGCCTCCTCGCCATGTGCTGACCGGTCGAAGACACGGATCATCTCCCGTTTGAAAAGCGTGAAGTCAAGGACGCAATCACCCTCTGCCTCCCAGTTGGCCGCTCCCCAGTCCCGGGCCCGTCCAGCGAGGAGAGAGATTACATAGGCGACCTTGGCTCGCTCCCGGGCGTAAGTGGCAGGCTGTAACGAGAAAACTACCTCGCATTGAGTGAGGAATGAGCGGCATTGAGTAGGCTCACCGGAATAGACAGGAGGGTTGTTGATACGTGGTTCAGAGCCCTCACGGGTCTCAGAGGCGGGTGGCTCGTGGCGTACCAGATGAACCTGATGAGAGAGGTCCGCCATCTGATTAGCGAGAGAGTCGACAGCCTGGCGAGCGGTGGATATCTCCTGCTCGTGTCTGCCCAGCATGGCACCCTGAAGTTCGACTGCCGCTTGAAAGGGAATGCCGCTCGCTTGGTCCATTGTGGTCAGTTTATTCTGTTATGGGTTTAGAGAACAGAGGACCAAAAAGCGAGTTTCACAATGATAACAGTCTTTAATGGAAATGAGGCACGAATCACTGAATTAAATAAGGAACATAAATCTTCTCAGGATTCTCAGGTAACAGTCCAAACAGAAATCATCACTTGTAGAAATGTAACACAAACAGCAGGACGTAGAAAGTATTGTCACTGGGAAACTTGAAACGCGGCCACGCGTTTGGCGAGGCTGAGACCCCCAGTGCGGACTGCCGAGAGAGAGACGAGACCCGTTGAGTGTACCGTAGACTGGATACAACGTCTGGCCAGGAACACAGCGTCTGAATTGGCAGGGCAGAGTTACGTGAGCGGGTAAGATAACGGATGAATCTACCAGCTCAAGGCGAAGCATCCACACGAACCACACAGGACAGGACAGGACAGGACAAGACGCGACTCTTGATGAGAGAGGTAAGAGCAATGTTATCTGCATGTATAGTTTGCAATAAACTGACAAAAAGACAGAGAAAGAGAGAGTTAGAAATAGTAGGAAGCATTAGAGGAAAGGAGAGACAGGTGAGGGGAGATTAAGGTAAACGGGAACAGCTGAACCTGATGAGACAAAAGAGAAAGTGTAGAGAGTGAATGTAATGTGTGACCACAAGAGGGAGACAGAGAAGGGAGGAACCCGGATCATGACAGATATCTATAATAAAGGGTAGATGTCTCGTCCACGCTGCTGGCCAATGGAGGTAGACGTCCGCACCTGGCGGCCATCTTGTCACAAGCAGCTTGCTCACTCGTAACATTGTGTTTTAATGGTGCATGTACTTTTTAAATAACCATAACTTGCTCAATTTTCTACCGATTTTCAAATGGTTTGGTTTGTTATAAACGTCAGAGATGAAGTTATGACACTGCGTACTTATGAATAATAAGTTTATAAATAAATTATCATCCAGAATTATAGCCACGTTAATAACGTTTGTAAGAAACCAAACCGTTTGTAAATCCGTCAAGATTTCAACGAGATAAGAGTATTTGTGTTCATGCTGATCACTCATCTTACATCAGGTACCACAGAGCCTTGCCTGTGACAAGATGGCCGACGGTGATGACGATAGAGACTCCGCCGTGAGACATCTAGCCTTTATTATGGATATCTATGGCGTCGACAGTCTGGAAAACACACACACACACACTTGTTCAGCAGGTCTGCTGCTGAACATGATTGATAGATTTGCTAAGAAAAAACACCTCCCAAAACTTTCTTTTTCTTTTTTTCACTTAGACTTCGGCTTGAATGTTTCCACAGTGAGAGTAACCTTACCCGTAACGGTTCACATTTATCAAAAGCTGGCAGGTCCGCTCACACACACAAACACACGCACTAATGTCTTGCTATACTTGTGTGGGCATTGTATTGACTTCCATTGATTTTACTATGTGTAACCTACACACTTTCCCTAACCTTAACCTAAACCTAATTCACACCATACCTCTAAACCTAACTGGTAGAGTTCAATCGCTTGTTAAACATTGTGTGGACCAGGCAAAATGTCCTCACAACTACAAATGTCCACACAATGATGGTGGCCTGTCAAAGGTTGGTCCACACAAGTATAGCAAGATGTGCGCACACCACACACAGTTTACCTTTTTAAGCCCAACTGCAGCGAATGGGGAACGGGGTACAGAGAGTGAGGCAGAGCAGTGCCATTGAGTAGAGCGGTGCTGAGAGGAGAGGGACGGGAATGTTACGTTGTAGGTTCGGTAGACTCGTTATTCTCCCCTTTTCTACAATGATTAGCTGAAACTGCTTCACCACGCTGCTGCATCGTGTTGTCAGACAGGAGTACGCATGTGCACATTTGCCACAGAACTCACATGTCCGTAGTTTAGAGGGGCAAGTCCTACCAGCGTACTGAGATGTAAAATTGCGTACTTGCTACGCAAAATGCGTACATATTGGCAGGTTTGTGTCACGTGGGGCGCTGTGCTGGCTACATGCAGAAATGAAAGCAGACAAGCGCTTCAGCCCAATATTACCCGTTGAAGGCAGCTGAAAACAGACATTCATGCGTAAAATGTTTAGCCCGTTTGCGTTTATCCACAAGGAGGGAAAATTATTTTCCAGGACAACACAAACGTTTCCAGGACATTTGACTTTTTTTCCCATTTTCCATGTGTTTTCAAGGACTGGAAAATTGGTCTTTCATTTTACAGGTTTTGCAGGACGCATGTGAACCCTGCTTATGACTCGTTTGAAAACTATTCATTCATTGACTCAGAGTTGACTCTTACTTTTGAAAGACAATAACTTTATATACGGTGCACTTTCAGATTTAAAACTTTGCAGGATGTTTCCATTCACCTAGAGCCACGAATGTCAAACTGGGCTCATTTCAGGGGGTACGCGAAAAAAGATCTAAAGGACTGTTCGTTTTTTATTTAAGGGGCCACCGGAGGAGTTTTGAGATCCGTAGTCAAAAAAGACTTGACCCTCCCTTCGCCAGCAATAATTTTTTCTATGACCCTCCAAAATGATTGTGAAAAAAGGCATGACCCTCCCCGATAATTTATTGATTAATTCTGTACTCGTTTGCGCTTGGCAAAGATGTTCAGATAGCCATTGTTTTTTTTACAACCATGACAAACGACTAAACTCCTGCTTTCTCATCTTACTAGGGCTGTAACGATAGACCAAACCTACAATTCGGTTCGTATCACGATTTTTTAGTTTAGATTTGAAAAAAATCATGTTTTCAGTGCTGATGCAGTGGTGACTGCAAAGAACCGGCATAATGATTATGAATATGTCAAATATAGCAAGGAGACATTTTAATTGTTTATTAATAAACAAGTGTTTGTCAGTGTCGGCTGCAAAGATGAAGTTGGCGATGTTGACTCGCGATCTTCTCAGTAGTAAACGCGCCAGAGAGAAATGCACATTTCATACAGATTACATAAGCAGAAAGTCTGATTTCTTTCGTTTTGAATTGTTCTGTTTAAAAGTAGAAATTTCAAGCTTTCTATATATTTCTCAGGTCTGTGAGGCAAGTACCTTATACGCTGTGTTTCGGTTCATTTATTAGACGAGAGTCCAGTTCACGCGCCGGCGCCTCCGTGTCATGATGATCTATTTTCTACTATATTTACTTCTTATTTATTCAATCCAGGCAATTGGTTGATGAAACATTGATTAAAATTAAGATACAATTAATAAAAAACGAAATTCACTTTAAAGAAAGACTTTGTGCTTTCTGTTTGAGGTCTCTGTGAAAGTTTTAAAGTCACTTTCAGAGCGGTCATGTCCACTACAGAGAACTGTCACGTCTGTAACATTGTTTTTTCCTCATAAATGCGAACACGAAAAATTAAATAAAAATAATATTTTATGTTTTGTGGAGGCCGACCCTCATCCGGTGGGTAGTATTACTTTGGTTTTGCGCAGTGTAGTTCATAGAATTACAAAAAAATATTTTGCCACCTAAAAGTTAAAGATTTTTTGTGTCACGTCACATCTGTATTTCCCTCATATTAAAGGAGCCGTATGTAGGATTGTGGCCAAAACTGGTACTGCAATCACTTTAAAAATACCATAGAGCGCTGTATCCCCTCCCCCTACCCCCTGATTCGAGGTTGCCAGATTAGCTGCAGGATTCAGCAGAAACGTAGGCTGCTTCCAATGGCAAGTGACGACGAGACGTACACAGTAAGTTTTTGGTGTGTTGAGGGGTGTTGAGGTGTTGAGGTGCTGGAGCCATAATAGCTGAAGAGATAAGCGTTTTTGATTTGATATTTAATTTTATTTTATTTCGTTATTTTTAACATATAAATACAATTACAATTTAAAAAAAAGTCTGTGGAAAAATAAATGTATAATAGTAAAACAAAACAAAAAACGTATAACCACAAAATAAAACTTCCTTATTTTTAAAGACGAAAAAAAAAAATCGATTTACAAGTTTACAAGTTTTTGTCATAAGCGGGCTAACAAATAACCAAAACATTTACCACAGCAATTATAACGCCGGACAAATTCAATATCACCAATGGCTATCACAGGGTTGTTTTCAGTTTCATCATAAAATATTGTTAGAGTAACTAAACTTGATTAGCAATGTTCATACAGGTCAACTTGCAGCATGTGTAACTTAGTCCACGATATACGCGAAGAACGAATGACGAATCATTTTTTCTGAGGTAAAGTTAGGCTTCTGTCTCAATTACGCTTCAAATTGCCATAATAGGAGTGCTAATGTTGTTTTCCTCTGCGTCTCAGCATAAGGACAGAGAAACTGGCTCCTATAATACATTGCTAATGTTAGCATATGTCCATGTGAGCTTACGCTACGTTACTTTGCACGAACATGCATAACTTTGTTCGACTGTCATGAATATATGAAATGTCCATTGACATCAAGTACAAGTTAGCCAAGCATAGATAATTCTTACCTGTCCAGGAGAAAATTAGCAACGTTGGCGTCTGTGTTCAAATCGTTCTCCGTTTTCAGCCGTCTCCATCTTTCAAAAGCATCTCCAATGCAAATTCTGGTTTTATTTCTGACTTTGTCACGACGAATTTCTGAATCATAACGAGGTCTTTTTGATTTAGTAACGTTAGACATCTTTACCCGACTACAGTTAGGGTAGATTAGAGCAAAGCTGGATCCCGAAACACTACTGACCTCGTGATTGGTGGATAGGTGGAGGGTGGCGCATCAGACCAAAACACAACATGACAACATCAACATCAGTTGAGGGCTGCAAGTCCACTTTTTAAATGACAATATCCTAGCCATACTACTGTTGTCAGTGATATAAGTATTTGAAATGAACATGATTTCTTAAAGGAGAACTCCGGCGCAAAATGAACCTTTGGTCTAATTACACATTATTACTTAGTCAAACGTTATCTGAGATTTGTTTTCTCGATTACCTCTTCCAGCAGCAACCTGGTGTTCCCAGGAGTCTCCCATCCAGGTACTGACCAGGCTCAACCCTGCTCAGCTTCAGTGGGCAACCAGTGTTGGGCTACAGGGTGATATGGCTGCAATAAGGGAAACAGAGTGGGTTAACTTAACCTAGTGTGTACACAGAACCACCTTCTGCATCTACAACTCTTTGGTTACATGGGCGATATGGCAAAAATGTATCACGATTTTTTTTCAAGCAGGATCACGATCCACAATCTTATCACAATTATTTTTTTGATGGTGTTTTTTAAGACTATTTTGCAATTTACAGAGCACTTCAGCTAAAATCATTTCCCCATTTATTTTCTCATTTTCAGGAACAAGTGAAGAGTGTTGCTCGTTATAATTATAGCATGAATAGTGCAGTAACTGTAGTCTTGGTTTTAAGCCGTGTCACAGGTGTTAAGACATGCTCAGCAACTGTAAGAATATTTACACTGCTCTAGGACTACTCTGGAAACTCAGGAGGACTGATTAGTCCGTGGAAGACTAGCCATAGAACTACAACTGATAGAATGTGCACTGTATCACAACACTAACAATCTCTCTGTAAAGGCAGATTGTGAAGGCATTTTAATTGTTAACGATTTAATTTAGTCATATCGCACACCCCTAGTAACACTTACCACATTTTTCTGGAAGTCAGACTCACAGAGCTTCAACTCCAGATCATCCACTTCAGTAAAGCTCTTCAGTGGAAAGGGGACTCCCTCAGGAAAGACAGGAACCACACAGTTTTGTTCTCTCTGCTGCAGAAGACACCGTATCATGCTACCCTGTACCTTTTGACAATCTTTAATTTCTTCCAGTATTGTCAGTACACGAACAAACATTCCATCCCTCACTGCCATTCCACTGGGCTGAACTGGTCTGCATGGAGTATTAGTAGAGCCTGTCTGTGCTGGGGTGCTGCGAACTGGCGTTTGTCCTTCCTGTAGGAGAGAAAGAAAATAAGATAAGAGAGAAAATTATAACTACCGTATTTATATGTTTTTTTCCTCTTCATGACGCATTTTATGACTATAGTCCGGAAAACACGGTATGCAACCGTCTACTACAGCATCGCATCAGAGAGTGCATTGTAGTCTCCCTAAGGAAAAATTCCATTCGTTCACTGCTATAGGAGGAAGAATTTCCCACACTCGTTAAATCATCTAAATCAACAACACGCATGTTGGACCCTGTACCGACTAACTATTAAAGGTGGGGTATGTGATTTGCAAAACGGCCGGCAGATTTTGAAAATACACAACTCAAATGGTCCTACCTTCTTTCCTCCAACGCTGGCCCTGACTCCACCCATTCGAAGAACATGGACATGCAATCATGCCACAGCCGCATCTAGTAGTAGTAGTGGTAGTTCTTCCTTCTCATCTTACTAGGGCTGTAACGATAGACCAAACCTACAATTCGGTTCGTATCACGATTTTTTAGTTTAGATTTGAAAAAAAAATCATGTTTTCAGTGCTGATGCAGTGGTGACTGCAAAGAACCGGCATAATGATTATGAATATGTCAAATATAGCAAGGAGACATTTTAATTGTTTATTAATAAACAAGTGTTTGTCAGTGTCGGCTGCAAAGATGAAGTTGGCGATGTTGACTCGCGATCTTCTCAGTAGTAAACGCGCCAGAGAGAAATGCACATTTCATACAGATTACATAAGCAGAAAGTCTGATTTCTTTCGTTTTGAATTGTTCTGTTTAAAAGTAGAAATTTCAAGCTTTCTATATATTTCTCAGGTCTGTGAGGCAAGTACCTTATACGCTGTGTTTCGGTTCATTTATTAGACGAGAGTCCAGTTCACGCGCCGGCGCCTCCGTGTCATGATGATCTATTTTCTACTATATTTACTTCTTATTTATTCAATCCAGGCAATTGGTTGATGAAACATTGATTAAAATTAAGATACAATTAATAAAAAACAAAATTCACTTTAAAGAAAGACTTTGTGCTTTCTGTTTGAGGTCTCTGTGAAAGTTTTAAAGTCACTTTCAGAGCGGTCATGTCCACTACAGAGAACTGTCATGTCTGTAACATTGTTTTTTCCTCATAAATGCGAACACGAAAAATTAAATAAAAATAATATTTTATGTTTTGTGGAGGCCGACCCTCATCCGGTGGGTAGTATTACTTTGGTTTTGCGCAGTGTAGTTCATAGAATTACAAAAAAATATTTTGCCACCTAAAAGTTAAAGATTTTTTGTGTCACGTCACATCTGTATTTCCCTCATATTAAAGGAGCCGTATGTAGGATTGTGGCCAAAACTGGTACTGCAATCACTTTAAAAATACCATAGAGCGCTGTATCCCCTCCCCCTACCCCCTGATTCGAGGTTGCCAGATTAGCTGCAGGATTCAGCAGAAACGTAGGCTGCTTCCAATGGCAAGTGACGACGAGACGTACACAGTAAGTTTTTGGTGTGTTGAGGGGTGTTGAGGTGTTGAGGTGCTGGAGCCATAATAGCTGAAGAGATAAGCGTTTTTGATTTGATATTTAATTTGATTTTATTTTGTTATTTTTAACATATAAATACAATTACAATTTAAAAAAAAGTCTGTGGAAAAATAAATTTATAATAGTAAAACAAAACAAAAAACGTATAACCACAAAATAAAACTTCCTTATTTTTAAAGACGGGAAAAAAAATCGATTTACAAGTGCTAAAGTTTTTGTCATAAAAGCTAACAAATAACCAAAACATTTACCACAGCAATTATAACGCCGGACAAATTCAATATCACCAATGGCTATCACAGGGTTGTTTTCAGTTTCATCATAAAATATTGTTAGAGTAACTAAACTTGATTAGCAATGTTCATACAGGTCAACTTGCATGTGTAACTTAGTCCACGATATACGCGAAGAACGAATGACGAATCATTTTTTCTGAGGTAAAGTTAGGCTTCTGTCTCAATTACGCTTCAAATTGCCATAATAGGAGTGCTAATGTTGTTTTCCTCTGCGTCTCAGCATAAGGACAGAGAAACTGGCTCCTATAATACATTGCTAATGTTAGCATATGTCCATGTGAGCTTACGTTACGTTACTTTGCACGAACATGCATAACTTTGTTCGACTGTCATGAATATATGAAATGTCCATTGACATCAAGTACAAGTTAGCCAAGCATAGATAATTCTTACCTGTCCAGGAGAAAATTAGCAACGTTGGCGTCTGTGTTCAAATTGTTCTCCGTTTTCAGCCGTCTCCATCTTTCAAAAGCATCTCCAATGCAAATTCTGGTTTTATTTCTGACTTTGTCACGACGAATTTCTGAATCATAACGAGGTCTTTTTGATTTAGTAACGTTAGACATCTTTATCCGACTACAGTTAGGGTAGATTAGAGCAAAGCTGGCAACCCGGATCCCGAAACACTACTGACTTCGTGATTGGTGGATAGGTGGAGGGTGGCGCATCAGACCAAAACACAACATGACAACATCAACATCAGTTGAGGGCTGCAAGTCCACTTTTTAAATGACAATATCCTAGCCATACTACTGTTGTCAGTGATATAAGTATTTGAAATGAACATGATTTCTTAAAGGAGAACTCCGGCGCAAAATGAACCTTTGGTCTAATTACACATTATTACCTAGTCAAACGTTATCTGAGATTTGTTTTCTCGATTATCGAATGTAAATAGTTTTATCTCTAAAAACAGTTTAGCCTATATTGCTAGTATAACGCTAGTATATTGGGCATAGAGTAATGACAAATACAAATCGCTTGTTAATACCACTAACAAGGCTCAAAATAGCCCCACACTAGCACGGTAGCATATATGAGGGTCCCTACCTTCAAACCGAAGCATTGAGAACTTTGTCAGTGTCCAGACAGTTTAATAAGAAGATATGTTATACATACAGTCAACTTCGCGTATACAGGCAGGAGCCATCTTTGAATAACAGTCTCTATCAGTCGATCTACGAACGCCGATCCAAGTGCGCTGAAATGTGTAGAATCTCATATGGTCCGTTGTTTCCGGAAGAAAGCACTGAGCACATAAGAGAAGCACTGAACGCAACAGAGAAAATAAATATATATATATAAATAATTTAAAAAGAGAGACTTAGTTCTTACAAAAGATACGCATAAATGGCGGATTATTCGACCGACGATCCGTTTATGTTTGATGGACGGTCTTATCTTTTCGAGCCCGAATATACAGACGAAGAGCTGCAGGAGCTCCGTGAAAGGGCTACGAGAGACAGAGAGCTATCGGTGGTCAATGCCGCAACACAGCCTCGTATTTCTGGAAACTGATGGTGTACTCGCGGACATTGTAAAGCTATGGACACCGAACAGGAGTGCCTGTGTTGCACGGAGTGGGACCTTTTGAGTCGCGACACCCAAGAGAACCATTGTTTTGTACAGTCTGAAGATTTCCCCGCTTTAATAAATAAGGCTGTACTTGAAACTTTTTTCCATGTCCCGAAAATCAATTGGAGGCGGCGACCCATACCGGAGGGACCAAATGGACAGTTATCCACTGAGTAAGTACACTAGACAAGTTATGTTTTAAATCGGTGCAAATATTTCTGATATATAGAGCAAATATTGTGTGATTTTAGTTTGCATCGCCAGCTGTATGTCTTGCTCATTGATCAGCCTGAATGACTGAAAAACCTCTTGCCCTCCCTCTCCCCAGACAGTGCAGACTTGTGGCTTACCGGGTGGTTCTGGAGTGGGGACTGAAAGGAGAGCGTCTTGGACGTAAACAAAGAAGAGTTCTGCCAAGCTGTGTTGTTACAGCTATACGAAATAAGTACCCCTCCCCCAGCGGAATTTACAAAGGTTTCCAGGAAGCAGAAGAACTTTCAAGGATTCTCTAGTGATTATTTTATGTAAATAGCCTAATTGTTTCTGACAGTGCAAATATTATACATAATGTTCATAACAACTATTTATTAAAATAATAACAATACACAATCACCACATTTTTTGTCCTTCTATTTATTCATTTTCAAAACTATATACAAAAGTATGTTTAAAATGTGATAAGTTACCCAAATTTACAGGCAGGCAAACAGGTCTGGGGGTAAAAAAGGTTGTGAAGGACACAACAAACAACCCAACCCTCTCGGAGGTTCCAGGGGCCTGGTTCACCGTAAGAAAATGTATTAAATTTAGGAAGGCTTGAAGCGTGATAGTCTTTGTGACTGCATCTCTGATTTGTCTGGCCTTGAAACTGGGGCTATATTCATCAATAAACGCCTTTGGCCTGATCGAGGACTGGGCCTATGCTCAAGAGTATGTTCCTGCCTCATCCTCAAAACCGCTTCCATAAGGTCTTTTCTAAAAGCCTGTGATGTTTTTTCATAGATGGGTTTGGCCACCCACTGATGGCTTGCTTTGGTGTAGGTGTACTTGAATTGAGGGTCTCCTAACAAACACAAACAAAAGAATTGATAAATAAATT
Organism: Tiaroga cobitis; assembly: GCA_030578255.1. Taxonomy (NCBI): domain Eukaryota; kingdom Metazoa; phylum Chordata; class Actinopteri; order Cypriniformes; family Leuciscidae; genus Tiaroga; species Tiaroga cobitis. Next base: position 10,145,663 of record CM060592.1, read on the forward strand.
ATTTCCCACAATGTAGGTTACCATAATCACCTGTTCCACTATAATAAATGTTACTGCTGGTTGAGCCTGTAAATCAAACTTACAACTCTACTAATCAATAAACAGTTGGGTGCAGTACAGTAGAGTTATATAATCAGAGACAAATATATATTTTGTTACCTTCTTGGGTTTTTTTCAGTTCCCGGCCAACATTCATATTGTGGTCCATGATGGCTAATTCAGTGCGGGCCCTCATTGAGTCATAGCCGAAGTGCAGTCGCTTTGGTGCATACTTGAGTGTAACATTGTGATAGACTTCAAGTGATCCTGCAAGTGTACAATTGAAATACATTACTCAAAAAGAAATAGCCATTTAGAATGATAGATGGGATACAAAGATTAATGTACTACATTTGCTATTATGCCTTTGTTGTTAGTGCAATAGAACTTGAGAATAGTGCTCCTAATTTTCACAGCAGTGAACTTCCAATCATTTTGATAATCAAATTAAGGATTTTTAAAAAACAATTCATTTAGTGTGAGGGCATACCTGTGTGTTTAAAAAGCGACATTTGCCTTAGATCACGGATAAAATTTTTATCCATAATGATGCCCCTCAAAGCACGGAAAGCAGTAGAATCCTTTGTAAGCCATTTCTTCCTTGTTTGCTCCTCCTCTGTGAGTGATGGGTGAAGACAATGGTATTCTAAGCCGCCATCCTCCTCCCATCTATGAACACCACAAACGTGGTACTGCAGTGATGTCCAACGCCGCACACATTCCTGAAAAAAAAAAAAAATACAGTAAATTTTTTTATTTATCCGGTCACATTTAAAAAATAATAATACCCTAATTATTTTGGTATGAGACAATGCCTTCGGCCTAACAAAATATGTTTTATGACATATTCAATACACAATATTTACAAAAGTATGTCATGTCAACCAGTACACAATGTCATTGTTACCTCCTCATCACCATGGCTTGAGCTGCAAGACCAATACAGGTGATTGCTGATCGATCGGATCCATGGCTGCAGCACTCTGTTTTCGGCTTTATTTGAAACCTTCACAAGCTTCTTCTTTACACCTAGGATCACCAACAACAAAATGATGAAGAGAGGGGGTGAGGGGGCCATTTTCAATGTCATAAACTACAAACATTAAAATGTGTTTGTGTTATTGTGTATTCATATTGAAGATGTGATACTTACTCTTATTGACATGCCACGAGTCAAATTCATGCCTTATGTTTGTGTAGTTGTCCTTGATTATTTTCCGAATGGATGGAGATCTGTCTGTTGTCATGACTCCAACATCCACTCCCTTGGAGATCAGGTGGTCCAGGCCTCTCTGAAACCCCATTGCCTCCTTTGCTACAGAACTGGATGCTTCTGTAACCTATAGTACAACATTATCTTATTTGTCATAATATGTGCATAGTTCCAAGCAACCAATTGCTTTGTCATAGCCATGCTAATGTCATTATAGACAAGAATAATGCTTTCTTATTTACCTGGACCAACTCATAATGGACAATTTCTTTAGAGGCATCATCTTGGAAAGAGTAGGTCGAATATTTACTGCTGAAACCTGTTGAAAAAAAACTAACATTTACCTTCATAAATATAAATGTATAAACATGTTTAGTAGTCCAACCAAAGTTCAATTAGTGATCCTGTTTACCTGGACTGTCACACCGCGCATCGCCACATAAGTCAATCCTCTCTCCTGAGGCAGACAGCTGAGTGAGTCGCTCCATTATTTTTTGCTGTTGATCTTTGTAGGCATAGTTTACGACAGGAATTAGATATGCAGATTGTATGTTGTAGTATTGTGTTTTTGCAGGAATCTGAATGTTCATCAGATCCGCCCAGTCCTTTATGTCAGTGTATGATGCTCCTGTAAACAGTGTCGCCGCACAGGTCAGGAGATTGTTTCGTCCCATGTCTCTTTGGTCTGGACATGATGCCCACTCCCCTGAATGTCCACGCAGGCATGTCCAGTAGATTTTAAGTTGGCTGGCTCGTGTCACCATCCTTTTATCTTCAATTAGTGTACCACATGTGTGGCAGGTCTTGAAGAGCTCCAGCAAGTTGGACTCATGCACTATCCACTTTTTTCCGGCCCATCCATTGGTTTTCCCTTGGTCAGAAGCATTGTCCGAACCTGATTCTTGGCTGGAAGGAGTAGTGTCACTCAATGGCTGAAAGCTTGCATCAACAGGATCTTCCATCTCCATCTCCCCAAAGTTAACACTCATATCATGAACAGATGCTTTTGAACCTTCATCCATGTCTTCCTGTTCGTATGACATGTTATAGTTAAATAAATAAATAAATAAAATAATCAAACTTTTACTTTGGATTGGAATGACATTATCACTAAAAGTGCTTAAAAAATACAGGAAGCCATTCAACTCACTTGTGACATAGCTCCACTGCCTGCATGGATAGGACTCCAATGTGATATTGATCCTGCACCCTTATACAGGCAATTTTAGAAACAGTGTTACTTCATTGTTGCCATGGGTGAATGTCAACACTACTTAAATATCAACCTGATGTACAGTTTACCTCTGACAGTTGCCATGTTGGAGGCAGTGCAAGATACATTCCAGAGGACGTTGGTGTTGTACGTGGCCTGACTGTAGCATGCTCAGGAGTTGATAGCGAAAGTCTAAAAGCTGGTGGTTGACCAGACCTCCGTGACTGAGCTGCTACTGTGTGCTGGAACCTCTTTGGTGTAGACTGTGGGAGTGCAGCTAGTTCTGATGTATTTTCGTGAGTACAGGGTTCAGAACCACTTGCCTAAAATATATATAAGTACATTCATCAGCACACACATCCTAACGCACTAATAATATAAATCATTGCTAATTAAACAAATGTACGCTACACATAACAAGATACTATAGATATTGAAAAACACCACAACTTATTTTAGGATAAAATAATAATAATAACACTACATTTTATTTAAAAGGTCCTTTTATGCACCAAATGTTCACTTCAGTAATAAAAGTTGAAATTATAGTCAGATCCTAAAAATTGTCAAGGGGACGGCTGCGTGAGGAGACTTCAGGAGACGAAAAGCAGGTTAACAGTCTTTAATGAAACAAGGCAGAGCCGCAACGGCCGATCAACAGAAACAGTCCCAAAATATACTTGAATCAACAAAGAAGCACACGCAGGTGTCTCGTGGGCTGGAGGTGAGAGAGCAAAGGAGAACTGGTGAAGCGCAGATCCCTCACACGTCCTCTGGACCTTACACAGGTAACCGCTCAGAACAGGTATAGATGCAGGTAGATCTCAGACAACAGGACTAGACTGGACAGAACATTAGACGAGAGAAATCATCAGCGGTACGAACATGATGGTCAACAATAATCCGACAAACTAGAGAGAAACATGAGAGACTAGAAATAGAGAGTAGCTAATGATAGAGAATAGAGAACAGGTGCGATAATGAGAGGATGAGAAACAGCTGGGGAAGATGAGAGCGGGCTAGAGGGAACAGAGACAGAGAATGACCAGAAGAGGGAGACAGAGACCAATAAAACACGAGAAGAGAACCAGGATCATGACAGTACCCCTCCCCTCAAAGTGCGCCCCCTGGCGCACTCAAAGAGGAAGACTGACGGGAGCGATAAAAATCGTCGATGAGCGAGCGGTCCAGGACGTCCCGGGCGGGAATCCAGCTTCTCTCCTCAGGACCATAACCCTCCCAGTCAACTAAAAATTGATGACCACGACCACGAGGACGGACATCAAGGATCTTACGGACCCGGTAGACAGGAGAGCCCTCGACACGAACCGGAGGGTTAACTGGGCGGGGGGGTGGGCGAACAACAGGCTTGAGAGAAGAGACATGAAACACGGGGTGAACGCGGCGGAGATTGGATGGCAGTCTGAGTCTCATAGAGACAGGGCTAAGGACCTGAATTATGCGATAGGGTCCAATAAATTTGGGGGCCAGCTTACGAGACGGATACTGGAGAGGAAGATTGGCGGTGGAAAGCCACACCCTTTGACCAATGACATAACGGGGACTCTTGGTACGGCGTCTGTTAGCAGACCGACGAGTGATGGAGCGAGACTTTAAAAGAGCGGATCTCACAGTTTTCCAGGTTCGTTTGCAGCGTTGGATAAACCCATTAACAGAAGGAACGTTAGATTCAAGACTCGAGGAAGGAAAGAGAGGGGGTTGGTACCCTAAACAGCTCTGAAAAGGAGATAATCCGGTGGCGGACGAAGGAGCGGAATTGAACGCGTACTCAGCCCATGAGAGTTGCTCAGACCAAGAGGCAGGGTTGCGGTAAGCGAGACTTCGCAGAATGCGGCCAATGGTCTGATTAGCGCGTTCAGCTTGTCCATTGGTCTGAGGGTGAAAACCCGAGGAAAGGCTGACCGTGGCTCCGATGAGGCGACAGAACTCTTTCCAAAACAGGGAAGCGAACTGTGGACCTCTATCGGATACGATATTCTCAGGAAGCCCATGGATCTTAAAAATGTGATCAACAACAATTTGGGCGGTCTCTTTGGCGGAGGGAAGCTTAGGAAGAGAGACGAAGCGAGCGGCTTTAGAGAAACGATCGACGACCGTAAGAATTACAGTCTTTCCACCCGAAGGAGGAAGTCCTGTAATAAAATCAAGTCCAATCTGAGCCCACGGACGAGAAGGAACGGGCAACGGTCTAAGGAGACCAGCGGGAGGTTTATTACTAACCTTGGTCTGAGCACAGATAGGGCACGCCGCAATAAAACGACGGATATCACGTTCCCGAGTGGGCCACCAAAATCTCTGCGACACAGACGTAATAGTACCCCTAACCCCAGGGTGAGCAAAAAGCTTGGAGGAGTGGCCCCACTGAAGAACGGCACGACGAGCGGAGGGAGGAACGAATAATGACCCTTTAGGGCAGCCACGAGGAGTTATGGCGTGAGGAAGCGCGCGCTTAACGATTCGTTCAATTCCCCAAGTAACAGCCCCTACCACTCGTTCCTGGGGAAGGATAGACTCGACGGGCGACGTCTTGGGAGAGGAGAATTGACGAGACAGCGCGTCAGGCTTTAAATTCTTAGAGCCCGGGCGGTAGGAGAGAGTGAAATCGAAACGAGTAAAGAATAGAGACCAACGAGCCTGACGAGCGTTGAGTCTCTTAGCAGATCGAATGTACTCAAGATTACGGTGGTCAGTCCAGACCACGAACGGAAAGGAAGACCCCTCCAGCCATTGGCGCCACTCTCCCAGGGCTAATCGGACGGCGAGAAGTTCCCGATTACCCACGTCATAGTTTCGTTCCGACGGAGAGAGACGATGAGAAAAGAAAGCGCAAGGATGGATCCTCTCGTCAGCGGAAGACTGCTGCGAGAGGATGGCTCCTACTCCTACCTCCGAAGCATCGACCTCGACAATGAAAGGCTTTGAAGTGTCAGGGGTGACGAGAACCGGCGCGGTAGTAAACAATGTCTTAAGACGATCAAAGGCGGTCTGGGCAGCGAAACTCCAGACAAAACGAGACTTGACCGAGGTTAGAGCGGTTAATGGGGCAACTACCTGACTAAAGTTCTTAATAAACCTCCGGTAGAAGTTCGCGAACCCTAAAAAGCGTTGGAGCGCAATACGGGAGTCAGGTGTGGGCCAATCGGTGACCGCGCGAACTTTAGCAGAATCCATACTGATGCCCTGCGCCGAGATGACGGAGCCGAGAAAACTAACAGACGGAGCATGAAACGTGCACTTCTCGGCTTTGACGAACAATTTGTTCTCTAAAAGTCGTTGGAGGACTCGACGAACCTGCTGCACATGAACCTGTAAAGACGGTGAGAAAATCAAAATGTCGTCAAGGTAGACGAAGACAAACACGTTTAGCATGTCTCGTAAAACGTCATTGACCAAAGCTTGAAATACGGCGGGGGCGTTGACCAGGCCGAACGGTAAAACCCGGTATTCAAAGTGACCCAGCGGAGTATTAAAAGCGGTCTTCCATTCGTCACCCTCCTTGATGCGAACTAAGTGATACGCGTTGCGAAGATCCAGTTTTGTGAAGTAGTTAGCGCCCTGCAAGATTTCAAAGGCTGATGACATAAGCGGCAAGGGGTAGCGGTTCTTGACAGTTATGTCATTCAAGCCTCTGTAATCGATGCAGGGGCGTAACGAGCCGTCCTTCTTCTTCACAAAAAAGAACCCTGCACCGGCTGGAGAGGAAGAAGGAACAATGGTACCAGCGTCTAAGGATTCAGAGAGATACTTCTCTAACGCCTGACGCTCCGGGACGGAGAGAGAATAAAGCCTTCCCCGGGGAGGCGTGGTTCCAGAAAGAAGCTCGATGCTGCAGTCATACGGACGGTGAGGAGGAAGGGATGCCGCCCGGGATCGACTGAAAACCGCTCGCAAATCATGGTACTCCTCAGGGACCCCTAACAAATCACCTGGTTCCTCCTGAAAAACAGAGACAGAAGACACAGGAAACACAGCGGACACCAAACACTTAGCATGACACGAAAGATTCCATGATAAAATAGAATTCTTGGACCAGTTAATCTGAGGGTTATGTTCTACCAGCCACGGATGACCCAGCACCACCGGTATATTAGGGGAGTGAAACACCAGCAAAGAAATGGTCTCGCGGTGATTACCGGATACGGTGAGACTCAAGGGGGCAGTAGCGCGGTGAACCCTGGCGAGAACCCGTCTATCCAAGGCGAAAACAGTGGTGGGATCCTGAAGCTCAATAAGGGGAACGCCATGCTTAAGAGCCCAGGTCTCATCAATAAAATTTCCCTCGGAACCAGAGTCAATAAGAGCCTGACAGTCTATAGAAGAGTTGGACCAGCGGAGATGAACAGAAAAAATAGTCCGTGACGGAGGCGGAGGGCTTAGAGAGGATGCGCTCACCAGTAACCCTCGTTCTACTGAGGAGCTCTGTCTTTTAAAGGGCAGGAAGAAGCGAAATGGTTGTTAGCGCCGCAATAAAGACACAGACGGTTAGTAATACGGCGCTGGCGTTCAGAAGCAGAGATCCGGATACCACCCAGCTGCATAGGCTCCTGGTCCGCTGCAGGTGCAGATGAAGAGGCACCGAAAGATGCTGAGAAAGAAGGAGGGACCGCTGGACGTGCTCGTCGACGCAGCTCAAAACGTTCCTCCACACGTAAGGCCAAATCAATGAGAGGGTTGAGGAAGGTGGGTATTTCACGAGCCAGAACCTCATCCCTGATCTCGGCGTTAAGCCCTTCGACAAAGCGCGCCACCAGCGCGGGCTCGTTCCAGCCACAGGAAGTGGAGAGCGTGCGGAATTCCACAGAGAAGTCGGCGACAGAGCGTCTTCCCTGGCGCAGAGAGGATAACTGACGAGAAGCCTCCGATCCCCGTACCGAACGGTCAAACACTCGTAACATATCGTCCTTAAAAAGGGAATAGCTGTTGAGGCAGACGGCATCGGAATTCCAGACCGCCGTTCCCCACTCGCGAGCCCGTCCCTTGAGAAGTGAGATGATGTAGGCTATGCGAGTCCGTTCCTCAGCATAAGTGTGTGGCTGAAGCGAAAACACAACTTCACATTGGGTTAAAAACGACATGCACTCGGTAGGCTCACCCGCATAGCAGGGGGGATTATTTACTCGTGGCTCAGAAGCGGAGGGACCAGAAGACCGGACCGGGTCTGTTCGGAGAAAGTGAAACTGCTGAGATAAGTCAGATAGCTGGGAAGAAAGAGTCTCAACAGCCTGGCGAGCGGCGGCGAGTTCCTCATCGTGTCTCCCCAGCATAGCTCCCTGGATCTCAATCGCATTCAGAATGGGTCGTTCATCAGCTGGATCCATGTTGGTCGGATTATTCTGTCAAGGGGACGGCTGCGTGAGGAGACTTCAGGAGACGAAAAGCAGGTTAACAGTCTTTAATGAAACAAGGCAGAGCCGCAACGGCCGATCAACAGAAACAGTCCCAAAATATACTTGAATCAACAAAGAAGCACACGCAGGTGTCTCGTGGGCTGGAGGTGAGAGAGCAAAGGAGAACTGGTGAAGCGCAGATCCCTCACACGTCCTCTGGACCTTACACAGGTAACCGCTCAGAACAGGTATAGATGCAGGTAGATCTCAGACAACAGGACTAGACTGGACAGAACATTAGACGAGAGAAATCATCAGCGGTACGAACATGATGGTCAACAATAATCCGACAAACTAGAGAGAAACATGAGAGACTAGAAATAGAGAGTAGCTAATGATAGAGAATAGAGAACAGGTGCGATAATGAGAGGATGAGAAACAGCTGGGGAAGATGAGAGCGGGCTAGAGGGAACAGAGACAGAGAATGACCAGAAGAGGGAGACAGAGACCAATAAAACACGAGAAGAGAACCAGGATCATGACAAAAATAAAAAATGTAAGTCAGTCAGTCCATGAGCAATCTTGTATAAGTTTTAAATCCGTTTTTAAAAACAGTAATTGAGTCATAGTGTTTGTTGTGGTCTGTACTGGCATACATGCTCTTGTTTAGCTACCAACTGCGACCAACTGCGTCAAACCCCAAATAAAGATCAAATTCACACATTACCTCATCCAAATTATCAGCAACAGGTCTTTCGGCTCTTGGTACAGCACTTTTCTTGAGGTGATTTCTTCTGGGAGGGTTGGAGGCTCTTCTGGATAAGATGAAGTCGTCCCTGTCGAAATGTTTACTGCAGACGCGGTAGTCCATCTCTCGAAGCGTTTCTACCGGTGTTTCGAGATCAACATGTAATACGACCAGCCACTGCTTCAACATATCACTATTGTGCAGAGGAAGTCTGTGAAAACTTTCCGGATTGTAGCGTTTCATTTTCTTATCGCAGCCGGGAAAAGCACAAACAGGAACCATTTTCTTCTCTTCAATTGGTACACGTAGCCTTCTGTTCGCGCTCACCTTATCACAACTTATAGCTCGTTCACATCTCACCAGCGCACTTGGATCGGCGTTCGTAGATCGACTGATAGAGACTGTTATTCAAAGATGGCTCCTGCCTGTATACGCGAAGTTGACTGTATGTATAACATATCTTCTTATTAAACTGTCTGGACCAGGGCCGTATTAAGACAGTGTGGTGCCCCTGGGCACTATACCTTAAAAGGCCCCCTATATTCAAATGTGTCAATTAAAAATGTACATTGATTAATTGACAGCGTCAATTCACGTTTGCCCAAAAATAATAATAAATCTATGAGGTTTCCTACCTCTACAGGCATGAAAAGGGGTCAGGGGTGAAAAAGGTGAGAAGGATATTACCCCTCTCGGGGGGTCCGGGGGCATGCCCCCCCGTAAGAAATTTTTTAAATATTCCATATTTTAAAGCATCAATCTGATGCATTTTGAGATGCATTTTTTTTGCCAACCTGGGGAGAGTTGGAGAAACTTAACTTCAGCCATGAGTCAAAAATATTATGGCCTCCGTAGTAGCGTTAGCTAATAATTTCCCACCAGAGCTTTACTAGCTGGCTAATGTTGCGTTCTGTCCTGGTGTTTTCAACTCAATTCATCAAGCTGTAACTAACGTTAACAAAGCCTATGTCAACAGAGCTCCTGGGTAACTTAGATATAGCCTACCAGAAAATATTAGGGATGTCCCGGTACCATTTCTTCTGAACCGATCCAATCCGATACCAAAAATTCTGAGTATTGAATTATACCGATCCGATACCAGCGCAGTTAAAAAATAAATAAAATCAAGTAGAATTTCTATAACTCTGTGTGTTGAACTGATAATCACTATTTTCTGTTAAACACAATCTACTTAATACAGACAACTTCATTATAAAGAAAAACAACAAATAAAAAAAATATGATCATAACCTATGACAAAAATTCTATTATATAAACTAGATTAGTGGGTAACTCAGCAGTAAAATTTAGTCTAGAAAAATCACAAGTGCACAATAATTGTAAAAAATCGAACATTTAGTGAAAAAAAAACATTATTTAGTGAGGAACAAATAAGAGACAATAAGTGTAGCACTAAATCTGGTAAAAACGTTTTCATGTATTAAGTTTAGCAGAACTGCTCCTTCCTTGATTTTGTGCAAGCAAAGGTGTCAACTACATCCCCAAAGTCCATTTCTTTGTTACCGTCTCCACAGTTCGCTCCGGCTTCGTCAGACTCAGCGCTGCTAGTGATCGCAATTCCCGTGATGTTCTCACAAAAAATCTTTCGATACCTGGAACATTGTGAATTGTAGCTACGTCTAGCGTCCTTGTCTTTCTTTAACTTTCTTTTTGCAAAACCACTCAATTGACGTCTGTCCAGTTTTGATTTTAATTCATTTTTTTGTAGCCGTTAAAAAAATGACACATTTGCACGTATTTGTTGTGGACCAACGCAACTCTGACAGATTGGGGAGGGGGGAGTGATAGTGGTCATGTAATCTTTATTTATTTATAATTTATTATTAAATCATTATTGTTATTATTATTGTTAAATTAGTGTTCATAAACGATTTATTTATGGTCTATCAAGAATTTCAAGTTAATAATATAACAATTTACGAAAAATATTTTTAAAGCTTGACTCATGTGGTGCCCCCCTAGTGGCTGTGAATGGTTGGTGCCCCTGGGCACTGGCCCAAGTGCCCTTATGGATAATCCGGCTCTGGTCTGGACACTGACAAAGTTCTCAATGCTTCGGTTTGAAGGTAGGGACCCTCATTATGCTACCGTGCTAGTGTGGGGCTATTTTGAGCCTTGTTAGTGGTATTAACAAGCGATTTGTATTTGTCATTACTCTATGCCCAATATACTAGCGTTATACTAGCAATATAGGCTAAACTGTTTTTAGAGATAAAACTATATACATTCGATAATCGAGAAAACAAATCTCAGATAACGGTTGACTAGGTAATAATCTGTAATTAGACCAAAGGTTCATTTTGCGCCGGAGTTCTCCTTTAATGTCTAGTGACATATCAGGGCCTTTTTATGATTAATTGAAATAAATTTCTTACATACAGCTCCTTTAAATATAAAACGCATGTGTCTGATATTTTTCTAATGTCTGGAGCTTTATTAAGGAAGTATGGATATATAAACAGACGTTTCAGTATTAAATGCATTTTCTGAGAATTTATATTTCAAGTTTTGACTGCAAATGTCACGTCCACAACGCTGGAATTGCCCAATTTTAAAGAATTTATCCTCAACTAGTTTTTTTGGCGTAGGTCTACGTATTTTATTATATTAACTTCTACTAATAGTAATTAAAAAAATGCGGGCAGAGTATCCGGACCTGGCAAACCGAGCGATTAAAGACGTTGATGCCATTTGCTACAACGTATTTATGTGAGACTGGATTCTCAGCTTTGGTCTGCCTTAAGACCAAGTATAGGTACAGACTGTTTGTGGAGAATGATCTAAGACTGAAACTGTCCCCAATTCGGCCTAACATCGCTGCATTACGTAAGAACATCGCTGCATTACGAAAGAACATCCAGGCACATCCCTCACATTGATTAAACTGGTGATGTGGATGGAGAGGTGGTAGGCTATTCTGGGGTGCGTTTCCCAAAGCCAACTATGGTCGCAAGTTCCGTCGTTACCAATAGAGTTCAATGGAAATTGCGATCAAAGTTGGATAACGATGCTTTCGGGAAACGCACTCCTGTGTGGTTTACTACAATTTAGTTTACTGTTTACTATTTAGTTTACTATTGTTAATGTGTTCTCTTTTTTATTATTATTTTACAGCAGAGAATTTCAGAAAATATACAAATTTATCATATGTGAAAAGCAATACTTATCAGTAAGTTAACAATAGGCCTTTATCGCATTTCCTGGTTTGGAACGTTCGAAATCGCCAAGCAGTGTACTCGCACTTCCGGTGGTTACTTAGTTACCAGATAAACTATGGCTGCCTCCTCTCGCCGGTGCTATTGCTGTGTACCGGGTTGTTCAACATCAAAACAAAGACAGCCATACCTTAGCTTCCATGACTTCCCAAAAGACGAACACCTCCGCAAGGCTTGGGTGAGATTGATAAGGAGGGACGAAGGTCTTTCGTTCCATATAAGTCGGGGTAGTACGTTTGTGTGCAGCTTGCACTTTGACGAGGAAAGCATTTAACGTTACGTCTCGAAAAGTGGGCGGAGGAGACTAAAATCCGGTACTACACCAGAGCCATCAGAAGAGTGAAGGAATATCATATCTGGGACACAACCATTCCTTTGACTCTTTCAGGGTCCGTCAATCAGCTATGGGCAACTTGTTGCCTAATGTCCAACTACCAAGGCCCTCTGGATGTGAAGGGTGATGTCCCAGTGTGAAACCCTTAAGATAGGCATAAGATGAATGATTCAGATTTGTTTGGTTTCATTTTATTGCATTAAAACATGACATAGCATTTATTATTTTTATATATATACATTTTATATATATAGCATGACATATATACATCTATTATTAAAAAATATATAATTTATGTGAAAATTAATACAATAACATAACATTTATACAGTAAAAAAAAATCAGACACTCATATTACATTTATATTTACATACATTTAATTTACAATTAAAACAATTCATTAATGGATTAAGTACAAGTGTGTGGGAACATTTGTGTGTGTTTGTGTGTGCATACGTGCACACATGCATGTGGTGGTGGTGATGATTAGAGAGTAGGTATGTCCGTTCCATAAATACAATCAGAAAGAGATCCTGTGTGTGTGTGTGTGTGTGTGTGTGTGGTGGGGGGGATGTATAGATTTACTTTAGTTTCAGGTACGTTTCCATATATGTGCCAAAATAAAATATATCAAGTTTACCTTTCATTTCACTGATCAGCGACTCGTCGAGCCAAATTCGCTCTACTGTGAGGTCACTTTGTGTGGATGTATTGAAATCACACCATTTTAAACCAGTTATGGCTAACTGGCCTTGCACTTGCCAGAAATACTTGTGATTTTTTTTTAGTTTGTCCTGACCACCAATAAACTTCACATGTGTAACCTCTTTTATACTGTTAACATCTGGGCATTTCACTTCAGCTAACCCAAAGGGTGGATTTGCAGTGGGATTATACACTTTGGCATCAGGGCTAGCACCGAGGTAAGGCGCATCAGGATTCACAACGAATCCAGAAGGAGCGACACTGACATTGCAAAGGTCACTGTACTGTTGTAAAACTTCTGGCTCAAGGTCAATACCCCTTTTCATGGCAGGTGTTGCCTAATGTCCAACTACCAAGGCCCTCTGGATGTGAAGATTGATGGCCTTACCCCCTTCAGCAAAATCAACAAAGGCCTTACCCCCTTTATAATCCTGGCTGCCAGAGCCTGACTAGATGACTCCCCTCTAACGCTACAAACTTCGCCGAATCTACTGGAAGTTAGGCGGGGCTGTCAGACTTCCTTCCACAAAGGATTCTCCGACTGCCCCCTTGTATTCTCTTCGATGATACTTGCACATTCACGGGTTAGTTCTAAACTCTGTATGTGATAAAACTGATGACAATTGGGGACAAAATGTAGATGCCGTTCTAATGTTAAGCCACTAATTAATGGAAGTTGTGGGAATGAGGGAGCTTCTGGATGCTTAATGATTTCTCGGGGTATTACTGGTGTGCACTGATAAGAAAGAACTGAACCTCGGGGGACTAGTCCAAATTTAGAGTCCACTAAAGTCAGGTCAGAGAGGCCGTATAAGATTTTGCAAATGCCAGGTTGTGGCTGATGGTTGCGTAGTTGGGCTCCAACTAACAACACCGTCGGGTCAGGAAGGGGTCCTAAAAACACAAGTAACAGAAACCATTCATCAGTTAATAACTGCCAATGATTTACAAGCGACAGTGTAGCTAATCTGATATAAGATTAGCTTAGGATTTTACAATCCTAAACTGAATTTTACCTATTTTTTTCTGATAAACATGGTTAAAATATGGCTGATTTTTGGTTACCATGATTTAACTATCAACGTGTTGTTTTATTTTGTATTTTATTTGTAGTAAAACCATGGTCTATTATCGTAAGAGCAGTATGAAAATAGATGAATGAATGTCTTAAACTGCCGTAAAGAAACGATCCTACAAATTTAATTAATCTTAACAGGCTAACAGGGCGACGAATTTTGGAATAAACGTGTGAATTACATACAGTGAAATGTAAATAACAGAAATATTTAATACAAATAAATACAAATATTAATTTTGATCTTATTCATCAGTGCTCATACACACTCCAGCGTTGTGGTCACTATTTAGACGAGCACTGACGTGGGGTGAAATGTTCACGCATGTTTAAGAGCCATGGCTTATGTTAGATTAAAAACCTACAAGTTCCTTTGAGTTTGAAAAATCATGTACACAGTAATCATCAAAATATCTCTTCTCCTGTCTCTTAAAATGAACACCCGCAGGATGATTTACAAATCTGGACATTTTCAGAGGCGTTTATTCAACTAGATGTTAACAAAAGCACATTGAAAATACATAACCGGAAGAATCAATACACTGCTTCGACGAGCACTTCCAGTAATCAATTCTGCCGTGATAAAAGTCTATAAGTAAATTACCGTAATTAAAACTTACCAGCGTAAGCGCGATACAGAGTAGATTTGACACTACTGCGTCCTAGCGCCTTTGGCTTTCGTACCACGAGTTCATCCGTGGGTTCGGGACGAATCCCCTGTATCAACACAAAAAGAAATTAAATTCAGTTGCAAGTCTGAGATAGTATCAGTTTAATTCAGCACACAAGTCATATTGTAGGTGTATATCCTATCCAGGCAACCGCTGCTCTGCAAAATAGAAGGAAACAAATGTATACTGAAATGTGATGTGTGAGTAATTCTAGAATTGCATGTATGGCTATATCTGAGGGACCCAGACAAATCTTATATTACCATGTGAACAATTCTTGGTGAATTGGATGAGGTGTAGGATATGGATACACTGTGCAGAAACATCTACACCAGAATCAGTATTCCAACAGTGTGCACTTACAAACTTTAAAGACACAACTTGCATCAGACAAACTTACCTGTGTCCTTGGACGGTGCCATGATTGAAGCACACCGGTGCAGGACAGTGGGGTTGGCACAGTTTTCAGCCCCACGGTGCTGTAGTGAGCCGTTTGAAACAGGAGTGCAACCACATGGTTGCATAAAGCCATTCCAGCAGCACACGAGCAGGAGCATCCATTTAACTCCACAGGTCTAACAGCATGCAGCACAATCTAGAAATGGAGAACATTTGCTTGAGGTAAAGTTTGGATGTTTAGCCTATACAGTAATTAGCATTTATTTGACACTAGGAACATTATTGTAAAACTAGGTTGAACAAAATTAAGGCAACAGCCGAACAAAAAAAAAAAGGTACAGATCTGCAACAGCAGATATATGGAACAACAAAATGAGCATCTGCAACAGCAGAAGAAACAAAAACAATGAACAAATGCGCCTGAACCTTTGTAGATCTGAAACCATGCTCTATTCACTACACATTACAAGTTTGGGGTAATTTGGTACTGTAGCACTGTCTGGATCCAAACTGTAAATCTGATGAAATCCATCAAGGATCAGAAAGATCAGGCTACTATCTACATGATGTCCTGTTGATAAACAAAAGACTACAGAAAGCCAGTAACGCATGTTGACGAGTAAGTTAGGAACTAGAGCATGATTTCGGCCTGAGCTTCCTGACAATCAGTGTAACCTGAAGTGTATGTGGCTCTTCATTCTTTCGCATAGAACGGTAGCAGCTCGCCTGCACTACCACTTCCTCACTCACTAAATCTGACACTGCATTAAAAGGGGGAAATAGTCACACATCATACTGAAAAAAGGATTAAATGTTTAACCACATACAACTTAACCTTTGGCTGTGATTCTTAAACTGCCGCAACGGCATTTCGGAACGTTAATGTAGCCAAAGTGATCATCAAACCATAGGGCCATTAACGTTACCTCCTCAGGTAAAAGTTTAATGACCACTGACACTGACATACTCAAGTGAAAGCAAAAAAGTCACATTGTTCGAATTATTCAAATAGGATACGCTGTATTTGAAGTGAACCTATCTAACAAGCTGACGAATAGCTTACTAAACATAACAAGCTAGCGATAACTCGCCAACAGAACAGAATTCAAGCTACTTACCTCTATAATTGAAGACAAAATTCTCGTAGAAGAACTTGTATCCTTTCTCCAGCTTGGATGATTTTACCTTTGAGTGTTCATTCACGAGTCGCACCACATCGTCTTGGCCAACTTTTGGGAGATGCGAGAGCGAAGTTGTCCAGCGATTACAGGCAGCCATTTCGAACGCAATAACCGGAAGACGCAGTACACTGCTTCAGCTATTTTTGACGGCTACTTCCGGCGTTCTATTGTGATGCGATAAAGGCCTATAGCTTTAATGAGATGTTGGGTATGTGTTGCAGGTCTATTGTGTGTGAGATTGGGTGCATATCTGTTTAAAATCCATATATTCAGCACATTTGTGTCATATGTTGAGTTTTGATGACATTTGTATCATATGTTTATGATTCTATTCACTATTCTCGAAAAAATTTATAAATTTTTAAAAAAACTTTTAACAATTGGTGGTGTTGGGGGTACTCCGGAAGATCTATAATGTCTCAGGGGGTACATGCCTGTTAAAAGTTTGGGAACCACTGACCTAGAGCTATGTTACACACTACATGAAAGGTCATGTTGAAAAATCCATAGGGGCCCTTTAAGGAGAAATTCACGTGCATAAACACGTTGTGAAATAGGCAGATCTTTTTTGTGACAACTTCTGTGCATGTACACAAAATAATCCACAGTTTTTAGAGAATGAGACCCACTGAATCTTTTAAGTGTGCACTGGACAAAAGTTATTGTAGTGTGTGTGTGCGTAGTTTTAAGGAACTTTAATTAAGGATATTCAGAAGCCATAAGTAGTCACATTTTCCCAACACTTGTACAATTTTGTACGTCTTCGTATAAACCCGATTTGCTCATCAGCCCATTAGTGATGACTGCAAGACATGAAATGGGTGTATCAGACCAGAGAAACATTAAAAAAATGTAGTGCAATAAAACTTTAGGAGAAGGTTTGGGAAACTGCAATAGACGACACCGCGGAAATATCAGTATGACAAAAATAACTTTAATTAGATCAGTTTTGCTCCACTAATGATTTCTTTCCTATTTGTTAAACAAGCAAAATATTCACCAATACAGATGATTTTTTTAGAGCAAATATTTGTTGAATGAAACTGCTCATCTTCGCTCATCATCTGCTCATTGTTGTAGATCAGATAGCTCTCACTTTGACAATTTTGGACAATGCTTCTTTACATGAGTCTGTCGGGCACTTGATGAGCTGAAACTCTTTCCACATGAAGGGCACTTGTACGGCTTCTCTCCAGTGTGCACTCGCTCATGTATTTTCAGCTGTCCTAACTGATTGAAACTCTTGTCACAATGTGAACACTTGTGCGGTTTTTCTCCAGTATGGAGTCTTTGGTGAATTTTCAAGTCGCCGGGTCTGCCGAAACAATTCCCACACTCAGAGCACAAATGAGATTTCACTCCAGTATGAACTTTGTGGTGCATTTTAAAACAGTCCAGACGTGAAAAAGTCTTTCCACAAACAGAACAAATGTAAGGCCTCTCATTTGCATGAACGTTCATGTGTTGTTTCAAACGTGATCCCAAAATAAATGCTTTACCGCACTGATCACATTTAAATGGCTTTATTCCAGCATGAGAGCGCAGATGATACACAAGGCTTTCTGACTGTGCGAAATTCTTCCCACACTGATTGCATGTGAAAGGTGTCGCTCCAGTGTGAATTCTATAGTGATTCTTAAGTTTTCCTTTTAATGTGAAACTCTTCCCGCATTGATCACATTTGTAAGGCTTCTCTCCGGTGTGAATTCTCATGTGACAATTAAGGTTTCCTCTAAGTGTGAAACCCTTCCCACAGTGAGAGCATCTGTAAGGCTTCTCTCCGGTGTGACTTCGCATGTGATCATTCAGGAGTGCTTTACGAATGAAACTCTTTCCACACTGCTCGCATAAATAAGGTTTTTCTCCTGTGTGAACTCTCATGTGATCATTGAGAAGTCCTTTACGTCTGAAACTCTTTCCACACTGATTACAGCTGTAAGGTTTTGCTCCAATATGAATTTCCTTGTGAAGCTTAAGGTCTCCTTTGTTAGAGAAACTCTTTCCACATTGAAGGCATGCGAAAGGGTTCTCTCCGGTGTGGATTCTCATGTGATCATTCAAGAGTGCTTTACGCACAAAACTCTCTCCACACTGATCACATGTGAAGGGCTCCAACCCCAAGTGAATTCGTATGTGGTCAACAAGGAGTTGTTTACGAAGGAAACTCTTTCCACACTGATTGCATGTGAAAGAATGTTGTACCTCTTTTCTTTGAGATCTTTTTTTCAAAAATTGAACATAATAATTCCCAAAAGTCAAAGATTTTCCTTCAGATTTAAAATTGCGAGGTTCCGGATACTGATGTTTCTCCTCCACTTCATTTATTTCTTGACATTCCTCTTTCACCTCCATCAGACCTAAAGTGAACACATTAAATTGTCAAAAAATGTAATTCAAGAGACAAATGTCAAACAGAATGAAATAAGAGTAACTGCCAAATTAATTCTTTAGTTTTAATTTTCATGTTAATCAGTGCTTGAAGTGGGTCGGCAGTATCGGCACTTCACAGTACAGGCACTTCTATATTTAAATCTGTAGCGTAACTTCACTTTTTCTTGCGTATAAGCGCTTCAACGCGATTTCAACCGAGGTCTGACATTTGTGCATGTTCACCCAGAAACTTAATATAGAGGTCTTTATTAAAGCATTACTCTTGAGCCCCAAACTACACTGTAAAAAATGACCGTGAAATTTACAGAAAAACTATGTAAAATCCCTACAGAAAAGTATTGTAAACCCAAAAACATATTTTTTTTGTTTAAATCACAGTGAAATTTTGTAAACCGTTAAACATAATATTTTGTTATATTTACAATAACAATATGTGATTATAATCAAAATTATTTGTTAAAATTACAAATATTGATACCAAAAACGCGCATGCAGACAGACAAATACACATGCGCATAGACAGACAGGTACGCACTCGTACAGACAGGCACGCACGCACACACACAGACAGACACGCACATGCAGACAGGCACGCACGCGCACTCAGACAGACTTGCACACAGGCAGGCACGCACGCCACAGACAGACAGATACGCACACACACAGACATGCACACAGGCACGCGCACAGACAGGCACGCACGCGCACAGACAGACAGATAGCACACACACAGACAGACAGATAGGCACACACAGACATGCACGCACACACACATACACAGACAAGCACACAGACAGACACACACGCACAGACAGGAACACGCAGACAGACACGCGCACAGACAGGCACGTACACATGCGTTCAGACAGACACGCACGCGCACAGACAGACAGACAGATGCACGCGCACAAACAGATAGGCACACACACAGACATGCACGCAGACAGACAGATACGCACACACACCGACATGCGCGCAGACAGACAGGCACGCACACACATACACAGACATGCATGCAGACAGACACGCACACAGACATGCAGACAGACACACGCACAGACAGGCACGCGCACAGAATGACAGGCACGCATGGGCACAGACAGACACGCACGCACACACGTGCATAGACAGGCACGACGTGCACAGACAGACCAACACACACAGACAGACACACGCGCATGCAGACAGACAGACACAAACACGCGTATACAGACAGACATACACATACAGACAGAAAGACACGCGTACATTCATGCGTTGACACACATATATACAGACACACACACACGCATGCATACATATACATACATTACAGACAGACACACACAGAGACGCATACATACACATACAGACACACACGTACATACACACAAACATATATATATATATATTCATGTATACACACACACTGTAGTTTTTTACTGATCAACTAAAATGCTTAATATGGTTTTATTCTACAGGTGTTTTTTCTCAATAAACCCAGAAAAGGGAACCAAAGTACAGAATAAAAACTCCAAGCGTCCTCTCAACTTGAACCCTCGAGTCCTCACCCTGATACAGGAACTCTCCGATCACGAGTGGCGTTAAGCCTAAATATGGACTCTTTCTGTTGACTCTGACTGTTTGTTTGAGAAGAGGTACTGTTTTCACTTTGTTAAATCCACAATGTGTATTATGGTTGAGGCACTATGTAATTTGTTTTAAACTCTTAAAGGTGCACTGTAACTCTTCCTGGTAGAGGGTCTGTATGCATCTTTCATTTATTCAATTAGAACTGTTTTTAAAAAAAACTTAACAAACCTGGGGGCTCGCCTCTCCACAGATCTGACATGTAACTAGGCCTATTGGCATCACCTGATTGTCTCCATGGAGATCTTATTGTATATAAAGTGTTACTATGCTGTCTTTGAGCTAAAATTAGCTGAGCCACCATTTTAAAAGTGAGTCTTTTTAATGGCAAACACTTTGACTGAAAATTGTAAATTCCCTGTAAATTGGGTTGTTGTGCGCCTGGCACTTAAAGCTTCTTTGCATCTTGTATACATTGAAAAAAAAATGGGCCAATTGTTTTATGCCTGTGAGTTGTTGTTGTTGTTGTGTGCCTGGCACTTAAACTTTGTTAAATAACTTTTCAAACTTAGTTAAAAAAAAAAAAAAAATGCATCCAATTGTTTACAACTATTTTGATGGCTGTCAAATAAACTTAGCAAAAGTGATATTTTCCTCTCTTCTTATTTCAAGATGTATTTTTTAAATTTACCACAATATAACTTCATTATTAAAACATAAAAAATACAACATATTATGGATATTGTATGTATAATATACAGCACATCTCCATTTAAAATGCAAAGTTTTACTGTTGTTTTACCAGTTTAAATTAGTTTTTTGTTTGATATTTCCCTGTTAATTTGATCATTTATTGATGCACAATAAGCAATTATTACATGTAAAAAATACAGGAAATTGTCTATTTATATACAACACAGTTATGTGAAATTAACAAAAAAAAATTGTAGACTTAACAGTTTTTTAATGTGATTCAGCCGTAATTTCATTCACTGTAAATCAATTTACATATTTCTTCCGTAAAGTTATCTACGGTGCTGCTGTATTTTTTACAGGAATTCTCTGGTAACCACAGCTGCCAGCGTTTTCCTGTAAAAACAACAGTTTTTTTTTTACAGTGTACATTTGAGTATCATAAGGTAAGATGCAGGTTTTTGTGCTGCCACCATGTAGTGAAATCTACAATGTTTTTCACATTAAATAATGAGTTCTGAGCCTTCTAATAACTCTGTCCTCATTCATTTGTATGTCTATCTGTAAGTGTTGTTTGGACTGCCTAATATTAGGATTTTTTTTTGAACAGCAGCACTACACTTTACTCTATAAAACCTATTTAGTTTGAATACATTTTCAGTACATCAAATAATATTATTTTTGGCATCTTAAACCTCTAAAATGTACGGAAGCCCTGAACCGCAAATTAGAAATCTCGACATGTTTCGACTTTAATCTCGAAATGCTGGATTTTTTTTTGTTTTACAGATTTTTTTTTTTTACGTTGCGGTTCAGGGCTTCCGTAAAAATGTTTTTAAAATTAAGAAACTATTTAAAATGCAGTTTTAATAAGAAATTCTAAATAAAATACTTGGCATAATTTTATGTTTGAAACCTTTAACATAAACAACTTTTATAAATATCAGTAGTTTTAAAGCCGTTGAGAAAACTGAAAAAAAAAATGTGTCTGTCAATTTGGATGTTCTCAAATGCCAGGGTGGCAAAACTGCAAAAATTAGTCTTTTATTATGAAGTGAAAAGGTAATAACAATAAACATGATTGAATCAACCAGAGGACCCCAGTTGATCCTTGCAGACTGAAAAGGTTTGTAGATCTCTCTTGAATATTGATAAAATACTTTTAAGTAATGGGTAGGTTGGTTCCTTTCCATGTCAGGTGGTACAACCCATGTAAAACTAGGAAAATGCTATTTTATCATAAACCTCTTTAAATGATTCAACCCCCATGGCAAATCAGGTTTATTGGCAAAATTTACAGACTTTCAGCTGTTTGCAATGAACAAATCAAACAAAATTAATTGAAATAGCTCAACACAACAAATGGTTTTCCAAAATTCAACTGAAAATTCAACTTTTAATGACTTCTGCAGTCTCAAAAAGATTCAACCCCCTGAATAGAATCCCTCTCGACAGCACAAATGTGCAAAACAAGTGCTTAACTTTTACACAAGTTGACACAGTTCCCTGGGGTCTTTATAGAATAGAATAGAATAGAATATTTATTTGTCATTGTAACAAGTACAACGAAATTGAACACAATCCTTGTCAGGTGCCAAACATCTAAAAATACAAAAAAATACTACTATTACATACCTATTAATACTGAAAACACACAAGAGACACACCCATGCTGACATCCACATTTAAAAATTGCGCATGACCCTTTTGACACAGATCAGTGGTGGGCACTATAATTTAGCAGCATTATTTAATGCACTTATGGCTGTTGGATAAAAACTGTTTTGTAGTCTATTTGTTCATGTTTTTATGGACCTATATCTCCTGCCTTACGGCAATAGTCTGAACAGTGTGTGACCGGGGTGTGATGAGTCCTGTATGATGGTTTTGGCCTTTTTGATGCAGCGGGAGCTGTGAAGTTCTTCCAGAGTGGGGAGGGGGCAACCAGTGATTTTCTGTGCTGCCTTTATGACACCCTGGAGCTTTTTCCTCTGTGCCAAAGTGCAGCTTGAAAACCACACACAGAGACAGTATGACAGGATGTTCTCAATTGAGGAGCGATAGAACACCATTCGTTTTTTGGGATGTTGTTCCTCTTGAGAACTCTTAGAAAGTAGTCTCTCTGCTGGGCCTTCTTCACTACCTCAGTGGTGTGGACGGCGCAGATCAGATCCTCCATGATGTTGACTCCCAGGAAGCGGAAGTCAGAGACCCTCTCAACGCAGGTTCCGCCTATGAACAGCGGCTGGATTACCGTTTTCTTCCTCCTGAAGTCCACAATGAGCTCCTTAGTCTTTGATGTATTGAGGAGCAAGTTGTTAACTCTGCACCACCCCACTAATTTCGCCACCTCGTCTCTGTAATTTGACTCATCTCCTCTTGTGATGAGCCCCACTACCGTGGTATCATCAGCAAATTTGACAAAGGTGTTGCTCTGATGAGCAGGGGTGCAGTCGTGGGTGTAGAGGGTATAGAGCAGGGGACTCAGCACACAGGCTGAGGGCCGTGGATGTATGGGGGCCCATTCTTACCCTCTGAGTGTGGTCTGACAGAAAGTCCTTAATCCAGAGGCATGTTCCAATGTTGGACAGTTTTGACACCAGCCTGTGGGCGAGGATGGTGTTAAAAGCAGAGCTAAAGTCTATGAAGAGTAACCGGGCATAGCTCCCCTGCTGCTCCAGGTGTGACAGTGCAGCATGGAGGGCTGTAGCCACAAAATGACATGATGTGACTACGGACCAGTTTCTCAAAGCACTTCATTACCACAGCTTTATGAGACAGCTGTGACATTTTTGGTCAAATAGTGTTCTGTACTCGTCTGTGCAGCAACGACAGAACAGTGTGCATGCTTTGCTCAAACATTTGCCATTGCGACCATGGCTGGAAACGTGCAGATTAAGGGGCGGTAATATTATAATAATATCCCCTTCCTACATCAAAAGGGGAGCGAAATCTGATCGGCCTATTTTTTTACATCCTTGCAGAGAAAGGCTTACCAAAACAAAGTTGCTGGGTTGTTACTGTACATACCCGAATATAAGACGACCCCCCCATTTTCCAGACTTATTTTTGGGGAAAAATAGATTTTTGTGGAAAAAATCTGGTTTTCAAAATAATTTTAAGAGCAAATTTCCGAGGCGTTGTTCCAAATGCCTCACATCACCTGTGCATTGTGTAGAGGCCCGCTCGTCGGCGGAGACCGGCACATATGCGCTTCCTGATTGGCCATGACTGCGGCTGCCCTGAGTGCGACGGAATGGATTTAATCACCTTGCGGGGTTGTCTGGCCATTTTCGACGACGATCCGGCTCCCGCTCTCTCTCTCTCCCTCTGCTCGAGCCGCGCAAGAAAAAGCGCCGTTCACAGAGGATGCCAGAACGGACGGACACAAGCGAGCAGAGACCCGCCCCCCCGTTCACATATCGCGTCTTTTGCGCGCTCAAGTTCTTTATTGCAAATGTAGGCGCGTGCTCATAATGAAAGTGACGCACTCGTTTTTTCCAAGCACTTCCGGGCCGCATCAAGATCCTCGGCACTCTCGTCAGTCGACGGCGCGGGAGAAAAAGGCTATCAATCGATTCCTCCACTCGAATATAAGATGACCCTGAATATAAGACGACCCCCCCCCATTTTTCAGCCTATTTTTAGGACAAAAACCTCGTCTTATATTCGAGTATATACGGTACTTTTCACGTTTGCTGGGTTGGTAGATGTACGGGGGACCCGATTATAGCACTTAAACACGGAAAAGTCAGATTTTCATGATATGTTCCCTTTAAAGTCCCTGTAAAGGCAATTCTACAAAAAAATTCTAAACACATTTATAAATGTTACAAATGTATTGCTAAAACATATTACAAAGACTGTGAACTGTGAAGTACTGAAATGCGGACTTAGACCGTTAAACAGTTTTTCACCATTGCTATTTTACGGATTTTTTGGGCGGGGCTAAAACAGGGCTGGATGACCCACTGGAGCCCATGAGCTCGTGGACACGCCCCTACTTGATGACACAACGAGGCCACTGAGGCTGATCTCTCCCGACCCCATTCGCATTCGCCGCTCAAACGCGAGTTACTGTCAGTACTATTAGTTACTACAGCCTACTGTTTGCTAGCTAGCTATGCCTTCAACACGGAAATGCATATAGGCTACTACCTGGATGCGATCATGTACAAAACAGATCGGTGTCTTTATTTAAATTTCCTAAAAACGATCACATCAAGAAGAGGTGGATTAATTTTGTGTAGAGCCAACCTTGATGAAGAGCTGAGGATCACTGCCAACACCCGCCTCTGTAGTGATCATTTTACACAGGATCGTTTTATAAACTTTCCTCAGAGACAACTGGGATTCACTGATAATCCGCTGTTACTGGTGAACGGGGTCGAAACGACTATCCCCCGCCAGCGTTCATCCTCCCGTCCCAAAGCAGTATCACCTAATATCGCCGTCGACAGCTTTCCCGCTAGTGGGCGTGGTTTCAGCGCAGCCAGTGGACACTCTCCCAGCGTTTGAGAGCAGAGAATAATGCTCATTTTTTCAAGATTTTTATAGCTTATTTTATGTACTTGCCGGCTTTTTTTATTATTCAAATTTGGCTGGATGGCTAATAACACATTTTTCTGTGGTGTGACATACTCAGAACACATACTTAATTTTGACTTTACAGGGACTTTAAGCAAACCGGTCGCTTTTTTCATGTTTGTTTTGCGATCTCGCCAGTTTCCAGTGATTTGTTTTCTGATAAACTTCCATTTGTTGATGAAATGACGGGTTTGTGTGACATTGTTCCAGAGAGGCGTGTTACGGGCTGGTTTTAGTGAAGCGCTGCAGACCTTCTGGCCCGACAGTGGAAACACAGCATGGTTTTGGGCTTTGTGTTACAGGTCCGAGGATATTAGCCCAGCACATCCCGTTTAAAGCCCTGGCTCACACTGGCCCAACAGTGGAAACATGGCTATTGAAATTGCACCAAGGCTCGATTGCAGAAGAAGTCCTGGAAGATTCTACAGTGGCCGTCAGAGTCGCCTGACTTAAACCCCCATAGAAAAACGAAAATTTGAAGAAGGTATTGCAGCACGCAAACCCAGGAATATTACTGAAGTGGAGGCCATTGCTCATGAGGAACAGGCTCAGATTCCTCAGAAACGCTGGCAGAAGCTGGAGTCTGGTTACACATCTCGTTTGCAGAAGGTCGTAACAGCAAAAGCGTGTTCTACTAAGAACTAAAGATGCTTGCCATGAAGGGGTTGAATAATTTTGAGACTGCAGAAGTCATTAAAAGTTGAATTTTCAGTTGAATTTGTGGAAAGCACTTGTGTGAATCATTTGTTGTGTTAAGCTATTTCAATTACTTTTGTTTGATTTGTTCGATTTGTTCATTGCAAACAGCTGAAAGTCTTTACATCAATTTTGTCAAAGCAGCACAAACTGGAACATGTGCTGAACTGTTTTCAATCAGAAACGGTTAAAACATGCAGACTGGGACTGCTTTTGTATACACCTGAACCAGAACCACACCTGAACCACCTGAAAGGTGATGATTATTTTGGTATCAATATTAAACATGACTTTGTTGTTATTCAATGTGATTTATTTTGTTTTTGATGAATTTACTACTTTTATTTCACTTGTATTTCTATTAAATTTTTAGTATTCAGTATTCACCATATATTCCCTGTCATTATTAATGTTGTCAGGTGGCTGATATTCATAGGGGCCACAACCATGTAAATTCTCGATTTAAACCAACAATTAATAAGTCTGATTAAAAAAATGGCTGAAAACTACATTGTGAATATAGTAATTTTATTGAATTCATTCATTCGTATACTTGTATGAGTATACTCGTGTATACATGAGTATGAGTATACTTGTATGAGGAGTACTCCTAAATCGCACTAAAAGATTTTAGCTAGGAGTTTTCTCTTAAAAGTCATTCACAACGCCTTTCAGACCTACTCTTAGTAAAGAAAAATGACAACTCCTAAACTAAGAGTGAGTCTTCGTTGCTATGGATGACGTCATTACTCATGCACGAGCTTGACTGAAGTGACCACCTTGATTGGCTGATGATTGTAACACGGGAATGATTCCAAACACCTCCCCTATGATGATGAGTGACAGGTGACAGGTCTGAGAATGCGTGCGCTACACAAGTAGTGCGAAGGACGGAAGATGATGAATAACTGAATAAATAGACAAAATGAATAAAGAGTAAGGAAAAACAAATAGCCTAGTAGCCTATTGAAACATATGGATTGATGCAATATCTTTGCAACATTATTGAATTAATCTGTCACTATATTCCTCTGCCTACGTTTGCAAAGAGAAGAACATTTTAATTTGATTCAAAATGAAACGTTACAATTAGTTTACATGCAGTGAGTAGCCTAGTTTTGGTTGTTGTTGGTGGCGTTATTGCATCCCTAGTTATGCCTACAATGCAAAATTGTTCCCTCGCAATTGGAAGCTCCTGTAGCCGCCGCATACGCATTTCAAAACACTGCAACGTGAAATGCCACAAAAAGAGCGGTTTGTGAATAGGTCTTAGTGAGTTAGGAGTCCTCTCGAATTCTTTTAAGCTGTCCCAGGGTTAGGTGCTACTTTTAGGGCTAAAATGCTTCGTGAATTACTCTTAGTCAAAAAAATTAGGGGTCCTAAAGTAAGGAGTGACACGCCCATTATTTTTAGGAGTTCTAAATTCGCCAGTTTTAGCCTTAAAATTCTTTGTGAATACGGCCCCTGGCCACTACACTCCAACAAATAGGCTTCAGTAGCTTTGTAAAATCACAATAATAATTAAGTTTATTAACTTAATATTATCTCTGAATATCACAATCAGGGCTTCAGACTAACTTTTTTTTACTAGGAGCACTGCAGCCACTTACTGAAATTTTTAGGAGCACAAGCAGAAAATTTAGGGGCACACCTTAAATCAACCTGCAACGCAGTTATTCACATTTTCCCGCATTTTACTGTATTACTGACAAATGCCTTGGTAATAAATATACTTACCTTACAGAAATTACAATGTGCAGTTTTACTTTAAGTTCACAGGGCTCCAGACTAACATTTGAGGGCAGCAGCACCGGAGCCAGAAACTGACAATAAAGCACTGAGCTTGAGTTGAGATAAAATTAACTTTAATTATTATCATTCATAATGTCTAAATATTCAATCAAAAGCAAAACGATTGAAAAATATATTAGGGAGTGGAAATAGCTATTAAGCCAATAAGTGCTTCTCTGCAGCCACCTACTGGTTACAATGGTAATTTTAAGTCTTTTTTATTTTTAAATAAGTGTGAGTTTTCCTATATCTTGAAACTTTTAGTTTTATAAATGAGGATTATATTTTAAGGATGAACAAAAATCTTCACGTTAAAACAATTCACATTAAAAATAACATTTAGCTTAATATTAGAGTTTTGAAGTGCTAGGAAAAGATATGTGAAGTACTTGAAAGCATTTGACTATTTCTGCCACATTATGGTCACAGTTAGTCTTAAATCCATGGTGAATATTTCTGATTTTGGACTGAAAGGAAAGCCTTGTTTCTCCTGGTTTCCAAGTCATCACTGTTTGATCTGATATCTCTGATTTTTAACAGAGAATTCTGCGCTGAATTTGAATGCTTCTCACTAGATCTCGCAGTAATGTTATTAATTCAACGGCTTTCTTTAATGCATCTCTCGCTGTGTTTGGTCGAACCGACAGGAAAAAAGGAGGGGAAAACACGTCTTTTGCGCGCTCAAATTCGTGTAGACGCGCGAGAATTACATGTTTTAATGGACAACTTACAAGACAAACTTTCGTTACGATGCAGCATTGACCGAATTCAGTCAACTGTCTCTGTGTTTTCTTTATATCACAGCTATTCTTTATTTTATTATGGCTATGTTCCTACTTTGAACAATTATTATACAAATGTCATCTAACGTTAGGTTCACAGCAAATTGTCTGTCCACCTTTTTAAATCAAATCACATGCGACGCGATGAGGTCATATTACATTGTCATAAGTTAGGCTTTATGTATATTTAATGTCCACTGGTCATATTTTGATAATAGTGGCCACTTTAGCTGGTATTCAAATTTGAACAGTTTATCTGGTTAGCAAAACGATTCACGTTAGCTGTAAAAATAATAATAATGTTATTTCACAGGTCACATATTTTTTTTAAATTATTATTATAATATATATTTTTTTATATAAATATGGTGAACGGATCTTCCGGATGTTTTTGATGTTACCAGCAATAATTAATGGAGACTCAAGAATGATCACCAACCTCTTTCCTCAGTGTTCACTCTGCAGGGTTCTGCCTCACTCATGTTCACGAGCTAACGTTACTTATTATGCTCACTTTTTACAATGCAATATTCCTGATGTTTCATTAATGTTCTGTAAAACTTAGAAACCTTTACTAAACGTTTATTTACAATCTGTGCTCCAGAGCTTGTTGATGTTGTTCTTCTTCGTCGTCTTCTTTGAGTTAATGGCGGAATGGCGCCACCTTGCTGTATGGCATAGCTGTATGGAGGGCTTTTTCTTCTTCTTTTGTTTTGTTGGCAAACCATCTTATGGTGCTACTGGAATGGAATACTTGATGTTTGAAAAAAAAAAAAAAAAAAACTACATGTAAATACTCTTCAATCCTAATTCTTAAAATTAAATCTGTATTTTAAGAAACCTGTTATTTTTTTAGTATAGTATGTTAAACAATCTCTGCACTTTAAGTTACATATGAAACATTTTACAATAGGCAACTACAAATATGGATTAAATATATATATATATATATATATATGAGCAAATATATATATTTTTTGCTCATACAAGGAATGTACTGAAGGGACAGTAGTTTGCAGTCTAAACAGCAAAAAAACATTACATGTATATTTCATCAAATGTATGGAAGCTCGATTTTAAGGTGTCCTTAGAGGACAAAAAAGTCAGTGTAAAAAAACAACAACAAAAAAAACCCTGTCATAAACATTTGACGCTTTGGAGCACAGAATTAGGTTTGGTCTTATTTTTAAAAAGACCGTAGTATGGTGTACATTTTAGGACATCCTCAGACCTCAGACATATGAAGACAAGGCATCATGCCTCAGACTAAAAGGCTTCAGTCATTGGACAAAACGGCATCGCGCCTCAGACTGAAAAGCTTCAGGTCTCAGGAAAAACAATGTCAGGTGTCAGGTCTCATACAATTGACCGTTCGCAAAAGCCACACCCCCTAGTTATTGTTACTACGCCCGTCAAACAAATGGTCAAACACGACCAGCGCGACAGATTGCCATGACGGGAAGAGGTATACCGGTGGGTGTCAGTGTCCTTTTTTGGAGCAATACCTCAGCGATATCCTCCAGATCGAGGCACAAGGGGTTACAGTATGCAGTGGAGGGATATATTCAAAATATAAAAATACGCAATGAAGGAGACACGACTACTATCGAGGCGAATGCTTAATGCTCTCAAGCTAAATCTGAACCCCATGACCGGTAGCTACCTCAAATGCAACCAGCACAGCCTTGAAGAAGATTTTATAAGCTGGGTCAGTGGCTAATATTTGGAGTTAGAAATATATAACTCGCGCTGCATATTTAGTAATTTTGCCTCAGATAAGTTACAGGATTAACACGTTCGCTTTAACAAGGTTGTTCAGCAACCGCTTGCGTGTCATGCTGAATGCGATTTTCGTGTTTAAAAATAACTATACATAAGAGACGGAAAGATGCAGATAACCATACATTATTTAAGGTTATTTCTATTCATTACAATATTGATATATGAACTGATGTTGTCAAGTAAGCTTGATGCTTTCCCCGTTGCGAGCGTGCACTCCTCTAAACTGTAGCTACGGGTGCTACACTGCTAGTGCACTGCTACTCATTTTCCCCCGAGAATATCATGTTAACAACAACCCTTTATAAAACGTAATTCCTTTGTGGATCCTCTTGATCTGCTTTCTCCATGTTTCTTTGACTAATCTCAGTGTATCAGTCTCACGCACGCTGCATGCGAGTTAACCATGTTCGACACATTTAACTGGGAGTGGCGCCGTCCACACTGTTTTATCCACTGTAGGCACCGCTCACGTTGTGTTTTCGGCTTTGGAAACGGAAAAAACACAACTCCTCCAGACAATCTCTCGGGATACCTAGTGTCCGATTTACAAAAGCCGCGGGCACACCGTTTCACTATCTTGCTTGGAGTCAATGTTTGACGGACCTGCTCGCATAGTAACGGTTGCTGTGATGTGTGATTGGACAATGGCCGTTTTGTGGGAGGGGCCTGCGAACGGTCAATTAGGCATCAGACGAAACAGCCTCAGACAAAAAGGCATCAGACTAAAAGGCATCGGACGAAACGGCATCAGACGATAGACTGTAAAAAATATGGACAAAGCGTCTGTGACGTCACCCATGGACTCTCTGAAGAACGGTTTTGAAGCCGTTTATGGGGGGTATGGGCGACGCCATCTTGGAAAATCTTGGGAAATCCTAGCCCCGCCCATCGTCTGGCCAATCCATATATGGGTAAAAGGGCGGGCTTTGTGTGAGACTGAGCCGGCCAGTGGACCCGCCTCTTCAGCCAAGCAGCCTCAGCTGCTGAAGTGTAGCCTACAACCCATCTGAATTAGGAAGTTGTAACGTGAAGCTCATGTATGTCTCTTAAAGGCATTTTCATACACCTTATAGTTATGTATCCTGCAAGGTACTATCCGGGTAAACTCATGTGACAAGTTAGTTCTACAAGTTTTGTTTGCAACTTCTAGGTAAAATAAGCTAACGTTAGCAGCTAACTGAAAAGCCGCGAAATTTAAAAATACTACTGTTATTATGTCACGAAATGTAGTTTTAAAAGTTTTTCAGTCGACAATGTAGTTGTTTAAAGCTCAAATCTGTGGTTTATTTATTGAGATCGCGCCTATTTAAACATTTGATCTGACGTTTTCAGAGGTAATCACCGGACGCTGAATAGGCTTACCTCGGCTAGTGCTTCTGACGTTTGCCGCTGGCTCTGATGTCTAGTCCAGTCTAGACTAATTCGTCTTGTGTATATCTAACGGGCGATCTTTGGTCTCACAAAAAGAGACAGGATTGTGACATTTTATTTTATATAGCCTGTTGGTATACTTTGTCACTAAAGACCATAGACTGTAAAAAATAAAGACCCATTTCAAATAGCACTGTCGCTATTTTGCTAGAGTGGTCAGTGACAGTCTAACTTTAATTAAAGAGCAGGCAGTATCTTGATATACTTGGTCACCATTTCCAATTGTTTAATGTTAATATTCATTTTGTTTTTCTGCAGTTTCCGTTATGGACGCCATTACCGGAAGAGGGACGTATATTACATACAAGGGATGTTTTGTTATGGATTATGCAATGAGTAAAACTAAATAGCATTTTAGAGTAATGGTTTGCACTATGTATTTTTACTGTTAAAATCACAATCGTGACTACTGGTGATTTACAAGTGTTGTTAGTTGGCACTATCGTGTTGTATTGCATTGCATTGTAGGCTACACTGTATTGACATGTTTTTACCTTTCTATTTTTGCATTTCCCACTGTGTGGATCATGGGGGACAGCTATGTTCGCTGTGGAGAGGAGGTCCCTGGGCTCTAACCTCTAACACTTTTCTAACAAATGATGATGACATTGAACCCATTGAAACTGTAAATGTCACTTTTTTGTCTAGGACTGATGGACTGTTACACCCTTCCCTTTACTTATGCCAAACCAATGTCTGTTACGTCAACTTACTGTTGATGGCACTGAACTTGAAAATTAAAACACTTACAAATGTTTATGGAACTTTTTGATCAGCTGTGACCGACATTTAACTAATTAAAACTTGTATCAAGCCAGTTTTGTCTATGCTGTCAAACATTTACAATTAAATTGCAGTAGGAACAAAAACAATCAGTAGGTCTTGAGCATTACAGGTAAATAACACAAAATGTTGTAAGCAAGTAAATAGTGAGTATTGTGGAATGGCACTGATCTTTATGGAGTTTACCCAGTCCCAGTTATTTTTTAAATAACATTGCTGAGTGTCTGAATGGCACTGATCTGATGAAAAGTCAACATGGCTTTTGCTCCATCTGTTAGAATTTCATACTGTTCCACACCTTAGGCTGATCTGAAAACAGAAACACTGATAAATACAATGCAAATGTTATGGCCTAGTTTAGTAGAAAGTTAACCATGTCTCTGCACAAAAGGGTTTTTTAAAAATAACCCCTGAAATGATGACTTTTGGTGAATATTGTATTCTATCATACATTATAGCATATTATAATGCAACGTATTAGGCCTATATATTTATAGAATAGCAAAGTTAGCCTAATAAATATACAAGACTGAACAACCACATAGAAATATAAAGGCTATCATGATCATTTTGCCAACAAGTGCGTTCCGTATCAGTTCAATACGGAGCAAGACTTTTATGTGTCAAATACGGGACGATTCCGTATTATACGTATCATGTGTCCAAATTTTAATCTTAACCGTTCTATTTCATCAGAAACGATCTTAAAACAGGGCTTTAAGTGTAAAACAACGAAATTGTCCTTTAGTTTAATGAACCAAAAAATGCACACTCCTTATCATTTACCCAAATAATGAATCAATGAAGGTGTTATACGTGCCTTGTCAGCAGCATGACTATAGAAGTTACTGTATTATACGGTACGGTTGGCAACCCTGGTACCTCGGAAGCTAACTTATCTGAGGCGATTTAATGCTAACTGTTACAGTGCCACTGGCCACAAACATTGATACTAAATAGTGCTAACTATGTGAAATAGTAGTGGAAAGTCACTTACTGGAAAAAATGGAGCTAAGTCCTCCTAGTCCTACAGTGTCAGTTAGTGCAGTTTATAGCAGAGCAACCCATGTTATGTACGATATTTCAATACAAATGTTCAAAAAGGATACAGAGGTGGTATGATGTGTTGTGTTGTCTACTCGGTGCAGCACGTTATCAGCTGTCAAACAAGCTGTCAATTAAAGTTAACCAGGCCCTTATTTGGCATACATTTTATATCTAAATATGATCTAAACTAACGAGTTAGAAAAAAATTCACCCCCCTCACAGCTGTCAGGCACTCGGGACCTATCCAAAAATACAATAAAAGTCCATGGGACCTGTCAAATAAGTCTCACTTACAACGACTTTGTTGCTAAGAACTTATTTATTTAACAGAGCCCAACAGACACAGTCTCACTCTCTCTGTATTTGTCTTTTTTAGCTCCCAAATCCCGCCCCATCTTACTCTCGGGTGTTCTATTCCCTGGAAAGGTTGTCAATCAACATATATAATAACCTATTCTCTATGACACCTCCCCCTTTAACTTTTCTAAAGAAACACATAGTTGTAACCATAATTCCTTTTCTAACTAGCACCTGACCATATTCATTTAAACTATAATGAACATTTAAAACATTCGACAGTTTCTCTTTTGTCAAATAAACATTAACCTCCCACTCATTTACGATGCATAACTCACCTACACTACACATTCAACATGCATAGATTTCCAATTTACTTTAACTATAAATTTAGTTTGACAGTTGCTTTTATTACTCTGCCGGACCTGGTCACAGTCACTCCTTGTGTCTGCGACACTGGCTGATCCGTGCTGCTGATGTGCAGTTTTTCAAGCTTCTGCAGGCTCTTCGCTATCGTTTCGCAGTTGTTATCAGCATTTAGATATTCCGCGGGCACTTGTCTGCGGTTCCGCCTCATCTCTCCTTCCCCCTTTGGTGCCTGCACCACGAATGAGCGCGGTGCACTCACTTGCGTTTTGATCTGCACTGGACCTTTCCACGACTTTTCCCCGTCCTGTTTCATCAGCACCAGATCACCTGGCTTCAACTCGGGTAATTCACGCACTTCATGTCTCCGATTGAAGTAGAAGGCTTGTTGTGTTTTAGCCAAAGCGTCCCTTTCTCTCACCATCAGTCTATTTGGCCACTTTGGGTGTAGGTTTTTCTTCAACGTAGGCAGTGTAGTACGAATTTTCCTGCCTATCAACAATTCGGCAGGGCTTACCCCTGTAGATGAATGTGTTGTTGCGCGGTAACACATCAAAGCGAGGAGCGGGTCATCCTGTCTGAGGATGCGTTTGGCTACTTGGACCGCGCGCTCGGAATGTCCGTTTGCCTGCGGGCTCGATGTGACATGTTCAAAGTCATATTTTTCCTTAAAGGGTTAGTTCACCCAAAAATGAAAATTAAGTCATTAATTACTCACCCCCATGCTGTACCAAACCCGTAAGGCCTTCGTTCGTCTTCAGAACACAAATGAAGATATTTATGATTAAATCTGAGAGGTTCATGACTGCTACATAGGCTCCCTAAGGGAATGACACTTGACGGCCCAGAGAGTCATTAAAGAAAATGTTTAAATATTCCATGTCACAACAGTGGCTCAACTATAAGTTTATCAAGCGACGAGAATACTTTTTGTGCGAAAAAACAAACAAAAATAACGACTTTATTCGACTATTCCTTTTCTTCCTTGTAGGCCTGAAACGAGACTTCAAGAGATTTCCACGACGCACAAAGAGACTGAAAAGACAGTCGCTTCATACAATGAACAAATTAGTGAGTTTATTTGGTTAAGAAATCCATTCGACTGGCATTGTTAAGCCCAATATAAATAGCACGTTTATTTAAACAGTAAAATTAGCATCATGTTAAGAACAAGGCATTCCTCCTGACACACTGGATCCAAACACAAAACCACATCAAATTCACAAAGAAAGAAATATGCGGTTCCCACAAAAGCAAACAAAGAAAATAATTAATTAGCAAAAACAACAACCATTACAAGGCGTACGTTACCTTGGGGGTGGCAGCCTAGCAAAAAAACAAATGTGCCCTCAACCACTCAAGTGTGCACAGCAAACAAAAATGGGAAGACGTGTTCCACCCTGGTGCTCCACACTCACGACAAATGTGTTCACCCAAGTGTCTAGCCTCCCCCTCGGCGCACTCAGCCTCCACTGGAACCAAAAAGAAACAAAGAAAAATTAGTGGGAACAGTACTATTACAAAATCACCACAACATCCATTTAAACACAAATATAAGATGGTTGACAGAATTAGTTGGCGCGCAAATAATCCGCCTATCTCGTCAGCGTTGCGGTCCCTAAATACCAAGGCAGGCGATGGTTAGACGGAAAGTACACACTGTGATAGGTTTAACACCGCACAGCCAACGGCCCAATCACACTACTCAACCAACCTTGATGTTGAAACAAACCAACCAAAACCAAAGAAAAAGGCTACTAAAGTTAAACTTAAGGAAAACAATATCCCATCACACAAAACACGAATAACCAAATCATGAAAAACAGCAGCACGACCTGAGTTGACCACCATGTGGTACGCTGACTGCAAAATAAAACAAAACAATCAAGCAATGATTTGTTCCAAAAAAAAAAAAGGAAAAACAAATACAAAACTTTCCCTAAATCATACATACCACACAAGAATTACAAGCACATCACGTTATCAGGATACATTCACGAGTGTTCTGATGAAACACACAATAATCATTAGACTCGACTAATACCGTAGAAAACACGCCACAACATATTGCGATAGCCAACGTACCTTAAGTTTTCAGGTGAGCGCTTGACGCCACTCCGAGGGCACGCCGTCGAAACAGCTACAACGGTCACTTCAGAAATAAAACACATACTCTAAGCATTTAAAAACCACACGAACCGTGCAAAACTTCCGTCACCTACCTCGACTATAGTGATCCTGAGAACCGGACGAGGGGTGGGTATGACGCAGTCTACGTCCTAGGGCTTCCCGTCTACGCGCTTAAATACACCGCCCCCATTTACCTCATCCAACCCATCCCATATAAGGGTCGTGACACAAACAGGAGACGGGAAATCTCCTCCTACTACACCTTCACAAATGTACATTTTGGTTTGGTGTCCCAAGTCCCACTGGACTACATGCACCTGGTGTGCTTGGGGGTGGTAAGGCGCCTTATCTTTCTGTGGATGAAAGGTCCTCTCACTGTCCGTGTACCAGGGAGAGACGTGGGCAGAATATCCAGAAATCTTCTAAGCTTAAGACCCCACATCCCTTCGGAATTTGCTAGAAGGCCAAGAGCATTGAACGAAGTGAATAGGTGGAAGGCGACGGAGTTCTGTCAGTTTCTCTTATACACAGGGCCGGTGGTGTTGCGCGAGGTGTTAAGACCTGATCTATATGCAAACTTCCTGCTGCTGTCGATAGCCATGGCAATGCTGGTCTCCCCTTTCTTTGCCAGAAAGTACAACAAATATGCCAACAGCCTCCTTCATGCTTTTGTGGAACATTTTGGCCGCCTGTATGGAAATGATCAGCTAGTGTACAATGAGCATGGGTTGGACCCATCTTGCACAGGATGCAAAACATTTTGGCAATCTGGATGTTATATCATCCTTTCCATACGAAAATTATTTGCAAAAACTTAAGGGTTTTGTACGCAAACCCTCAAATCCCCTGGCCCAAATAATCAAACGCCAGTCCGAGGGATTAAATGGTGGTGTTACAAGTGACCAGCCCATCAAATTGTGCAAAGAACATGCCCGAGGCCCTATACCAGTACCAAACTTGATCTGTTACCAGTATGACGAACTGATATCAGAGAGGTTCACCATGACCACAACATGTCACATTTCTGATGGGCAAAAATGTGTGTCAAATAATTAATATAATTGACTGTCACGGTGATATCATAATTACCTACAGACAGTACGGTATGGTTGAAAATTTTTTACCTATCCTTTTAATTCGGACATTTTAAACATTGTGATACCAGCTTACCTAGGCCATGAGATAAAATTCACCAAACTGTCATCTTTCACACAAAAATGCATGGCTGTCCCTTTCAATGAGGCAATGGTGGTTATACTGTTGTTTCATATGAAGGACTAGACTTTATTTTTGAAAATCATAGTTCAGTTCAGTTATGTATTTTTTTAATCATCTTATTTTTTACACAATGATTTCTAAAAGACATTTTGTGGAGTAATTTTCCCCTACGAGGACATTACAGAAGTTGTGCCGAGGTCATGGGTTAAAGGTGATGAATGTTTTTGGCCAACATTCATTTCTGAGGAAAAAACCCAAAAGGCCATAAAGAGGCGTGAAATGCCAGGCCCTGGCTGGAAAATCTT
Source organism: Tiaroga cobitis (assembly GCA_030578255.1). Classification (NCBI taxonomy): domain Eukaryota; kingdom Metazoa; phylum Chordata; class Actinopteri; order Cypriniformes; family Leuciscidae; genus Tiaroga; species Tiaroga cobitis. The sequence goes on from CM060592.1 coordinate 10,183,693, forward strand.
CAAAATAAGAACACTCTTTGAAAAAGGTAAATAAACAAGCAAACAGGGTAATTCTATGTATTTCCATGTTAGGACAACAGTTATGCCTTACTTCATTTATCCTTAATTATCTCCATATCTGTCTTTCTTTATTTTTTTTATTTTTTTTTTATAATAGTAGATGACTTCAGTAAGGCAAGGCAAAAGCTGAAGGACTACAACAGAAATGGAACAGCAGTCCTCCAGTCAGAAGATGAGAGCTCAATGGCAAAAAGGAGAAGAAAAGCGACACAGTATGTACATTATAGATAATTGTTGTATTACTGCAAAAGCTATGGCTGGGGATGGGTTTAGGGTACAAAAAAAAGCCTTTGTTCATGCCTGCCCATTGAATGATGCTATTGCCTTGTCATTACAATTTGACCTCTGTCTTCACTAGTTACCCAGGATTTAAAAACGGCAGTACTGACTCTGAAACTGAGCGGACTCCAAAAAGAAGACCGGAGTCTCGGCCTCAACCTCTCGCTATTAGCGCTACCCTTCCTAGTCTCCCTCCAGCCCCCCTCTGTAAGTTTTGATTTGATTGCCAACTGCAACAATGTACAGTCCAGTGATTTGTACCACTGCAATATGTCGATTCACGGTTTTCCCTTTATCAAAAAGCAGACATCGCAGTGGACATGGGTCAGGAGTCTCTGGACAACAGAGGACAGGAAACCTTTACAGACATAAGCTGGAATGTGAGGAGGGAGTCAGACCCCTTCAATGGTAGGAATCATGCTCTGTAGCAAAATTACAATACAAATGAAAGTACAAAGGTGATGTTCTGTCCTGTTCATTTCTGTCCTTGTCTGACAATCTGCCTCTCTTGTTATCATTTTCCCTCAATGGTCATCTAGTAATCAATAGCTCAGCGCACCAGTCAACACCACCACCACCACCTCAACACTTGAGTCCAGTGTTTGACATTAATACGGGCTTCCCCTATTCACATGGTGACTTTTTCATACAAATTTACAAGTACATGTGTACAATAAATATCCTGTATATATACTTATTTTTTTCTTGTTTTCTGATTTTAACATTTACATACCTTTCCTCAATTAGCCAGCGGTGGTGGAGAGCCTGGAGGTCACCTCCTCTTCAAGTCAACCTTCAGAGTTTGCCATGAAACAGGGAAAATTCCTTGCACACGTAAGAAAAAAAAAAGAAAAAGAAAGAGTGTTAACAATGTTTACAACATATATATATATATATATATATATATATATATATATATATATATACAGTACACGCCAAAAATTTGGACATCTCATTCAATGCGTTTTCTTTATTTTCAGGACTATTTACATTGTAGATTCTCACTGAAAGCATCAAAGCTATTAATGAACACATGTGGAATTATGTACACAAAAAGAGTGAAATAACTGAAAACATGTCTCACATTCTAGTTTCTTCAAAGTAGCCAATGAGAATCTACAATGTAAATAGTCATGAAAATAAAAGAAACGCATTGAAGGTGTGTCCAAACTTTTGGCCTGTACTGTATATATATATACAGTATAGTGTGCAGCTGTGGGTTGATTTTATTGACCATCATTGTGTGTATTATTTCCTTAATGTTTAAATAACCTGAGTCTTTTCTCCAGATTAACACTTTTTTTTCAACTTTCACAATGTTTCAGCGGCTCAGCTACATGGCCTATTGCTTTTGGAAAACCTAAAGCAACCTAAAGCCCAACTTGCCACCACCGTGAACCTGCTCATGGCCAAGGTCAATAACGGCCTCCAACCAGCAGCCTTTGAGTGGTCCGGGGAATTTCAATTCCCCCTGGAATCAGATGCAGAGCTGGACCGCTTTGAGGCCTGGCTGGCGGACCCTGCCAACGATAGGCAGAAACATGCCCTTGTAGGCATATTCCCCCAATATGCTCTCATTGTACTCAAGACACCTGTTTCATCTTACACTAAATCTAATTAATCTAAAGTAATATTTATTGCTACAGTAGACTAAGCTCTTTATGGTGATGTAACTGTAATTTAATTCATCGAAAGTAATATTTATTGCTAGACTAAGCTCTTTATGATGATGTAACTTGAATGTTATGGATAAAAGCATCATCCAATTACCCACATGTCTTAATTGTAAAAAAAAAAATGTAAAAAAAGTGGCTTACCTGTTTAAAAACTTGTGCAACGGTGATCCAACAACTACCTTCATGCCCCTAGGTGAATACCTTGTCTGCTGTCGGGGGTGTGGATTTGAAGAGGGTGACATGGAACATTCTGTCATACCTGTTTTCCTGCCCCTTTTCTCGAATAATTAATTGGAAGGGTGTGAACAAGAGGGCCTTCCACAGAATTGCATCACGGACCCTCCTCAGCCGTAAGTAGGCTATTGCTTCAAATGTCCTTAGTGAATTAGTATTTATTCACTCAAAAGTCTTACAGATTACTCAAATATGTAAAATATAGCAAGGAGACATTTTAATTGTTTATTAATAAAGTCAAGATGAAGTTGACGATGCTGACTCGCGATCTTCGCAGTAGGCTAGTGAATGCACCAGAGAGAAATGCACATTTCATTTCATAAGCAGAGAGCACTCTGTTTTTCCTCATAAATGCGAACACGAATAATAAAATAAAATGAATATTTTATGTTCTGTGGAGAGCTAAACCTTCTTCGTCGGATTTGCGCAGTGTAATTCACAGAATTACAAAAAATATATATATATTTTGCCTCCTAAAAGTTTTTTTCATGCGTGTCTATTTCCCTAACATATAAATAAACGCATGTGTAGACTGATATTTTTCTAATTTCCTTTGAGGGAGGAGCCTATGGACAAACAGACGTTTCAATATTTTGGTATTAATGCATTTTCTGAGAATTTATATTTCAAGTTTTGACTGCAAATGCAAGAAAAAAAATGCAAGATGTCAACACCACTCCTGAAATCACCATTAGCGACCACACCCTGGAGGTAGTGGAGAATTTCACATATCTTGGCTCCACCATCTGCAGCAACCTATCCTTGGATACTGAGCTCAATATAAGGATAGGCAAAGCAGCCACCGCCATGGCTCGACTAGCAAAGAGGGCTTGGGATAACACTCTATTGACACTCAAAACAAAACTGAAGGTGTACCAAGCATGCGTCTTGAACACCCTACTCTATGGCAGTGAAGCTTGGACTCTATATTCTCGCCAAGAGCAAAGACTGAATGCCTTCCATATGCGCTGCCTCAGACGACTCCTGAGCATCACCTGGCAGGATCGTATCACAAACATAGCCATCCTGGCCCAGGCAGGTATGCCAAGTATGTTCACCATCCTTACACAGAGGCGACTGCGCTGGCTTGGTCACCTGTACAGGATGGATGATGGTCGTATCCCAAATGACGTTCTGTACGGGGAGCTTGCCACAGGAATACGACCATCTGGACGGCCAACCCTGCGCTATAAGGACTCCTGCAAGCGAGACTTGAAAACGTGCAGCATCCGTCCGGCTGATTTGGAAGCAGTGACATCGGACCGCGAAAATTGGCGATCCACCGTTAAGACTGGTGCCCTTTTAGCCGAAGAAAAAAGAGCAATGCAGTGGGAGGGCTCGCAGAAGAGGACTCGCAGGCAGCAAAGCGTTCAGCCTGTTCCCATTGACATCACCACTGCTTACACCTGTAGCAAGTGCCAGCGGTGCTGTCGCTCCCGTAGAGTCTGCAACAAAACCACAGACTGCAGATTCTTAACCATTGTCTCTCGAAGACAGAAGGATGCCAACAGGATTAGGTGGTTTGCCCTTTCGGCGGACAGGAGCGAAGGGCTCCAGGAGGGCCTGGCGTGTCAGCAGCAGGAGCAGCAACAGCACCCACAGCACCCACATATTGATTTTGTTTAAGTGCATGTTTTTTTTGTTGTTGTTTTTTTTTTTTGTTAATAGCCTGTGCGTTTTTTTTTATCCATTAATTCTGTGTTTGTTGTTGACTGTGTTCTTTGTTAATTGTTGACTTTGTTCATTACTTTGTTGTTAATTTTTTATAATTAAATCGTGGTCTGAATTCTGTTTGTTAACTTTGTTCACGTTGTTTTAGTATGCGTTTTAATCATTAAAACGATTTATTTCAGCTATAGCCTACAGGCCTACACATTGCTCCAACTAGCCTTTATCAAGTCAAGTCAAGCTTTTTATTTATAGCCAAGGCCTTGTAGTGAAAATGTTTTTCTGGACATTCCACAGACTGTGAAAAATGTAGGCCTATGCCTAGGTAGCATAGGTCACTATACCCTAACTAACAAAAATGCCGAAAATAAGGCAAAAGGACAATCGAGTGGTGATTTAAGCAGAATCGTAACACATCCGGCACAGCTCCGGTAGGCGGTTTTATTTGACAAACAGGTATCAGACGGTAAAAATTAATCATGTCATATCGCAACCCTTAGTTTGTGACATGGCCGTCTTGCAAGGCAGCATTCTTGGACCCTTACTTTTTCTTTTATACATTAATGATTTCCCTCGAGTGTGTAAACACTCAAAATGTTTACTGTACGCTGAAGACACTGTGATTTTTCTCTCTGATTCAAATCCTAATGTCATAAATTCCAAACTACAAACTGATCTTCACCTGATAGATGACTGGCTGAAAAAGAACCATCTGACCATCAATGTAAAGAAAACGGAATGCATGTATTTTCATTCATCCAGAAAAAAAAATTCTTTTACTGATTCTATTACTTTTGCAAACCAAGATCTTGTTGTCACTAAGACCTACAACTACCTGGGTGTACTACTTGATTTACATCTTACATACCGGGAACACATCTCGAAATTAACAAAAAAGCTGAATCAGCAACTCTATGTATAACAAGATTAGACCACATCTCTCTTTCTCAGTTTCTGAAACGTATTTACATGCTATTGTGTTCTCAACATTGTCCTACTGCCTTCCAATCTGGTCTCTTACCACTAAGGACATTACGGAACCTATAGCACGACTGTATTACAGAGCACTTAAGATCCACAGTAATCTACCAAAATGGTCTCATCATTGCAGTGCGCTCACACGCACAAATGCTTTGACTTATCAGAACTTTGTAAACAGCCATGCTGTTGCTTTTTATTTTCGTATTCAAAATAGCTCTTCACCTGCACTTACAGGTCTTCTCCCGACACAAACTTCGAGACCACTACGCCTTACTCGGTCAGTCTCGCAGGCACTCATTCCAGTTCCACAGTACAAAAATAACTATGGTCAGAAATCGTTTTTCTATACTTACTCTAAAATTTGGAATGACGTTCCTTATCATATTCGAACAGTATCGTCCTTCACATATTTCAAACAGTTTCTTCTTACTAGTCAAACTTGTACACATTGATTGCTCATGTACTGTTTTTAGTCTTGTTTTTCCGTATTTTATGTTTTGTTTATATCTATTTAGTCAATAACAATGTCTTGTATAAATGTGCTGAAATTCTGTTTATTGTTTTATGTTGCTGCAGAACAGGAACTGTAAACTGTAAACCAGTTTTTAAACTGAGCCAGGCCCGTTTTTACTGTAACTATACTGTTGCTGTTGAATTTTCCTGTATAATAAAAGAAATGAATCGCTTCACGCACCCGATCACTACCTTTTCAGCTTTTTTGTACTATGGGCCGTCGATTGTTGATGACGCACGACGGTCCTGAGCGCTAAGCTAAAAAGAACACGTCAGAGGCGATCGTTCGCGGGCATTTTCTTTTACTGTCTATGAGTTCGACACACTCTTCTACAGTTCATCTTCGGACCCACCTAGAGAGATAAAATGCCACATTGTTATGGTCCCAAAGGAATTCTGGTCTTATTTCTCTTCATTTCACAGGAAACTTCTACTTTGAGTATGGGAAGTGTGCACTGTTGACACCTCTGATAATACACAATGAACACACCATTGTAGTTTAAATGCTCAGCTGTTTTAATTTTGAATTATTTTTAGCAGTTTGTTTTTTGCAAATTCAGTCTATGCATAGTTAAAAATTCCTCCATGCCTCCTCTACTTCTCCCTGATTGTCTGCATGGTCAAATCCTGTATAGGCTCCACTTGGTTCGGGGTAGACATTTCTTATTTTGCTCACTGCACACGAGGGAATGACTCTGCGGACTCTTCTCCCCAGCCAGCCATGCATCCACCATGTAAACTGGCGATAGGAAGAATATCTGTAAGACCTAAAGCCAAAAGTTTTACACTAAATGTTATGAAAGGATGAATCAAGGTTTGACTCAAGCCAATACATGCCAGCCAATAATGTTTGCGCTGTATTATTGTCTAGATTCTTTATCGGTTACTGGAAAAACTTTCAGTGTTGGCCAAACTAAGTAAGGGATAATGTATAGCGAGACGGTTGTTATAGCGAATACAACCCCAGCAGGCTGATGCGGGAGCCCGACGCGAAGCGGAGGGATCTTGAATCAGCCTGAAGGGGTTGTATTCGCTATAACAACCGCCTCGCTATACATTATCCCGCTTATTACATGACTAACTACCAAATAAATCAATAATTTGACACAAAATATTGATTTAAAAAGGAATTTATTAATTTAAAAATGATTGTATTGCTTCCGCTAAAGAAAATAGTCCATTCCGTCTCTGGTTAGAATCCTGCTGCGTCCATAGCAACGCGCTGTTTTTCATGGCAACGGTCTGTTATCAAGAAATAGCACACCGCATTCTACACTGGAATTCAGCCAAGCCATGTAATAATGTTATATAATTCTAAACAAATATGTTCATGTTAGACCTGCCTGTTAGTAACTGCATCGCGGCTGGGTAAACCAGCGCTCCATCTGTCATGGAGGCTGACGAGGGCAGCCCACAGTACATCTGGATTGAGACAAACTGCCTCAAAATTAGGATGGGCAATGATGCATGGTAAATCTGTAAACAAGTATCCCGTTCTTAGGCTATAATATGCATTTACTGTGGTAGATTATTTCAAAATTCTTCAGGCCAATATAGTTTAATAGGCTTAATCAATATAGCTACCCTAGCTACCTTACCCTGGACTGCTGCTGATATGAATAGGAGTTCCTTACAGCAAACACTCTCCCTTTCAGTAAGCATTGGTAAACAATTGCCACAGCCACACCAATGCGTGTGCCCTACTCTCTCCTCCTGCTCCTCCTCACTTACGGCTACGAGATGATTAACGTTAGCATCCTGTGAACCTTCCTCCGTATTTACAACACGTTCAGGCTCGAACTGAAAAGGGTGAACGGCAGACATTTCGCTCGCTAATTGAGGTAACGTTAATAGTTTAACTTGATAACGTTTACGCGCCTTGTGTTTGTGGCGGCGCTGGGACCAGTCTACGTCACGGCCCAGAATGCAATGGGTAAAAACAACAATGGCGACTTACAGGGAAAAACTTTATTTTAAAATATCTCGCTACAACGAAAACATCGCGTCTGTTATTATATCACGTTTGTGGCGCAAATGGTATCGCTAACCCAATAAGACTAAGTTGTCAAACTAGCCGGAGATCCTTTTAAACCTGTACATAAAAAATAGTTATTTATATTTCTCTATCTATTTTACACTTAAAATATTTGAACATTATTACTTTTCAATGAGGACTGGACAAAGTAAATTTGGGGGTCCGGGGGAGGGGCCTTTTAATATCAAAGATTAAAACAGTTTAACGAGAACAAACCGTAAAAATTCTCAGCAAGTTGTTCACTGCAATGTCATCCTCCCAAAGTACTGCAGACAAACTGCCCCTTCTGAATGTATAGGTTGGTGTTCCCAATGCCAAAGACATCTTTAACTTGCAGCAGGACCGCGCCAATTTAACCAATAAAAACCGCCTGCGTCACATATCCATTTGACATGCGATAGCGCCAGTACGCCACTTAGAGGTCGTTTTACGTCAATACTTTGGTAAAGCATTTGACTGAAATAATATACCTTTGTTTATTATGACCATACAGCCCTTGGACTGCATTATTTCTTAAAGCTACACTGTGTGATTTTTACCCCCATCTAGCGGTGAAAAGGTATATGACCATCCAGTGAATATTAGTTTCTGTTCCTCTCAATTCCGATTTTGTTTTAACTCCTACGGTGGCCAATGTAGTCCAAGATTAACATGGCTTCCAGTTCGACCTCATCCATGAGTGTTCCTTCAAGTGATGAGGTTATTTTAGAAAACTATTATAATTTGCAGTAATTTAATTAGTCAGGTAACATATAGGTTATGACATCTATGTAAAATGAATAATAGTTTTATGTTTTCATAATTTTTTTACCATTTCATTGCTAACATCAGTTATCAGGTTCCCAGACGAATGCAAGCTAATCTTAGTAAAGTAACTTTTATTTTTAACTTTTAACTCTTTTTCGCTTCCTTGGCGACTCTGATACGTATCCTCGAGAATAAGAGTGATCCTCCATCAGCAACAGACTTTCAAAAAGGCTTTCAGGTTTTTATATATCAGTCTCAAGCAATCCCCCCCTTCACATTCGACACGGTGCCATCGAGTGTTAAAACGCGAAAGGCGAAGCTTGAATTAACGGGTATGTCCCTCTTTGGCTAATGTACTTTCAAGATGGAGGGGCAACATGGCGACCGACATTAGAACCCCTTACCCGTATGTATTTTCAATGGCATATTATACACTGACGAGAATACATTATTACTTGAACGAAGTAAATATACATTAATGAGCACATATATTTTTGAAAGAACTAAGTGTTTTTAGCTAAGAATAAACTAAAAAAGTTACACAGTGTAGCTTTAAATAATTATATAAATGTATTATTTGACCTAGACATTTACAATAGTTACGTTTGTAAATGTATTATTTGACCTAGACATTTACAATAGTTACGTTTGTAAATGTATATTTGCTTATTTATCAGATTTAAAGAACTTAAAATGTATTTCTATATGTAATTTTACATGGACAATAGTTTACTACATTCTGCACCAGGAACCACATCCACACTGTATGCCTACCATATGCAATGTGTACTGCAAATGTTTCGTATTTCTAAAGCTTCTACGTACGAGTCTTCTATGGATCTGAGAGCAACTCTGAGGGCCAGATGTACACACATTTGCGAACGCAGCGTTAATAGCACCCTGGCCAAGATGCAGAAAGCGCTTGATGTGAAACCGCAGTGTGCGTGTTATGTACCAAACCTGCAGTTCATCAGGTAATCAGCGCCTGTCCCCACCCACTATACCGTAAATTGCGCGTATTTAAACACGCAATTGAATGGGCCTCCTCCTCTCACTGCTGATGCTATGACTGTTTGAAATTATCCTGATACCAATCATTGTAATGTAGCGAGGAGTTTAACAACTGCTGGAATGGAATGTGAACGCTGAGTCGGAGATTCGATTGATTTCTTCCAGTAACTGTAATATTGCGTAGCTGCGTAATCTGTAACGCTTAATGATTTAGTTTTCAATCAACTGAAACAGTGTGATTCTTGTGGCAAAAATCTTTTCAGCTCATCTCCTTAGGCTGCGTTCACACTGCAGGGGCTTAATGCTCAATTCCGGTTTTTAGAAAAAATTCAATTTTTTTGCAAGGCCGTTCACATTTCCAATTAAATGTGACCTATTGTGATCTCCTGTGTGAACCTGAAATGACCCAGAAGTGACCCCCGCATGCGCAGAAGAGTACTCGACGGTCAATTCCCGCCTACTTCAACGCAGAATTATGACGTTTGTCGCATATCAATGACGTGCGGGTCGGATACATGTGACATGGCCGTTCAGATTGAAGTCGAATTTCAAAAGATCGGATACATATCGGATTTGGACCACATACCCAAGCGGCCTGAGTCTCATTTGAAAAGTTCGGATCTGTGTCGTTCTGACTGTCATGAAAAGATCAGATACAGGTCGCATAGGGGCAAAAAAAATCGGAATTGGGTGGTTTCAGCCTGCAGTGTGAACGTAGCCTAAGTCTTCGTCTTGCTCGGATTACTGCTGCCATTTCACCAGGAGGCTTTATGCCAGGAAACCCGCTTCCTAAGTTGCACCTGTTTTTAAAGGGGTCATATAATGCCATTTTTGTACAAGCTAATATGATTCTTTAGGGTCTAAATTAAAAGTTTGTAATATACTTTAATTAAAAATTCTCATTCGTATTGTAAGAAAACACTTATTTTACCTGGTAAAAAACAGCTCTGTTTTCAGCACGCCGTTTCAGTGCATATGACTTTAAATGATAATGAGCTTTGCTGACTCCGCGTCTCTGTTCTGTGCGTACACCGTTTGTAACAAAATAACACAATAACCATAACGCGTTGTTCAGTATAAACGTGGGATTATGCATTATATTGAGAACGTCATAAATAGAAAACATGCCGTAATGTACCCTGAGTGTAAACCTTAGACGCATTCATTGCGAAGCGTGCAGCTAGCGATTTACAAGGATTAAAATAAATATTAATATAAAGTTTAATAAAACGTTACACTCACTTCAGTTCTTTTGGAGGTTCAGCTGCAGGAACACGAATAGCTGGTACCGATCCTTTTTTCAGGAGCAGCTTCTTAGCAAAACCAGCTTTATACTGACCCTCCTCGTTTATAAAGCAGTCTGGTGTGTGAAATGATTCGCGCAAACATGAGAGCATTGACGTTTCTCGTGGGGAATATTCCCTTCGAAAACAAACTCAGCCTTAAGCGTCTTAAGCGGTTCGGATTTAGGAACATTAAAATGACTGTGTTCGTTATTACACCCAAGAACAGAACACCACAATCGCTTAGACGCCATTCTGCTCATAGACAGTGCTCCAGCATATCAACAATGACCGCGCCGGTCCGCGCGGAATATGATTGACAGCTTGCTCACGAGCGAGGGCGGGTCTGTGTTGAAACGCTGCTGTCAATCAACAATCGTAGGAGGGGCGTGGGAGCCTCTGACGTCACAGGCTCGAACGGCTCGATTTGAAGCAGGGGAAAACATATAAGGAGATTAAAACAAAAACACTGGATGGATTTTTATCATTATATGATGGTTGTGTACAGACACTGCCAACACACATTTCAGTACAATCAACTTGTAAAAGTGCATGTACCATTATATGACCCCTTTAAGAGGCGGAGAATATTCAACGCAAAATAGAGGCGTGCTTTCACCGGCTTTTTCTGTACATAACGCAGAATACATAAGGCCATCCTTAAAAATATTTTGGTTTGCAGTAACAGAAGAAAAAAAAAAGGACAATTTTGGTCATGGTGATTACGTCGGTATGAATTTAAACAAATTTGCATACCGTGACGTCACTGACTGGCTCTTCAACCCATGCCTTCGGGCGCACCATTGCGAACTTTATTCTGATACAGGTTATAGACCACAAACAATTTGAAATCTTTGTCAAAAAACATATTTATTGCATTAATTCCAGCTGCATTCATAGGCAGAATCCAGCTGCATTCAACAGCCACTAGATTTCAATGAAAGTGGATTTTCAGAGGGAAACAAATAAATTAAAATGACTAATCTCACCAGCGCCGTGCCGACCAATAAAACAGGGCATTTGGCAGTTTGGCACCATTCGTTTACATTCTAACCATAAACCTCTGCTATTATTAACGGAAATCAGTGGCTTGGCGCATTGTAGAAACTATAGGCCTATTAAAACAATGTGGATTATTATTTTTTATACTGTAGATCTTTCATCTGTTTTCTACTACAGATTTCAGTAAGAGACATCATGTAGCACACAAGTCCTAATACCCAGGGTTCCCTTTAATCTATATAATGCAGTCTGCTGGTCATTTGAGCTAAATAAACCCCAAAAGCGTGATCAGGGCACCGATGCAGATTTATTTTGCTGTGTATAAGGTACTTTTCATACTTGAATAAATGAGGGTGAGAATATGTGGTATGATATCGGAGGTATTAAAATGCCTGGTGTTTGTTACCTGGATAGTCTATCTGATATTTAGCATAGCTATTTATGGAGTAGCTATCAGTATCATAAAAGCTGTGTAAAGTTTTTATTTTTAATTTTTTTTTATTGCCTGTGTAATTTATTTTTATCTGTTTGTTACAGGAGTGATGGACAGTCCCGTATTGGCACGCTGCTGTCGCAGTCTAATTGGCTGTAGACAGTGTGTTGATGTATTTGTTCAGGAAGGTCAAGCATGTGTAAAATGCAGGTCTGCCATTTCAAGAGAATCAATTGTGGTTGTTGCTGGCCTCTCTGAAGTTTTAAATGTTATTAAGGCCTTAGATGAGCAGTACAGCTCGGCCTGAGGTTGGTGAGGTTTAGTGTAGCATTCTGAAGTATAAAACGTATGGCAATATGCACATTTTTAATACAATATAAAAAGTGTTTATTTGCCATGTGTTTATTACCATGTTTTGTTCTTTAATACCATTTCTAATCTGATTTGCATTTTGAATGTTTAAACAATTCGTTGTAATGTTTTTATTCATCAGGTCTGTTGACTGTTTTGTAATAGTTTTTCTCAGCATTCTTGATGCGAAGTCAATGTTTGCATGTAACACGTTAATGCAAATATGTAGTTTACACTAAAAAATACAATATGTAAACTGAAGGATTTTTATATTTCATTGTAATAGGTTTGTTAACTGTTTTGTAATAGTTGTTGTCAGTAACATGTGATACTTTAATGCATACCAATATGCAGTTTACACATTTAACAATGCAATGTAAACTGATTGTTCCAGGCCATGTAAACACCATCTTTTTCAAACCATGGCCATCTGTTTGTGATTTAAAGACTTAATGTTTTAAACATGTTCTGTTTGCATGCAGTGGCATACTGAGTAAAAAAATAAAGTTTTAGTTCATTAACATTTAATTTATTAGATTATTTTGTCATTCCCAGTTTGTTTTGCTTTAAACTGACCAATACAAATCATTGACTTAAATGATCATTTGCTACCAGAATTTTATCCAATTTCACTATTATACTAATATTTTATACACCATGCTACAGTAGGCAAAATGATTAATGTACAATGACACGACTTATTGATGTCGTGTTCATTATTACAATTACAACAAAATAAAGCAACTCTTGCACATCTTCTGGTGACATCTATGCACATCTTCTGGTGATGTTAATTAGCTCAGTTAAACAGTCCTGGAATGGGTGGTAAAGCTCATTTACAGTACAGTTCAGTACATCTCCAAGGTCAAAATAAAGGATATTAAATTCTGTCTCTGCCCTAATTTTATTCTCCTCAGACTGGAATGGGTCAATACCAAACGATGATGGAGTGGTCAATCTCTGTCCCATTTCCTGACAGTACAGCTCAGCAGATTCTGATGCAAAAAAAAATCCTAAAATCCTTGTTTTGCAGCCATCTCTTGCCAGCAGATTGGGGATGCCTTTGCCTACAAATAAAGTTGAGAAAAATAAATACTGATAATACTAAAGTAAATAATGCTGGTTCACTTTTTTTTTTGGTCACACCTTTGACATTTGTCAGCAAACCATATTCTGGCAACTGAGTTATTGAATGAGTATGGTTTTGCATTGTGTTATCAATGAAATGGGTTATTGGATTCTATTCAAGGTAAAAAGACATGCTGATGAAATATGACTGTAAACCAAGCTAAAGTCATTTTTGTGATTTACTGTTTTTTTATTATTATTTATTCATTTTAATATGCATAGGAGAAAATGTAATGGAACAAAAAACTAACAGTAGAAACAACAAATGTCAAATACATTAAATAAAAAGATCAACGGTATTTAAATATAACAAACTGATGGAAAATACAGCACTGATGCATAGCAGGGAGAAAAAGTATAATAAAAGTAATAAAATCAATGTCCTGTTGTTATAAATAGTCATGCATTTTGTAATGCATATATGTGGTGGCCAAAAGGTTAGGTCTATAAAAGGCATCCATATTTTTCAAAAAGTACTGGCCTTGTTATTTAAGTTGTAAGTGTACTCTTCCAATCGTAATGTTTCATTTAAAAGTTGTTTACAAAGATCAAATGTTGGAGGCATTTGTTGGTTCCGGTTGAGAAAACTTATTTTTTTTTGCCAAGTATGATAATATGCCAAGCCTCTTTACAGATATAGGGTCAAATGTCACGTCCAATACTATACCAAAAAGATATTGTGCTGGTGTATTGTCCAATGAAGTTTGCAAAACCTTGGGTGTGAAATTCTGTATTGCTTTCCAGAAATATTTAAGTTTTCTACATTCCTAAAAGATATGCATCACTGATCCTATGTAGGTTTTACATCTGTGACATTTGGATGATACATTTTTCTCAAAGGGGTGTAAGGTAAATCCTATGCATGCATTTATAGTTCTGTTCAGCTATTTTGTTACAAGAAAATGAGGGGAAAACTGTTCTTCATTGAAATTACACCCCAGATCTCTTTGCCACACATTTTAAGTGTTGTCAAGGAAGATTATGATAGTCTAACAATGCAGAGTATATTCATCAAAATCTCCTCTATCCTGGACTACTTCCTAGATGGTCATCCTGCCTTATCGAGAATGGTTATCAAATGAGATATTTGAAAATACTTACATAAAACCATACTACATAATCTAAAGAACAGTCTTTGTAAATATAACCATGATACCTTAATATTGTAGGGGTATGATGAGACACTTATATCTCACTAGATGAGATGAGACGAGATAAGACTTTTTTTTAAAATCCTTAATATATAGGGAAAAATAGTATTTTATTCAACTGAAAAACACAAAATGCATGTGGTTCATTTTGATATGAACTTGTATTTTATGAAATAAAATTCATATTTTAATGGATTATATGTTGTAATAAACATGTAAACTAAAGCTGCATGATTCTGGATCAATTGAAAATCTTTTTTTTTTTTATAAATTGGAGATCAGGATTCTCTCATGATTCTGAAAAAAAAAATCTAAACAAAACAATTTACTGGTGGTTCTGACAAATATTTTTTTTAAAAACTATAAAAAAAAAATGGAGTCAGTGTCTCAATTAATAAAGACTTGTTTCACTATTGCAATCTCCTGAATAGATTACTTTTTTTTTGATAAATACTTTTTTAACCCTCTGAGGTCTAAGGGTTTTTGGGGTCCTTGAGGTGTTCTGACATGCTCTGACATTTGTGCTTTTTTCAGTTATTTATAAACATGTTAATGGCAAAGGTGTAAATTCACTCAATAAAGCACAAACGGGGCTACCGTAATTTCTCAGCAACAATTATTAAACATCTTTGTATTTTTGAGAGAATATTGCTTATGCATGGTTATTGAAAAAACTAAAACTTAAAGTGTCTGAAATAAGGCCACAAAACAAATACTAAATATGTGTCCACAAGACTTTTGACTAATGAGTGTTGTTGCCTAGAATTTTTGCTTCAAAATGATCTGAAAATCATCTTGCCTAATAATTTATACAAACACATACACTGATTTAAATTTTATTAGAGACCTTTGGTTTGGAAAGGCAATATGCGTGGAGGCGTGTTCACACCTGAGAAGACAAAGGCCGGATAATGTGCCGCATAATGAGCTGCATATTAATTAGCCCTTTCACACAGGTGTGTCACAGGATCCCAAAGAATGCAAGGACAAAAGAAATTTTCTATATAGCCTATACATATTTTACAATTAGAAATTGTAACCAATTACAAATAGGCTACAATTACAACAATAATTACAATTTTAACAATATTTCAAGTGTATTTCTTTGTAAAAACTATACATTTTATCATACGTATTAAAAAAGGGTAAGGATTCATTAGTTTGAATATTGGAACAAACACTATAATAACATCTTAGTTGATAATTCAATATACCTACTTTATTTTTGACAAAACATCATACTATAGTATATTTAACTATGACCAGAAATTGGTGAACAAAAGCGTACCTATTTAATGTGACAGTAGTCTTTTTTTTACAGTCAAAACTTTATAATCTATCCAAAACTAATCACAAAACCGTGTCTAAATATTCATATTTAGTCTGTAATATATTGTGTATGATATATTAGTATATACATGTGAATTTGCAGCTTGTTGCTTATTCAGACATTTTATTTCAACATATTTCAGTCTATTTTTACTCATCTTAGTAGGCTATAGCAATATAGTTTGTATGTGTTGTTCATGTAAACATAACGTTTACTAATGTAGGTGCGAGAGTGAATGAACGGCACAGACACGCGCTGTATAACTGTAGTAAACAAAGCGCGCGCGCCTATGCCGTTCACTCATCATTTAGCCTACACACAGACACGCAATTCATATTTAAACAGTCTTTTTGCAGTTTACAGTCAGACACTATTCAATATCGCGATTAGAACAAAGCACTAGAATAAATGACTTACTACATCAGCTGGATCCGTTGCTCCTCGAAATGAAACTACCAGCACTTCTGGTACATTTTCCAGGGTTAGATAGTATTATTCCTCACAGCGAAAGGATACGCTGTGTCCACAGCTGTACAAGATACTTACTAAACACGATGTGTTTTATAATCCAGCTGGTGGGCGTTGGCATGTTTGAATGGCTTGTCTAAGATCATTTGCGTTTGAATACCGCGCGCTCTCCATGGGCGTGGCACATTAACGCGTAATTAGGTGTAATGAGCTGGAAAGAAAAATACTGACATCTCTCTCTTTTCATACAGATTACATAAGCTGAGAATATTTGTTTTTTTATATAAATTCATTCATTTAAAAGAAGAGAGTTCAAGCTTCATTATGGAAAAACACTCATGCCTGTATGACAAGTATTCGCGGAATTAAAAATAATCTTAGGACGCGTTTCAGAATGGACTTCACTGACAGAGAGAAGGCAGAACGCGCATCATGTTTGTTTTTCTTTATTTGGCGAAAAGCACAACACTTTGTTTTTATTGTGAGTATCCACAAAAAAAATAGACACTTATCAGGATCTAATGATGTACAACACTTAATATGTTAGATCAAAATCAACAGAGTATTTTGAGTTTCTTTTGCACTGATAAGAAAAAAGCGAGACTATCGCGCAGAGGGTTAACCTGCAGTTGTCACCACCTCCTGGCAGAAGAGGATAAGTGTTACAATACAGGGAATCTTTCATTTTTATCGCTAATGTAGACGTGTTTATACCCAAACTATAAACTTTTATCCTAGTATTTCTGTTTTTAAATGTATGTAACACAGAAGCAATGATCATTATGTGGTTGAAAAACGTCTCAGGTTACGTATGTAACCCTGGTTCCCTGATAGGGAACGAGACGCTGCGTTTGAGACGCGGTGGGAACGCTCTGCGTGATTGCGTCATGAAGCACGTGTAAAATCAGTCCAATGGAAGTCCGATACGTCATGGGTGACGTCATAGACCAGGAAACTATAAAGCACCCTTGCAAACAGACCGCGCCAGCTTCTGAAAAGTCTGAAGCAAGTCGATCAGGGTGTGCAGGAAGTATGGCAGGCAAACGCAGCGTCTCGTTCCCTATCAGGGAACCAGGGTTACATACGTAACCTGAGACGTTCCCTTTCAAGGGAACTCGAGCTGCGTTTGAGACGCGGTGGGAACCCCATACCCACTACGCCATAGTGACAAATGCCCGTTCTGTGTGAAGTCCATTGCGCACACTAAGAAGCAAGCAACCTAGCCCCTGGAGTGGAGAGGTCAAGGTCATAAAACCTGACAAATGTATGCGGAGAGGACCATCCTGCCGCATTACAAATATCAGGAAGGGAAACCCCTGAAATTAAGGCCGTAGAGGCCGCCATACTCCTAGTAGAATGGGCCCGTACAGCCATAGGTGAAGGCTGACCGGCCGCTTCATAAGCTAGTGAAATAGCCTCGACTATCCACTTGCTCATAACCTGTTTAGATGCAGGGCACCCTCTTTTGAGTGACCCAAAACATACAAATAATTGCTCTGATTTACGCCACAGGGCAGCTCTGTGAACGTAGGCATCCAATGCCCTAACTGGACATAACAGGTTCAATTGTTCCTGATCTGGGGTATTAAAAGGTGGAGGATAGAAGGCCTGCAGCACTATTGGGCCCCCAACATTGACAGGGACCTTAGGAATATAACCCGGTCTAGGGTATAGAAATGCTTTAACCATACCAGGTGCAAATTCCAAACATGACGGAGCAACCGACAGGGCGTGTAAATCTCCAATTCTCTTGATAGATGAAACAGCAAGGAGAAATAAAGCTTTCAAAGTGAGGAATTTTTCTGAAACCTCTTCAATGGGCTCGAACGGAGCTAGAGCCAGACCCTCAAGTACAATGGCTAAATCCCAAGCCGGTGCTCTGGAGTGCAGTGCAGGTCTCAACCTCAATGTACCACGGAGAAAACGAGTAATCAGAGGATCTCTCCCAATAGAAGTACCCCCCAGAGGGGTATGGTAGGCCGAGATAGCCGCCACATAAACTTTTAAGGTGGAAGGAGATAATCCAGCAGAGAAACGGTCTTGCAGAAAATCGAGAACTGAACCGACAGGGCAGTTAACAGGATCTAACTGACGCTCACCACACCAGGTGGAGAATAATTTCCATTTCAGTGCATACAGTTTTCTCGTGGACGGGGCTCTGGAATGGAGAATGGTCTCAACGACCTCAGTCGAGAGACCGGATTCTATGAGCCTGGCCCCCTCAGAGGCCAGGCCCACAGTTTCCACAACTCCGGTCGAGGGTGAAATATCGTGCCCTCTACCTGGGACAGCAGGTCCCTCCTGATTGGAATCTCCATAGGAGAGCCGCTCAGAAGAGACACCAAGTCCGAGAACCATACTCGAGTCGGCCAGTAAGGGGCTATTAGTAACAGACTGGCCCCTTCCCGGCGAACCCTCTCCAGAACCCCCGGGA
This sequence comes from Tiaroga cobitis, assembly GCA_030578255.1. Lineage (NCBI taxonomy): Eukaryota > Metazoa > Chordata > Actinopteri > Cypriniformes > Leuciscidae > Tiaroga > Tiaroga cobitis. Next base: position 10,202,477 of record CM060592.1, read on the forward strand.
GCAATGATATCGGGGGAAAAGCATACAGGTGAAGCCTCGGCCAAACCTGCACCATCGCATCCAGTCCGAGAGGAGCTGGGTGCGTTAGAGAGAACCACATAGGACAATGGGTTGTATTTGAGGATGCGAAAAGGTCTATCTGAGCACGACCAAATTTCTCCCAAAGGAGCTCCACCACCTCGGGGTGAAGTCTCCACTCCCCGGGCCTCAGCCCCTGCCTTGACAGTATATCTGCTCCCACATTCTGACGCCCCGGAATGTAAACTGCTCTGAGAGATAGCAACTTCCCTTGGGCCCATAGGAGGATCTGATGGGCCTGCTTGCAAAGGTGACGTGACCTCAGACCCCCCTGATGGTTGATATATGATACCACCGACGTGTTGTCCGTACGGACCAACACATGATGGCCTCTCAGGTCTGGCAGGAAATATTTGAGAGCTCGAAATACCGCCATCATCTCCAAGCGATTTATGTGCCATGACAGATGATGGTCCTGCCAAAGACCTTGCGCCGAGCGGCCACTCATGACCGCCCCCCATCCCGTGAGGGAAGCATCCGTCGAAAGCGTGACGCGTCGACAAGAAGCCCCCAGCACTGGGCCCTGGGCGAGGAACCAAGGTTTCTTCCACATGACCAAGGCACGAAGGCATAGCCGCGTGACCTTGATCTTGCGGAACGGATTTCCCCTCGGAGAAAACCCCTTGGTTCTGAGCCACCACTGCAGGGGTCTCATGTACAGCAGGCCAAAAGTAATCACGTTGGACGCTGCTGCCATGAGCCCCAACAGTCTCTGAAACTGTTTCACAGTGAGTGACTGGCCTAGTTTTACATTCTTTACGGCTGTGAGGATCGCAGAAATCCGAGCAGGAGATAGACGTGCCTGCATTGTGGTAGAATCCCAAATTACACCTAAAAAAGTGGTCCTCTGAGCAGGGAGGAGAACACTCTTCTTGATGTTGAGCCGCAACCCCAACTCCTTTATGTGAGACAGAACGACATCTCGATGCCGAACTGCCAACTGCTCTGACTGAGCTAAAATCAACCAATCGTCGATATAATTTAATACGCGAATGCCCTGGAGTCTCAAAGGAGCCAGAGCTGCATCCACGCATTTTGTAAAGGTGCGGGGTGATAAACCTAGGCCAAACGGTAGAACCCGATACTGGTAAGCTTCGCCCCCGAAAGCGAACCTCAGGAACTTCCTGTGATGAGGATGGATGGATACATGAAAGTAAGCGTCTTTCAGGTCTATTGTGACAAACCAGTCCTCGGACTGAATCTGTGATACAATTTGCTTTAGTGTGAGCATCCTGAACTTGAGTTTCTGAACTCTGCTGTTTAACTGGCGCAGATCTAGAATAGGACGCAACCCTCCATCTTTTTTCGGAACAATGAAGTAACGGCTGTAAAACCCTGACTCTCTGCTGGGAGGAGGCACCCCCTCTATCGCTCCTTTTTGAAGAAGTGTCAGAACTTCCTGCTCCATAACCAGAGCCTGCTGTGGGTCCACCACTGTGGGAAGGACCCCTTGAAATCTGGGCGGACGAGAACCGAACTGAATTCTGTAACCCTTTTCTATTATATGCAGGACCCATGAAGAAATATTTGGCAGAAGTTTCCACGCTGCCAGAAATTCTGATAAGGGAACCAGTCTCTCGAGACTGGCCTCTGGATTTGGTTGAACAATCATTTCGGCGCCCTGAAGCGGCGAACCGGCAGGGAACAACCGAACTGACCGTTCTACAATCCTCCTCAGAGGATTGCATGGGGACGCTGACACCTCGGTGCCCTGAAACGGCGAACCGGCAGGGAACAACCGATGTGGCAACGCTGCGACTCTCCTCGGAGAACCGCCCCCCGGAGGGCGCCAAAGAGAAACGGTTCCTCGGAATCGTTCCTCCCTGGAGGGGACCACCCTCAGAAGCCTGGCACACTTGGCGTCAGGACTTCTTCTTAGTCCAGGTTCTTTTAGGCATGACAGTCCTCGGATTCTGTCTGCCCCCAGCAGGCCTGGACTGCGAACGCCACTCGGGAACCCCAGATTGTGGAGGAGCCCGAGCAGCAACGCTCTGTTTCTGCTGGTATCTATATGAGGAGCTCGTAGACGGACGAGGCTGCTCAACCTTTATATTGCGTGCAGCCTCGGGGACATTAGACCGGCGAGGAAGAAACCTCTGAAACGCAGCCGCTTGTTTTTTATTTTCTTGAAACCTATCGACAACACAATTTATAGCATCGCCGAACAGACTTGTAGGAGAAACTGGTGCGTCCAGAAGAACAGATCTATCTTTATCCTTTATCTCAGAAAGATTCAACCATAAATGACGTTCCGTGGCCACCAGGGCTGCCATAGAACGGCCCACAGATTTGGCCGTCTCCTTGGTGGCCCGGAGAGATAGATCTGTCGTGCGACGTAATTCTCGAATTGCATCAGCACTAACTTCCTCACAATCATCTATGTCCCTCAGCAGGTCAGCTTGATAGGCTTGTAATATCGACATAGTATGAAGGCATGCTGCCGCCTGACCTGCTGCCGAATACGCTTTACCCACCAGCATTGATGTATTTTTTAATGGTCTGGTGGGTAACGTCGGGGCTTTCAGTGATGACGCTGACTCGGGGGAGAGATAGCTCGCAAGCGTCTCTTCCGCACGAGGCATCGTCAAATAACCGTAATCATCAATACCTCTCACTTTACTGTAATTACTAGTTTGAGGATTATGAACTCTGAAAGATGCCGGTTTATTCCATGATCTAGACACCTCAGTGTGAAGATCAGGAAAAAACGGGAGCTCCCGACGAGGAGGTCGTGATCTAGATGGTAAATAACGATCATCTAGAAGACTCTTTTTTGATTCAACATCAATATCATCAGCTGGCCACTCAATATTTAATTTAGTAACAGCACGAGATAAAACCTCCATTAACTCCTCATCATCGGGGATATGAGCTGGCGAAAACTCAAAATCCCCCATATCAACGACATCCGGTTCCTCAGAACTGGATAGCCGCAACATTGGTGCCTCAACCTGGGGAGGAGAAACCGCAGGGCGGGCTCCTTCCTGGGCTGGGACACCGGAACTAGCAGGTAAGGGCTGAGAAAGGGCTGGGCCCGTCTCAAACCCCGCTACTAGATCCATCTGTGAACCCCATGATGCACGCCGCCGCTGTGCCTCAGCAGCAGCGGGACCCGCACCACGGGGAACACGAACCGAACCATCCTCCTCAAAGAATGCCCGGCGGGAGCGGAGAGTTTTCATGGACAAACTCATGCAATGCTCACAATCAGCCCCCTCGAGGACTGACTGGGCATGCTCCACTCCCAAACAAGCAACACACATCTGATGTGTGTCCCCACCCGTAATGAAACGAGGGCAGGGAACAACACAACGTTTGTAATCTTGCTTGCTCGCCATAATGATATATATATATATAGCAATGTGATCGGACAGACAACAATAAATAGACAAGGACAGAATCACAGAGAGCGCTTGCTGAAGACAACAGAAGCTGGCGCGGTCTGTTTGCAAGGGTGCTTTATAGTTTCCTGGTCTATGACGTCACCCATGACGTATCGGACTTCCATTGGACTGATTTTACACGTGCTTCATGACGCAATCACGCAGAGCGTTCCCACCGCGTCTCAAACGCAGCTCGAGTTCCCTTGAAAGGGAAACTGTTTGTGTTGCTCTTTCTGGATCAACAGCAGCATGTATGCAGATTTTAATGACTTTAACACCTGTTTCACATAATAACCATCAGTGGAGCATGAGCAGCGCAATGTGAATCGTTGACATTCAGGAATAAGATTGCATGGGTGTTTGAAAGGATTAATCATATTTAAATGATTAATCTAGCAGCTCTAATGTAAACACTACAAATTGTTTTGCAAGGAAATAGGCACGTTCTTGCGAGACCAGTCAGATACAGCGAGACACGTCGGATCTCACAAGATCTCGTGCCACGAGATCACATCACATCCCTATAATATTGCCTAAGGTCACGTCAAAGATTGAAATCAGTTGTTTCCCCATAATTAGATTATGAGACTTAAGCCTGAATTTCTGAATGCTTTGTTATCTTCTTTGGCTAAAAGTGTCTGCAAATTGTACCAATGTAAATTAAGACCCTTTTTTTTGTGTAAATGTAAAAACACTGTCCAGCACACCTGTTATATTATGACTGTTCCATGCATGAACAAATCTCTGCACTCCAATCTGGCTGATCTGGCATGTAAGATTGGACACACAGTATCTCATCAACCCATCCTCCATGTCCAAAGACTCCTGGTCAACCATTTGGATAAGTGCACTCTTGATTGGGAAATTGATCCGCTTATTTACTTCAGGCCACATTCTCTCTACAGTGTGGTTCTGTTGATTAAAAGAACAATGTACACAATGTAAAGCATCAGTGTTTCCTCTAGAATTTTTACCAACTGTGGTGGCAGGCCCATTTCCCCAGGGGGAGGGGGCGTGGCCCATGAGTGATATTCCATTGGCCACGCCCCCTTGCCCCCAGGTGTTTAAACCTCCCCTAAGTATTATAACATGAAAGGCTCCAATAAGAGCAGCAAAGCAATTATGCGCATCCCGTGCGCAGAGTGATGCACTTGAAGCAACGCGAAGTCACAGCGCAGCGCTTCGCATTGAAAAGTTCAAAGCACAAAGCGAAGAGAAGAGATTATATCTATCTATGCTTAGTGTATTCTATCTATGCAACAGTTTATTGAGCCTTTTTTTAACAGTTTTAAATTTCAGTTACAGTGCGCATGAAGAACAAATCATAGTGCTCTCTACGCAGTGCTGTAATCTAACAGACACCCGAGAGAAAGAAATATGATTTAGAAAGCGCTATAAACTCCAGTAAGATAAAGTCATTTTATGGAAACTATAGACCTTTTTCTACAAAAAAAATATATAACGCGAACGCGACGCGCTTTTTGAATGCTGAATGACTGAGAAAAGATGAGTTTCCATTAACTTTAACTTAACGACTTAAACGTTCATTTTTACCGCACATTATGCTATTGAAAGACTTTGGAAGTCTTGGAATATAGTGCGAAAGCTTTATTGTGCTTTACAATGTTGTTTATGCCTTTAGTGGGGCTTAACAAATAACAAATATCGGACCTCACTGAGAAGCTGCAGCCGTGGCGGGATGGTTTTAGGTGTGGCAGCCCGCCACAGCGGAATGAATGTAGAGGAAACACTGAGCATAATTTAAAATCAGACAGTATAAAATGTTCTGACACAACATCACAACTGCTACATCATAAATGGATTATTATAAATAAGCTATTTATGCCACATACATGCATCTAGGGCTGAAGTTGTAATGACTGTTTCTATTTATAATTGTACTTACATTATTCAGTAATTCTAAAGTTTAGATAGACCTACAAATTATTTTCCCTTCTTTATTAATCTCACCTTAGTTGATGTTGTCTGGAGGTAAGGTAGTCTCTGCTGGTTATGTCTGTATTCTGCCAACATTTCCTGCATGAAGAGGGTTAGGTAAAATTCTGTGCCATGGTCCACTCTGACCTGGTCCCACATCCCATGGGAAAGGACAGCTTTTCTAGGAAGAAATAAAAAATAAAGTTAGAATTTAACATTAAGGTACACAAAAACTATGAACATATGATAATATAATATTTCATCTTACTTGTACACCTCTTCATAAATGGTTAAATTGTTCTTTATTGGCATAGTGGAATGGCCAACAATTTTCTTGCTGAAGCCATCAATCGCAATAACATGTGTGACACCAAACATGCAAAGCTTTTCATTTTGGTCCATATGGAGTTTGTGACCCACATACTCTGCATTGTATGGGACCGGATTCAAATTCCGTGCTCCCTGAAATAAAATTTAATTAGGTTACATACAGTTATTTTAGAAAGTATGAAAGTAGTAAGATTTTTTAACATTCTGCACTAGTTAGTTTTTAGTAATAGTTTTTTCCCCCCCTTACAACAGAATGCAATGGAAACAGCAAAAATTTGCAACACCACACTCAGGTATTATCTATACGTATAAAGGCTGATGACCAAATAGACACTGATGTATGATTCCGCAATGTACAATTATTTACATGCAAAGACATGATGATGTGTTTAACTTGATAAGCAATGTATTATCCCATCCAACTCTACCTGGCATCGAGCCCGGTGATATGGTTCATGCATTTGTGCCAATGTCTGTCCCACTCTGACCTCTGATGCATTAACACCTTGTGCAGCAAGGTAGCCCGTCATCATTTTTCGCCCCTAAATATGGTCCAGTCTGTAAAAAAAAAAAAAAAGATTAAGATATAAGATTACATAAAAACAATGCATTACTGTTGCAAAGCTCTCTGTCAAATGATTAATCACATCCAAAATAAAAGTTTCTGTTTACATAATATATGTGGGTGCACTGTGTATAATTATTTTGTATATATATAAATACACACACATGCATGTATATTTAAGAAAAAAATATTATTTATATATACAATATTTATATATTATAATATATTTATATAATATAAATTATATATAAATCTATATACAGTATATACATGAAAATATTTCTTAAATATATACAAGCATGTGTGTGTATTTATATATATAAAATAATTATACACAGTGCACCCACATATATTATGTAAACAAAAACTTTTATTTTGGATGTGATTAATCACGATTAATCATTTGACAGCCCTAAGATATATTTAGTAGTAAAGTAGTACATCTTTTTCAGATGCAAATTTTTTTAATGCATTTTACAGCATTTAACCTAACTCTATTTGTTATTCAATGAACTATTTGAGTTTTATTTGACAGGCAATCTGACTAATCAAATGCTGAAATTTGTCCACCAAACAAACCAAACAGGAGTTTAATGGATTAACATCAGTGGCCTTGAAAAATGGTCGATATTGACATGTTTTTGCAAGTTTAAAAATTATCATCATGTTCATTCATGAACATTTTGTGTTAGTAGAAAGAGATGATCGGTTCACGTGACATTTGAAAGAATTTTCAAATGATATTAAATATAAAAATTTGAAAGTATATAAAATATAGACATATTACATACATAGTATATAGACCCTGATTAGGTAAACTGAGTATTACTGGACTATCACATTACAGCGTCATCATGCAGCATCTTTGAGGGTGATTTGCAACAACCTTATTTATTATCTATAAAGATTATCTATAACAATTCTGAAAAATGACCACTTGCGCATAAAGTTACATTAAACAATTTCGGGAAAATGCTTACCTCTACCACTGCTCGTGAAACCGCCATATGGAGCGAATTATGTGCCAAAACCTCACACACACACAAAACGTGTTTTACTCACACCCAATGATTCACAAACAAACTCAATGTGGTTTGTAAATACAAAACATCACTCACAAACTAATGCATATTATTCTGCAAATAAAAAACGTAACTATCAAACAAATACAGTATGTTTTACATATACATAGAAACGTATTTCTTCAATGACAAAAATATCCTCCAAGTACAAACTAAAATCTTTCAAGTACAAACTAAAATCTTTCAAGTACAAACTAAAATCTTTCAAGTACAAAACAAAATTCTACAAGTACAAAGCAAAATTCTACAAGTACAAAGCAAAATTCTACAAGTACGAAACAAAATTCTACAAGTACAAAACAAAATTCTACAAGTACAAAGCAAAATTCTACAAGTACGAAACAAAATTCTACAAGTACAAAACAAAATTCTACAAGTACAAAGCAAAATTCTACAAGTACAAAGCAAAATTCTACAAGTACAAAACAAAATTCTACAAGTACAAAACAAAATTCTACAAGTACGAAAAACTGTCACGTGACTTTTGGCACTATTTTTCCGCGTCCAGGCAGATTTTCTCACAAATGCAGTTGAGCAACTTCCTCTTCTAGAACAGTAGATGGCGCTAAGATAGGGGATCAATTTTGCGCTAGTCTCTCGAGAGAAACACTGATGTGAAACACGTGCTTGCCTTTGCCCATGGGAAAATGAGTGGTGAACAGGTGTGTTTCTGTCTTACTTTATCTTTAATTAACCTTATTGAGGTTTTGGTAAATGTTTATTATTTAGACAGAAATCTACATTAACACTTAGAGAGTGTCAACATCTAAACCTCTGCTAATTCTCACTAAGATCATCTGAAAGCAATAGTCAAATGAATTATGTCTAAATGAGACCATAAATTATGTTAAAACATGTCCACAATGGCCACATTTGAACTAGTTTTTAAACTTGTATGAAGGTTCAATGAACGTCTATATCGGACGTCCAGAACACGTCAAAAAAAGACGTCATAAAAACTTTCATTCTGGCTCCTCAGTGGACGTTTTTTCAACGTCCGACTTTTGTGACAAAAACTTTAAAAAGACGTCTTTAGGACATCATTTTGCTCAGTGGGATGTAGTTTTTTTTTTTAAAGCAACATATGATAGAGCTTTCAGCTTAGATTCCCCTATCCTAGAGAGAGTGAAGTCCTACTAGCGGTAATATGGATTTTTGTCTAGATGTAATAAACATTTTGCAAAAGAAAACCTCAATAAGGTTAATTAGATAAAGTAAGACAGAAACACACCTGTTCACCGCTCATTTTCCTCAGCTGTAGGCAGTGTTGGGAAACATATTTCGTTACAGAATACATGCCCAAAAATATAATTTGTAGCGTATTCCGTTAGCCTCTCTCACAGACATGTCTACTTTTAAACAGAACAATTCAAAACGAAAGAAAAAAGACTACAGACTGCTCTCTGCTTATGCAATCCTGGCGCGTTCACTGCGAAGATCTTCATGTTTTCAGCTGACACACTGACAAAAAATACACTTGTTTATTAATAAACAATTAAAATATCTCCTTGATATATTTTACATATTCATAATCTTTTGCCAGTTCTTTGTGACAGCTTTAAGGTGCTTTATTAGCAGTGTCGCCCTACATGTTACACACGTCACCACCGCACCGCACCCACCAGAATAGGCCTGTTTAGTAAGCAGGATAAGATTGCCGCATTCTTACATTTATAAAAGGCAATTCAATGCGGACGTAATCCCTCAGATTGAGTAATGTAACGAAATACGTTACAAATTACATTTTTGGGCATGTATTCTGTAACGAAATATGTTTCCCAACACTGCCTACAGCTGAGGAAAATGAGCGGTGAACAGGTGTGTTTCTGTCTTTATCTAATTAACCTTATTGAGGTTTTCTTTTGCAAAATGTTTATTACATCTAGACAAAAATCCATATTACCGCTAGTAGCACTTCACTCTCTTTAGGATAGGGGAATCTAAGTTGAAAGCTCTATCATATGTTGCTTTAAAAAAAAAAAAAAATCTACATAAGACGCGTGTGAAATTACTAAATAGACGCGTGTGAAATTACTAAATTAGTGATTATTTACACTGAACGAGTATATTTCTTTCGTTCTCCATAAATTAATGAGAACATTTAATTTAATTGAAAGGAGGGTTTCATTTGTCTGTCCAAAATAATAATTTGGGCAATACTTCACAGGGAAGTTAAGAAACAATTATTGTTTGTTTTGTTCATTCATTATTTAAATTACATTAACAGTTACGCTGACTGAATTCCAACTAAATTAATGAATAAGTGGGACCCTTTCAATTAAATTAAATGTTTTCATTTATTTATGGAGAACGAAAGAAATAGACTCATTCAGTAAATGAAACGTTTTTACAAAAATGTAAAAAGCAACATGATGGCAGAGCTTTCAGTTTATAGATTCCCTTATCAGAGTGGAGTGCTTCTAAGTGCTAATGTAGATTTCTGTCTAAATAATAAACATTTACCAAAACCTCAATAAGGTTAATTAAAGATAAAGTAAGACAGAAACACACCTGTTCACCACTCATTTTCCCATGGGCAAAGGCAAGCACGTGTTTCACATCAGTGTTTCTCCCGAGAGACTAGCGCAAAATTGATCCCCTATCTTAGCGCCATCTACTGTTCTAGAAGAGGAAGTTGCTCAACTGCATTTGTGAGAAAATCTGCCTGGACGCGGAAAAATAGTGCCAAAAGTCACGTGACAGTTATTCATACTTGTAGAATTTTGCTTTGTACTTGTAGAATTTTGCTTTGTACTTGTAGAATTTTGTTTTGTACTTGTAGAATTTTGCTTTGTACTTGTAGAATTTTGTTTTGTACTTGAAAGATTTTAGTTTGTACTTGAAAGATTTTAGTTTGTACTTGAAAGATTTTAGTTTGTACTTGGAGGATATTTTTGTCATTGAAGAAATACGTTTCTATGTATATGTAAAACATACTGTATTTGTTTGATAGGTATGTTTTTTATTTGCAGAACAATATGCATTAGTTTGTGAGTGATGTTTTGTATTTACAAACCACATTGAGTTTGTTTGTGAATCATTGGGTGTGAGTAAAACACGTTTTGTGTGTGTGTGAGGTTTTGGCACATAATTCGCTCCATACCGCCAACTCTAATTCCTCGTCGGAGATGCATTTTCTCTTAAGACCTCTTTCAGAACGGAATTTCTTATATTTCGCTCTGAATTCCCCCTCTGCATTCCTAGCTCTGATAAATGATATGATATTTCTGTGTCTGTGTGTCCATTTTCATACATAGTCATTATAAGGTCTTCATGTGTCGATAAACTCATGGCAACAGCTGAGTGGAAGATACTGCATGCATTCAAACTCGCGCGGGTTTCTTCTTCTGGTGTTTTATGATGGTTTGGCAAGCCAAAGTATAAAGGTACATTAGCGCCACCTACTAATCTGAGTGGGAGTGCGTATGGAACAAGAGACAGTAAGAAAGATTAGGAAGAATTAAAATAAATAACACTAGATTATATCCATAACTATTGTTTTTTTTTTAGAAATTTAAATAATATTTTAAGTCTTGATTGTCTTGACCCGTTTCCTAATAATACTTTTAGTAAAGCTTTATCAATTCCCAGCCATCTTAATTAATGAATTAACTGTCGAGAGAATTGACGTCTCTCCCTTATGCAACATACTTAAAACAATATACTGTACTGTTTGTGGATGTCCACATTAATAACAATTTTCCATTGCAATCTGTTTACGTTCGTGCGTTTAAAACTTTTAATTTGAAAATTTTAAACGATTGCCCCGCCTCTTACGTCTCGAGCCTCTTGCTTTCTATGTGTATTGATAGTGATGTGCTGGGAAAACAGGCAGGAACGTTTTGCTTTGCGAGTTATCCATCGTGTGTTGGTAAACGGCGTGTGCTATGATCTGCTTTGCCGATTGCGAAACGTGATTGGCAAACGGTTTGCCAGAATATACCCTGACCATAGTGTTTGTTCCAATGCAATCTATATCAAAATAATGAATCCTTAACTTTGAAATATGTATGATAAAATCTATTGCCTACTTTAAAAAATAATACTTTATAAGACATTTATGGAAAAAGACAATTTTATTTTCAAGATGTTTCCAACTCAAACTTTGAACCAATTCTGCAGAATTGCCCATACAACCTATTTGACCAGGATTTGTTTCCAGGTATGACTAAAACTGTGCTTTTGGCTTTCATTTATATTTTGATTGTTTGTATATATATATATATATATATATATATATATATATATATATATATATATATATATATATATATATATATATATGTATATGTATTTATTTATTTATTTATTTATGCATTTATGTATTTATTGTCCTTGCATTCTTACTTGTGTGACACCCCTGAATGAAGGGCACATTATTATGCAGGGTCATTGTCTGCTCAGGTGAGAACCACTTAATTATTCATGATAGGGGTTGGGCCGTTCACGCCCCTCCGCATTGCCTTTTCAAACAAAAAAATGTTTTTCACAATTTAAAACAATCTATTGTTTTATGTGAATGATTAGACAGGATGATTTTCAGATCATTTTGAAGCCTAAACTCTAGGCGACAACATCCATTAGTCAAAAGTCTTGTGGACACATATTTATTGTGTGTTTTGTGGCCTTATTTCAGAAACTTTATTTTTTTGTTTTTTTTCAATAACCATGTATAAACAATATTCTCTCAAAAATACAAACATGTACAAACATGTTGCTAACATATTCCCAGCCAACATAACAGGGTGGGGCCAATGTGGGCCCAATATGGGCTTTAAATATGGGCCCTAGATGGGTTTGTCCACGGGTTGCACAATGGCCCCACCTTGATTAGCCCACATAAATCTCATATAGAATCTGAATGGGGCTTATGTGGGGCCCAGCTGGGCAACATACATGGGCAACATACTGCCCCCACTTTATGAAGCCCACATGTGATATATGCCCAGTATGGGTTTTTCATTGGGTACTAGATGAGGTTTATGATGCATCTGGCCTAGAAAGTGTAATTATGTATTAATTATACGTTTTATGCTTGATTGTCAAGTCACCTTCATTTATATAGTGCTTTCTACAATACAGGTTGTTTCAAAGCAGCTTTACAGTTAAAAGTGAAAATTTGTAAATTTACCTTATGCATCTATGTGATTAATTTATTTGTTTAGAATAGATAACTGATAAAAGTAACATTATTTCAGTTTGGAAAATGTCAGTTTTCAGCAAAAATATTCCACTGTTCATTCATCTATAACATCACAAAACATGAAAGGTGCAATTTAAAAAATGAAATAAAAAAAACTGCAAAGGTTCAGTATGTCAAAATGTTTTATTACACTTTAATATTTTATACAACTTTCAAATACATGTTTTTTTATTATAAAATCATCAAAAATCACATTTGAACAAAAAAAATGTTCAGAAGATGAATGCAGGTCTTGCGTGTGTGCAACGACGGTGAAATAACCCTTTAAAGGAACACGCTGACTTTTTGGGACTTTAGCTCCTTCACCTTATTCCCCAGAGTTAGATAAGTCCATACGCACCCTGTCATCTCTGTGCGTGCCGTAACTCTGTTTGACGCACCCACCGCTAGCCTAGCTTAGCACAAAGACTAGAGGTAAACGGCTCCAGCTAACATACTGCTCCCAATAAGTGACAAAATTATGCCAACATTTCCTATTTACATGTTGTGATGTGTATAGTCACAGCGTGTACAAATAACAAGGTCACATGAGACACAGCCATCTTCTAACCGTATACATACTGTGAACTATATTCTCAGAAATGTTATTTGTACACGCTATGACTATACAAATCACAAGATGTAAATAGGAAAATGTTGGCGTTATTTTGTCACTTATTGGGAGCAGTATGCTAGCTGGAGCCGTTTACCTCTAGTCTTTGTGCTAAGCTAGGCTAGCGGTGGGTGCGTCAGACAGAGTTATGGTACGCATGGAGCTGAAAAGGGTATGTATGGACTTATCTAACTCTGGGGAATACGGTGAAGGAGCTAAAGTCCCAAAAAGTCATCGTGTTCCTTTACAATACTTGGGCTTAAAAACAGCACAAAAAATATTACTGTACTTGAGATGGTCTTTTCTCCTGTTGTCCTCTAATGGCTCTGTTTCCACCCCTGTCTCTAGCACCAGTGAACCATTTGGTGAGAGCCTTTTCTGCCTGTTTCTGGTTGACTTCTTTGGTCAATGAATTCTTCTTCAATCCACCTGCATAAAAGTTTACACACAAAATTCCTAATATTAATTCCAAATTATGATCATGATTAAAATATGATTAATCATGCAGCACTAGCGTGTGTATTGTTAAAAGTATTACACAAATGAAATTCACTTGACTTATGCATAGGAGTACAACAATAAAACACTTACCGTATATGACCTCAAAAAGGCGCAGATCTCTAAATCTCTTCTTGCCATGACGGCCAAACAGACTGTACTGGATTGCCACTTCATTTGAAATTAGGAATCTCATCATCCTTCTTGTTGCATCATCCAGTGAAGAACCACCAACATCTGCAACCATTGCAACCTAAGTACAAACAGACAGAATGATTTGTAGATGATATGCGTAAGTCAGCTTCAGAATGATAAAAAATAAAAACCAACAAGCAACATGAACACTGATCATGAACCTACAACACTAGACATGAATCTTGGGTCAAGCAACTTTTCATTCATAGCTTCCACTTCTTCTGTTGTTGTTAGAGGGAAGACAGCTTCTTCAGGAACATTGGGCAATGACTCATGGTTGTGCTGCTTAAGCAAAGCATTCAACATGTTGCTATGCACTCGCTGAGTCTCTTTCACTTCCTCCAGGAGGGTTAAAAGCTTGACGAACATAGCATAATCGGTGGTGGCGATTCTCTGACCGACAGGTCCTGCAGCAGTGAATCCCTGTGCGGCAGGTCCGGTGTTGGCTGGTCCTATAGCTAGGGGTGGGCGATATGGCAAAAATATCTTATCACAATTTTGTTCAGGAATATCATGATTCACGATTTTAACAATTCTTTTTATGTTGGTTTTACTGTTTTGCAAGTGACTGAGCGGCACAGCCAAACTAATTTCCCTATGTTAAAAACATAGCCTAACAATGTAACAAAATATAAAAGAAAAAAAAAACAATTAGACATTTAGGCCAAAGATACATTTAATTATTTTATCTTTGTTCAAAGTAAATAAATAGTGCTTTTATTTTTTTAGCTACCGTAGTATAATATTTAACAGTATCATTCACCATGTAGACTTCACTGTATAAATTGTACATGGTTTCTTAAAGCTACTGTATAAAAGATAATGAAAAAATGGAAATTCTGTAATTATTTTCTCATCCTCAAGTTGTTTTAAACCTGAATGAAGTTATTTCTTATGTTGATCATAAAAGTTATTTTGAAGAATGTGGGTAACCAAATAGTTGCGGGTCCCCTTTTACTTCAATATTAGGAAATATAAACTATGGAAGTCAGTTCAGCAAAAGACAGAAACCAGCGTGTGCTGTCTGTCACTTTAAGACTCATGTGTGCATGTAATATACAGATACAAATTAGATTTTCTCTCAACTGTTTACTTTCACTTTAGACATAACTGACTGTTTATATAAACCATTTGTGTATTTGACTATATTAGCACAAAACCCACCTGTAGGAGGGAATCTCTGAGCGGCTGGTCCGGTGTTTGATGGTCCTGTAGGAGGGAATCTCTGAGCGGCTGGTCCGGTGTTTGATGGTCCTGTAGGAGGGAATCTCTGAGCGGCTGGTCCGGTGTTTGATGGTCCTGTAGGAGGGAATCTCTGAGCGGCTGGTCCGGTGTTTGATGGTCCTGTAGGAGGGAATCTCTGAGCGGCTGGTCCGGTTTTTGATGGTCCTGTAGGAGGGAATCTCTGAGCGGCTGGTCCGGTGTTTGATGGTCCTGTAGGAGGGAATCTCTGAGCGGCTGGTCCGGTGTTTGATGGTCCTGTAGGAGGGAATCTCTGAGCGGCTGGTCCGGTGTTTGATGGTCCTGTAGGAGGGAATCTCTGAGCGGCTGGTCCGGTGTTTGATGGTCCTGTAGGAGGGAATCTCTGAGCGGCTGGTCCGGTGTTTGATGGTCCTGTAGGAGGGAATCTCTGAGCGGCTGGTCCGGTGTTTGATGGTCCTGTAGGAGGGAATCTCTGAGCGGCTGGTCCGGTGTTTGATGGTCCTGTAGGAGGGAATCTCTGAGCGGCTGGTCCGGTGTTTGATGGTCCTGTAGGAGGGAATCTCTGAGCGGCTGGTCCGGTGTTTGATGGTCCTGTAGGAGGGAATCTCTGAGCGGCTGGTCCGGTGTTTGATGGTCCTGTAGGAGGGAATCTCTGAGCGGCTGGTCCGGTGTTTGATGGTCCTGTAGGAGGGAATCTCTGAGCGGCTGGTCCGGTGTTTGATGGTCCTGTTGGAGGGAATCTCTGAGCGGCTGGTCCGGTGTTTGATGGTCCTGTTGGAGGGAATCTCTGAGCGGCTGGTCCGGTGTTTGATGGTCCTGTAGGAGGGAATCTCTGAGCACAAAACCCACCTGTAGGAGGGAATCTCTGAGCGGCTGGTCCGGTGTTTGATGGTCCTGTTGGAGGGAATCTCTGAGCGGCTGGTCCGGTGTTTGATGGTCCTGTAGGAGGGAATCTCTGAGCGGCTGGTCCGGTGTTTGATGGTCCTGTAGGAGGGAATCTCTGAGCGGCTGGTCCGGTGTTTGATGGTCCTGTAGGAGGGAATCTCTGAGCGGCTGGTCCGGTGTTTGATGGTCCTGTAACAGTGAATCTCTGGCTGTCAGGTCTGCTGACGACGCTCTGGGTGGTAATGTTGTTGAGTTGGCCGGGTGGGGTGGGTGGTTGTTCGTCCTCACTAACAGTGTCTGATTCTTCACTTGTGTCAGAAAAAAACTTTCTATTTGGCCTAAAAAGATATTTGAATCAGAAAAATCTATAAAATTGGGGTTCTTAAACCTTAAGCAGTTGACATTAAAGGTACATTTCAGTAAAAAAAATCTAAATTTTCATATATTTACCAGCAGAAACATGTAAGGTACTTTCTACCAACTCTTAGTTAGCACAAAATAAGTTTAAGTAAACAGAAGGTATGTCGATGTTTTGAATAATTCTGTCATTACATTTTCATAAAGTTTTTAATACAACTTGTAGCAAGTTTCTTATTTGTTGTTCAGTAAGTTCTGACAATAAAAAGTAGTTTAAAACCACAATTTAAAGTCTGGTTTCTAAATTTTTTAACCTTTCTTGTGCTCATGAGAAACGTCTCATGTGAGCATGCAATAGTTTCTCGTGCGCATGTGTTACAGTGTCCGGATTATGTATGCTATAGACTAGAGCATAGATGTGCATGAATTATTAAAGATATATCTGCCTTTCTTGTAAAGCAGTAAATTTAAAGCGGACATAAACCTGGCGTAATATTGGAGATATACTGCCCTAAAGAAAGCCAAAATTTGAGAAAATAGATCTTTTTAATAATCCCTGTGAATCTATACTCTCGTTTTCTTTATAATAAAATGGCAGTGGTGCACAAACGAAAAACGTTATAGTATACATAATCTGTACACTGTAACATGTTGCAAACTTTTGCAAAGGGCTCTGTAGAAAACAGTAACTTTTTGTGAATATTTTGGCAGGGCAAGTCTGTTTAGCTCCTAACATTCTGGCATCACTTAAAAAAACAAGTTTTTACTTACAATCTTTTGCGCTTCTTCGGCATTTCAGTGTCGGTTTGTAAATCTGAGGTGTCCTCGGCCCTGCTAAGTTTAGCTCTTGCTGCAGCATATGTTTCTGTAAAATAAAATAAAAAACATTTAGGGAGAAAAAAAGCTTACCGTCTGGAATCTTTTCAAGCAAATGATCCTTTCATGTTACCTGCATTTCCTATAATGCGTATGCTATACTTTGCCCAGTCTGCTCCAGGAGTTATTTGTTTTTTTACAGCCTTGCTGATACAGAGAGTTCTACCAATAGGCCAAAAACATTCATCTCTTTTGGGTCCAGTAATCCAGCTTGTAGGAATGACATCAATGACAGTCCTTTCATCGGCTGTAAATTCATCAGTGAACTCCACAACACTAAAATGGGACATTCTGAACCATGAAAATATAGAGTCAGTAATCATGTAGCTGTGGCAAAGCCACATACACATCAGTCATTGGCAGAAGAACAAGTTTTTTTGAAAGTTGTGCCACTGGAACAACAAATAACTGGCCAGTAAGTTCTGAGACGACAGTAATTCCCAAGCTTGAAGAATTGATAGGATAATCAAAAAAACAAGTCCCTGCATTAAAAAACTCACATACTGCAAAAATGTCTGCTGCGGGAGAAACCAAAACATTTCTAACAAGGGAAACTCTGTTATCAATTTCAAAGCAGTTGTTTCCTGGAGAGCAGCTGATGATCATTCCTTTGTATTGGCATTGCTTAAACTGTGTGCATGTGGAAAATCCTGGTGGAGTTGGACCAGAGAAATGCGGCTGTTTAAACTGTTCTTCACATATTCCTTTTGTGTGTCTGCTAAAAGTTTGTCTCTCACCCACACGTCTCACAATTTGCTCAACTGGGTTTTGAGGTTTCCTAACCATCCTTTTCAATTGTCCCAAGTAGTTTTCGAATGGAAAGCATGATACAGAGTCAAGAGCACCATATTTACGAGCATCTTGTGCCAAATGTATGAGACCATGTGTGTTATATACAAGAAATTCATTCCCATAGATTTTGGCAAAAATAGTTACAAAACATTTCAGCAAGTTTTCAGCATAATCACAATAGTTAGTGCACAGATCCGGACTCAAAAGAATTCTCATGGCAACTGATAAGACTAAAATGTTTCTATATATACGTTTAGGAAATGTATTAAACAACACAACAGGGCCCGTGTATAACAAAAACTGCCTAAATTCTGTAGCCTTCCAGTGGCTATATTCGTAAAGTGACCGTGGCTTTCTTGAGAAATTCCTAGGCAAATTTTGCCTAAGTAATTGCAGGTTTTCAGATACAACTGAAAGAACACTTGATGAAATTCTACATGTCAAGGGTCCCTTGACCCACAGTGAAACAAGTTTACGGACAATTCCTAAGCACACTAAATGCATATAATCAAGAACAAAAGATGTAACTAATCCCACTCCCAACTCCCGAAGAGGTGATACATCACGATGATGTTCCTCATCTATCATTTCATCAAACTGGGCATCTGTTCTGAGGGCTGCTTCCATATCTGGGTGCACTATTTTTCCATTTAAATAAACACCAGACTGCACACAACGTTCACAAGAGCTGTAACCTGAGTGACCTTTTATACATTTAAGAAAAGCTCTTGCTGGAGCATCACATATAAATGCATCAGGCAGGGGAACACAGTAATGTTTCTCATTGAAGTACAAGCCTTCCTTTGTGAGTTTTTTAAATTCCTCAACAACATCTTTCATGTACTCATGAACTGATGGAGGTTTAGATGGGCCAGCATAGAGACTTATCATAAACACGTTTGATCCAGGTAGCTCCTTAATTTTACCAAGTATGGGCCACAACTGTGCATTGGAGCTTCTGAAAAGCGGTATTCCATCAACATTTAGCCTGAGAGTTAATGTGTCTGTGAGTTCATCCTGTGCATTGGTCAGCTCTGCACATATTGCGTTACAAAGGCCAAAATGAAAATAACTCCCACTTCCCATTTTTTTGACTTCACATTATTTTAAAGTAGACATAAGTGTTCTTGGATCTTTAGGTAAATTAAGACCTTCCACTATAAGTATCTGAAGTAATTCTGACAAAGCAGACTGAGAGATATTACGACTAGCTGCCCATTCAGCCAATTTTGTCTTCATGTCAAGCTGAGGCTCTATTTCCTCTTCGTCAGTATCTTGAAATGAGTCATTTGTTTCATCACTATCCAGTGTCAAATTCAGTTGATCCAATGTATCATTGTCAAAATCCTGATCATCATCCAGTCTTTGCTGCACAGTTTCATCAAGAACTTCCAAAGCATCCACAGCCAGGCTCATTAAATGTTCTTGCACTTTTGTTTTGATTCGTCGCCGTGTAGTACGTGTACTTGCACCATAGTATTCCATTTTCTAAAAACAAAATTGGGAATAATTTACAAGTGCATACATATGGTACGACCAATAACCTAAACATCATAATTTAGAAATTGTTTGAGATCATAAAACTAGGCCTATTCTTACTTAAGTACATACAGTATCTTAAAGGGGACATCGGATGAAATGTTCACTTTCGCAGCTTTTTTTGCATTTAGTTAGGTTTCTGGCGTGTCTTAGTGGATGTGCTACTTTTTATCACTTTTCCTGTGACTTGTTTATTCGAACAGTTGCTCGCTTGTCTAATACAACATTGAAGTGTTAAATGAAAGTGTGTCACCTTGTAGCTGGATGATTTACTTCTTGGCTACTCTTACTGAAGACTTATTTTCCCTATGGGGAAAAATAATAGAAAAATGAACACACACACACACACACGGTCAAAATTTTATTTTTAAATGCCTTTAATAGAAGTCTGGTATAGTCACTAAGGATGCATTTATTTGATCAATACAGTAAAAATTCAGTAAAATATGACTAATATAATAGCATTTAAAATAATATTGTGTTTGAGAATATGTTTACAATTTAAAATGTTTTCTACTTAAATATATTGTAAAATATTATTACTCCAGTCTTCAGTGTCACATGATCTTTCAGAAATCATTCTAATATAATGATTTGCTGCTCAGTAATTCTGATTATTATCAATGATAAAAATAGTTCTGCTGCTTCATATTTTTGTGGTTGCTGAAAAAGCTCCTTTGCATCACAGGGATTGATTACATTTTAAAACATAGGCCTAATTAATGCTGACTTGGTGAGCATTAGATAGCCTACTTTCAAATTAATTAAATTCTCTAAAATACTAGAAACTTTTGACACCTGTGTGTTTACACAAAAAGGTTTAAAACAAGTTTAGCTCAGTCAACAGCATTAATAAATGTCACATAGTTAAAAATAACCTTGAAACGTCATATTCTAGCTACACAGACAAAACAAGCTAAAAGGTTCATGAATTATTTTTATTTATCAAATCAAGACCTACTGATTATTTTAGTTGCATGAAAAACAAATTTCAGTTTGGAAATAAGTTACATAAAGGCTAACATTAGCATGAGTTACGGACTTACGCAAAACCTCTGAATCTTTGATCACTGGATCTGTCTACACTGAAAGGAATCTTGCATAATTTTTGGACTATGATGAGATCATTTACAAGAGAGCAGAACGTGCATACCTTACAGTCTATGGTGCGTAACGTTACACAAACGTGACTCATCAGCGGTAGGCTAACATTAACATAAACATCTCTGGCCATTGCTAACTGCAACATGAAGTGTGATTAGTTATAAAACTAATCGCAACAAAAATGCATAAAAATACATCTACTACAACGTTAGCAGATCTAAATAAACTTTTTAATGGCCTTAAAGCCAGGACATTCTCACTGCAGACTTGAGCGGGACTGTTGCCTAGCTGCATAAGTAAATTAAAGGCAACCATTTTTAACATTAGCCCTTGCCTTCAAAAGCAGCATTATTCCGTGTTTAGACACTCATCTTATGTCGGTGTAGTGGCAATTTTAATGATATTCATTGATCTTTAGTTAAATATAGATGATTCAAAGAATGTCACATGTGTGTCTCTCACTTGTAGTGGGAAAGGATACTGTTTATGTACCTGGGGAGGCAGAAGAGGGAGACACTCCAGAGAACAGACGAACAAGGACCTCTGACCTAGATGTCAGAAGGCCATTTGGTGCAGGGGAGCTTAGTGGGCCAACTAGTGACGTCTATGGAAAACTACTGGGAGGAAGGCTCTGGGGGGAAGAAGGCCTTGAAACTAAGATAAAAGCTAGTTCAGTCTGTCTGGGGGTGTGTCACTCTTCTGCACAGGGTAACAACTGTGTATTAGACTGCTCCTATTCTTGCAAGAATAAATACTTCTATTTTATATAATTTGACTCTGAGTGTCTCTTACGCAGTGATGTTTGTTTGAGAATTTTTGCCACAACAGTTTTGGTGTCAGAAGTGATATTCCTTGGACGTGTTCCCTGGACCTGAGATCGGACGGTGTTTGGCCACCTGGACTAAGTAAGTTCCAGCTCTACCTCGTAAACTTGAGAGAGAGGGGCCGACCGATATCAGGGCCGGGAGAATCGACCACTGGAATCTAAAGAACCCGCAAGTGGCACGAAACAACGTCTCTGGTAAGGGTCATTTAAATTCGGTTTAATTGGGGGAAGAGTGAAATTGAACCATATTGGCTGAGGGCTGTTTCTGTGGTACGTAATCTGAGATTAATTGAGATCTATATATAGATCAAGAGGTTTCAAACAGATACGAGAGAAAATTATCTGAGATTAACTGAGATCTGTAGCGGATCAAGAGGTTTCAAACAGATACGAAAATTATCTGAGATTAACTGAGATCTGTAACGGATCAAGAGGTTTCAAACAGATAGGTAACCTGAAAATCAGTTGTTCCACCACGGAGCAAATTGTTTTTTTAGGTGCTGAGGCTAATTAGGGGGAGCCAGAAAAGATTTTTTTTTGGTAAACCTTAATTAGGAGGGCACTAACAAGTGCAACCCGACCGATTTGGGTTAAAAGAAAAAAAATCGGATTTGTTTAGGGACGCCTAACAGATTAAAGAAAACGCGCGTTGAAGAGAAAATCCACAGAGAACAGAAAACAGCCGGTATGGGGATGTCTCAAAAGCAAGCTTGCGAAATTTGGTACACCGGTGGTTTTGTCAAATGAGGTATTGAGCGCCACAACATTAAAGATGGTGCGGGAATCAGTTGAACAGAGCAGTGAGAAACAAAAGTTGTGTCTGCGTTCAACATGTGTGTAAAAAATGTGAACAGATAATGGATTGTTGGCTTGAAGATAAAATGTCGAACTGCCAGGAGAAATAATGTTTTTTTTACTTCATCCAGTAAATGGATGCATGACATTAGATGTCTATAGAACTTAAATTTATATGACAAGGATTGAAGTAGCAAGAAGCAATAAGGCTGTCTGTGTGAAATAGAGGGAACTGTAAGTGAGACTTGGTGGAAAAGGGAAGTGAAAAAACAAAAAGGTTGGTGTGTGAGACATGTGTGTGTGGGGATTGTTCAAACAATCATGTACTGGTTAGATAATGAAGGAACTGGCATGTTTGAGAAAAGAAAGGAGAAATATAGTAGAAAACTATATGTGATGAAAATAGACATGGTCTGACAGAATTTATGGAAGTCAAATTAACTGTTTAAATGGTGAAATGGAAAGTCAGTTTTAGAATAAAATAAGGCATTGTATGATTCACAGGGATTAACATGATATGAAGAATGTTTTAAGCAGAATGGGGAACAATTCTAGATTTTGATCAAATAATGATTGAAATGATATATCTGCTTTATTTTATTAATGTTTAAGAAAATAAGGGTATTGAAGCAAGTAGCTATAATGGTTGTCTGTGTAATTTACGGACTGAGTAATATAATCTGTTTTGGAGAAACAGTAGAGATAAGACTGAGACAATAATGTGATGGAAGGGAAAAGGCTTCAAACCAGTTGTAATGAAAATAATGATGTACAAATTGTTACACTTTATGAAGAGTAACGGAACAGTCCGGGAAAATAAATAAATAAATAAATAGTGAGACAGAAGAGAGCAAATGCTGTAAACAGCTCTGCTCAGAAGATCTCACTTTGAAGAGATTTGCAGATGATGTTTTGTAAAAGATAAGCTGGGAGAAATGTGTAAAGACAGAAAACAAATTCGAATATTTTGAGCATTTTCTGTGCTGCTCATGAAATTATGTTCTGCCAATAAAATGATGAAGATTATGATTTGGCTATTGTGATTAAATCCGCGAATGGTGGACTGTAAAAGAATACAGGGGACTGCTTATCAGTGGCTCTGTTTACATTCCTGAAATGGGACACACACTGCTTCAAGAGTGTGCAGTAAGTTGGAGCCGTTTGCAAGCTCACAGTGATCAAACTATAGTCAAGGTGTCTGTAATTGAGGCTGACACATGAACCCACCAGATGACAGAGAGTGAAGGGGTTTTGAAAATGTGATAGTGACACATTTCTGATAATAATGTGGGTTTTGAAAGTAGATCAGTGTTTAAACGACGACATTGACATTTTGTCTGAGAAATAAGAGATAGAAAACAAGGTCAAAGATTGAAGTCTTAAAGTGAATCCTTTTGAAGAAAAGATCTATAATAGTGAATTGATGAATACAGGTTGATGTAAAATTAATGACTCCAACAAATGTGAGTTGCAAAATATATCAAAGTAACTAACAGGATGATTGTGTTTTAATTAAACATTTTAGGAAGGGTTTAGATTAAGGAGAGAGTATCAAGCAGAGAGTGCTAGCCTTGTCAAAGTTAACGTAATTGAGAACTTGACAACTAAAATGCTGATTGAGAAATGTGAAACATTATTTAGAACTAAAATAATTATTTTTATTGAAGATCAAATAAGCAGAAGCAATACTGGATTAACAGTTGCTGAATGCTGATTAAACAAACAGCTTGAAAAATTGACCATGAAAGAACTAGAAGGTGAAAGTTTTGCTTTCAAAAGATAAGTTTATTATTGGCTGTAATGAAACAGTTTGCTTATCTGGATCTGATGTGTACTGTGGCTGAAACTGCCAGTGCAACAGAGACTCAATCTGAGTGGAAATTTGTAATGTCTAAATAAAGACAACTATAAAAATTATGTTTATTTGGAAACACATGTAATTTCTGGCAAATATGCCTTAAGCTGGGATAGAGCTATAGGATGGTAGATAAAAGTTTGATGTTAGAAGTTTATGAGAGTGCAGTGTGCCAGTCCTGAATGCCTCAGAGTCTCTCTCATTCAATGGCAGCTCAAAGCTGTTATCTGTGATAAGCTATTTGTAGTAAAGCACAGTTTCAGTTGAAGAATCATAGACACAGAGATGTTTAATGAAACAATTGCCATAAAGGGCAATTTGTATTTGTAAATGTAAAACTGAATGACTTTAAATAAGTCTTTAAAATAATAATGCAGAACTTGAAGACATTTTATTTTATTTTAGGACCAGTAACTTCTTTGTCTCATTTAGTCTCCACCATTCAGGACCGATGGCTCCGTCTACAGGTAAAGTTCACTGAACGTACGGATGATCCAAATTCGCTGAGTATAGTCTAAGCAGCTAGGGTTCTGCTTTTAAGATGGTTAATGGATTTAAGTGATTAAATACTGTTGTTATTGACCTGTCTCCCTGTGTGAACACTATTAGGCAATGGGAATGGCTCTGGTGACTCTTGAACGTGCCTTTCCTAAGCTCCAGAAAGCAGCTGAGTTCTGTTGAAGAAAACCGATTGTGTGATGGGAAAAAAAGCGGTCACCAGTGGGCACGAGTGACCACCTCGATGACGGGTAAGACCTTCTTTGGCCAGACAGGGGGCAACCCAAGCCAGAGGGCTCACGTAAAGTCACTGGGCATCTCCTGAATGGAGGTGTGTTATGTGAGACAGGTATGAGAGTTGAGCAGGAGCTGTGAGGCCAGCAGCGTCCTTATGCCGTTAAGGGGAGATGACGCGGTGACGAGTTACGCCAGTCTTCCCCATGATGCACCAGCTCCTCTATACCACTCACCAGAAGAAACCGCATTAGTTGTATGGCTTGTTTTCATTGTGACAAGTGTCTGCAACTATACCAGGGGGACAACACCCTGAGGAGAAGAAAATTATAGACAAGGAGCTAATGGCAATGGGCTTTCAAGAGCCAGCTGAGACCGTGAGGGAATTGCCATTATTAATTGTTGTGGAGACAGTAATAAAACTTTTTGATGTCGGTTGCCTTATGGGCAAGGAAAATGTATAGAAGTTGATTTAGAACTAGTCTATAACATAGTTCTAACTCCTGAAGGTCGTTAGACATGGTGGTGACTAAAGATGAAGACAGCTTTGTAGATTTAAGTCTGGATAACAAAGGTGGATGGTCAAAGGTTATTGTAATGAATTTAATATTACATTTTGTATAAGAAATGGATTTATAGTGAGAGAGACTGCTTGAGCTGGAGGAAGGAATGGTAACTGTGTCTGTCTTTCTGTTATCGGCCTGCTAGAGCAAGCTGAAGAAAAATAATGATAATGAATCCAAAACAACCCAGCTGACTTGTCTAAAAATCTAATGAATAATGAACAAGACATGCTTTGAAAGTGGTTAAGAGACCATGTAAAATTAGGGAAAGGCTACAGGAAAATGTGAAGTTTAAAATCTTATTTAAAATTTAAATCCTTTTAACGATGATATAAGGAAAGGGCAAACATTGAGAATGAGCAGTTAACATATGTGTGTCTAGTATGAGTGTGTGTGTAATGGTGACAGCACTTTATGTTGTATGTATTAGTTTGGGGTACTAATATTAGAACAGTATTGAAATTAGAACAGAACAGTTTTATCATTACAGATGGGTTAAGGCAAATGACAAATTTTAAAGAAGCCGATAATTCTGAGTGGAACGGTTGAAAAGACAATACAGAACATGGGACGAGCTTTAAGTTGATTGGACATCAAGCTCTGTCTGGTAGTAATACTTTTGTCATGCAGGATGTCGATTTGAATTATGTTCTGGATCAGTTTAAGTATTTGTGTAAATTGGAATTGTGTAGTTGTAGATCACCATCTGGCATGGGCTGAGATAAATGAAAATGTTGTAGATTTGATGGCAACAACAAAATGACATATTGGCTAAGTCAATTTCGAAGTATCAAGAGAGCCCTTAACATTTATGATAATTGTGAACAAAGGGGGAGAAATGATTGACTGACATTGACCAAGTCTGTACAGCACGACCTGACCTGAAAATTGATGACTTTAGAAATGTTTGTAGATGACTGACTTGAGAGACCAAACAACAGGCCTGAAAAGCAAGATTCGCTGTGAGACTCAGGGACGTTGCCCTTCAAATACTTCGATAAGAAGATGAGATTGGGCTTTAAGTGAAGAATGTAATATTTTGTTTCAGAGGCAGAGAAGGATGTCTGGGCAAAATTTGGCTGAAGGACGCCGTTTGGGTTAGTGTTGATGGCAAACTTTATAAAAAACACTATGTTAAATGTTATGTTAAATTGATGCTCGAGTTGTGTCGTGCATCAAGAGGGAGATGGTATAACAATTGCCAAATATGGTTTACTTGGGTCCCAAACAAAATTTGCTGTCTGTACATGTATTTGCAGGAATGTTTCAACAGGAAACGCTAGGGCAGATGCAGCAGCGAAGGCCATGGCAGCACAGCAGACAAAAGAAACTACGTATTTTACTATCTGAAAATAACCTCGACATTGTTTTTCTTTACAGAGCATGCAGACTTTTGGATACAGGGGAGAATGTCCCCTATAAAATGATGGCTATGGATGAATTTGACTAACTATCCTGGCCTGGATTGTTTTTGTAGCAGAAAGAAACAAGGCCACACCTGCGCAGCGCATAACTTAAATTTTCCTTTTACAGAATGTCAGGATGGGTTGCAGAAAACAGAACTGATTCTGTTCCAAATGTATAAATATTGTTTTTCAGGGGAAAAGGATCCTGAGTGCTATTTAGTGAGCGAGAAATTATACGGTGATAATGTTTCAGGTTGATTCCACAGGTCACACCAAAGGGGATGAGCGGCTAGACAAGCGGTCACTAACAAAATACTTAAGGTCTCCATTCACAGGTGACAGTTCACTCCAGTGGGGGTGCGGTCGTGATTTAAGGGAAAACCTTATAAGGATCAGAAAATGGTTGGAGAATGTGACACCTGGGTCCAACCTTCTCACCTTAGACAACACCAACAGGCCACAACCATCCCATAGTCCATGGGGCGAACGAGATTATCAACACGCCTGGAGGAGGAACCAACTGCCAACTGATGGTTTAAGTTTAACAGAAGAATCTGCTTTTGTGATGATTTTGAGGATTTGATTTGATTAAATCAAAATAGGGCTTAGTATTGATATACAGTAGATCAAAAAATTTGATTGGTTACTTATTCATTAGGAAATATTTAAGGAAAATGTTTTTGGGAAGAGAAGATCTATTAATTAATGTAAATTATAGGGATAATTGTTGAAGCTTATTAAGTAGAACCACAGCATGTTTGAATTAAAAGTATTGATTTGATTGTAAATGTAGAACATATATTGTAATGGAAATATTAGAGTTAATATTGAACAACTGCATTGGTTAGAAGAATGGATAAAATTATAAGACTTCTCTGGTTAGATTTTGTTAAATATGGCATTAAATAGAGCTTACTAAATTGAATTAGAAGTGAACAATATGGTTAGGAAAACCGAGGTGAAATATGGAGATGGGCGTAGATTAATGGAAAAGGCTTAATGATAGGAGTTAGGATTGTTATTCTAATAATTTTGTTATTCATGGGTGAATATGATTACAGTGACAGGTGAAACCTGCTGTCTGTTCAATTGGTGAAAATGACAGTCTATCCCAAGGATGAACAAAATTATGTGACGACACAGGTAGTGGGAGCTACAGTGAGATATGTGTTAAATGTATGTTCTGTTTGTTTTTCTTCTATTTTGTTTATTTCCTGAGAAAGATTAAGGGCAAAAGATTTAAAGGGGGTTAAAAGCAGCAGTCATCCGTGTTACGAGATGGCGTACAAAGATAGGGTTTGAAACTGAGGGATTTTTATTTTACTTTTATCTGGTTGTTTCCTTGCTATGTTATAACTACCTTTTCCTTACTGTCGTGACTGAGGGTCTGTTTACAGGAGCGCAGGAACAGAGATTTCTCGCTTAGCCCGGCGCAGTGAAATGTTTACTTGCTTGCTAAAATATTACGGGGCCTTTCCCCCACAAAAACAGCCTTATGCTTCTTCATTCTAAACTTTTCTTCACAGGTTCAAGGAGAGTGATCATTTATACAAAAATCAGAGATGAAAAGTATAAGTGTGATGATATGACTTAAAATTTGTCTTATTGTTTATTATTGTGATTATGGGTAATCAGAATGATAAAAAGTGAGGAGTTGTAGTGGCAATTTTAATGATATTCATTGATCTTTAGTTAAATATAGATGATTCAAAGAATGTCACATGTGTGTCTCTCACTTGTAGTGGGAAAGGATACTGTTTATGTACCTGGGGAGGCAGAAGAGGGAGACACTCCAGAGAACAGACGAACAAGGACCTCTGACCTAGATGTCAGAAGGCCATTTGGTGCAGGGGAGCTTAGTGGGCCAACTAGTGACGTCTATGGAAAACTACTGGGAGGAAGGCTCTGGGGGGAAGAAGGCCTTGAAACTAAGATAAAAGCTAGTTCAGTCTGTCTGGGGGTGTGTCACTCTTCTGCACAGGGTAACAACTGTGTATTAGACTGCTCCTATTCTTGCAAGAATAAATACTTCTATTTTATATAATTTGACTCTGAGTGTCTCTTACGCAGTGATGTTTGTTTGAGAATTTTTGCCACAACATCGGATACCTTAAAAATTCTGAACTATGCCATTAAAAGTTGTTATTATAAATTGGTGTTATCATCGGCTGCTGTGGAAAGTTTTACGTTATGCTAACGTTACCTCAGGTGAACACAAAAAGCATAATTAAAGCATAAGATCTATAAAAATGGGAATGTGACTTGATTAATGACATGCAAAAACAAAAGTACACCTTACTGTCAACAGAAATGACCTCAATTTTAAGCCCCAGAAACATAATAGGCCTAATTTACTGTTACGCGCCTAAAATAAAAAGACAACTTAACGGCTAAATTTGTTTAAAGGTCATTTCAGGTGCCAAAACAAAGTTCGCTATGGTTAAAAACACAGATAATACAGACATGTTTAGAAAATATTCATTTTACCTGCTTATTTCTTTATCCACGACCTCGTCGAAATATCCAGAAACGATTATGAAGTGAAGTCTGAAGTGAAGTCGCTCGCTTCACCGGCGCCACCGCTCTACGTTTGAAAGAAACTGTATCCTTGCGCCTGGGCGGGAATTCTTGTAGTTTGAATTTTTAAAATCTTTATAGTTGTATTTTCAATTTCCGATTATTTTCGGCAAATATTATATGACATATGATATAGTGATATGTGGAAAATTCGCAATTAAAAACATTCGAAGCAGGACTACTTTGGCATGCGTAATCTGTCGTCAGTCAGTGACTAGGTCATGTAGAACCCGTAGGTCCCATATGGGACCCACTTAATTTCTGACATTTCTTAATTTCTCTCTTTCCCAGGTTTGCAAATTGGAAATAAAATACATGTTTGATAAATTCATAGGCAGTAATAATGATAATTCAAACAAAATGAAAGTCACAATAGAAAATAATGCATTTTATTTAAAAAGTTGTTATCCTGATCAGATCCTATCTATGATATTATTTGTTATTTGTATAAAAGTGACTATCAACCAAATGTTATCATTTCAAAAGTTTAAATGTATAAATATATATATTTTAAGCATGAAATTATTTTGCCCACATTGGTCCTATGAAGGTCCCATATTATCATTCAACATGGGCATACCTATATGTGACCCACATAGTGAAACCCACATGGGACCCACATTAATTGCCCATGTTCAGCCCATGCCCACAAGGAACCCATGCTGCCTGGATATAACCCACATGGGGCCCACATATCAATGTTGGCTGGGTTATGGTAGCCCTGTTTGTGCTAAATAGAGTGTAATTACACCAGTGCCATTAATATGTTTCTAAGCAACTGAAAAAAGCACAAATGTCGGGGCATGTCAAAACATCTCAAGGACCCCAAAAACACCTCAGACCTCAGAGGGTTAAGTAGTCCTGACATATTATGGAATGGTCAATTTTCTTTAGTGCAATTTAGAACATTTCGGTATGGGCTGTTTTATTGGTCAGCGCGACGCTGGTGAGATTAGTTCGCACCGCGCTGACCATTGGGTGGCGCAAGTAAACACTTCCTCCCTGCGCTGTCGAGTCTGTCGCGACTCGCGCAGATTACATGTCAGCGCAGCACGAACTCTGTAACACCGTGTCGTTTCGTCCCACTTTTGGTGTGTTTGGCTTCCCATACTTATGTGTGTTTGTTTGTCAGACCCTGCTGTTGCTGTGTGACGCGCGTTCGCGGCGGGCATTTCGTGACCGTGACGAGCTGGACGCGCTCCGAGAAAAGGCCGTTAACATCGATTCCCTATTCCATTTCGAATAATGAGCGCCTAAATGTAGGCTCATACAGACGTATTTCACAAGCAGCTGTGCCGCAGCCATCACCAAGCGCGAACCATTGACAGTGAATGAAACGAAGCGAACGCACAGGCCATATAGTGTGGCATGCGTAAACCAATGGTGTAAACATAATGTAACATAATTCGCGTGTCAAGAGTGAAACTGAAGCGCGTAAAAACTAAAGTTTGAAGCAAAATTTACGCTGGTCGGAATCGAAACCCGTTGGCGGCCATCTTTTTTATGTTGACCGAGCATTCATCGAGAGAGTCACTGCTCTGTATTTGCTCTGGAGAGCAGAACAGCGGCGTGGGGATCATATTTGTGTCCACCGGACCCTTCGGAGGCGAACCGTTTGGCGAGTTTCACATTTGCTCGCTCCAGGAGCAGCGACTGGATGACGGCCGCTGTCAGCGGTACTTCCGCCTGTCCCGCGCCCAGCTTGATGACTGTTGTCCCGCATCGGAGCGAGGATCACACTCGCCCTCATCCACCTAATCTGTCATTTATTTTTGTTTTGATGATAAATAGAGCCAGCCTCCAAAAGTTATTAACCTGTCCTATGATTTTTTTCTCTCTTACGTCCAGAGACGAACTTATGCACATATATGTTGGTTGTCTTTACATCATAATATTTCATATAATCTAGATATGGAATAAATAACATTCAATACAAAATGAACATGTCTCGTATATTGAAATAAAGTTTTAAGTGATAAAATATTTGCTTTGTTGTGCATTAGAACCACACGCAGGCATTTAGTCATATTACAAAATAATTTATTGAGGCATCCAGACACTTCACCACGTGACAGCAGGAAGCAGCTAAGCTCCTGATTGGTTAACGCGGCGCGAATTGACGCCAAAGTTCAGATTTTTCAACTCGGCGGCAGGCGCAAATTCGCGTCAAACGTGTGAATGCACAAATAGCACTAACTAAATCATTCGCGCTTAACGCGCCAGATGCTCAATTCGCGCCATACGCGCGAATGAGGCGTATTCGCGTCTACCGCGCCGCGCTCTACGCCTCATTCGCGCCGCAGGAATTTTTTACGCTCGTAACGCGTCTTTGCATTGACTTAACATTGAAATTACTCGCGCCTGACGCGCTATTCGCGTCCGGTGTGAACGCACCATTAGATTGAACAATTTGGCAAAACTTAGTTTGGGAAGAATTTGATAGAAAACATCAATTACAATAGTTTATAACAGTATATTGACATTGCATGTGTGATAAATAATTTTACATTGATTTTTATTTTATTTTCCTCATGATCTCATTTCCAGACCGTTTTCCTGTGTCAACGGCACTGGAATTGATACTGGATTTAATTTCTGGGGACAACTCCGAGGTAGAGGACTTGTCCGACAATGATGAACCAGTAAATGACGTTGATTACCATCCTCCACAACAGGAGCCAAGTAGCAGCGAGGAGGAGAGTAGTGGGGATGAAGACCCCATTCCACAGGCCACCCGGGGACGTAAACGTGCTGAAACTTGTCGTTCAGACTGTAGCACTGTTGTTTTGCGCACTCCCAGATGTCGGACTCAGCAGGTTGAGTATGATGGCTCAAACGAGGACCTTGAAGAGCCAACACCAGGACCAAGCTTTGGAGGACAACCCAAGCAAGGACGAGGAGTGCGCTGGAGGGCTGCTCCATTGACCCCAAACCTGGCCCAGTTTGAGCCTGAGGAGGAAACTGAGCAGGACATAGAAGGCTGGACATAAACCAGTATATTGATCAAGATTTGATTAAATTGATTGTATACTGCTCCAGTGCTACAGCACTAGCTAGGAGTGGGTACCAACTCCTCGTACCCACAAATCAGTACCCACAAATCAGGATGAACTGGTCTAGCGTGTTAAAATTCCAAGCCATCACAGAAAGATTCACACGCGACAGATTTTTCAAATTGAGGCAATCAATGAAGGTGGTCATTGATGATGACATTCCAGAAGACCTGAGGCAACGTGATAAATTCTGAAAGATGAGGCCATTTCTTGACCGCATTCTGAAAGGCTTCAGGTCTCAGGCAAGACCTGAGAGCGTTTCGATTGATGAGCAAATTATAGCATTTACAGGAGCGTGTCCTCATCGACAGTATTTGCCAATGAAGCCCAATCCAGTTGGCATTAAAAACTTCGTTTGTGCTTCAGCGGAAGGCATCATGCTCGACTTTGATTTATATCAGGGTGCCGATGCACTGATTGCACAAGTCCAGGAACCAGGTGAACTGGGTTTGGGAGGCTTGGTCATTGATCATCTGTCTGAAACTCTCCATCCTGGTTCAAAAGTGTACTGTGATCGGTTCTTTACATCCATCAAAGCTGTGAATCGAATGATGGAGAAGCAGGTGTACCTGACCGGTACAGTTATGAAGAATCGGGTTTCCGAAGCAGTGCTAAAGCTACCAAATGACAAAAATATGAAAAAGAATGGAAAAGGTACCTCAGCACAAGTTACGACTCAAGATGGGAAAATTTGTGTTGTAAAGTGGTATTGATGCCGTCTGTTGTCCATGATGCACACATCCTGAAGACACCTGCCAGCGATGGGACAAGAAACAGAAGCAATATGTGTCTATCAGTCGACCAAATATTGTTCGTGAGTACAATAACAAGATGGGTGGGGTTGACCTCGTAGACAGGATGATCAGCTACTACAGAATGAGTGTCCGTACCAAGAAGTGGACGCTTCGGATGCTCATGCACTTCACTGATGTTGCTTTAGCCAACAGCTGGCTACTGTACCGCCAAGACCACAAAGTACGCGGCGCACGAAGAAAGGGCAACATGCCATTTCTTGAGTTCCGATGGAAGTGGCTAAGACATTCTTGGCCCAGCATAATGCACAGGAAGACAGTACAGACCTCTCAGAACAGAAAGACAACACAGAGCAAAAGAAAAAGCGCCCTGTGAAGGAAGTCCCACACATCTCAATCCGCAGAAGGGCTAATGCACATCTTCCAGAGGTGGTCAACCTGAAGAATGCAGCACGCTGCAGAGCGACAGGCTGTTCTGGGAAAACTCGGGTTCGATGTGTAACATCCAAGGTGTTCTTGTGCTTGCAAGTTGAACGAAACTGTTACACAGTCTTTCACACCAGTTAAGTGTGATAAAAAAGGAAGATAAAAAGAACATTACTAGTTTGGAGAAGCAGAAGTTTTGGAGTGTTGTTGTTGTTTTTAATTTGGATATAAATTTCGTTACAATGAAACCAAAACTCAGATCTGAGGAGGTTAAGAGGCTCCCATTCGGAATCAGCATAGCACCGGAAATCTTCCAAAGAAAAATGAGTGGACTTCTAATGGACATGGAAGGAGTTGCGTTGTACATGGATGATGTGATTGTGTACGGGAAGGATCGGGCCAAGCATGACAAACACCTGGAAAAAGTGCTGAAAAGGATGGAAATGTGGGGCTCAAATTGAATAAAGAAAAGTGTGTATTCAGAAAAGCAGAGTTGAGTTTCCTGGGTCATGTTGTGGATGCACAAGGTGTCAGAGCATACCCTGAAAAGGTACGTGCAATAAGTGACCTGCAAAAGTCGAACAATGCAAATGAGTTGAGGAGGGTGTTAGGCCTCATAAATCACATGGGTAAATACATCCCGAACTTGGCAACGAAGGGAGGTCCTTTGTATGAGCTGCTCAAAAATGGACATGCATGGACATGGGACCAACCGCAGAAAAGCGCATTCAACACACTGAAAAGTTCACTCACAAAAGCTCCAGTCCTGGCACACTATGATCTGGGAAAAGAAACAGTGGTATCAGTGGATGCTAGCAGTTACGGTATCGGCGGCGTTTTACTGCAAAAACATGACGACAGCTGGAAAACGGTGGCGTACTGTTCTAGAAGACTGACGGATTCTGAAACAAGATACGCCCAGATTGAGAAGGAATGCCTTGCAGGCGTATGGGCGTGTGAAAGGTTCCAGAAATACTTAGTGGGCATGGACACATTTAAATTGATCACTGATCACAAGTCATTAATACCACTGATCAATAGTAAAGACTTGGACACGGTGCCAGTAAGATGTCAGAGACTTTTGATGAGACTCATGCGGTTTAATGCGAAAGCGGAGTATGCACCTGGCAAAAGCTTGGTTGTTGCAGATGCACTGTCGTGTAGCCCATAGAACACTACAGAAGACTTCATGACAGCAGATGTTAGTTGACACGTGAATACAATCATCAGATGTCTGCCTGTGTCACAGCGTAAGTTGACAGAAATAAAAACAGAGACGCAAAAGGATGAGCAGCTACAAACTGTAGAGAGATTAGTAACGGAAGGGTGGCCAGAATATGCTAAAAAAGTTCCTAGTAGTGTACAGAGTTTTTACAAATGGAAAGACTCTTTGTCAGTGAGTGAGAGACTGATTGTGCAGGGGAACCGCATAGTAATTCCAAAAGTGATGAGACACAAGATGCTTAGCAGAATTCATGACGGACACCAAGGTTTGTCAAAATGCAGGGAATTGTCCAGCGGAATGGCTCTTGGGAAGAAAAATCCGTACTACTCTACCCACCTTACCGAAAAATCTGAGACCAAAATGGCCAAACAAATCAAGTGTGAAAGAGAAAGACAAAGCAGCAAAAGAAAAGCAAGCGTTCTACTTTAACAGACGACATGGTGCAAAGGACTTACCTGCTCTCAGGCCAGGGAATTCAGTCTTGTTAAAGCTGGATAACGAATCTAAATGGAAAGGGCCCGTGACGGTGCTGACAGAGAACACAACTCCAAGGTCATATGAAGTTTTCAACGAAGAGGGGGGAGAGAAACAGAGAAATCGCAGGCATCTTTAGTTGCTGCCTGGTGGAGTTCCGGGAACTACTTTAAAGACAATAGAGGGTTCAGAACAATCACCACAGAGAGCTCAACTTCATAGAGACTCTGATTTATTTGCAGATACAATTGCAAAGAAACATAATATCACCAGATCAGGCAGAGTGAGTAAGCCAGCTGAGCAGTTGGACTTATAAAAGAGTGTGATAATAATTTGTCGGTAACAATGTCTTTAGTGTGTTATATGACCAGTCTTGGTTATTCCTGAGCATAATAATTAATATTCTGTCATTTGTTGAGGAAATTAAGAACCTGACAAATGATTGCAAAGACAGTGTAATGTTGTGTTTAAAGAAAATGTGTTCTGGTAAGTGAGTTCTAGAGAGTTAAATCCAGTCATCTTTGTTATATAAGGTTACTGAAATATGGAGTTTTAGTTATAAGGTAACCAGAATTGTAACCTATTGTAAATTACCTATTTAGTTGTGATGTTATATCCAGTCCACTAGGGGGACTCAATGAGTACTGAAAGCTATAGTGATAGCGTCAGACGAGTACAGAGAATGCTTATGTAAACAAGCTGAATGCAGTTGTTCCGTGTGGTTCTTCAATAAACTAATCAGAGACGATTAATGCGTCGTTGCAAATGTATTCAAGACAACATGGACCAGAAAAGCATAGACACATGTGGATTAAACAAATCACAGTTATTAAAACTATATTGACAGTCAAATAAACGTCTTGAAAAAGTTTTGCTTATAAATGTACGTATAATAAAGTAATAAAGAACTTTAAGGCTACTGGTGGTAAACAGACAGCCGCAGTTAAGCAGTTAATGGGGACGCGCAGCAACGCTCTGTGGTGATCGGGTGCGGACAGCTGAATCAGAGAAAATTAGCTATGTTGCGGGTGGGTGGCGGTGTATTATTAATTAGAAGCAGCCAATTTGGGTGATGTTTAAGATGATCCGCGCATCTAATGTAGCCTAGAGTAAAATATAAAGCTGTAGATGATTTTCTTTGCAGTCTGAATGTCCACACCACACCAGGGATCATCATCACTATTTCAGCATGTGGTAGACATTTTAGGTGGTTCTGAAACTGTATCAGCATGAACTTAAAGATATTAGAAATTCAATAGGCCTATTTTATTAAGATATTACATAAGAATGGGGTTGTCATGCCATCGTTGGATTCTTTATATATTAGATTAATATGCTATATTGTAATGTTCCAAATATAATTGCGTTCTAGTAATTCAGCTATAAACAATCAATATTTGACTAAAGCTTGTTTATTAATACCTGTTTGCGTGAACTTTAAAGCCTCTGTAAAGGCAATTCTAAAAAAAAATTCTAAACACATTATAAATGTTAGAAATGTATTGCTAAAACATATTACCAAGTTTGTGAACTGTGAAGTACTGAATTGTGGAGACCGTTAAACAGTTTTTCACCATCTCTGTGTTCCGGATTTTTTGGGCGGGGCTTGTAAGACGGAAAAAGAAACGACATACACTCCTTCCCCACATCCCCCACTCTTGCAGAGATCACCCAAACTCACACAAGAATTTATATGGGTTTAATGTGAATGAAATGATTATTGTTTAGTATCATTTTAAAGGTCTCAGGGTGTCTGGCAACAATGTCTCATTCCCAAAGAAGTAAAACAAAAGGTAATAAGGTTTTTAACCTGTTAACTGTCACCCCCCTTTTTTTTGCATAGACATAAAAATCACTATCCAAACTTAAATGGTTGTAATTCAGGAATGCTTTGGAATATAGACCTATGGCTGGTCTTGTTTTAAAGAAGACATTTTCCAGATTATTGTAGAAGTCTAGAAATGATAAAAAATGAAACAGAAAAAAAGTTATATAAGTTTGAGTTTATGAAATTGTGTAATGAAAAAATATAATTATTAATATTTTATATAAAATATATATATTACAAAATATATTTTACTCTAAAACTGCAAGAAAATCAAAGACAAAAATCTGAAGAAGTTGTATTCCAAATTTTAGGTTGATATCTAAAAAAATGAGCTTTCAGTAAGATTTTATTTGGGCGCAGTACCCAACTTTTTCACTAGACTCCATTACTGCCCATATAAGGGCGCCTCCATTTTCATATATGTTTTGAGTGATCTGAACCATGTATTTCCATAATTTTCATACAATTTATGAAGTAGACATCCTATTCAGAAGTAGTATGGGTGGGAGTGGAGCTGAGAGGTCGCATTTTCGATCCCTCCGTAGGAATCGGCTAAATTTATTCATCCTGAGTTAAAAGCGAACGCAATCCTTCACCAAATTTAAGTTTAGTGCATCTGTAATCTAAGACATGTCGACCAAACAATCTAAAACCAACTCGGGCCATCAAAAAAAAGCTCAGAACAGGGCCGACCGACACGAAGAAGCAGAGGAAGATGCTAGCACGCTAACCACTGATGTGCACTCTTCCGGAACAGCAGGGATTTTAGAGGCTATTGCAGCCCTGAAAAATGACTTCAGCTCCAAATTTGACGGAGTTTTGACCGCAATCAGCGAGATTAAGTCAGACTTTAAAGACTTTTCAGGGAGACTGGAACAAGCAGAGAACCGTATTGGTGACATGGAGGATGATATTGCTAATGAGAAAACCAGAATTACGATACTGGAAAAGCAGGTGTCTGAGCTCACCTCTAAGGTGGATGACCTGGAAAACAGGAACCGTCGTTCAAATCTCAGACTGGTGAATCTCCCGGAGAAAGTTGAAAAAGGCGATGCAGCTGCTTTTCTGGAAAAATGGCTACCCGATGTCCTGGGACCCGAGACCTTTCCTGACCCGCTGATTATCGAAAGAGCTCATAGACTACCAGGCGCGCCACAATCCTCTGCTCCACGAGTCATGATACTGAAGTTTTTAAACTTCCGTGACAAGATCCGAGTCATGCAGGCAGCCAGAAAGAAGGGCAAGATCATGTATGAAGGCCACCATGTCATGCTTTTCCAAGACATCTCCACTGAACTACACAAGAAAAGAAAGCGATTCGATGATGTGAAACAACGACTACGCGACCTGAAGATAGACTACGGTATCATTTACCCTGCTAAACTCAAGCTGATCCACGGAGGAAAACCTCGCGTGTTCGCTGATCCTGCAGATGTGGAATCGTTTATTAAAGAGTTGGACACCTAACAAGTTGGGCACGGCTAACTAACGGTATTAAAGTTAAATGGTGAGGACATTTGTCAGTGACGGGACATATTACCGGCAGCGGACGATATGATCATATAACCTGAACTTTGTTTTTTCCACCTACTGAGAAAAGGTACTGTAACGTTGCGTTGTCAGGCTGCACCTGATTTACACTATATGCTGACGTGGTTTTAATCCCACGAAGACAGATGCACATATATGCATATCGTATATTTTGTTCGCATATAGCATTAAGCCGATTGTGAATGTGTGGGGGGGGGGGGGGAGGGTTAGTGTGTGATTCATCAGTTTATAACTGCTCCTCGTTACTAGTGGATCAGTTGAGCATCTAGCTCGCTCCTAATGCTACCGGGGAAGGTAAGCCGTCTCGTTTGGGGAGACAGTGCTGGGATTAAGTTTAGGGGTTATAAATGTACATTTTATTTTGTAATTCGGGATAACGGCATACACTCCAATGGTTTTAGGAACGAGACTACAGTTTACATCATTCCTTTCTATTACATATATGGGCTGGTTGAAAATGTTTACGCTTGATTTTATTTTATGTCTTCTAATCTAAATTTGAAGCTTACATCCTGGAATGTTAGAGGAATGGTGAAGTTGGCTAAAATGAAGCAAATCATCAGTAGGGTTAAACAACTCAAATCGTTAGTTGTATATCTCCAAGAAACCCACTTATTATCAGACGAAGTGATAAAGATAAAAAGGAGATGGCCAGGGCAAGTAATATCAGCCTCCTACTTATCACACACTCGAGGGGTGATGATCCTGATTCATAAATTGATACCCTTTAAAGTGGACAACGTCATCCGTGACATAGGGGGTAGATACCTGATTGTCCAAGGTACATTGATAAATGAGAAGATAAACATGATTAATGTATATGCCCCAAACGAAGACAATCCCAAATTCTTTGAAAATCTATTTTTATTAATTGCTTCTCTCCCAGGGAAAGCTCTAATAGCAGGTGATTTCAACTGCACTTTAGACCCTAAATTGGACCGATCAACTGGGATAGATTCCTCTCATATGCAAGGTAGGAAAAAACTGTTACAGTATATAAATGATCTGAATTTGTGCGACCCCTGGAGGAGTCTGAACCCAGATAAATTAGAATTCTCCTGTTATTCTCCCCGATTTAAGTCATACTCACGAATAGATTTTTTCCTGATTTCCAGCTCTATGCTTTCCTCTGTGATAGAATGTAACTATAATAGCATACTGCTGTCAGATCATTCCCCTACTTCAATGGTGTTTAGAGCCCAAGGGGTAGTTAAAGGGAGCCCTAGATGGAGATTTCATCCCAGATGGCTTTCTGACTCGAATTTCCTGCAATTTTTAGATGTTCAAATTGAGTCGTTCTTCACTACAAATACAGATGAGACCTCTGCTACTGTCAGATGGGAGGCCTTTAAGGCATACATCAGAGGCATGATTATATCTTACACCAGTTCAAAAACAAACAAACTCAAGTTGAAAATGAATGAGCTTGACCACAAAATTAGACAATTGGAAAGAGAGGCCTTTTTGGACGGCTCTACAAAAATAAAACAAGAATTAAAGTTACTTAAAACCCAATATGAGGAAATTTCCACATCAAAAGCAGAAAATAGTTTAATCCGGCTCAAACAGAGTTATTATGATCAAGGTGAAAAACCGGGGAGATTGCTAGCCTGGCGAATTAAAAAATTAGATGCGGACAGGGCAATTACTGCAATTCAAACTCAGAGTGGAGCAATAACAACAGACCCACAGGAAATGAATGACACTTTCTCCATCTACTATAAAATATTATATTCATCCGAATCCTCGGGGAGTC
This sequence comes from Tiaroga cobitis, assembly GCA_030578255.1. Lineage (NCBI taxonomy): Eukaryota > Metazoa > Chordata > Actinopteri > Cypriniformes > Leuciscidae > Tiaroga > Tiaroga cobitis. Next base: position 10,242,916 of record CM060592.1, read on the forward strand.
TGGAAACACAATCTGAGTTTCTGGATGATCTTTATATCCCTCCCATATCAGTTGATTTTAAAGATCAATTGGATAGGGAACTAGAAGCTTCAGAAATCGCTGACGCCATTACTAATATGAGAGGAGGTAAAGCCGCAGGCCCTGACGGCCTTCCGGTTGATATCTACAAGATATTTAAAGATAAATTAATTTCACCACTTTTAGATATGTATGAGGAAGCCTTTCAACAGGGTTGTCTTCCAGATTCCATGAGGAGTGCGTTGATAACACTTATTTTGAAACCCAATAAATCCCCTACCAATTGTACGTCGTATAGACCTATTTCACTGCTCAACACAGATGCTAAGATTATCGCTAAAGTAATGGCTAGAAGACTGGAACCGGTGCTCCCGACAGTGATCAATCTAGATCAGAATGGTTTTGTGAAAAACCGTCAAGCTTTTCATAATGTCAGAAGGGTGTTGAATTTGATACATGAGAAGGAGGGGACCTCTGACGCCGCTATTCTGTCCTTAGATGCTGAAAAAGCATTCGACAGAGTGGAGTGGAGCTATTTATTTGATGTGCTATCTCGTCTTGGCTTTGGTAACTACTTTCGAAAATGGATTGAGACACTCTATACTGACCCAATGGCAGAGGTCTCCACCAACTATATAATATCATCTCCTTTCAAACTCACAAGAGGTACTCGTCAGGGGTGCCCCCTCTCACCAATGCTATTTGTTTTAGCAATGGAACCGCTTGCATTGGCGGTGAGATCGCATCCCTCAATTTCAGATATAAAAGTATCAGACACCGAACATCGCATTGTAATGTATGCTGACGACACCCTCTTACTTTTAACAGACCTAAGTAACTCAATTTGTAATCTGACCAATTTAATTGACACATTCGGAAAATTTTCAGGTTTTAAAGTAAACGAAACAAAATCCTCTATTATGTTTTTGAATAAGCAGGAGCGAATAAATCCGGTGATAAACCATCCTTTCAATAATGCGGTAAATGGATTTAAATATCTCGGTATCACCATTACCCCAACCATTAAAGACTTAGTACCCTGTAACTATGATCCTATGATATCTACAGTAACTGAATCTATGAATAACTGGTCATCAATGCCAATCTCCCTTTTAGGGCGTATAAATATAATCAAGATGAATATACTACCAAAGTTTTTATACCTATTTCAATCCATCCCTTTACCCCCGCCGCCACAGTTCTTCTCCAAAATGAAGCAACTATTTACTAAGTTTATTTGGAATAACAGGAGGCCAAGGCTAAGGCTATCACTTCTGTACCTGCCTTATGATAGAGGAGGGTTACAACTACCCAATTTACAATGGTACTTTTGGGCTGCTCAAATTAGAGCTGCAATGTACTGGTTTTCCCCTGAACCTTACTTACCATGGGTACAAATTGAAAATATTTGCACTAAAGGCCAGCGACTTGACACTTATTTATACTCTGCATCTGTCAAAAAACTGAGGCGGCTCACTGATAACCCCTTTGTGAGAAACACAATTAATGTCTGGCATAATGTACAGTCAATTCTTGGTGAATCTACTTTTTTCTCAGGCTTTTCACCAATATGGGGGAATGATAACTTCTCTCCTGGAAAAAAAGACCAAGGTTTTAAAATGTGGGCAACAAAGGGTATCTGTAAAGTTTTGGATCTATATAAGGAAAGTAAACTAGCTTCTTTTGAGGAACTTAGTAATGAATATGATATACCTCGGACACATTTATTTAAATATTTACAGTTAAGGAGTTTTGTTTATGCGCAGACACATTCCTATACACAACCTCGCTTGTCCATGTTAGAAAACCTAGCAGTGAATAATTGTACTGGCAAGGGTCAGATATCATTACTCTATAACATTCTGGTTAAAAACCATAAAGACTCTACTGAGCATAAGAAAACCCAATGGATAAATGACTTACAAATAGATATCTCAGAGGAGGACTGGAGAGAGATATGCTCTAGAGCACAACTCCTAACAATAAATACCCATCTCAAACTGATTCAGTATAACTGGATTATGAGGACTTATGTTACTCCGGAAAGACTGAATAAGATGAATCCAAATATTCCTGATATCTGTGTTAAATGTAATGTCGAAAAGGGCACCTTATTTCATTGTCTGTGGGACTGCCCTGAGATACGACAGTTCTGGAATGAAGTTACAAAATGTATTTCTAAGATGACCTTAAATCTAGTGCCTGGCGATCCTGCACTTTGTATTCTTAATTTGTATCCAAAGGACTGTATGTTAAACCGCAAAGAGAGGAAAATCACAGACTTATGCTTAGTACAAGCTAGACGCTTGATCTCTCTCTGTTGGAAAGATGTCAAGAGCCCTTCTATTGGTCGCTGGCTGAAAGAATTATCAGCATGCCTTATCCTTGAAAAGTTAACATACACAATGAAAAAGAAATCAGCTGAATTTAAAGAGATCTGGAATCCCTTTCTTGCATTTTTGGAGAACTGTGAGGCCGAGGAAACTCTGGAAATTTGAAGGTGATATGTACCTAACTGTCTGTACTTCCTAAGCTATGTAAGATTATATAATGTCGTTATCCAGTGTGTGTTTTTTTTGTTTGTTTTTTTGTTTTTTGGGGTGGGGGGAGTGGATTCTTTTATAGTTTGATTGTTATACGCTTTGTTAAATGTATTAACATGTAACCTTGTTAATTGTTAAAATTCAATAAATACATGTTTAAAAAAAAAAAAAAAGAAGTAGTATGGGTGGTTTGGCAGTATTTGATTTTAATTCAACCTCTAATAAATGCATAAAAAGACTACGTTATAGCGTTATAGCTCGCAGCCAATCAGAAATCGAGAATCCATACATTTTTCTTTATATTTAAAACATTTTCAAACCTTTTTTTCTCATAAAATGGAATTGGTGTTATCTTTTGAACTCATGGCATGAAAACAAACTGAGGTTTCTACCAATCTTTCATGATTTTTCGTGTTTATTGTTATTTCAAAATAAAGGCCTAAATACTCCTAATGAATATGAAATATTCTTGTTGCAAATTGATAAATTACTGCTCCTCTGTAATTTATTTTAGATAACAGCCACCAAATATGAAAACTAGAGATTTTAAGCTTTCAAATGATATATAGTTTGGCAATATTACTTTAGGTTTTTACTAAGATATTATTGTTTTAAACATGCAATGGCAAATGGGCCCGCCGGCGGTTAAGAGAGAGTTTAGGAAGAACTGGCACACAAAGGAATGTGGTCTCTAAGCACTCCCAAAGGTGTAAATTCATGAATGCTAATTTCCACTGTTCTTAGCAGATGGTCAACTTCTACCCCCAGTAACTATGGTGGGGGAAAAGAGTAAATTTCCACTAAACTCATGTTTTACATATCAAATAAGGTCTGGCTATTTAAAGGAAAATGCAACGAGAGCTCAGGGCTGCATTTTCTGTATCAGATCAGCCCATGATGCTGTGTCTTCAAGGCTCAGCATTCCTGTAGTTAAAGGGTTAGTTCACCCAAAAATGAAAATTAAGTCATTAATTACTCACCCCCATGCTGTACCAACCCCGTAAGACCTTCGTTCGTCTTCGGAACACAAATGAAGATATTTATGATTAAATGTGACAGCTAGATCACTCCTCCATAGGCTCCCTAAGGGAATGAATCCTGACGGCCCAGAAAGTCAATGAAGAAAATGTTTAAATATTCCATGTCACAACAGTGGCTCAACTATAAGTTTATCAAGCTACGAGAATACTTTTTGTGCGAAAAAAACAAACAAAAATAACGACTTTATTCGACTATTCCTTTTCTTCCTTGTAGGCCTGAAACGAGACTTCAAGAGATTTCCACGACGCATGCGCGAGAACTTAACTGAAGTAGTTGAAGGAGATCGCAATTCTCGCGCATGCGTCGTGGAAATCTCTTGAAGTCTCGTTTCAGGCCTACAAGGAAGAAAAGGAATAGTCGAATAAAGTCGTTATTTTTGTTTTATTTCCGCACAAAAAGTATTCTCGTCGCTTGATAGAGGTGACGTAAAATAAAGTGAATCAAGATTGTACTTAAGTGTAATTCATGTGTATCCACAAACCTTATCCATATGTACTTTAGTTTGAATTAGGCCTAACTCCCTCGTTCACAGCTTAAAATGCATGCGGTAGCTTCCTAATTACATTGCAATTACATAATATTACACAGGGATAAGTATGGAAGTACAATAATGCCAAATGTTTTTGAAACAAAAAAGCCTGTTGAATTGCACTACTTGAAAAAAAATTGGATTGCATTTTTATGGGCTGAAATTCATCATGGTTGAATATTTAAGCTGTGAATATTTCAATTCAAAATATGTCAAACATATTTTCATTATTAAAAATTCAATAATCCATATTCAACTTTCAAATTTCACTTCCAAAATATTCAAACTGTTTAAAATACAACCTATAATATTCAACAGGCAATTTTCTGTCCATTTTATTTCGCTTTGCAAATTTGCTTCCACAAATTCAGTGGTTCAAATTCGACAGTAAATTCGACGTTGACATCCAGGAACTGCAGGAAAAGCAGTAGATTACCGAGCATACCAGCAGGAGGTGCAAAAGCGCATGTTGTTGACAAAGACCAGAGCAACAGTTAGAGCAAGCCATTCATTCATAAAAACGTCTCGGTTACGTATGTAACCCTCGTTCCCTGAGTACAGGGAACGGAGACGTGTCGTCGGGGGAGTTCCCTGACGAATTGGGATCACGCTAGGGAGCCAATTGCCTTCGAGAGAATTAAAACGAGCCAATGGAATTGGCATGCAAAATTTGCATTCCGCAGCCCGCCTACCAGCGCGGGTATAAGGGGCGGAAGTAAATATTGCGCAATGCTTTTCGCTGAGGAGCCGAAAAGTGTCCAGTCCTCCGCGAAGGTACAGCAACATGGCGAAGGGACGACACGTCTCCGTTCCCTGTACTCAGGGAACGAGGGTTACATACGTAACCGAGACGTTCCCTTTCGTCCTGGGAACTCCGACGTGTCGTCGGGGGAGTTCCCTGACGAATTGGGATCCCTAACAAAACGCCATGGTGCTGGCCCCTTCCAGCGCCCAGCTAAGCTACCCAAGCAGTTTCACAAATTACGGGAGCTAGCAAGGGAATCACACTGCTGTTCCGCAAGACCCACACAGTGGATTGGATAACACTGGGAAAGCGTGCCCAACCTCTAAACAGGGGAAGGGAACGCTGCGGAAGCCAGATGCCTGAAGAAGGCCTGGAATACACATATGTACTAGCCCAGGGGGATAGTGAAACATATGGCAGTCCCTGAGGTAGTCCCCTCCAAGGGGAGTGGGAGCGTACTCAACAGGGACGACAGAAAGAGTCTGTCAAGGGGAAGACACGGCTGGGCTGCACGTGGCATAATGGGTCACCGAAGAGACCACTGGACATAACACCCAGTCTACACAACAACTCCCATAGAGGTAGTAGACCTGGCGCCGGCGGTCCGCCACGCCTGGCACCGAAGGGGTGATGGAGGAACTCACGAGGCTAACCAACGTAGGGCGCCAACGGAGCGAAAGACGCACGTATCCGGCTGAGGCACGGAGTGGCGTAGCAAGCCGACACAACCTATTCCCTCGCACCACTGGCCGTAGCGAGTACTCGGGAGGAAATAGGTTCCACACGTAGGCTATAGAATCTAGCGAACGTGTTCGGTGTCGCCCAGCCCGCAGCTCTACGAATGTCTGTCAGCGAGGCGCCTTGAGCCAACGCCCAGGAGGCGGCAACACCTCTCGTAGAGTGAGCACGCAACCTGGGAGGACAAGGCTCACCCGAAGCTTCATACGCTTGGGTGATAGCATCCACTAACCAGTGAGCTAACCTCTGCTTGGAGACGGCCTTCCCCTTCTGCTGGCCTCCGTAACAGACAAAGAGCTGATCTGAGGTCCTGAAGCTTTGCGTTCTGTCAGTGTAAACCCGCAGGGCGTGGACTGGACAGAGAAAAGCTAGGGCTGGGTCTGCCTCCTCCTGGGGCAGCGGTTGCAGGTTCACTACCTGATCCACGAAGGGAGTGGTAGGAACCTTGGGCACATATCCGGGCCGGGGTCTCAATATTACGCGAGAAAGGCCCGGCCCGAACTCTAGGCACGATTCGTCGACCGAAAAAGCCTGCAGATCCCCGACCCTCTTGAAAGAGGTCAATGCCAACAAGAGCGCTGTCTTAATGGACAGGATATTCAGCTCCACTGTCAGCAAAGGCTCGAAGGGAGGACCTTGAAGAGCTCTCAGTACCAGAGCTAGGTCCCAAGAGGGTACAGAGTGCAAAACACGAGGTGGATTTAACCTCCTAGCACCCTTAAGGAATCTGATGATCAGGTCGTGCTTCCCCACGGACTTACCTTCTACTACATCGTGATGTGCGGCTATTGCGGCAACATACACTTTGAGGGTGGAGGGAGACAGCCTTCGCTCCAACCCATCTTGTAGGAAGGAAAGCACGACTCTGATCGGGCAAGTTCGGGGGTCCTCCTGGTGGGAGGAACACCATTCGACGAATAGGTTCCATTTCAACGCATAGAGGCGCCTCGTAGAGGGGGCTCTAGCAGAAGTGATGGTGTTTACCACTGCCTGTGGTAGATCACCTAGAACCTCCGCGTCCCGTCCAGGGACCAGACATGAAGTTTCCAGAGGTCTGGACGCGGGTGCCATAGAGTGCCCCGTCTCTGAGAAAGGAGGTCCTTCCTCAGAGGAATCGGCCAAGGAGGGGCTGTCGTGAGGAGCATGAGTTCCGTGAACCAAGTCCTGGTGGGCCAATACGGCGCCACTAACAGGACCTGCTCCTCGTCCTCCCTGACCTTGCACAGAGTCTGTGCAAGAAGGCTCACTGGGGGAAACGCATACTTGCGCAGGTCCCGGGGCCAGCTGTGAGCCAGGGCGTCTGTGCCGAGGGTCCCCTCGGACAGGGAGTAAAACCACTGGCAATGGGTCATGTCCGGAGAGGCAAACAGGTCTACCTGTGCGAGTCCGAAAACACTCCAGATCAGCTGAACCGCCTGGGGATGGAGTCGCCATTCTCCTGGCAGGGGAGGCAACCGTGAAAGCTCGTCTGCCACACGGTTGAGCTCCCCTGGAACATGAGTGGCGCGAAGCGACCTCAGATGCTTCTGACTCCATAGGAGGAGGTGGGAGGCGAGTCGCGACATGCGGCGGAAGCGTAGACCACCTTGTCGGTTGATGTACGCAACGGTCGCAGTGCTGTCCGTACGGACCAGTATGTGCTTGTCTTTGAGGAGCCCCTTGAGGCGGCACAAAGGCAAGCGTACTGCTTGCAACTCTAGGCAGTTGATATGCCAATGCAGCTGGGGCCCCGTCCACAGACCCGAGACTGCATGCCCTTTGTACGTGGCCCCCCACCCCATGGCAGAGACATCTGTGAAAACCACAGCATGCCTGGAAACCTGGACTAGGGGCTACTCCGGCCCGTAGAAACGCAGGATCCGACCACGGGGAGAAGGTTTGGCGACAGTGCGGGGTTACTTTGACCCGGAACGTGCCGCTCTGCCACGCCCACCTCGGGACTCGATCGTGAAGCCAGTGCTGGAACGGTCTCATATGTAACAGGCCGAGCAGCGTTACTGCGGCTGCGGCTGCCATATGCCCCAGGAGCCTCTGAAATTGTTTCAGTGGGACCGCTGTCCTGCCTCGAAAAGACCTGAGGCAGGTGAGCACTGACTGGACGCGCTCCTCCGTGAGGCGCGCTGTCTGGGCGACCGAGTCCAACTCCATACCGAGATAAGAGATCCTCTGCACGGGGCAGAGTTTGCTCTTGTCCCAGTTGACCTGAAGCCCCAACTGGCTGTGGTGCCGTAGCACCATGTTCATGTGATCGCACAACACATCTCGCGAGAGAGCCAGAATGAGCCAGTCGTCGAGATAGTTGAGAATGCGAACGCCTTGTTCTCTCATGGGAACAATGGCCGCCTCCACGACTTTCGTGAAGACGCGGGGCGACAGGGCCAGCCCGAAGGGTAGGAGTTTGTACTGATACGCTCGACCCTCGAAAGCAAACCGTAGAAATGGTCTGAGTCGAGGAAGAATCGAGACGTGAAAGTACGCGTCCTTCAGGTCGATCGCTGCAAACCAATCCTGGGGACGGATGCACTCGAAAATGCGCTTCTGCGTGAGCATCTTGAACGGGAGTTTTGTGCAGGGCCCTATTCAAAACTCGCAGGTCCAGGATTGGCCGTAACCCACCGCCTTTCTTGGGTACAATGAAGTAGGGGCTGTAAAACCCGGACCTCATCTCGGCAGGAGGGACCGGCTCGATCGCGTCCTTCGCCAGCAGGACATCGATCTCTTTCCGCAGGACAGGGGCATCCACTGACCGCACACGGGTGAAGTGGATGCCCCTGAACCTGGGAGGCCGGCGTGCAAACTGAATTGCATAGCCGAACCGGATGGTGCGGATGAGCCATCGAGACGGACCCGGAAGCGCTAGCCAGGCTTCCAGGTACCGAGCCAATAAGCCCACCCGAACCACCGGCGTACCCGCGGAGGGGCAGCGAGGTGGAAGGCCGGGACCCGGCTCCAGTGGCAATGTAGCCACTGGAAGCGGGGTTTGGGCGGTCCACCGTGGGGCAGACGGCAGAGAGAGCTCGTAGGCTTTCTGCTGCGGGCTGCCCGGTGGCGAAGGGAGGGGGAGAGACGAAGAACGAGGCCCTGACTCCTCGTGTCCTGGTCTCTGCGCCTCCGGGCCCAGCTGCAGACCGGAGCGACGCAGCCGGGGCTGCGTCACTGCTATCTGCAAGCTGGGGAGAGGGGAACGGGAGTGGTGCAGCTCGGGGGCGGCACGCACTGCCATTCTGACCCTCTCGGACGGAGGAAACTGGTCTTATTATACTGCCAGTCTCGACCGTGAGGGGAAACGAGGAACGAGGCCCGGGGACATCGAGTCCTGGTTTCCCCTCACCCAGCGAGAGATGAGAGTGACAAGGCCGCAGCCCTCACTGCCATCTGAGCGCTGGGGCCCGTGAACGACTCAGAGGAAGTGGACTGCTCAAACTTTGGGTACCGCTGATTACAGGATAACCAGCGGCGGAACAGAAACTAAATTCTCCACCCGGCCCTCCCCCGGGGGAAGGAGTGGTAATGACACGCACTCCCAAAGAGCAGAACGTCACATACTCTGGGTCGCTCCTCTCAGGGTTGTTTCCCTTCCCTTTGCCGGGGGAAAACAAACTCCGAGCGGGCTGGTTTCTGGACCACCAGTGTGGACATCGTCTAACCGAGGGCCAGCGCTGTGACTAATCACGGTCAGTCACTAAGCACAGCTCAACCCCGAGTTAGAACTACGCACGTGCAGTGGTAGTGAGAGAGGAAAAACTTCTGCAGATTTAGGCATGTTTGGCTTGCCACATTGGCACCAAAAATGCTTCCATACTGCCAAAATTCTTCACACACATCCAGGCACTTTAGAACAGCCCAGGAAAGTGTGGCCGGTAAGTCTGAATCTTCAGCATGAGAACACACCATTATAGTAGGAACTCAGCATCATATTCAGAGTATAACCGCCCTCTCTCCGATGTAGCGATCGACATCTGTCCTCCCTGGGGCCCCGAATGAAATGCCCGGTCCCTCATGAGAAGGACCAGAAACCCATTCGAAAGCCTCGACGGCACACGGCACGCTGAACTGCTCCAACCTTTACGTGAAAGGGGAGGCGAACAACGCGCCGACGTGGTCATGCACTCCTAAGAGAACATGAACCACCCACGAACGCAGTCTCAACACACTGATTAGGCATGTGAAACCGTGATCGTGGCCGTCAACCAGGCATGCAAGATAGTGAACGTGGCCATCGCTTCGATGACACACGGCACGCTGAACTGCTCCAACCTTTACGTGAAAGGGGAGGCGAACAACGTGCCGACGTGGTCATGCTCTCACAAGAAAGCATAAACCACCCACGAACACAATCTCAGCATGTTTGCGATGCGCTAGAGGAGTGAGTGGGTCGTGCTCACTGAAACCCTCAGATCACCAATATTATTCGCCAAAGCAGCCCTCCCCTGGTGCACCAGAAGAGAAACTGGATCGGGAAATAAGCAAAGGGACTCACCTCATAGAGGCACGCAAGTCTTGATCTTGACCACGCATCTTGAGCGCCGAATGACGCGCGCTGGGTTGCCGTGACAACCCGCGCCGTCAGCCGGCGCTCGACGGCACACGGCACGCTGAACTGCTCCAACCTTTACGAGAAAGGGGAGGCGAACAACGTGCCGACGTGGTCATGCACTCCTAAGAGAACACGAACCACCCACGAACATAGTCTCACACACTGATTAGGCATGTGAAACAATGAACGTGGCCGTAAAATAAGGACAGGAAACGATCGCATCCAGAAACACACAAGTGAAACGTCATCCTGAAAAGGACGCGATCTTCACTCGTGTTGCTCTTTCAGAAGGGAAGAAAAAATACTCTTTAACGTGCCGAGGCACAGAGGAACCACCGCGGCAGACAGACGGGGAAACTGCAAGCCCGAGTGCTGCACTCACCACCCAATACCAGCCGTTAAAACAGCTTTTGTTTTTAAAGCCAGCTGGCCGCGGGAAGCGATGGTGACTCGAAGTGCCGTCACACCAGCAACAGAGGATCTTCTCTCTCCTTCCAAAAATGACTCGTTCTTCTCCTTTTTAAATGTAGCTTTCTCGAAGGACACAGCAGCTCAAAGAGACACACTGGAGGCTCCGAAGCTAAAAGCATTGCGCAATATTTACTTCCGCCCCTTATACCCGCGCTGGTAGGCGGGCTGCGGAATGCAAATTTTGCATGCCAATTCCATTGGCTCGTTTTAATTCTCTCGAAGGCAATTGGCTCCCTAGCGTGATCCCAATTCGTCAGGGAACTCCCCCGACGACACGTCGGAGTTCCCAGGACGAAAGGGAACTCATTTATAGCAATGTAAGTGTATTTATGATTATTAGGACGGCTGTTTTATGTTACATTCAGTGTCTTCGCGGTTACTTTTCCTGTGTAAAATAAAGTGTATCAAGATTGTACTTAAGTGTACTACATGTGTATCTACAAACCTTATCCATATGTACTTTAGTTTGAATTAGGCCTAACTCCCTCGTTCACAGCATAAATGCATGCGGTAGCTTCCTAATTACATTGCAATTACATAATATTACACAGGTATAAGCTACGTAAAATAAAGTGAATCAAGATTGTACTTAAGTGTACTTCATGTGTATCTACAAACCATATCCATATGTACTTTAGTTTGAATTAGGCCTAACTCCCTCGTTCACAGCTTAAATGCATGCGGTAGCTTCCTAATTACATTGCAATTACATAATATTACACAGGGATAAGCTACATAAAATAAAGTGTATCAAGATTGTACTTAAGTGTACTTCATGTGTATCTACATACCTTATCCACATGAAGTACACTTAAGTACAATCTTGATACACTATTTTAGAAGGTACAAAATGACCATGTGTAACTGCAGGCTTTTTTCATAGTAACATATTTAAGTACTTGTTACATTGAGTAGTATAAAGTACTTTCTTATATAATTACATGTTACCAAGTCGGTAACATGTATGTAACTGACTCGGCCTGTTACATGTATAACAGTAGCTGCCTATTACATGAGTGTAATTACAATCTATAAGTACAGGTTGTTCCATAACTTAGTTACATGTTAATTACATTTTGTTACATGTTATTACAATGTCTACTACTAAGTAATTAATTAAGTAATTACTCTGTATCATGGAGACCGTAAAATAAAGTGTTACCGTTCCGCTCGTACACTGATTCCTCCACTCATCACAAATCCTTCATCACAGAAACAACCTTCTGAGCATGTGTGTTCACAACTAGCATCGATTCTGCTGGCGCACGTGTGGCCACAGTCTGTGCCACACACCTCATAATGACTGTTTGGGATGTTTGATGAGCAGTCCATGACTGTCAATGTAACAAAAAATGTATGTACATGAAACATAAATGCTATTAATAATATATGAAGTAAGGAAACTCAGCTTTTTGGAAATATTAATAATCAATAATAACTTATTATTATTAATTATGAATATTTGGGTCAGTTAATTGGATTAACTTGATGTGGCTGAATTAATATTACAATCAATTAATCAGTTCGTCCAACGAACTCTTTTGATTATTAATTTATTCTAAGAAAAGGGTATCTTCCATGGACACAGAAGAATAATTATTTCTTAGCATGTACAGCACTTTGAGCAAGTAGCAAAACCGCGATCGTAAAAGTGACTTTGTATTGCAAACAAAACAGAACCAAATACATACTATGTACAAGTTTTATTAACTAAAAATAGATATTTATATGAATATAAATAAACAAAGCAACATACACACATGAATACATAAATAGGTGAGTGGTAGAACGAAACCGAAAATGGAACTATTGAGAAGTTCCATGTAACTATATGAGAAGAACATCAGCATTTCATTTTCAAAGCATCAAATCAAAAGTATACTTGCATGCCTGGGTAGCGTACACTATTATCAAAGTTGTTGAAAACTGAAGTTGTTGAGGATTCTGCGAATGTCAGATTTTGAAGTCTCAATCATTTTCTTCTTTGTTGGATGAAGAAGATATGATGAACTTGCATGGTGGGTTAGAGTCCTTTTTACAAACTCCCGAGATTGTCCTTGGTTCTTTGTGAGAGAGTGTCCTCTCTCTTCCATGAGGCCGGATCTGGTTGGGATCCAGGCCTGCTGGGAGGCCTCTGGGCCCCATGGAGGGGGGAGGGGGTTCCCCCGGATCACCCGAGATGGTGTTTGCAAGGATGAAAACTATCAAGAAAAAAGGCGGTCACTGTTGCCTGCCTGATATAGTCTTAGAAAAGAACCAACCCCTAAGGTTTGAATGGACCAATGAGAGAGGTGACAGGTCTGAGAGGGGAAGGTTACTTTCAAATAATTTACGAGTCTTTGTCCCGAGCGTGATTATACCTTCATTAATGCTCAGATAGATATAACACATCCACACTGCATTATAGAAGAAGGTGATGTACATCAAAGTGTGTGTCATTAAATGAGGATTAGTTAGGTAGAAGGCATGATACAGGTGAGGTTACATTGACCGTTAGTTGGTTGTATACCCAGGTACATACCATAATATATACATAATAGTACACAAGACAGCAAATCATTTACCCAATGTTATGAAGCATGTTCATTTATAGATCTGTTAGTCTATGATTAATGCAGAAAAGTCTGTTTTAAAGAAGGTATCTGTCTTCCCATTGTCTCTCTCTTTGGCATGTGGCCAAAGGAATGTGGTCGTAAAAACCTCCTTATCAGCCCTGTAACATGACACTGTTTCAACCCAAACGTATGCCTGGGTGTATCAAGAATAGAGCTTAGATCGGGCCCAAAAAATCAAGCCCGACCCGACCCAAGCCCGTGCACGTTGTGTCCGAGCCCGGCCCGGCCCGAGACATTAACTGTAATTATCAGCCCGAGCCCGATTTAAACCCGAACATTTTGGGCCGTTATAACCAGGGGCGACGCCAGATCATGCAGGTGCTGATTGGATGCTAGACCATTGACAGGGGGGAGCTGCGCAATGTTATATATATATATATATATTATAAATACTATTAATAAATGTGCAAAAATTGCCCACTTAATATTTAATATTAAATTATTTCAATTATCACAATGAAAGTTTTAATTTTATTAAATTGAACAAGCACAACATTCAGGATTCAATCAAATATTCTTAAAGATTCATTATTATTTATAATGTTATTTCGACATATGTGTGCGCGTGCAACAAGCAAGATGTGCATTTGTAAATTCGGTGACAAGCGTGCCAAAAATTGATTTAATTTATGATGAGATGGCTTCAGTTCACGTGCTATGGTAACCGCGGCTCGCCGGCGCTTCCATGTCATGATTATAGTTTGCTATTTGCTTCTTATTATTCCAGGTAATTGGTTAATGAAAAATGTATTAAAATTAAGATACAATTTATACAAAACGAAATTCACTTTAAAGAAAGGCTTTCTACAAAACAGAACATAATGAAGTGGTCATGCCTGAACCACTCAATGTCTCCCGATATTGCGCACCCTCCTATCTATGTTCACTTTCATAATCAACATAGATGGGAAAAAATAACATTATAATATTTGAATAAATATGAAAATAAATGCGTTTATTTAATGGCTACAACACATACAGACTCTCTATTTGTACAAATTGCTGGACATTCATTTAATTCTGAATTTTGCACACATAAATTGAAAGGCATGTAGGCCTATTGACTTTATTGCGTGCATTTATTAATTATTATCTTTATGAATAAAGTAACAAGGACAAAGCATGTAAACTGCGTTGTTTATTTATTCAGAATGGAATGGATCGCAAATGGATCCGAATGAAGTAACGTAAAAAAACGAACACAGAAAATGAAAAATAATTAACTTTGGAGGGCCTAGCTAGGAGTAGGCTACTTTAATATAATTTAACAATGTTTTAGAACATAGAATCTTTTTTTAAACAAAATCCATATTGCACTTAAGCTAGGCCTACAGTACACAACACAATACAGCACAGCGCGCGAGTGGAGGAGACGCTGCGCGTGACACGTGACGTGCTTGATCAAGGGCCCGACCCGACCCGACCCGAGCATAGTGGCGTGAAATATCGGCCCGGCCCGGCCCGCGGGTCGGGTCGGGTCGGGTCGGGCTCGGGCTCGGGCAGAGAATCTAAGCTCTAATCAAGAACGCTATGTAACAGTTATGGGAGTCGCCAGTTAATTTTAAAATGCATAATGAAGGCATTTATACTTTACTTCATGCTATGATAAAATCATAGTTATTCCAATGTGACATGGACAAACAGACACACATAAAAGCACATCGAATATATCTGGTTAAATGTCTTTAAAGACAGAACTTCTTTCTCCTTATCAAGAATCATATTCTTTGGGACATTCCAATGGGTGTAGAATTGATTGTAACTGGACACCACTTGGGGTGTATGGGGGGGTTGCTCGTGTGTGGGGGGGGTGGGGGGGGGGGGGCTTTCAAACTGTGCGGTTGAAGCTGCCCACCTGGAAGACTCCAGAATCTCTACAAGAGTTTGGTTCCAAAACCAATAAATCCAAAATTGTTAAATTGAGAAAAAAGGCATTTTCTTTCCCAAAAGACTGTTTGTATGAAAACTATAATTTTCTGTTTCAAACGGTAATATATCATTATGAGTTTGTAATAACATAAAAAAATCAAAACCATATTTTGTAGGGCTGTCAAAATAACGCGTTAATTTCGATTAATTAATCTGAGAAAAAATAACGCGTTAAAAAAAATAACGCAGATTAATTCATTCCGTATTGACCTTTGACCCGGAGCATAGCAACCCAGTCGACTGTAAAATAAAGGAGGGAGACGAGAATGCGCTGCCTGGATCATTGATTGGAACATTTACTTATAAAAAACGGCTTGATGGAAGTATTGATAAAAATAAAGTCGTCTGCAATGTCTGCCGCAAGGAATTTGCATATCACCGGAGTTCGTCAACTCTATCACATCAATGCAAAGCATCCAGGAGTTAATGTTAATCCAGAGGTACGAGCTAGCACGTCCCGCCAACTCTAGCGGTGAACGTCATCTTCAAACTTAAACCACAGTCGAGCAAACACTGAAGCGCTAACTTAGCAAATCTGCGTGCGTGTGCGTGAGTGAGTAAGTGTGTGTGTGTGTCTGAGAGAAAGCGTGTGTGAGACGAGTGCGCGAGTGAGTGAGTGAGTGTGTGTGTGTGGTAGTGACTGGCTGAAGGAGAAGTAGAAGTGAGGCAGATGTGTCTATCTACACATTTAAAATTGTTGCTTTGTTGATTTTTTGTGTGTGAAATGTGGTAAAAGGGGCTGATTTTTTTATTGAAGGTTTATGTTCAATTGCACAAAATAGCCCTGTAATTGATATTGCACTATGTTAAACTTTTGGTCTCTTGCCTGAATTTTTTCATGGCACTTACAAGAGAAATAGGGTTGACATTGAGGGCAGTGTTCATTTATTCATTGTGTCCCCTAGGTTATAACTGTGGCCTGAGATGCCTTGTACAGTGAAAAACATATTTTTTTAATTTATTTCCTCAGCATATTATTAGGTCATATTGTTGATTGTTATGGCCATTATTTGAACAGTGAAAATAATAATAAAAGAGTTTTTGAACTTTAAATGTCACTAATGCTGATTATTCATTGATTCGTTTGAATTGAAATATGTAAAATACTTTCACTGCAAAGATTATGTATGCGATTAATTTAGATTAATTAATCACAGAGTATGTAATTAATTAGATTAAAATTTTTAATCAATTGACAGCCCTAATATTTTGATTTTAAACATTTATTAAACAAAGACATTTTTTTTTTTCCAAAATGCAATATATCCATAACACGTTTTTCCCCAAAATGCTACAAATCCATTTCATCAACAAAAACTCACTTTCTGTATGAAATTGAGCAAAGACATAACAATAAATAACAAGAAAAGGTTGTCTATACATATGACAAACCCCAAACTTGAACAACATCTCTTATATTAAAGGGTCCCTCCACCCATTTCAACATTAATCTTTATTGAAAGTGGGTTATATATGTAGTCGAAATGTAAAAGAAATGTTGAATTTGGTGCCCTCTTGACCGAGAAAAGACAGAAAATAACTTTAGGGCGCATTTGTATGTAAGACAACAACTCCCACAATGCACCACATTGCACAGCTCCGCAAGCCACTCCCACTAATCCAGAACAGCGCGCAAACATCAGAGAAATCACTCTTCCGTCTACCAGGCTAGCTGCCTGCCAAAAGAGTTTGAAATTCATTTCACACAAAATGTCTAGTTAGTTGGCTGTGGCGAGCAGGACAAGGGACATGAGAGGACGGCGCGAGTGATAATGAATGACACCTGTGAGACGCAGCGGTCTCATATCTCTCACGGAGGAGCGGAAGCACAAAAGGAACAGGCCTGATTTTATGTTTTGTTTCTGTTGTGTGTGGCCAGCTGGCTTATACTTTTGTTTTGTATTTGTTTATTTTATTTAAAATGTTTAAATGTTCGCCGGTTCCCGCCTCCTTCCCACAACAACGAACCCCGTTACATTGGCAAACTCATTAGCGAATTACTCCTCGTTTGTATTTCTTTCTATATGGTGAATTATTGCATGATATACCTGGATGTTCAGTCAGAACATATGCGGTGCGACACTAGGATGGTTCACATCACAACACAAACATCCGTGTGCTCGTCTGATTCAGAGATTTCGTCCAGGAGAAATTCGTCCAGGAGAAATTGCTATCGTTGAGATTCTCTGCAGCAGACGGACTCTGTGTCCATAGAGCACAGGCACCAGCGGTCCGCCCAGCTCGAGCCCGTCCGGGCTCCTCGTCCGCGACAGGCAGCCGCCTCCTGTTCCTCCATCAGCCTCAGCTGCTCTTCACTATTTTGCGGCTCGTAAAGATAGCCACGAACAGCGGATTTGAGCAGCAGAATTTCAAAATCCTCTTCGTCCATATCATGTTTAGTTTCTTCCATATCGTGTTTAGTTTCTTCCGTCATTGTCATAACTTCCTATCTCCACAGTGCTTGTTAGCTTAGCTTATAAACAAGATGGCTGATATTGATTTCAGTATCTACAAGTGAAGTCCCACCCACTGATCTGTGATAGCTCTGTTAGCGCATTAGGTCCAACCTATGGGCGGGTTTGAAAGGGTGAGATCTAGTGCTTGTAGTCTTTAGAGAAATCCCCCCTTCTTACACTTCCTCCTACAATGACGTAAAATGACGATTTTTGCGTCATTGTAGGAGGAAGTGAAAAGGGTAAATAGCGGATTTCTCTTGTCTCAGGGGAAAATGAGAGAGTGTTGCACGACCATTCAATAATATGACTAGGTTTCTAACAATGGAAAGCTTAATGCAAATGGGTGGAGTGTCCCTTTAAACCATTAAACCAATTTTTAAAAATACATTCATCTCACTGCCTTTTTCAGATTGCATTCATTTCAGTCTGATATTAATGCTGTTAATAGCAATATTTCAAGTTCATCCTGAACTCGTACGTAACATTAGAGCAAAAATTTGTTTCTGTTGCATTCATCTTGTTATTCTGTACACTAAATTCATTCAATTTTAAAAACAATTTACGAAACTGTACAATTATTAAGTTAAATAGTATAATAGTAAGTTATCTATAAAAGTCCCAAACTTGGACAACAGATTTCTAAAAAATACATCCATCACAATGCTTCATAATCACATGTTCATAAAAACAATATTTATGTGTCATTATAAAACATAACAATATTTCTGTGCAAAATATAACTTTAAATAAACGATGCATCTGTGTGAGATTGTGCAACATAACTAGGCTATAAGCAACCATGACAGTCGATTTACATAATGCCAACTTGAACAAATTTCCTATAGTGGAACACAGATATATGAAATACATTAATCATGTTGTAGTGCATGTTATTTATTTATCTATCTATCTATCTATCTATCTATTATGGACAACTACAATTCAGTGCCATTGTGAAGTGCCATTATCTAGACACACCCAACCACACACAGACTTTCTCCCCACTCACTTAACTCCTCCTCCTGTTTGCTCAGGTCTTTCTCACATACACACGTGTACACACACACTTGTTATGCACTGAAACAGTTAACTCAAAAGGCACAGTCGGCAGAATTATTCTTCATGGCTGTCGCGGTTGGCATCATTTACACTAGCCGCGTTTCCACTGCCGGGCCAGGGCCGAGCCGCGCTAGTGCGTGCCAGAGCCAGTCGCGTTTCCACTGTCACTTCCGGGGCTTGATCGGGGCTTACTCGGAGCCAACGGCCAGGATTTCTGGCCCGTCGAATTCCTTGGGCCAAAGCGGGCCAGCTCAGGCTAAAGGCGTGCTCAATGTAAAAGGTGGAGTTTATCGGTGTTATGGAATGTTATGATCTGAAGCAAGATGCACATTTCACTTTTTTATATCGCGCAAAAAATATTCGCTGCTCGAAATGGTAAATCGCCTGTACTGGTCTGTCGAAGATACCAAAGCTTTTCTGAGCATTTTGGGCAGAAAAAAGGGTACAACGTCAATTTGACGGCGTGTGAAGAAACGAAGACGCTATAAAATACATCGATGCTGAACTTTCTAAGCTAAGCATTCAGCGAGCAACGCTTCAAGTTCAGGAAAAAAAAAAGTTGCGGGCGCAGTAAGGTATTGTACAAGGCAATTCAAACGCACAATGGACAAAGCGGAGCTCAGAGAAGGAACTTTCCAAATTCCATGGTTCGACTTAATGGACGGTGTGCTGGGTCACCGTCCATCTGTTAGTGGCGACTCGCAAGATAATCTGGACACTATTGCAGGCTGCAGCCACGGCCGGTGAGTTAATATACATCCTATCTTCCTAACTTAAAAAATAAATAAATTCATAAAACCCGCCGAAATGGGTTAGGTTGTACGACGTTTGATCTAGAAAGGCGTGTTAGGGGCGGGGGTTAGGGCAGCGCTGCGGGGCTACTGGCCCGGCAGTTGAAACGCAAGCCCGGTGCTTGAGGCCCGAGGCCACTGGCTCGGCTCGGCTTGCTGTTAGCCCTGGCCCGGCAGTGGAAACGCGGCTAATGAGTGCTCCATCATAGAAGGCACGCACAGTGTCACTGACACCAATTTCAGCAAGCAAGTTAAGCACATCCTTTCTTTTTGCATCCTTCAATGTGCTTAAATTTGGGAGGTGACTCGGCTTGTACTGTGAGTCCATTCTTCTCGTACTATGTTGAACAAAGTCCTCCATACTGGTCGATGAAGTACCCGCTGCTTCCATGGTAGGGTCAGATCGTTCTGTCATGACTTAACGGATCACAGGAAGCAATAGCAGGTAAATAACTCTTTATTAAATGAGGAAGTCCAAACAGAAAGACACGGGCGTGGAAATGGTGACACAGAGACGTCGATGGTCAGCGTGGTGAATCCCAAGTGGTGCGGTGAAGACAGACGAAGAACAATCCACAAGCGGTGATAATCCACAACCGACGATAATCCACGATCAAGACGAACTTCATAGGAACACACGACGAGAGACACAGGAACACAAGACTGGAACACCGACACATCCAACAACGATCTGACAATGGAGATGAGAAAACTGTGAGCATTTATAGTGAATTGAGATCGGCTGCAGCTGGTGATGATATGATGATCAGCTGGAGCGAATCAAGGAATGACACTCAATCACGCCCACAACACACGTGCTTTCATGCAACAACAATAACACGAGACGAGAAGGAAGCAATGAATTAGTATACCGTGACAATCAGTCTATATAAATTTGTATTCTATTATTGAAATAATAGATTTCCCCTTTATATTATAATTCTCCCTTTTGTGGTACTCTTCAACCTTGTTTACATCATAACAATTAGTCATACGTATATCCTTATACATATACACTTGTTACATGCTGCCTCTTTGGCTAGGCTATTTTGATCAATCAAATCTCATATGGGTTATTCTTATCTCAAAAGAATTCTCACCATCTGATGTCGTTCTCTTCAGGAAGGGTCCTCCCGGCCCAATTAGAAGAGTGTGACTAACACTCAATGATCCAAGGTCCAGTCAGATGATTATAATAAATGTTACAAAATGTATTACAATAATCAAATGAAACTGAATACTTGTTACAGATCATAAATGAGTATTAACTCACAGATGGATACTAGCTAGGCTTGAAACTTCTTGCGCCTGAAAACTGCTGGCGTGTCAAGTTGGTGATTGCAAGGAAGAGCCAAGATCTCTTCCTCGTCGCCTTCTTTTATACACTTCATATTTGCAAAATTAACACATACGAGTAGTGTTATTTAGGAGCTAAGGAACACTTAGCTCCTGTGTATTTAATGGACCTTCTATCGCCCTACAATCCACCGCGTTCTTTAAGATCACTAAATTCGAGGCTTCTAGTCATTCCTAGGATATCTAAGTCCACTAAAGGAGGGAGGGCGTTCTCACATTTAGCTCCTAAACTCTGGAATAGCCTTCCTGATATTGTTCGAGGCTCTGACTCGCTGTCCCAGTTCAAAACTAGATTAAAGACGCATCTCTTCAGCCAAGCATTTACATAATGCTTACCTTTTATACCACTGCTGAATCAGATCAAATGCATTTAATACTATAAAACTTGAAGAGACTGTAGGTTATCTGTATAGGTTGCATAATATTTGCAGTCATTACGTTCCTGTGTATATTGCGTGAATGACGGGTGGTTGGGCAGATATTGTGTTGCGGTAGGTAGTATGCCATACGGAACCGTTGTCCACTGAAACTGCTTTAACGCACCAGTGGGGCTCGACAGCCTTAGTCAACGGGTTGGCGCGTATGGTTGGGTTGCGGAGAGATTGTGAGATTGTGGTTAGGTCTCAGCAGTAGTAGGGACGTAGAGGTCAGTAAGCTGGGCTGAGTTGAGTGGGGGACGGAGGGGGGTGATTTTGGGACGCAAGAGTCACTGTCCTCATGTTTTGTCATTTACGCCTGTGTTATGGAAATCATCATTATGAACAGCAGCTACGCTAATTATTTTCCCTTTGCTTTTCTGCTGTTATCTCGGGACGCGAGTCCCGAGAAAATGGCGTTCGTCAGCTCCAGTTTGTATCCAGCCTCTCACGGAGACTTCAGATGCTCCAATCACAAAGCCTATGAAGTGACGACTCAACACGGGCGATATGGACTCTCTATGGTGGACGGCACTGATCCTCAACAACTCGTCTTAAGACCGGCGTGCATACTTGGACTTCCAAAAAATACTCTAAATGTTCTGATCCAATCTGACTTGTAATGCTGCCCGAATCATGCACTGTTCCTTCGTTGGCCAGAGGAGAACTGGCCCCCCGACTGAGCCTGGTTTCTCCCAAGGTTTTTTTCTCCATTCTGTCCCTGATGGAGTTTTGGTTCCTTGCCACTGTTGCCTTGGCTTTTTGCTTGCTTAGTTGGGGACATTTAATATTCAACAATATTATTGATCTGCCTTACTTAAGGTGGACGTTGACGCAATATCTTTTAGAAACAAACTTTGTTATATTGTTTTCATGTTATCACTGTGAAGCGCTTTGATACAATCTGTATTGTAAAAAGCGCTATATAAATAAAGGTGACTTGACTTGACTTGACTAGTGTTAACATAGACCATGTGTCACTTTTATGATTTATGACTTTGATTTATGGTTCTGAGGTTCCCCTGTCTCTGATTTATGATGGGTCGCAGACAGGCTCCGGTATGTCTAGGCTGCGCGGCGCCATGTGACATCCTCCTGCGTTGACATCCTGACTGTAGGTGTGAAAGAAAGGTGTCTGGCCCTTGGCCTTCCGGGTTTATTGGCCGTCTACCTGCGCGAGATAGGTGTTATGTCGTTGTGTATTCTGTCTCCTGGGGAGGCCCGTTTTCACACTTCGCCAAAAGCTGCGTGTATAAATGTGTGTTGAACGCGAGCACGGTCGCTGATCCGTACTAGTGTCTCTCGCTCCTCTGCAGTTTTTTTTTTCTCGTTCTCATAACGTTACTATTTGAGTATTTTCCAAGCCATATTGTGTTGTTGGATACGTGAGTGCAAGAAGATGGAATCCAGTCTTAACAGTAAGTATTTTTTATTATTTAGTAACATTGTTAAGGATGATTATTTATTTATATGAGTGTCGCTGTTCTATTGCGTTACTTAAGGTTTTATCTGCCCCCCGATTCAGATGGTAATAGTTTGAGTCTCTTCGATCTTGTTGAGGAGATTAATTTCCTAAATCAAGCCAGCGGTACGTATAATTATGTTTAAATGTTGCATGCGTTGTGTGTGTGTGTGTGTGTGTGACGGATGATGTTTGTTTTGTTTTCGCCAGGAGGCGTACCTAGACCTAACGCAGCTGCAGATACGCACAACGCTGTTGCCTCTTCACGAGCGATCACGGAATCAGTTGTGCCAGGTAATGTTAAATGTTGTTACACCCGTGTTTAAACAGTGTTATGGGTGTGTGAAAATATCTTATCTTCTCTGTTTTTTTTTTTGTTTTTACCAGGGCCGAAACGCATAACTATCAAGGCCATAGTACATGGACCGCATCGTGGCAGCGAATCTGCTAACGTTGGAGTTATTCCCCTGGGTAAGTGTATTAATTTAACTTTATAAAACAATGTTATGCTGCTATGGTTTGTTGTTTTTGTTTAAAAATTTAACACGTGTATTTCCAGATGGTTTATCAAACGTTGTGAGCAGTGTTGGTGCGCCTGAATGTGCGAATGATCCGGATAAGGGCTTAGTGGCAAAACCGAAAAATAGTCTGAAACGTAAAGCGACTGTGTTCCATGCGGACGCAAAAGCTTCAGCTGCTGGGGCTTCGGGAGAGCTGGCGCAGACATCTGTCACGAAAAAGCCAAGACGGTCTGGTGTTAAAAGTAAGTGACGAACAAAAGCTGTTGGATTGATTTCTGTTTACACTAAATCAGAGAGATAAATGTTTTTATTTGGATGTGATAAGTGTATGGTCGAATGTGTTTGGGGGTGTATAATGTGTCAATACGCTAGTTTAGAGCTGATGTTATCATACATTTGCATTAATTGTTGAAAAAACATAAAACACAAACCCTCATATCTCTCAGAGTAGGCGTTTTATTTGTAATTTTAGAAGACGACAATGGAGAACGAAAAAAGTGTAGACATGTTGATTTTTAGCCTGCTGCGCCATCTATAGGGGTGCACTAGTATTACAATGTCTGTTCCATAATTGCTAGCCTGCTCTTATTTGATTGTTTGTTATATATGTATATATATATATATACATATATATATATACCACTATGTATTGTTTTAATGTTACATTAGTACCAGACTGGTTTTTATTTTATTTTTTAGTCTTAGAAAATATAGTTATTATTAATATTACTGTTATTATTATAATATTAATACACATTTGTATTAACTTTTTTTGTTCTGTACCGCTTTTCTACTTCTTAACAGAGGGGGTTGTAGTTCCCGATATAAATGATGTCCAGAGCTGGAGTGATGGTCTGATACAATCGTGGGACGACTGTGTATTTACAAAAGACCCTAAAGAAACACTGCAGTCTGTTCCGTCCAGCGATCGTGTGTTGTCCGTGGAAGAATCCGACCCTGAACAGCTGCCTTCAAATCAGGAGGCTTACAAACGGGAATCACAACCCGTTATAGACAATCAGCACATAGCCGGACTGATACAGGACTCTGTCAAGACCGCATTGAATGCCTTCGAGGTGCGTTTTGACAAACGCCTTAATGCCATTGAGAGACGTTTAGATGCTTATGAGTCAACACAACAACAACAGGGAATTTGGCTTAAACAATGCATAGCACCGCAACGGTTGCATAGTGGTACTGTTCAAAAAGTAGCCAGAGAACAAGGCCTGACTACAGAATTGTTAAAGCAGCTGGTGCTCATGCTTAAAAAGAAACTTGGGTGAGTTGACAACATTTTATATATATTTTGCATACTATGTTTTTTTGTTGTTTTTTTCCTTCAACATTTGTCACAGTTTTTCATTCTATCTTTTTTTTACTGTATGGACACAGGGTTTATTATCCGTAGTTTTTAAGGTGTTGCCACATGTGATTTAAATAAACAAAATAAAAAAAAGATCTGCTTTAAAAAAAAAATTAAATAAAATGCCTAAACGTTGTCGAGAGCCAGATGGTTTTGATCAGGGTCCGGTAGCTAGGTTTAGACGAAACGATGTTAGCGTGGTACCACCTGAACAGTGCAGTAACACAGAAACATTGCTCTATTTAATACAGACTGTTGAGGATATGAATAGGTCTGAGTCTTCAACTGATACGTTGGTAGAATTATTAAACATCGTGAGATCAATGTCCGATGAGAATCCTGACCCAAATAATGATTTTGAACATGTTGTAAATACCCAACAAGCAGGAGAGGTGTTAGAACCTCCTCCAGAACCAAATTCTGCATTTGATCATCTTGTGTCTTTTCACCAGTCAGGCGAGGGCCCAGGTACACAGACACATCGCACACTCAACCCTGAAGCGCCCAATATGGGTCTCACAGATAGAGATATAGAATCACTTGTAACAGTGGGTGGTGATGTTAGTGGGTACACTGTACTGCCACAAGCTCGGTTCAATGGTCTGGAAATCCACAGGCTTATAAATTTGCGAGAGATATCTTCGACAGATTTAGCAGCCTACACTGTATTTTTACATGACACACTTTCTGAAATTGTGGAGTTTTCCAGACTGTTAGGCGGAGACGGCTGTTTAATCACCATCACGTTGAGGGGGTCGAGCTTGACATCAGATGTTAGCACACTTTTGACGGGTAGCAATGGTTATAGTGTAGACCTATTTATAAACTTATGATCTTGAAAAAATAATGCAGAGCAACTCTGACGTCCAGTTTGATGAGAGAATGAATTTAAGACTGTCGATAGCGAGAAGTAAACACGGCGGTGCTTATCGAAAGATCCGTAATCTTGCCCACAATGAAGTGATTACCAAAAACAGACTTAATCTGTTCTGTCCCACGAACATTTCAAACAATCTTTGTTTTGCAATCTGTCTGGCACATTTCCTAAATCCACAGAAACCACACGTAGAGCTTGAGTCTGTAGCATCTTCAATACAGAAGTCAGCTGGCTATGGTGCTCAATACAAGATAGCGTTTAATGACATCAGACGGTTTGAACAGATGCTGAGCGTTAAAATAGTTGTCTTCTATCGGTCTGATACGGGTGTTTTGGAGAAGTATACAAACACAGACGATCCGCATCCTAAAACAGTATTTTTGTACCTGCATGACAATCATTATTTTATGATTAAAAATCTACGTGCATTTATCGGCACCCCATACGTGTGTGAGTTCTGCCACCGAGGATTCACCTGTAGGAGAGATCACAGATGCCGGTACATCTGCGATGTCTGTAACGACCCGGAATGTCATAAACAACCCAAAAAGCCAAAACATTGCGGCGACTGCCTGCGGTACTGTAAGTCTGACTATTGTTTCGAGATGCATAAAAAACCACCTCTGGGTATGCAATACGCGCAGTGTGACGTGACTAAATATTGTGGTAAATGTAATAGACGCTACCATGTCAGCGGTACTAATCCCAAACCCCATAAATGCCCTGCCGATCGTTGTGTGCACTGTGGTGAGAGTTTGGTTACCGATGGTATGCATCAGTGTTTTATCCAACCAGTTAAGCCGGAGATGCCGAACGATCGTTACATTTTCTACGATTTTGAGACCCGTTATGAAAATGTTAAACACGTTGCCAATTTTGTATGTGCTATCACGTTTAATGGCGAGGAATTCGTGGCTGAGGGGGCCGATTGTGTGGAACGTCTCGTTAAAAAATTCAGACAGCCACGTTACCTTAATTACACATGGCTAGCGCACAATGCATCGGGGTTTGACAATTTCATAATTTTGGAATTCCTTACTAAGATGGGGATTGCTCCTAAAATCACAATGCAAGGTTGCAGGCTAATCTTAACCTGTTAAGCTTCAACCCCACTTTTGAAAAATCCCCAGAAATGGCATACCCAAACTGAAACAGATACAGTTCATGAACCCTTTGTACTAAAAGCACAAGTAAGATCTCATTTGAAAGCTGACACCTAGCAGTATATTGTAAATGTGGAATTAATTAGTGATACTGAAAAAAAAATTATGAAAAATGTCTTCAAAGTTTTGTAAAGTTATTAGAAATGTATTTTTATGAAACATCTTCATGAAAATAAAATTGAAGTTGGCATTGTATCAATCTAGAAATGCACTGCAGCTAAAGCCACATGTCTGACCATGTTATATTTAAAATTTGAAGAAGATAAGTTTAAAACTCTGCATTTAGTTAAATGTTTTTCAAGATCATGTCATATGAATTTATTTTGATTAGACTCTAAAATGCAAACTGGTGTTTATTGTCATCTTCTAGCATCTATTTAGACTATTTTCTCTATTGTTTTGTGGTGCAAACGAGCCCCATTCAGTGTCAGTCTCCCCTGCACACATTCACAACTCTCCGGCCTGGTTATGGGTCTAAATATGCTTTTCTTTTGTCTGCATTATAATCACTAACGACTGGCTATTCACACTGTTTCAATCCCTTTTTCTTTTATCAAAGTTCTCACTTCACATTTGAAACTGTATCAAATGCCCTTTTTGAAAAACGAAAAATTTCAGTAAGCATTCCTATTTAGAAAAATTCATAAAAATAACAGCTAATGTGCTGGCAGGTGCACAGAGTTAGCTAGCATGTTAGCTTAGCACACCATCAATACACGACAATTTTGTGATTAAAACCATGTTTGTGCTCCAAACTTACTTTATAACGCAAGTCGAGTGTTTTAAATAACCTTCTGTGATCTGATTTGGCTTCAGATGAAAAAATAAGACAGAAAATATATTAATTTATAGTATTCTGCAATGATAAACTCTATATCGATTAGCATTACATTATAAATATAATCTATTATTATGAAAATACCTGATATGGCTCGAAGAACACAGGTAAATCGAATATCATTGCAATCATGTTTATTGTCTTCAAAACATCTTTATCTGCATGTTACAGCGATCTCTGGAAGCTTTGTTTGTGTCAGGGACTTCCTGGAATGTCACATGGTTATGCCACTTCTTCGTGTGTTCCATATATGGACTATTACTGTGCATAGAGCGCTCTCAGGCGGCCAGTATGAATTGAAAACACAGTACATCAGAGTATCCAGCGCTCATGATTACATCGACGCATTTGGGTATAAATTCAATAAATATTATTCCTGTCTATAGATATCTGATGTAAACCTATGAGAATATATCAATATTTCTCCAAATCTGCACATGTTTGAGCTAAAAGCCCTGAGGGACGTTGTTTTGTCAAGCTCTGTCATGACGATCGCACAGGAGTTTTTTTCTGAATGGAAGCGGCTGACGCTCATAATTCATATTAAAGGTAACGACTCATTTTTTAATTACATAACTCCTGACACAAATTAAGACATAACTGTCACTATAAGTTTATCAGAATACAATAGTGGTCAAATACTGAAACTTGAGTCTTATATCTTTTTAATGATGTATAGTTTGTCAAGGTAATAACATTAAATCTGATAGTAACTTTGAACTATTTAAAAAAAAAAACGCTTCAGTGCGCCCGCGCTCTGGTGAAGCTTAACAGGTTAATGTATGACACAGCTTTCAAGCAACGTTTTATTGATACATATTCCTTCATACCCATGCGTCTGGCCAAGACACCCGTTGCATTTAATCTGACTAATGCAGAGAAGGGGTATTTTCCGCACCACTTTAACCGCGTTGAAAATGACAACTACATAGGCCCGTACCCTGACAAGAAATTTTACGGGTATGCAACAATGTCGAACCAAGACAGGGCTGCGTTTGATGATTGGTACAATACCATATCTGGCAAAGTGTTCGATTTTAAAAAAGAACTCGCGCTTTATGGTAAAAACGATGTCGTTTTGCTGAGGGAGGCATGCATGAAGTACCGCGACGAATTCATTCTGTGTACAGGGCTTGATCCATTTAATTACACCACTTTGGCAGCAACATGTATGGCCACATATAAAACACACTACATCCCAAAAGACACAATAGCTCTGACACGTAACAATGCGTACACCATCCAGAACAAAACATATTCGAACATTTCAATTGAATGGCTCGAATTCACCCGAAAATCACGGGGGATAGAAATTCAACATGCTTTGAACACTGGTGAGGCGTCATTTGGGAAATACTATGTGGATGGTTTCTACGACGATGGCTACGTGAAAAAAGCATTCGAATTTCTCGGATGTTTCTTTCATGGTTGTGAACGATGTTATAACCCCAACGACCTAAACCCTTTATCAAAAGTGCCTTATGGCGTTTTGAGAAGACAATGCGACGACAAGATTGAAATTTTGGAGCGTGCGTACGGTCTTCAGGTCGAGGTGATTTGGGAATGTGCATGGATGCGTGCTAAACAGAGTGATGTTGCAGTTATGGATTTCATGTCCACTTACAAACACACTGAAAGATTGAAACCCCGTGATGGTCTTTTTGGCGGAAGAACGAACGCGTTAAAACTGTACCACAAAGTCGCGGAGGGTGAACGCATTAGGTACGTTGACTTTACATCGCTATACCCCTACTGTCAGGCTCGAAAATGCTACCCAATTGGCCATCCTGAAATAATATACAAGGATTTTCAAAACATTGAAGATTATTATGGCCTCGTCAAGGCAACAGTGCTCCCACCTCGGAAGTTGCTTCACCCTGTACTGCCTTATAGGACAGGGGGTAAGTTAATGTTTCCACTCTGTATGATGTGTGCTGAACATCAGAACCAGACACAGGCGTGTGCGCATACTGATGAGGAAAGATCCATTCATGGGACCTGGGTTAGTATTGAGCTAATAAAAGCTATTGAGAAGGGTTATGTAGTGACAAAAATTGATGAGGTCTGGCATTTCCCCCAACGATCTGAAACATTGTTTCGTGATTATGTTAAAACATTTTTACAGTTCAAACAGGAGAGTTCGGGGTTTCCAAAAGATGTTGTGACCGACGCTGACAAAGAATCTTATGTAAAAGATTACTTTGAGAAAGAGGGGATTAAGCTTAATCTGGACAAGATCGAGTTTAATGCTGCCCGCAGATCAATCATGAAGCTCCTGCTCAATTCACTTTGGGGGCGGTTCAGTATGCGCGAGGAGTTACCGACAACCGAAATACTAACAGACCCTGAACAGTTTGCCCGATACATTTTTGGCACTGAGTATGACCTCAAGCATTTCTCATTTGTGTCAGACACTGTTGCAATCGTTCAGTGGGCTTACGCTGATGGGAAAGGGACCCAGACTCGCGACATTAACGTCTTTCTCGGGGCTTTTACAACGGCCCACGCGCGGTTAGAGCTTTATGATCTTATGGACAGGTTGGGTGATAGAGTGCTTTATTGCGACACAGATAGTGTTGTGTTCACGTCTAAAGAGGGTGAATATGAGCCCCCACTGGGGCCATATCTTGGTGACCTTACTGATGAAGGTGGGGATGGAGACCATATAGTGGAATTTTCGGCAAGTGGTCCGAAAAGTTACGGGTACAGAACTGCTAAGGGCAAGGTCTGCATGAAGGCCAAAGGCATCACACTGAATGCTGTAAACTCCGAGACCATTAGGTTAGACACATTAGTTGAGCTTGTTGATCAATATGTGAGGGGGCGGGGTGACAGTAATTACATTCTCGCGTACACCGACAGTATAGTGAGGAACAAAAAGCAGTTCACATTGCACAACAAGTCAGTTGTGAAAAAAATTAAAGTCGTATACAACAAGCGTGTACTGCTACCCGACCTAACTACGCTACCATATGGCTACTGACAACGTTTTTGGGCACCGGGGTGTGGTAGACCCGGATGGTTTTGATTTTAGATTACAACATCCTTTTTCATGTGTGTTAAGCAGTCCTTCTAGCTCAGGAAAAACATTTTTTGTAAAAAAGTTGTTGGAAAATGCTAAAAGTGTAATTTCTAAAAAAATTGAAAACATTGTGTACATTTATGACTGCTGGCAACCTATGTATGATGAATTGTTGAAACTGTATGATATTAAATTTATTGAAGGTATACCGCAGACTCTGAATGATGATCGCTTGTTTCCCACCAACAAGACCAATTTTGTGATATTGGATGATGTTATGAAAGATGCTAGCAACAATTCAGAAGTTGAACGTTTGTTTACCAACTATGTGCACCATAGAAGCTTGAGTGCAATATATATCGTACAAAACTTATTTTTTCAAGGTAAATCCAGTAGGACTATCAGTTTGAACACTAATTATTTGGTATTGTTTAAAAACCCAAGAGACAATACCCAAATTAATGTCTTAGCGCGGCAGATGTACCCCAGGAACACAAAATACTTTATGGAGTGTTATGAAAATGCTACCAGCATTCCTTTCGGGTATCTATTGATTGACTTTAAAGCGAAAACACCAGAACAGTACCGTCTCAGAACAGATATTCTGTCAACACATCCAGTTGTGTACATTCAGAAAAGAAAACATTGACAGAGAGATTTGAAAATGTCTGCAAGACTTTTAAGAAACCTGCCTCTTTTAAAATTGTTATTAAAAGCCACGCCTAAACAAAGACGTGTTATTTTAGAGGCGGCTGCAGACCAACTCATTGTGACATTGTGTGAAGTAGCTCTTAACGTAGTCCACGGTAATATTCCGCTAACACCACAGCAATATCAGAAACTGAAGAGAAGAAGAAGTGAGATCAAAATTGTTGCAGATAAAAAGGTTGGAGTTAGACGTAAAAGACGGTTAATCAACCAACAAGGAGGATTTCTACTACCTTTGTTAAGTGCTGCAATCCCAATTATAACCAGTTTAGATACATCTAAATAAGTTTGGTGATGGAGTATGCCGAGAAGATGTTTTTAGTACCACAACACCAGTTGGATAAGCTGAAATCCTCTAACACCCGTGAGTCTACACAACAGGTTGTGGAGAATGACCTGGACATGACTATAAGAAATATTTTGCACAGGTCTGATCTGGATCATCATGAAAAAGCTAAGATGTACACAGGTGTTTTGCAGCGGTTTTTAACACTCAGTAGACAAGGGGATAGAGAATCCGGTACATTAACATTAAGGCTACCACCGCCTAGTAATGTTGAAAAAGAAGACCCACCCGCACCAGGCCATGTGCGTGCCCATGACGATTTAGGTGATTTTGCAGATGAGATTTTAAAGAATATTCCACAGAGGAGTGTGAAAAATGTTCGTTACATTTTAGATAAAATGTCTAAAACTAAAGATGTTACTTCATGGACTGAGTCGGGAGAGTTTGTGTTTAAAGGCAGAACAATCCCTGGTTCACACATGCTTGACTTAGTTAAAAGCGTCACGGCTCCACAAAAGATTGTTGACGAGCGGAGACCTGGCGGGTGGCGTGAATTTCTGGAGGCTTTTGCTAGTTTAAATTTGCCATACTCTGTGGTACCAAACCACAATGTCAGACATGCAATTAACTCTTTCAAAACCAAATCGACCACGTCTATAACAGGATCATCTAAGAGGAGTAAGAAACAGAAAGACCCGAGTCGGTGGTTAAGTTTTTAAACTAACAGTTTGTATGTATTGTGTTCTCAATTTCTCTCTTTTTTTTTTTTTTGAGAAACTTATGATGTGATGTGTGTGTGTGTGTGTGTGTGTGTGTAATAAAAGTGGGGATAAAGAAACAAAATTCCATTCTTTAGTTGTTTTTATTAAAATATTAAGCATGAGACATGAACATTTCACCCATTTGTACACACTGAACACATTTGAAAACATTTTTACTACATGGTGCTTGTTTTAGTTTTCTCACAAATGCTGACACCTTTTTGTCATTTTTAATAAAATCGTTGGTATACAATTTCATCACATAATCATAATCAAATCCCTTTGCCATGTGGTAGAGAAAGAACACACAATGTTGTCCACATGTATCTGATGAAAAATCTTGGACTTGCACAGTTGAATGTAGTACTTGACTAGAGTTGAGCTTTAAAAAGTTTTTGATAATCGGAGGAAAACCATGATAATCTGGCTTATTACCGAAGCTGTCGAAAAAGCATCCTACACCATCCTCGTTTATGTAGATAGCCAACCAGTGTTCCCCTGGGAGTCCTGAAGGATGTGTATTGATCAAAACCATTGCTGGTAGTTTTCTTAAAGGGGTTTTTGGTAGATAGTCACATGGTAGAACTCCAAGAAAATAAGTATCGCATGAAACCTTATCCATGACAGCCGTAAGCTGTACAGTGTTCATTTGAGTGTATTAGTAGTAATCAACCAGGACCTGTCGGCGATTTGACACCTCAATCAAACTATCAAACAATGCATAAACAATTAAGTTAACCGTGCGTGGCAGTGGCTGTCTAAAACGGGCTTCTAGTCTAATATTGCCACTTTTGATAAGCGATACGTGCTGGCTACACTCTTCGTCTGGTGCGAAATTGAACGCGTAGAGTGTATAGCCGTGCAGAAAGTCCTCTCTATCGATACATAGAGGCTGGTTTTTAAGGTGCCTTCCAGAAGCCAGCGCTAACTGGTAAAACTCCCGCACTGCAGAACCATTTTCATATTCAGGTTGCAGGGGCTTCGCTGGGTACTGTTGCCCATCCAGATAAATGGCCAAAAATTCTAAATCATAGTTTTTAAACGCAAATGGGTTTTTATTATAGGCACCCACAAATGCATCGTTATCAACCATAGCTAGAACCAGAGATTTCGGTAGAGTTCCTAAGAATAAGTTTTCTTGATTGCAGACACGTGAGCCTGCAGGTATTGAGAAGTTTTTCAGACACACTCTGTCGATGGGGTATTTGGCTGTGGTTGAGAGTAGGGCTTGTGCATGACCCAGTCTCACAGCTGGTGACACAGACACTTTTTTCACAAATAGCGATGCAGACAGGATGTTTAGTTTATAGGCTGTAGCGTTGCTCCTCATCAGGCAGAATTCATCTTTACCTCTAGTCATTCTAATTTTAAGATCTAATCCATTAAGTAATAGTTTTTCCTGAAAGAAGATATCGCTGTGAACAGGGGCGAGTAGTTCGACCACATTACTAGCATTGGTGAAGGCTGCTCTCTTTGTCAGCCCGCGATTTCCCGCAGCTGGGTCAGCCACATCCATCTGGCCCGCAGTATCGAGGTAGAAGAGCCCTGCGGAGAAAAGCGTTTCAAGGGCGTCTTTACCATAATTGGTAAGACATTCTATCATACAGCGGTATGGATGTGTGCTAGAACTCTGTGATATAAGACGATCTCCAAGCGACACATCCACTTGTGAAAAAATCGTAGATCCAGGATAGTTCACAAGACCTACGGGATCGCCGTCTGCAATATTCGTCCCATCAGCATTAGTGATTTTGAGGCGCAAAAAAAGTAATGTGCTGTTTAGATCTATGTAATCCTCCCCATTCCCCGCAATAAAAAATTCCAGCGGAGATGTGTCGGATATCGCTGATAGTGGTGGAACTTCTATATAAGTGTTTTTTTCAATTGCTGTTTGAGTTAGTGGTACAGTAAACAGATCCAGTTCAGTCTTTAAACACTCTTCTGACATGTTGTGTAGTAACGCCATGATTTAAAATATTGTTTTAACAGAGCTCCTTGATCTTTTTGAAGCAGTACGCTTAGCTGTCTCCTTGCGCTTGCGTTTTACAACTGATGTTTTCTTGGGAGGTTGTTTTGTTTTCTTCTGCTTCTGGCCACTCCTCCGCACCCCTGGTGGTCTAGATGCTCTTTTGCGAGCCATTACCATTAGTCCGGATCCGTCTTGAGCATCATAGTTGTTGTTAAAAGATCTTGATAACGTATTACTAACAACGTCACTTAGTATGTTTTTTGCAGCTGATTTAAGATGCGGCTTGGCTATGCTAAATCCTCGTTTTAGTAGGGGTATAGCCATTCTAAAGAGCCCCCGAAAAATCCCCCCCAAACCGGCCCCATACATGACTCCACCTCCTGCATACCCGGGGAGCCCGCTGCCTGCCTGATTCTGGTAATAGGCAACGTAACGCATAGGGTCAACATTGTGATTGTTGAAATATGCCATTTTAAACAAAGTGTTTTACAGGTCTGAAGTGAAGTTTGATGCACACTTTCCCGTAAGAAAATGGGACGTGCTGGTTCTGATCGTCCTTCACTTCTATAACAATATCTGTGATGACTGATTTGTTGATAGACGCGTAGTGAGGTTTGTCGTATCGAACACTGACTGTGCTATTGTTGTCCCCTGTTATTTGTACACACTCCAGGAGCGGTACAAAAGCATCACCCACGGACTGGTAACGGATAATGTCCGTGTAGATATAAAGAGTATAGAAACCACCGTGTATGTCCGACTGATGCATTGCATATGTTACAATATCCTTTTCATAATTAGTTTTTTCAGGGTTTGTTTTTTGCAGAATAGAATCTCCTATAGGGACGCCTGGTTTCAATCCTAAAATAATGGCTAGTTTTCCGTGGAAGGTCATTGAAATGTTAGGTTTTGCTTTCAGAAATACTTTGTTTTTTACGCGGTCATAACCGAATTCCCCCTGAGGCGCTACTAAATCATTTATTACACTAACTAGGGATGGGACATTGTCGTAATACCCTGTTTTTATTGGTATGCGTAGTTTCGATAAGCTGGTCTTCTTCACATCTACACCATGTCGTAAGCTGTTAGTGTACTTTTCACCATCGGTCGTGGACCAATGTTTATCTCGAAAACGGCGTCGTTGCCGTTAAAGGTGTACCAGCTTCTAGGATATTCAATTTGAACAAGCCCCACCTCCCATTCTCCTTTTATATTTATAGTGGTAGCCAGTCTTGTTCTATAATTAGAGATTGTATTATTAGGGTATACAGCCTGCGAAGCGTTGCAGGGTAGTGTGACATAAAATCCACCCTCAGCCATGTCTGGTTTTTATACAACTGTATGCATCCTGTGTGTGTGGTTTGTATTTATGGCTTCTGTACATCAACTAATTCTTTCTGGTCGATCCATGACGCAAACTTCGCTGGCCATCCGAGCCACTGTACCAGCACTAATGTTTTGCAACCCTTCGTCTTCTTATCTAAAATTTTTTCAACTTTAAATGTCTTGTTTTTACTGACAAAATTTTTTTGCAATTCTTCCGCATAAAAAACACCATCGATAACATCCCCGTCGTAATCACTCAATCTGTAAACAGGGGGTTCTCGTGGGATACACGCTGATATAGTAAAATACTCTTGTGTGTAGTTTTCCACATACCCTTTTGCAAACGGTCCTCTGACTTTAGAAATTCGAACCACATCACCAATCTTGTATTTAAATACGGGGTTAACACTATGAGGTCTGGTATCACCATATAGGTTATGCAGCACCACAGACTCGTTTTCTTTCCCCACATCAATCGGCCTCATCTTGATGCTTCTGTGATGGCTCGCATTATATCCTTGTGTAATGTCTTGAAGTATGTCGATGTAACGTTTGGAGTTTGTAGCAGTTAAATATCTCCACATTCTACCTTTTAAGGTTCTATTAAACCGCTCGACAACACATGCCTTTAATTCTGTGGGTGTTGCGAAATGGGCTATATTGTACTTTTTTGTTACATTTTGAAAATGTTTGTTAAAAAACTCCTTTCCTTTATCTGTCTGTAATTTCTGTGGTATGCGTCCCTCTTTCAGTATGGATTCAAAAGCTTTAGAGACCTCTACACCACTCTTGTTTTTTAAAGCCCTTGTCCATGCATATTTACTAAAGAGATCGATGCATGTCAGCAAAAAATGGTTGTTGTCATTTACCGGGGCATATGCAGACATATCGACTAGATCGGCCTGGAACTCCATGTCGATACCATAGACAAAAACCCGATTCCTTTTGTATTTTAGTGGGGCCGTTCTGTGTAGTGTGTATGCATCCTCGCCAGCGAGCCAGTCTGAAACCTCTTTATCGGTTAAACGAACACCCGTTTCTTTTAAAACAGCTTCTTTTAAGCGTTTTTTCCCCCCTAAAGAACCAGGGTTAGAAGGTGTGTAATAAGTCTTTTTCATTTCTTCTGACATGTTTCCACTTCACGCTCCACAAAAAGAATAACACAGATGGTTTAAGTAATTTGGGTTTTTATTTCTTAAACAGTAAAAGGAGACAGAGGTATCATACAGCATCAATGTAGTGTAAAAAATTTATACACATCACAATGTTTTTTTCAAGAATGTAATCAACCAGGGTTTCAATAATTTCACAAACATCAGCCTGATTGTTTCTTGTCAATATGTCTACACATAGATCAGTTACATATGTACACAAGCACAATATATCAGCTATTCTAATACAGCTGCCGCATTCAGTCATCAGGTCTAAAATCTTTCTGATAGTCACACAAATTGGTTCACCAGCATTAACGCATAAACGCATCAAATCTGTCCATTCATTTGACACAGTTCTTACAACAGACATTTGTTTCTTGAGGTTTGTAAAACGATTGGTATCTACAGCACATCTGTTTACAGT
Organism: Tiaroga cobitis; assembly: GCA_030578255.1. Lineage (NCBI taxonomy): Eukaryota > Metazoa > Chordata > Actinopteri > Cypriniformes > Leuciscidae > Tiaroga > Tiaroga cobitis. Next base: position 10,280,034 of record CM060592.1, read on the forward strand.
AACAGATACATTGGCACATTCATTAATAATCTTATACAACAAACCGGTCATCTCACATCTAATACGTTGTTTAAGTAGACACTTTGCCAGACCTGTTGCAAAACATGTATTCCCCATGTCGGTGTTACAGTCACTCAACTTGGACAATACCTTTCCAGCTGTCCACAGCGTCATAGACAATTTGTTCGCTGCTAACGTCCACAACTTTCTCTCTGACTTCACGAAGCTTTTCCACAATGAAAACTTCGTCACGCAGTTCATGTAAAATAGCCTCCACTGAACCTTGAATCCTCTGGGGGTGAACCCTTAAACCACAAAGGCTCAATGCTTGAGCAACAATGTGCTTAAGGTCCGGTTTCACCAGATTACGTGTCAGTTCCTCAAAGTAGGCGTCAAAGAAATAGGGACCCGGTTCAAACAGGCAGGAATGTCTAATCTGACTGGGGTGATCCACTTCACAACCCAAACAGATTTCTTTCAGCTTTTTGTTGATGACGTGTTCCAGAAGGACCACAACAGTCGCTTTTATGATTTTGAATCCGTCCGAGCGGATACAACTGTCTGTGTTGTCAATTCCAGCAAGGGCCGCAGCTCCAGCTATTGCACCAGTGTTGCCGTATGGTGTTGTAAGGAAGGTCATGTTGTGATATCCAAGATCCATGCAAAATTTATCCAACCAACTGTTGTCGCAAGTTTGTGGGTGGGGCTCCAGCGGCGTAGCATTGTCATCAGGCGTCGCTGGGGGAGTCTCAGGGTTGTTGGTGTAGCAGTAGACTGTTGTAGATTCTTGAGACATGGTGAATGAATGTAGCAATTGTACCGATCTGCAGGCGTTTTTAATGGCTGTAATACGTGGGTGGGGTTAAGAGGCGGTCTTCAGCGTTGGTAACGCCCTGCTCAGGGTGAAACAATTTAATCTTTACAGAACTGTAACGGTCATACATGTCGCACCATCTAAACATCTTGTCAATGCATGTAAACACGTTGTCAACCGCACGAACATCTTTCCACTGAAACAAAAATTTCATGTCGTAGCACAAGTGATGCTCAGATTCACGAACAGGCCACGCACGTTCGCAGAGCTTTGTCTTGTCGTTGCAGCAAAAAATATAAACACAATCGTCTGGTAACTTTTTACTATGGTCCCCGACCACACGAAATCTTGTGTCAGGAATTGAGCCATCCCACTCGGCTACGTACAACGGATCATCACCACAGTCGTTCAAATCTCTCCAAACGTAGTTGAAAAAAAGAAACCAGTCCTTCTTGTGGAAAATCACACAGGGGGTCTGTGATGTAAAATCGTCTTCAACATCTGCTGTGTAGAGTTTCACAGTACGCATCACCTTGTCAAACACATACCTCACCACACGACCACCAGACATTGAGAAATCCTGTTTCACAAGAGCACTGTCTTCATGAAGAAATCTTGTCAAGCTAACATTTAGCTTTTTCCTTGGAGCAAAAGTCAGATCTTCTCTCATTTCAACAGGTCCTCTTGTCGGTGAAATACACATAACCTTTCTAGGGGTTTTAGGAGTTCTCGGAGTAGCCATTGTATCAGGAAAGTCGTAGATTGTCTTCTGTGTTCAACAGTGTAACCCCTAACCTTATTTAAAACTGCAACAAAAGATGTAGGTAGTGACGTAGTTGTGAAAAAGGCACACCTCATACCATAAAAACTACAATGGCAAGTTGCGAGGTGTGAGTTCATTAACCCAGTCATAAAAAAACAGTCAAAAATTTAACATCTGTTTGATCTGTTTGTTTGTCTTTTAAAAGTCCCCGGACATCGGCACGGAGGATGTCACATGGCGCCGCGCAGCCTAGACATACCGGAGCCTGTCTGCGACCCATCATAAATCAGAGACAGGGGAACCTCAGAACCATAAATCAAAGTCATAAATCATAAAAGTGACACATGGTCTATGTTAACACTACTCATACGTAAAAAGCATCGCGGTTGCTTAGAAGCAGCTCATATTTTCCTTTTAAGGACACAAATGCAAAAGTTTCACTGTAGGCAAAAGACAACTCATGCTTCCTTTATGCTTGCAGAAATCATATCTTATTCAGAGATGGTTATCACTTTTTACCTAACACATCAAGTTTCCATGAATCATCGTTCAACTAACGGTTATATTCAGCCTGTCCATTACATCCAACAACTCAGACAGTTCCTTCATTCGTTCCTCTTTACTTGGCATCACATATTTTTTCTTATTATGCCCTTTTCGATTTTTACTCTTAAATGAAGACCTAGACTTTGGTGAGGATTTCTGGGGAACCAGGTCAATACCCTCCACTGATGAGCGTCTTTGATGCGTTGCTGGCTCTTTCATACTAACAGATTGGCGAGCGTCCATCGTCCGCTAATCCCCCACGATTTGCACGCGATAACACCCTGACCTGTCGGCGAGCTCAACGATTTGCAAATCGGGCTTAAAATCCTGTAGTGTGAACTAGGCTTTATCTGTAGAGTGGGAAAGGGATCCTCCATAGGAAGAGGATAGTTGACACTGCAGCACTGCATTGTCATCCGGTCCAGGCAAAGCTCCTTTGTCAGATCTGGATACGGCCTGGATCTGGCAGGCTGCGGGAAAATCTTGGGATAAACAAAGACACTAATACTAGCGTAGATGCCATTCTTCTTATGATGTAACGAGTACATCAACATTTAAGGGAAGTGTTCCCAGTTCCAGCTGACCTAATCTATGCAGCCTAACATTGAATTATAGAAGTCTATAATGTATTATGTGTATGCTAGGTAACAAGTCTAAACCTAAACAAAAGGCGAGAGGAATGGAGAGCAGGACGGAGAGAGTCTGGTTCAGGGCGATCGGGGGGGCTGACCACAAAACAGGAAAGTGACCTTTCATTACTAACACGCAAGCACGACACACACACAAACACATAAACTGATTTACTTTCTGCTATCTGCAATGAAGAATCTGCTTGTAAATCTTTGTGTGTTTTGAGCAATGTTGTGAATGATGAAATTTTTAGCAGTGTTTCCGATGAATGTTTGAAAATGTACAAAAGTACAGGGTTTTCTAAAACTATGAAGAAACTTGGTTTAGTTGAGTGGAGAATGAAAGTGTGAAATTGAACGTAAATGTATGCTGGACATAGAAAAGTTGGTAAAATATCATGATTTTCCCGATGAGTGGACACTGAGTGTTAGAAGATTAACCCTCTGAGGTCTACGGGTTTTTGGGGTCCTTGAGGTGTTCTGACATGCTCTGACATTTGTGCTTTTTTCAGTTATTTATAAACATGTTAATGGCAAAGGTGTAAATTCACTCAATATAGCACAAACTGGGCTATCGGAATTTCTGAGCAACAATTATGAAACATGTTTGTATTTTTGAGAGAATATTGCTTATGCATGGTTATTGAAAAAACTAAAACTCAAAGTGTCTGAAATAAGGCCACAAAACACATACTAAATATGTGTCCACAAGACTTTTGACTAATGAGTGTTGTTGCCTAGAATTTTTGCTTCAAAATGATCTGAAAATCATCCTGCCTAATAATTTATACAAACACATACACTGATTTAAATTTTATTAGAGACCTTTGGTTTGGAAAGGCAATATGCGTGGAGGCGTGTTCACACCTGAGAAGACAAAGGCCGGATAATGTGCCGCATAATGAGCTGCATATTAATTAGCCCTTTCACACAGGTGTGTCACAGGATCCCAAAGAATGCAAGGACAAAAGAAATGATCTATATAGCCTATACATATTTCACAATTAGAAATTGTAACCAATTACAAATAGGTTACAATTACAACAACAATTACAATTTTAACAATATTTCAAGTGTATTTCTTTGTAAAAAGTATACATTTTATCATACGTATTTAAAAAAGGTAAGGATTCATTAGTTTGAATATTGGAACAAACACTATAATAACATCTTAGTTGATAATTCAATATACCTACTTTATTTTTGACAAAACATCATACTATAGTATATTTAACTATGAGCAGAAATTGGTGAACAAAAGCGTACCTATTTAATGTGACAGTAGTCTTTTTTTACAGTCAAAACTTTATAATCTATCCAAAACTAATCACAAAATTGTGTCTAAACATTCATATTTAGTCTGTAATATATTGTGTATGATATATTAGTATATACATGTGAATTTGCAGCTTGTTGCTTATACAGACATTTTATTTCAACATATTTCAGTCTATTTTTACTCATCTTAGTAGGCTATAGCAATATAGTTTGTATGTGTTGTTCATGTAAACATAACGTTTACTAATATAGGTGCGAGAGTGAATGAACGGCACAGACACGCGCTGTATAACTGTAGTAAACAAAGCGCGCGCGCCTATGCCGTTCACTCATCATTTAGCCTACACACAGACACGCAGTTCATTTTTAGACAGTCTTTTTGCGGTTTACAGTCCGACAAATTCAATATCACGATTAGAACAAAGCACTAGAATAAATGACTTACTACATCAGCTGGATCCGTTGCTCCTCGAAATGAAACTACCAGCACTTCTGGTACATTTTCCAGGGTTAGATAGTATTCCTCACAGCGAAAGGATACGCTGTGTACACAGCTGTACAAGATACTTACTAAACACGATGTGTTTTATAATCCAGCTGGTGGGCGTTGGCATGTTTGAACGGCTTGTCTAAGATCATTTGGGTTTGAATAGCGCGCGCTCTCCGTGGGCGTGGCACATTAACGCGTAATTAGGTGTAATGAGCTGGAAAGAAAAATACTGACATCTCTCACTTTTCATACAGATTACATAAGCTGAGTATATTTGTTTTTTTATATAAATTTATTCATTTAAAAGAAGAGAGTTCAAGCTTCATTATGGAAAAACACTCGTGCCTGTATGACAAGTATTCGCGGAATTAAAAATAATCTTAGGACGCGTTTCAGAATGGACTTCACTGACAGAGAGAAGGCAGAACGCGCATCATGTTTGTTTTTCTTTATTTGGCGAAAAGCACAACACTTTGTTTTTATTGTGAGTATCCACAAAAAAAATAGACACTTATCAGGATCTAATGATGTACAACACTTAATATGTAAGATCAAAATCAACAGAGTATTTTGAGTTTCTTTTGCACTGATAAGAAAAAAGCAAGACTATCGCGCCGGCGCGATAGCCGACCTCAGAGGGTTAAAGGTGGTAAAGGAATCAGTTGAACAGGGCAGTGAGAGACAAAAGGGTTGTTTGTGGCTGCGTTTTACATGTGTGTAAAAACTGTGAACAGACAGTGAATTGCTGGCTTGAAGAAGCAGATAAAAGATAATGAAACAGATGCAGAAGGAACTGACATGTAGGGAAAGATAGAATTTATGGAACGCCTGTTAAGTCAAAGTAAGTTGAAATGGTATGAAAAGTGTAACAAGCAGAATGGGAAAAAGCAGGGACGTGCACAGGGGGGTTGCTCAGGTTGCCTGGGCAACTGCCCATATGCCCTTCTCGATTCAGGTTGCCCTTCCGAGAAAAAAAAAAATTTGTTTCAATGGATGCAGAATTTCACGTAGGCCTAGATAACAAAAAACAAAAAAAAAAATCGCAAAGCCTCATTCACTTCCATTCGGGCACCAAGAGTGAAAGTCAGTTAAGGAAGGGCAAACTGTTTACGTGGCTGCAGCGCTGCACGCGACCATAGACTGTACGCGACCGGTGCGTAAGGCCCTGCAAATTACTTAAGGCCCCGCCTCCATCTCGTGTCAATTAATAGCGCGTCAATTAATGTGTACAACATCCATGACAAAATGAAGCGAAACTATCCTTCTGGTCACGAAAAGAGGAAGAAGAAAAAAAACCATGAAAGTGAATTGCGGGAACAACAATCAGGTAAACTTGTGTTCTCTCCTCTCTAAGTTTGATGTCAGCAAAGTTTGATGTTTTTCGGTCTTGCTAACCTAGCTGGGCAGGCAATGCATCTCTTGCATCACTTTGTGCCTGACAAACGTGAGAGTAAAATACAATTATTCATTACGTTTGTTTTTGATAAACGACAAAGTGCAACAGTGTTTGTTTACTGCAGCTCGGAAAACATAACCGCTTCGCGTGTGTTATCGTGCGTTAATATGCGCGTGCACGAAATGAAACTCACATTTTTCAAGCAGAAATATGTGGAGACCAGACATACTGTACAATACATGCACGTGAATGATGGCACTCCCATCAAAGTACACGTTATAAAACAAGACACTGATTATCTAGTCTCAGTGTAGTTACAAACTCTAAACAACTGCACTAATTATGCAAGATAGAAAGCAATGTATTGACAATTTGACATTGATTGACTATTGATTTATAGGCTATAATGAATTTAAAATGTTGATTAGCTGGACATACTGGTCAATATGGATGCACATCCCTCAGTAAATAATAACCATAAATCAAGAATTGCTTCAACATGCATAATAAAAAAAAAAAATCATACTGATGCCGAAAATACCCAGGCTGTAGAGAGAACCAAAGTTAAAAGGCAAAGCTCAGGGTTATAATTTATTATTTTCTTCTTATTTATGTTTACGTTAATATTCACTTGTTATCTTAACATTCTAAAGAAAATACTCTATTCAATAAATATTGTTTGTTTGAACCTCATTCTGTTCTATATTGTTGTACTTATTCTTTGACTGTTTTGTTCAAAGGAGGGAGGATTGTATTGGGAGCACTGAAGTGTCAGGTGTGACTGTGTGGCAATGGCAAATGGTTAACATAGCTCACGGCGTCACAGGTCAGGTAGAGGCCTCTTAGCAGAATTTTGCTTAGGGCCCCAGGGGGAGGTCAGGATCGGCACTGGGTTTAGCAGTCGATTCTTTTCCCAACCGGAATTCCTGTTCCCTTTACGCAATCATACTACAAATCATGCGTAGTTGCCCGTAGCCTACCATCACAACCGAATACGAGCAAGAAGCACAACTGAATGTACGGGAAGCCAAAAGGTTAAAAAAGGATTGTATTTTTTCCCAAAATCTAAGCGTTTTCTTTTTATATTAGAAGCGAGTTTTTCCATTCAATCCAGATTATTTCTTTTCAAATTAAAAACAAATAAATAAATAAATAATAATAATGAAAAAAACAATAAACAATAATATGAGGAACTCTTTTTCTCATGCGTCTCATTATACGAATGCGCTTTATTGTATTAATGCTATGAAAACAAGAGTTGAAGGTGCAAGCGGCTATGATAGCTGTAATCTAGGGACTGAGATATGAGTAATATAATCCTGTGGTTTCTGTGAAACGGTAGAGATAAGTGGGACTGAGGAATAATGATAATGTTAAATTGAATCTGCAGACTTACCATTTGATAGAAGAATAAGCTTTAAAACCAGTGTTAATGAAATTGATGACATGCTAAATTTCTTTATACTGTATGAAGAGTAACTGAACAGTCATGATACAAATCGTGAGACAGAAGAGAGCAAATGCTGTAAGCAGCTCTGCTCTGAAGCTCTCACTTTAAAGAGATTTGCAGATGATGTTTTGTAAAAGTTTGATTCTGATTGGAAAGATAAACAATAACTTGACTGGCTCTAAACACAGAAAGTGCGAAAATGATACAAATTTGAAGAAAATGATGTGTTAATATGGGTTAGAAAGCAGATAGATGTTAATATGATGAAATTAAAGGTTTAATTTAAGAACAGGAGATGAAAATAAGGTCATAAGATTGAAGACTTAATGGGTTCCTTTTTAAAGGAAAGAACTATAAAAAGTACTGGTTGATGTAAAATTACAGATAAGAAATGAGTTGCAAAATACTTTTAAAAGTATTGCTAATTGCAGATTGGTAAACTCCTAGAAAAGAAAACATGGAAGTCAGATATTAAACTATGGTAATTGAGAACCTGATAACTAAAATTTAGATTAAATTTGAAATATTATTATTTTTATAAAGATAAAATAAGCAAGCAAAAGCAGTGTTAGGGGATTAACAGTTGCTAAATGTAAAATGCGTAAAAAAGGCATTTGATTAAAAAAAAGCTTGTTAGTGGTGACCATGAAAGAACTAGAAGCTGATGTGTTAATTTTAGAAGATAAGCTTGTGATTTGGCTGAAACAATTTGCTTATCTGAATCTGGTGTGTGTTGGGGCTGAAGCTGCCAGCACGGCAGAGACTCAATCTGAGTGGAAATTTGTAATGTCTAAATTCCCTGCATGGGCAAAAGAAAACGTCTCAGGTTACGTATGTAACCCTGGTTCCCTGAGAGGGAACGAGACGCTGCGTTTGAGACGCGGTGGGAACGCTCTGCGTGATTACGTCGTGAAGCACATGTAAAATCAGTCCAATGGAAGCCCGAAACGTCATAGGCGGGTGACGTCATAGACCAGGAAACTATAAAGCACCCCTGAATTCAGACCGCGCCAGCTTCTGAAAAAACCTGAAGCAAGTCGATCAGGGCATGCAGGAAGTATGGCAGGTAAACGCAGCGTCTCGTTCCCTCTCAGGGAACCAGGGTTACATACGTAACCTGAGACGTTCCCTTTCAAGGGAACTTCGAGCTGCGTTTGAGACGCGGTGGGAACCCCATACCCACTACACCATAGTGACAAATGCCCGTTCTGTGTGAAGTCCTTGCGCACACTAAGAAGCAAGCAACCTTGCCCCTGGAGTGGAGAGGTCAAGGTCATAAAACCTGACAAATGTATGTGGAGAGGACCAACCTGCCGCATTACAGATATCAAGAAGGGAAACAGCCGAAATTAAGGCCGTAGAGGCTGCCATACTCCTTGTAGAATGGGCCCGTACAGCCATAGGTGAAGACTGACCGGCTGCTTCATAAGCCAATGATATAGCCTCAACTATCCATTTGCTCATTACCTGTTTAGATGCAGGGCACCCTCTCTTGAGTGACCCAAGGCAGACAAACAATTGTTCAGACTTACGCCACAGGGCAGCCTTGATGCCCGAACTGGACATAACAGGTTCAGTTGTTCCTGATCTGGGGTATTAAAAGGTGGAGGATAAAATGCCTGCAGCACTATAAGGCCCCCAACATTAACTGGGACCTTAGGAATATAACCTGGTCTAGGGAAGAGAAATGCCTTCACCATACCAGGTGCAAATTCCAGACATGGCGCAGCAACCGACAGGGCATGCAAATCTCCAAATCTCTTGATAGACGAAATAGAAAGGAGAAATAAAGTTTTTAGAGAGGAATTTCTCTGAAACCTCTTCAATGGGCTCGAAGGTAGCCAAAGCCAGACCCTCAAGTTCAATGGCCAAATCCCAAGCCGGTGCTCTAGAGTGCAATGCAGGTCTCAACCTCAGTGTACCACAGAGAAAACGAGTAAAAAGAGGATCTCTCCCGATAGAAGTACCCCCCCCCCGAGGGGTGTGGTAGGCAGATATAGCCGCCACGTAAACCTCTAGGGTAGAAGGAGATAACCTAGCAGAGAAACGGTCTTGCAAGAAATCAAGAACTGGACCAACAGGGCAGTTAACAGGATCTAAATGACGTTTACCACATCAGGTGGAGAATAATTTCCATTTCAATGCATATAGTTTTCTCGTGGAAGGAGCTCTGGATTGGAGAATGGTCTCAACGACCTCAGTCGAGAGACCGGATTCTATGAGCCGGGCCCCCTCAGAGGCCGAGCCCACAGTATCCAAACTCCAAAAGAGGGTGATATCCGGGGAGCAAAGATATCAGGAAATGCGTACTGGTGTAGCGTCAACCACACCTAATACATCACATCCAGTCCAAGCGGAGCTGTATGCGTGAGGGAGAACCAAAAAGAGCAATGCTTTGTACAAACGATGTGAAAGGTCGACTTGACTTTAGTTTGACCAAAGTTCTCCCTAAGAAGCTCCACCACCTCGGGGTGAAGTCTCCAATCCCTGGGCCTCAGCCCCTGCCTCAACAGGATATCTGCTCTGATATACGAGACCATCAGTGTGTTGTCCACCATCTGCGAGCGCCCACTCATGATCGCCCCCACTTGTGAGGGAAGCATCCGTCGATAGCAATATGCGTCGACAAGAAGCCCCCAACACTGGGCCTGGGCGAGGAACCAAGGTTCTTCCACATGACCGAGGCACGAAGGCATAGCCGCGTGACCTTGATCATGCGAAAACATATTTCCCCTCGGAGAAAACCCCTTGGTCCCGAGCCACCACTGCAGGGGTCTCATGTGCAGAAGGCCAAAAGTAATTACGTTGGACGCAGATGCCATGAGACCCACCAGTCTGAAACTGTTTCAGAGTGAGTGACTGGCCTAGATATACCCCAATACGAGAATCGCTACACCTAGAAAAGTGGTCCTCAGAGCACACTCTTCTTGGCGTTGAGAGGCAACCCCAACATCCTTAATGAGACAGAACGACATCTCGATGCTGAACTGCCATAAACTCAGATTGGGTCAGGATCAACCAATCATTGATGTAGTATAATACACGAATGCCCTGGAGTCTCAGAAGAGCCAGAGCTGCATCCACGCATACTGTAAAGGTGTGGGGTAAAAAACCTAGGCCGAATGGAAGAACCCGATAATGGTATGCTTCGCCCCCGAAAGCAAACCTCGGGAACCTCCCTCATCCTCTTTCGGAAACAATGAAGTAATGGCTGTCTGCTGGGAGGAGGAACCCCTTCTACAGCTCCTTTTGCAGAAGTGACAGTACTTCCTGCTCCATAACCAAAGCCTGCTCGGGGTCCACCAATGAGAGGAGGACCCCTAGAAATCTGTACGAACGAGAACCGAACTGAATTCTGAAACCTTTTTCTATAGTGTGCAGGACCCACTGAGAAATATGTGGCAGTAGTTTCCACGCTGCCAGAAATTCTACCAGGGGAACCAGTCTCTCAAGACTGGCCTCTGGATTTGTTTGAACAGTCACTACGGCGCACTGAAGCGGCGAACCGGCAGGGAACAACCAAACTGACCATTCTACGACCCTCCTTGGAGGATCGCATGGGGACGCTGACACCTCGGTGCCCTGAACGGCGAACCGGCAGGGAACAACCAAACTGGCAGCGCTGCAACCCTCCTCAGAGAGTTGCACCCCAGAGGGCGCAGAGGAAAAACGATTTCTCAAAACCGTCCCTTGGTTGAACAGTCACTACGGTGCCCTGAAGCGGCGAACCGGCAGGGAACAACCGAACTGACCGTTCTACGATCCTCTTCTCCTCAGAGAGTCGCACCCCAGAGGTCGCCGAGGAGAAACGATTTCTCAAAACCGTCCCTGCCCCGGAGGAGCCCTCAGAAGCCTGATAGCCTCGTTCTTTTGCGACAGGACTTCTTGTCTAAGCTTTATTAGAGATGATGACAGTCCTCAGACCTTGCCTACCTCTAACTAGCATAGTTCCTACGACCCTCCTCGGAGGATCGTTGGAAAAAGCAGGCACTTCGGCGCCCTGAAACGGCGAACCGGCAGGGAAACCGAACTGACTGCTCTTCTTTTTTCTTATTTGAAGGCTCGTTTGGGGACACTGACACCTTGGTGCCCTGAAACGGCGAACCGGCAGGGAAACCGAACTGGCAGTACTGCGACCCTCCTCAGAGAGTCGCACCCCAAAGGGCGCTGAGGAGAAACGATTTCTCAAAACCGTCCCTACCCCAGAGGGGACCACCCTTAGAAGCCTGATCGCCTCGGCGTCAGGGCTTCTTCTTTGTCCAAGCTATTTTAGAGATAAAACAGTCCTCAGATCTTGCATGTCTTTAACTAGCTAGACTGCGACCGCCACCCAAGTACCCCTCAATTGCGGAGGAGCCCGAATGGCGACGCTCTGTTTTGCACTTTGTGCTGAGAGGAGCTTAATAGGCCGAGACTGCTCCCGCCCAGCAGTCTCAGGAACATTAGATTGGTGAGGAAGAAACCTCTGGAATGCCGCTGAATGGTTTATATCTCAGTTTTCTTGAAAGCGGAGCGTCCAGAAGAACAGACATAATTGTATCTTTATTTTTCTTTATCTTTATATCAGAAAAACTTATATATATATATATATACATACATATATCACTCTGTGGCCACCAGCAGGAAACAACCGAACTGGCAGCGCTGCGACCCTCCTCAGAGAGTCGCCCCTCACATTCATCCATGTCCTTATATACTTTACCCACCAGTGCTGCCTAATAAAAAATGTATTCATTATTTAAGATGGCTGGTGGGTAACGTCGGGGTTAATAACGATGACGCCGACTCGGGAGAGAGAAAGCTCGCAAGCGTCTCTTTAACCCGAGGCACTGTCATACTATGATACTAAATACCCCAAAATTACTATAGTTAGACATCTGGGGATTAAACACATACAATACAAACCGGTTTATTCCACAATCCCGACACCTCAGTGTGGAGATAGGGAAAAAAAAACGCAGTCCCCGACGAGGAGGCTGAGAGTTTTCCTGTTTTAAGATACATTTCATCTAACAAACTCTTCTTTATTTTCAATCTCATAATGTTCAGCTGGCCAGTAAATATTTAACTGGCAACAGCACTATAAAACCTCCTTTTTTTAAAAAGCTCCTCTTTATTCAGCAGAGTTATGAGCTGACTATTTATTTATTCATTGAAAACTCAAACATCTGCCTTCTTCTTAATATTTGTATTTGTTTTGTTATCTTTCTTTTTAAAACAAAACACTAACGATGGAAATCGCTGCACACTAGATCTGGCATGTGAAAGCTGAGATAGGGCGGAGCCCGTCCCAACCCCCGCTGTCAGATCCGTTTGCGAACCCCGAAAATTATGCGAGTCGTCTCCGTGCCTCGGCAACAGAGAGACCCGCGCGGGGAACGCGAACCGAACCGTCCTCCTCGAAGAACGCCCGGCGGGAGCGGAGCGTCCTCACGGAAAGCTTCTCGCAATGCTCACAGTCAGCTCCCTCGAGAACTGACTGTTGGCATGCTCCACTCCCAAACAGCAACAAAAAGCTTATGTGTGTCCCCACCCGTGATGTAACGAGGGCAGGGAACAACACAACGTCTATAATCTTGCTTGCTCGCCATAATGATAGATAGTGATATATATTGGGCTTTGACAAACAACAATAAATAGACAAGGACAGATTTCACAGAGAGCGCTTGCTGAAGGTACAGAAGCTGGCGCGGCCTGAATTCAGGGGTGCTTTATAGTTTCCTGGTCTATGACGTCACCCGCCTATGACGTTTCGGGCTTCCATTGGACTGATTTTACATGTGCTTCACGACGTAATCACGCAGAGCGTTCCCACTGCGTCTCAAACGCAGCTCGAAGTTCCCTTGAAAGGGAACTATAAAAATTGTGCTTGTATTGAAAATACATGTAATTCATGGAAAAGATGCCTTAAGCTGGGCTAGAGTTGAAGGATGACAGATAAAGTCTGAAGTTAGAAGTTTATGAAGGTGCAAAGGTACCAGTCCTGAATGCCTCAGAGTCTCTCTCTCATTCAATGTCAGCTAAAAGCTGTTATCTGAGCCTGTTTCATAAGTGATAATAAGCTATTTATAGTAAAACACAGTGTTTCCGTTGAAAACCATAGATATGGAAATGTTAAAAGAAATCATTGCCATTCAGAGGGCAATTTGTATTTAAATGTTGTAAATGTAAAACTGAATGACTTTAAAGAAGTCTTTAAAATAATGCAGACCTTATACGATAGAAGTGACATTTTTGATTAGCTTAGGACCAGTAACTTCTTTGTCTCATTTTAGTCTCCACCATTTAGGGCCCGATGGCTCCGGCTACAGATGTAGATGTACACCGAAAAGACGGTTGTGAAAACTAACTCAGAGAAAAATTCTCTGAGTATAATCTAAGCATTGCGATTTTGCTGAGGATGCTTAATAGATTGATTTGATTAAATACTGTTGTTGTTGTTTTAGGACACTCCTACTGGCTGTGGTGGTTCTTGAATGTCTTCTCACCCATACCCAAGGAAAAGTTTGTATATCATATTGCCAAATTTGAGAAGAATCTCTTTGATAATTCTGCCCAATTGGATGGAGCTGTATACCAGTGTGCATGAGGTGTCGACCCAGAGACGGGTACGATTCTCCGATGGCCATAGGGGGACAACCTAAGCCAGGGCGGCATCGGCACTGGGCACTTGCCCACCAGGGAAGGGAGGTGTTATCTGTGAGAAGGGAGTAGATGTGATGCTACTTTGGGCCAAGAGCATCAGAGAGGGGCCTATAAGAAATTGTAGTCTGCCTCGACCCAGAGTCCACTCCAAAATATATTTTAGAATGAGCTCATCCCCGAAATGGCTTAATTATCATAGAGATGAAGGAAGTGAAGTTATATTGTTTCTTCACCATTTGGGTTGAATACATCCTGAGCAAATGGTAGTCAATTGTAGAATGGGACTGGCTGTGGGACACAGAGAACCTTATCAGACAATGGGGCGTCTCAACTTCATTAACATACAGACCACAGCTGTTGATATGTTAGTTGCCTTAAGGGCAAGAAAAATCCAGAGACTTTGTTGATATTGTCTATACCACAGTTTTGACTAATGCAGGTCATTGGGCATGACAATGGACCATTATAAGACATGACGGTGGCTAACAATCTGAATAACAATGGTCAAAAGTTAGTGTAAGGAATTTACATTCTGTCTAAATTACAGTCTTAGGAGGCTGTTGAAAAGATTATTTGTTTAAAGTGAGAGAGACTGCTTGAGTGGAGGAAGGGATGGTACTCTGTCTTTCTGCTTTCAGTCAGCCAAAGAAGCTGAAGCAAGGTAATGATAATGAACCAAAACAACACAGCTGACTTTTCTAAAATCAAATGAATAATGGACAGACATGTTTTGAAACTGGTTAAGAGGCCATTAAAAAAAAACTAGATAAAAGCTAGAGGATAAAGTAAGGTTTAAAAGATAATTTAAAATGTAAATCTTTTTAGAGAAAAGATATGAATAAGAAATACGAGCGGTTCATAGTCAGATGTGTGTGTGTGTGATGGTGACAGCACTTTGTCTTGTATGTATCAGTTTGGGGTACTAATACTCCGCCTGAATATTATATTGTGTCATTAGAAATTGGTTAAGGCAAATGACAAACTTTAAAGAAGCTGATAATTCTGATGAAAAGACAATACAGAACATGGGACAGCTTTAAGTTGATTGGTCATCAAGCTCTGTCTGGTAGTAATACTTTTGTCATGGTGCAGATTTGAAGTCCCTTCTGGATCAGTTTAAGTACTGATGGAAGTTGGAATTGTGAAGTTGTAAATGAACGTCAGTCATGGGTTGAGATAAACGAAAAGGTTACAGATTTTATGGCAAGAACAAAGTGACACATTGGCTCAAATATCGAATTATCAAGAGAGCCCTTAACATTTATGATTATTGTAAACAAAGGGGGGAAATTATTGACTGACATGGACCAAGTCTGTACAGCATGACCTGACCTGATAGAAACAATTGATGAGACTTTGGACATGTTTGTAGATGACTGACTTAAGAGACCAACAACAGACCTGAAAAGCAGGATACGCTGTGAGACTCTGGGCCGTTGACCTTAAAATACTTTGATAAAAAGATGAGATTGTGTCTTTACATAATATTTTGTTCCAACAGCAAGTAAAAAATGTCTGAAGGAAAGATGGCTGAAGGAGAATGTTTGGTTTAGTGTTGATGGCAAACTAAATCCAAAACACCATTATGTTAATTTGATGCACAAGTTGGATGGTGCATCAAAAGGGGGATGGTTTGGGATTTTCTGAAAGCCATCGCACAGGGGGAACAATAAATGTTGAGAGAACACCGGGTTTATTAATAGTGCGGATTCCAAATATCATGAATTTAGTTCTATTCAAATTTAAGGATAAGGTATTTGAATCAAACTAGAATTTTAATTTATTAATTTCATTAGTGACCATTTCCACCATCTGCTGTAAGTTATTCCCACATCCAAAAATATTTGTATCATGTGCAAAAATAGTAAACTTTAGATCATTTGATAATTTACACATGTCATTTAAGTATAGGATAAATAATTCTGGGCCTAAAACTGACCCCTGTGGAACACCACAGGAGTTACTAAGGCTCACTGACCGGTGATTACCCATTTGAACAAACTGACTCCTGTTTTCAATATAGGTTTTTATCCAATTGAAAGCCACACCTCTTATACCATACCTTTTTAATTTTTTTAACGGGATTTTGTGATCAATTGTATCAAAATCTTTTTTCAGGTCAATGAAAATCCCCACTGCGTAGTTTTTTTTTTCAATATAATTTGTTAATCTTTCAACTATGTCGATAAGTGCCATAGACGTTGATCTGCCGCTTCTAAATCCATACTGGCCGTCCATGAATACATTGTTTCTGTTAATGAAATTATCTAGCCTTTTGACACATAGTTTTTCAAGAATTTTTGAGAATTGATAAAGCAGAGATATTGGTCTGTAGTTATTGAAGACATGTGAGTCACCGGATTTATACAATGGAATGACTTTAGGTATTTTCATTTTGTTAGGAAATACTCCTGTTTTAAATGATAGATTATATATATATATATATATATATATATATATATATATATATATATATATATATGTGGCAGCTCTATGATTTGATAGGGGGAGTGTAAACTGCAACCAAATTTACACCTCTAAAATGCTCGACTACGCCACCCCGGAGGCAACATTACCAGGGGATCGCCTTTCAGAATGATTTAAAGCACACAGGTTCGGTAACGGCTGAGCCAAGATCAGAAACAGAGGTGTAATACAAAAATAATTTTACTAACAACCATTAAACAGCATGTACCAATAGTCAAGTAAAAAAATATCGCACAAACACACTCTACCACACCTACTCCAGGGCTGGGAACCACTCGCCTATCCTCAAGAGACACGGCAACCACACGTGCACTCACACTGCACCCCAAATGTGAACCACCGCACGTGGAAGAGGAGACCACCACCAAACAGAGAGGAAGGCTCGTTCACACACATACAGATCTGGGTCCCCGACCCCCTGGAGAGAGAGAGAGAGAGATCCAGTTAAACACACACTTATTTCCTAAAACTTGGTACTCAAAGAACAGGCAATCATAAACATACACAACCTTAACAAACAAAATTAAATAATAAATGCACAACTAAGTAAATTCACAAACCGGGTCAAATTACTTAGTGACTGATTTAGAATACTGGGTAGGCAATCAACCAGATCACAAAAAAAGACTCACAATCCCACAAGAAAATAATAATAATTAAAAAAAAAGATAATTACACAGACGTGTTGACCAAAGAAAATACACAAAGCGAGCCAACCAAACTCAGGATGTTAAATGAACAAATTCACAGAAACTTGGCTAGCACGAATAAAGAAAAATAAATCACAAGAATGAACCAATCATCTTAATTATACCAGATCTCATTCACAGACATCATAAAGAAAAAAATAAAGAAATAAACCCATTAAAAGGAAACATTAAAACACAAAAGCACTTTCCATCTCGACATTGGCTAGTGAATGGTTAGTGAATGGCTAGTGAATGGTCAAACCGTTTCGAGGAGTTGTGGAGGAAGAGAGGGCGAGTTACTTTGCCGAATCTGCGACACACCAGGCGGCCACTCCAGCGGACGTTAAAGTGTTCAGCTTCGGAACTCACACATAATATCGGCAAAACGCCACGCAACAGCACGTGAGTACTGATCACCGGCAAGGTGCAGTCGATCTGACGGTCTATACTGCAGCACCCCGCTGAGGGAGATTCAGCACACTTCAAGCGTCGTCATGCGAGGATTTATCCGCCCAAATCCCAACCATACGAACAGCAACAAAGAAAACAGCACGGCAAAAGAGAACAGCCAACAGAAAACCCAATGCAACGTCCCGCACTCGTTTTGAACTTGAGGCACTAAAACATCCTATTGCAACGCACGTCGCTATAATGTATCACCGGAGTCCTCAGTCCACACTATAAGGAAAGGAGCCAGATAAGTAAATAAAAACTTTATTCAAGATCAACACATAGAAGTACAGCCACCACTGCAGCTCCTTACCAGACAGACAATTCCGTGACACGCCGGAAATGGATAACGTCACTCGTGACAATGGGACACACATCCCAAAGACACTACCGCGCTGCTTTTATAGTCCACTAAATCATGCGAAATGGACCCGCCCCGTCATTATGTCAACGGCAATTACTAACAACTGCTACAATCTACCCCCCCTTTTGTCGTCGTCGTCCCGACGAGGATCCATCCTTCCAAGTGTACCATCTGATGACAAATCTAACACCAAGGTCTAAATACGGCTCCGATGGAGTTGGATGCTAATGCAAGAGGACTACTAGATCTTACCTCCCCTCCTACCGCTTGTGGCAAGTGATGCACATTAGAATGTTGTCCTGCCCCAATTCGTCTTGTTCTACGCAGGGTTACCTCAGGCTGGTCATCTGGACCACCTTCGGTAGGTCCAGGTACCGGTAAATGACTCGTGCCACCATCACTAACCTCAACCTCTGAACATCGACCGGCCTCAAAGGAGACCTACTCAAAGTAACCCCCTGATCTACTGTGGGAACTCTTGATACCACATAAACCAGGTCTCCTTCTATTGGTTCCTCTGCCTCGATTGCCACCGCAACTGGCGATTCAACCCGAACCTCAGGGAGGTCGAGTGCCACCTCTCCCTGGGCTCTGGGTTTCAAAGATGAACGATGGACGTGCCGTACCTTCTCCCGATCCTGCTCTGGAGCTGTCGTATACACAGATCCACCCACCGGTGGGGCCTTAACAACCCGATATAAAGTTGAACTCCACAGATCATGTATCTTATGACGACCCCGGACCCCGTGATCACGCAGGTAAACCAACTGACCTTCATACAACGGCAGTTCCTTGATCCGTCGATCATGTTTAACCTTAAACCGGTTTGCGGCCACCTGCAGCCTATCTCGTGCACCCTCAAAAGCAACCCTTAAACGTGCCTGGTGCTCCTCAACCCACTGATGCACTCTACCTGCAACTGGCTCTTGTACTCTACCGAGCAAAAAGTCGATGGGCAACCTGGGCTCCTGCCCAAACATGAGAAAATATGGGGACTCTCCCGTGGTCTGATGCGGGGTAGTATTATAACAAAACAGAACTTGCAGTAAACAGGAGGCCCAATCTCTCTTTCTCTCAGGGGACAGAGTTCGCAGCAAGTTGTGTAATGTTCGATTGAATCTCTCAAATTGACTGTTGCCAGCCGGATGATAGGGAGTGCTGCGAGACTTACCCACCTGATAGAGACTACACAACTGCTGTATTAACTGAGATTCAAAGTTGCGGCCCTGGTCGGAATGAATCCGGCCAGGGACCCCAAATCTGAAAAACCACTCATTTACCAGAACACGGGCCACGGTCTCAGCCTGCTGGTCCTTAGTGGGCACAGCCACAGTGAATTTACTGAACATCTCAGTAATCACCATCACATTCTCTTGTCCTGAACGAGACGGCTCTAAGATGGTAAAATCAATAGCCACAATCTCGTTCGGGCGAGAAGCCAACAGATGCCCCATGTAACTCCTTGCAATCGGTGCCACATCTTTGGCCAGTTGACACCGCTCACACTCTTGCACCCAACGAGCTACATCGGCCGACATACCGGGCCAATAGCACCGCTGCCGCACCAACTCGAGGGTGCGTTCCGTCCCCTGATGACCATGGTGTTGGTGCAACGGAACCAGCACTTCTGATTGTAGTGCCACCGGCAACACCAGTTGGAATATTACCTCTCCTCCATCTGGCCGGAAGATTTTACGATGTAATAGACCCTCCTGCTCACTCAGTCAGTCCCATTGCCGAAGCAGCATCATTACAGGTTTAGCCAACTGTCGCCACTTTCTAGGCTCTGGACATTGCCCTCGCTGCCAGAACCTCCTCACTTCCCCTATAACTGGGTCTGCCACCTGCAGAGCAATAAGATCGGATATGGAACGGCTAGGCCACGCCTGTATAGCCCCCTGCGTTGCGGTCCCTCCTGACTCTAAGACCGCCACTCGCCTTAACAGCTCTGGAACGTCAGACCCCAGTGAGCAGCCACCGTTTCCTTCCGATCCAACCCCACGTAACCGAGAAAGAGCATCGGCATTCTGGTTGGTCTTACCTGACCGGTAGTGAATCTCAAAATCGAATGCTGCTAACTCAGAGGCCCACCTTTGCTCGGTGGCCCCAAGCTTAGCTGTCGCCAGGTGACTAAGCGGGTTGTTATCAGTACGTACCAGGCACTTGTGGCCGAGCAAATACTCCCTGAATTTCTCACCCATAGCCCACTTAAGGGCCAGAAACTCCAAACGCATGGAACTGTAGGTAGCGGAATTACGCTCAGCTGGCCTGAGGCTTCGGCTCGCATAAGCGACGGGTCTAACTTTACCATCGAATTCCTGTGAGAGTACTGCTCCCAGTCCCACGTGACTGGCATCGATCTCTAAGATAAAGGGCCGGGTAAAATCCGCATAAGCCAACACTGGCGCTGTAGTGAGAGCCCGTTTCAAAGCTTGGAACGCTTCCTCGCACTGCTCTGACCACGCTGTAGTTATTTCCTGACCTCGCTTACTGGACTTACCTCCCGTTAACATAGCCACCACTTTGTGTAACAGGGCTGCCAACTTGGCAAACCCCTCTACGAAACGCCTGTAATAGCTGACAAAACCCAAAAACGTTTGTAGCTCTAACACGGTCGTAGGATGAGGCCAATAGGCTACAGCTTCAATCTTCTTTGGGTCCGTT
Source organism: Tiaroga cobitis (assembly GCA_030578255.1). Lineage (NCBI taxonomy): Eukaryota > Metazoa > Chordata > Actinopteri > Cypriniformes > Leuciscidae > Tiaroga > Tiaroga cobitis. The sequence goes on from CM060592.1 coordinate 10,300,699, forward strand.
GCCACCCCACGAGAAGAAATCACATGACCTAAGTAACTCACTTCCTCTTGAAAGAACGCACATTTCTCCAACTTTACCTTAAGTCCCTCTGCTTTTAACCAAACCCAACACTACCCTGAGTCGCTGCAGGTGTTGCTGCACGGACGATGAGAATACGATGATGTCGTCGAGATATAACAAAACCGACTGATGCCTTTGGTCCCCAAAAAGTCGTTCCATCAAACGCTGGAACGTACTGGGCGCATTGCATAGGCCAAACGGCATTCGACTCCATTCAAAGAGCCCGAATGGCGTACAAAAGGCAGTCTTAGGGCGATCAAGCTCGAACACTGGAACCTGGTTGTAACCGCTGGTCAGGTCTAACGTAGAAAACCAACGGTCACCGGCTAAGGATTCCAACGTTTCTTCGATCCGTGGTAACGGGAAGGCATCTTTGCGGGTCTTGGCATTAAGTTGGCGGTAGTCAACACACATACGGAGGCTGCCGTCCTTTTTCCTCACTAGTACTATGGGAGAGGCGTAGGGGCTGCAACTCTCCCGAATAATCTGTGCGTCGAGCAACTGACTAATATGAGTTTTTACCAGCTCATATTCTGATGGTGGAATACGCCTGTACCGCTGTCGGACCGGAATATCATCGCTAAGAGGGATCTCATGTGACAAGAGATTATTGCAACCTACGTCTCCTTCATGGGCAGAAAACACATCTTTAAACTCCCGTAGTAACGCTCTGACCTGCTCTCGTTCCTCTGCAGTTAATGCACCCAACTCGACAAATCCAATCTGTTCTGGTATTACTGTGGCTGAGGCACTGCACGATGCTGCCTGGGTGCTCGCTATAGGAACCTCCGTTAACCCGTCAGGTAGGTCCACCAAATACACCTCTCGCAGTGTACCTACTATCGTAGTGGGGTAAAGCACTACATCAACAGTCCCCACATTCACCACCGGTACATAAACGGTACCCCCAGTTACTCGCACCAGTGAAGAAAAGGCCAATAAACCTGCAGGCAAGCTTATCTTCGGGGGCTCAAAAAGTACTGTACTACCCATATACTGGGTAGAACACGTAGCTGCTACAAATTTGATAGTGCCAGCTGTAACACGGCATGTACTACGTCCTTGTACTCTCACCTTACTGCCCTGTTCAGCAGTGTGAATGACCCGTTGGCATTCTTGGAAGGCATGGATAATCTTAGCATCCTGCTTTACTAACGGGAGGGTATATAAAATCGACCCATAGTGCCCGAAAAGGCCCTGGTAACACCGACTGAGCACATTCATTCCTAGAATACCCGGGGTATCGGAGCTACCCCCGGGGGGATCTCGGACCACTAGTACGCCGCATCCCTGGACAAGATTACCGCAGAGTTCAATATCCACTTCCCAGTAGCAAATATAGGGAATCTCCAGTCCATTCGCCGCTCTGAGCTGCAGCCAATGGCACGACTGTAAACGATCCTGGCCCCATGGTTCAAACCTAAGCCGAAAACAGCTCTCGGTAATGGTTGACACCATGGACCCAGTATCGATCAGACAAGGCACAGGAATCCCCCCCATCTTAACAACTAAATGTGGACATGAGGACACCAAACGGGACACAAGTTGTTTATCATTAAAAACACGCAAGCCACGAGTTTCCCCTACCGGACTGTGGCTTCGCAGCCCGGTGGGAATTAGTTTTCCGGTGGTTGAGAATTGATAAAGCAGAGATATTGGTCTGTAGTTATTGAAGACATGCGAGTCACCGGATTTATACAATGGAATGACTTTAGGTATTTTCATTTTGTCAGGAAATACTCCTGTTTTAAATGATAGATTATATATATATATATGTGGCAGCTCTATGATTTGATAGGGGGAGTGTAAACTGCAACCAAATTTACACCTCTAAAATGCTCGACTACGCCACCCCGGAGGCAACATTACCAGGGGATCGCCTTTCAGAATGATTTAAAGCGCACAGGTTCGGTAACGGCTGAGCCAAGATCAGAAACAGAGGTGTAATACAAAAATAATTTTATTAACAACCATTAAACAGCATGTACCAATAGTCAAGTAAAAAAATATCGCACAAACACACTCTACCACACCTACTCCAGGGCAGGGAACCACTCGCCTATCCTCAAGAGACACGGCAACCACACGTGCACTCACACTGCACCCCAAATGTGAACCACCGCACGTGGAAGAGGAGACCACCACCAAATAGAGAGGAAGGCTCGTTCACACACATACAGATCTGGGTCCCCGACCCCCTGGAGAGAGAGAGAGAGAGAGATCCAGTTAAACACACACTTATTTCCTAAAACTTGGTACTCAAAGAACAGGCAATCATAAACATACACAACCTTAACAAACAAAATTAAATAATAAATGCACAACTAAGTAAATTCACAAACCGGGTCAAAGAGAGATTACTTAGTGACTGATTTAGTGTCACGGTAGACGTATTCTCTGGTCTCTTCTAGTCTCGTGTTTATGTTGTTTTGTGAATGCACGTGTGTGTGGCGTGAATGATTGGCATTCCTGATCCGCTCCAGCTGATCATCATCACGTCACCAGCTGCTAGCAATATCAACACTATTTATACTTACCGCTGTTTCCTCACCATTGTCAGATCGTTGTCTTCATGTGCCTGGTGTTCGGTGTTCCTGTGTTCTGTTCCCGCTTGGTGTTCCTGTTCTTCGTTGTCTTCATCGTCGTCGTGTGGATTTGGGTTGTCGTCTCACCGTCACCTCATCACTGCACTTCACGGATCCTGACCATCGAAGTCCCTGCGTCACCTTCACCATCGGCTGTACTGTGTGTTTCCCTTGTGTCCTCATTAAAGGAGATTAACTCGCTTTTGCTTCCTGTATTATTCAGCAGTCATGACAGAACGATCTGACCCGGAAATGGGAGCAGCGAGTGGACCGCGATTGTAGCCATGATCAGATGGTCAGATCTGCCATTTTCCTAAACTACTGGTTTTGCATTATTTTAATTCAGAGACTATGACAAAAGTAGATGTCCTGGGACTGTTAATTAAGTTACTGAGTCACTCACAAAGCCCCTCTGTTTGTAGTTTGCCACACGAAACGGATGGTGCCTGGACTTGATTGAATTACTGACAATGATGCGCTCATGAGGTCCTTGTCTCTGATTAGTAAACAAAAAGAACTATATGGCACATGTGACTCATCACCATTAAGCTAAAAGCAGTGACCCCCCCCTGGGGGTTTTTCGCTTACACACACAGAAGAGAATTGTGCAATAGGACAATTGGCAGTTGTCGCAGATATTAAACTCATCAAATTCGAAGCACACACACACCCAAGACACGGGACTGCAGATGACCAGGAGTTCATCCGGCCACCATCGTTCAATGAACTCTGAAGAACAATCACATACACACACACACACATGCTTTAACGTACACTCATACACGAACCTTGAATATTAAAACTTAGCATATAAGCATGTCATATTTCTTGTGTGTTTCCCAGTTTATAGTCACTTTGTGTATGACGTGTGTTTGAAGGAATGAACTTGCTTTGAAGGAACTAAATGCTTATAATATGCATATCTCTGTATTCCGATAATCTTCGTGTGACGTGTTTGATATGTCTGTAATTCCCTCAATCTAACGGAGCCGAATTCCGATAGCATAATGAAGTAAGGTGCATTATTTTACACATTTCATATTTCAGGAGCCGAACGGCTCAAATACCATCTCCTCATGACTCAAGCGGGCATTCCCCCACAAGACAAAGAAGAACTTTTCCCGCTCGAGACACTCTAAGATAATTGGTTCACGTACGTGAAGCAGAGTGAACCCCTCCTCTCCATAAAAGACTGACACAGAGCGCTTACGTGGGTAGAGAGCTTTTTCCCTGTGAGAGGTTTCCGGTTCCATGGCTCCTTAGGGAGCTTTCTCCGTTTTCTTTAATCTTTCTTTATTTTCGTCTTCGGACCTTTTCTTACGTTTAGTTTCAGTGAAATGAACGTAATCGGCAACTTCAACTTTAAAGAGACTCTTTGAACCTTCAGCGACCACGCTCGCCTGGAAGAGCTGACAAAGCACGCACCCGCTCTTAAGGACACACACGCAAGACGCGGTTCTCCTCAGGAACACAAAGAGAACCATTGTGCAACTCTCACTCTCCTATCCCTGCATTGGTCCCTGTTCATTTCTTCTCGCGAGGAAAATGAACCCAGCCCGACCTCAGCTGGCAAGCTTCACCTCCAAGGACATTCAAACATGCCGCGCTCACGCGCGCTGGACGAACCCGAACGCTCGGCATCCACATGACCGAGAGAGACACACGCCTGCTTCACCTCACCCACTCAAAAGAGCTTTACCGGTGCAAGTATCAAGTTTACTTTCAAAGTTTTAAGATCTGTTGATTCTTATTGTCTCAAAGGTTCTGTGTCTGTGATGAATTGTGCCACAAGGAGATCTCTCCAGATCTCCTTACTCTCAATCTCTCTATCTCACATGATCTTTCGATCAGACCACTCTCTCTCTCTCTCTCAATCTCTCTCTCTCTCAATCTCTCTCTCTCTCTCTCTCTCGTTGTTATTTGTTTGTTTCGTTAGTTTTACTGTTAATGTACATATATGTATCCCGGGTTTAAATGTAGAATTCTGTATCCGTAGTTTCAATTATTAAAACCATATTCTTGATTGCTTTCTGTCTAAGAGCTTATATTACAGGTCAATGAAATTCTGATCTCATAGCTACAAAGCTTTACAAGTTGTTACTATTTCAGTAACGTAAATTTTATAAACACAAGAAAATTAATGTTCACGGTCGGAACATTGAGATTTCTTGAAGTTTATAAAAAGGGATAACTTTGTTGAGAAGTTGGTAAGTTAATCTTACGGCTGTTTGCTGGACAAACCGAGTGTTTGATAACTAAATTAATTCCCTTAAAGTTATCTCATATAATCGATCTGTAATGAGACCATTGATGTATGAATGAGGAATTATAATTCGTTATGATGTATCATTCATATATTCGATCGCTCTATTTTCAATTTCGATAATTTGACTGCAACATGCAAGATAATAATCATATCCATGATTAATTATGAAAATTCCCTATGAATAATTTGAGCTAATTAAGGCAAAAGTCATTGTTGCTTTCAACACGGAACAAGCCAAGGTAGCGTTCACGTTGACATTACTGACTGGGAAAGCAGCGTTATGGGGAACGGCGGTGTGGGAAAACCAAAACCATGCTGTGCCTCGTTCCAGACCCTCGCCGCCGAAATGAGGAAAGTTTTTGATCGGGCTGCTACTGGGCGAGAGGCAGCCAGAACGCTGGCGGAGCTGAGACAGGAGGGGAGATCAGTCTCAGATTACTCTATTGAATTTCGGACTTTGGCGGCGGAGTGCGGATGGAACGAGGAGGCGCAGTGGGACATGTTCCTGCATGGGTTGGCTGACCACGTCCAGAAGGAGATCTACGCCCTGGACCTACCCACCACCCTGAATGGACTTATTGACTTGGCTCTGCGGGTGGACGCTCGGTTATCCCGAGTTGAACGTCGAGCGCAGTCCACCCGCACCTTCGGAGGAATCAACAGTCCACGGTCCAGTGGCAGGGACGTGGTCAGCCCCAACTTTGATCCCGAGCCCATGCAGGTGGGTCGAGCTCGGCTTTCCCGGGAGGAGAGGGAGAGACGAAGGTCCCAGGGCCTTTGTCTTTATTGTGGAGGATCGGGACATTTTGCATACAGCTGTCCAGTAAAAGGCCCAGCCCGATAGTAAACTTGAGGCTACTATTGGGTGGGATCTCCGCCAGGAAGACCTCATCAGCTGTTACATCTACCTCCACACTTCTCCCGGTAAGACTAAGATGGTCAGTCCACCAGCACGACTGTCACGCACTGTTGGATTCCGGGGCTGAAGGTAATTTTATGGACTACAGTTTCGCTCAAAGATTTCAGATTCCATGTAAACCCCTCACTCACAGGATTGCAGTGCACGCACTTAATGGACAAGAACTACCCACTATTTCCCTCTCCACTGAAGACATCACACTCATAACTTCTGGCAACCACTCTGAGACGATTTCATTTTATGTTCTGGACTCACCATTGGCACCCGTCGTCCTTGGACACCCTTGGCTTATTCAACACAACCCCCGAGTGGACTAGCATCACAGATCAGTGCTAGAGAATGAGCTTTTTGTCAAGGCGGAGAAATGCGATTTTCATGCACAGTCTGTTCCTTTCTTAGGTTACATTGTGTCGTCTGAGGGAATGCGGATGGACCCTGAGAAGATCAAGGCTGTGGTGGAGTGGCCAAGTCCAGATTCCCGCAAGGCCCTGCAGAGGTTTCTGGGGTTCGCCAATTTCTACCGGCGTTTTATTCGTAACTACAGCCAACTAGTCGCACCTCTGACTGCCTTGACCTCCCCCAGAACGACGTTCAGGTGGTCGGACACAGCCGAGGCTGTGTTCGTCAAACTGAAAGGCCGCTTCGTTTCAGCCCCCATCCTTGTCGCCCCTGATCCCACACGTCAGTTCATGGTGGAGGTCGATGCGTCGGAGGTGGGAGTAGGTGCAGTGTTGTCCCAACGTTCTCCCACAGACGACAAGATGCATCCTTGCGCGTTTTTTTCCCATCGGCTATCACCTACCGAACGTAATTACGACATTGGTAACAGAGAGTTGTTGGCAGTTAAGTTAGCCTTGGAGGAATGGCGCCACTGGTTAGAAGGGTCAGGGGTACCTTTTATCGTCTGGACCGATCATAAGAATCTGAAATACATTAGGACTGCCAAAAGATTGAACTCCAGGCAGGCTCGGTGGGCTCTATTTTTCGGTCGTTTCGATTTTTCATTGACTTATCGTCCGGGTTCCAAGAACATCAAACCCGACGCCTTATCTCATATTTTTGATTTTTCCGAGCGCCCGTCTACTCCCGACTGTATTTTGCCCGAAACTCTATTCGTTTCAACACTCACATGGGAGGTCGAATCGAGGGTCGTTAAGGCCTTGGAAGGGGTAACGCCTCCGCCCGGTTGCCCACCGAATCGGTTGTTTGTGCCGGAGGGATTACGGTCTGACGTTATTCAGTGGGGTCATAGCTCCAACGTGGCTTGCCATCCAGGAGTTAATCGGACTAGATTTTTAGTCAAGCAACGATTCTGGTGGCCACGTATGGCTCAAGACATTCACAATTTTGTTTTGGCTTGCTCAGTTTGTGCCACGGGTAAGACTTCCAATCGACCTCCAGACGGGTTACTTCAGCCACTGCCGGTGCCTTCGAGACCTTGGTCCCATATCGCTCTAGATTTTATTACCGCCCTCCCACCCTCTCAGGGTAACACAGTGGTTTTAACTGTGGTGGACCGGTTCTCGAAGGCGGCCCATTTCGTTCCCTTACCCAAATTACCGTCAGCTAAGGAGACAGCAGTGGCAGTCGTAGATCATGTCTTTCGGTTACATGGCCTCCCGACAGACGTGGTTTCCCCAATTTGTGTCCAAATTTTGGCAAGAGTTTTGTAGATTACTGGGGGCGACGGTTAGTTTGTCTTCTGGGTTTCATCCCCAGAGCAATGGTCAAACTGAGAGAGCCAACCAGGATTTGGAGAGAGTGTTGCGATGTTTAGTCTCCAAGAATCCTTCCTCGTGGAGTCAACAACTCTCTATGGTGGAGTACGCACACAACTCATTACCAGTGTCGGCTACGGGCCTATCTCCGTTTGAGTGTAGTGTAGGTTACCAGCCACCAATTTTTCCCAGTCTGGAATCCGAGGTTGCGGTTCCCTCCGCTCACGCCTTTGTCCAGAGGTGTCACCACACTTGGACTAGAGCCCGTGAGACTCTACTCCAAGTGGGGGCGCGCACCAAGGCCAAGGCCGACCGCCACAGGTCAAGGCCTCCCGTATACGTCGTTGGTCAAAAAGTGTGGCTTTCTACTAAGAATATTCCTCTTCGCTCCGTTTCTAATAAGCTCGCACCCAAATTCATTGGCCCGTTCACTGTCACCAAGATCCTTAGTCCGGTGGCAGTCCGCCTCAAACTACCTCCCGCGTACAGGAGGGTTCATTCCGTGTTCCACGTATCCAAAATTAAGCCCGTGTTTCATTCACACATTAATCCGCCTGCCCCGGTTCCTCCTCCACCGCGACTCGTAGATGGGGAGACCACATATTCGGTTAATCGAATTCTGGACTCTAGGCGGAGGGGACGCGGATTTCAGTACTTGGTGGACTGGGAAGGTTACGGTCCGGAGGAGAAAAGTTGGGTTCCTGCTAGAGACATCCTGGATCACACCCTTATCGATGATTTCAATCGACAGGTAAGGGAGTCTGGGAACGCCAGGAGGCGTTCCTAGAGGGAGGGGTACTGTCACGGTAGACGTATTCTCTGGTCTCTTCTAGTCTCGTGTTTATGTTGTTTTGTGAATGCACGTGTGTGTGGCGTGAATGATTGGCATTCCTGATCCGCTCCAGCTGATCATCATCACGTCACCAGCTGCTAGCAATATCAACACTCTATTTATACTTACCGCTGTTTCCTCACCATTGTCAGATCGTTGTCTTCATGTGCCTGGTGTTCGGTGTTCCTGTGTTCTGTTCCCGCTTGGTGTTCCTGTTCTTCGTTGTCTTCATCGTCGTCATGTGGATTTAGGTTGTCGTCTCACCGTCACCTCATCACTGCACTTCACGGATCCTGACCATCGAAGTCCCTGCGTCACCTTCACCATCGGCTGTACTGTGTGTTTCCCTTGTGTCCTCATTAAAGGAGATTAACTCGCTTTTGCTTCCTGTATTATTCAGCAGTCATGACATTTAGAATACTGGGTAAGCAATCAACCAGATCACAAAAAAAAGACTCACAATCCCACAAGAAAATAATAATAATTTAAAAAAAAAAGATAATTACACAGACGTGTTGACCAAAGAAAATACAACAAAGAAAATACACAAAGCGAGCCAACCAAACTCAGGATGTTAAATGAACAAATTCACAGAAACTTGGCTAGCACAAATAAAGAAAAATAAATCACAAGAATGAACCAATCATCTAAATTATACCAGATCTCATTCACAGACATCATAAAGAAAAAAATAAAGAAATAAACCCATTAAAAGGAAACATTAAAACACAAAAGCACTTTCCATCTCGACATTGGCTAGTGAATGGTTAGTGAATGGCTAGTGAATGGTCAAACCGTTTCGAGGAGTTGTGGAGGAAGAGAGGGCGAGTTACGTTGCCGAATCTGCGACACACCAGGCGGCCACTCCAGCAGACATTAAAGTGTTCAGCTTCGGAACTCACACATAATATCGGCAAAACGCCACGTAACAGCACGTGAGTACTGATCACCGGCAAGGTGCAGTCGATCTGACGGTCTATACTGCAGCACCCCGCTGAAGGAGATTCAGCACACTTCAAGCGTCGTCATGCGAGGATTTATCCGCCCAAATCCCAACCATATGAACAGCAACAAAGAAAACAGAACGGCAAAAGAGAACAGCCAACAGAAAACCCACTGCAACGTCCCGCACTCGGTTTGAACTTGCGGCACTAAAACATCCTATTGCAACGCACGTAGCTATAATGTATCACCGGAGTCCTCAGTCCACACTATAGGGAAAGGAGCCAGATAAGTAAATAAAAACTTTACTCAAGATCAACACATAGAAGTACAGCCACCACTGCAGCTCCTTACCAGACAGACAATTCCGTGACACGCCGGAAATGGATAACGTCACTCATGACGATGGGACACACATCCCAAAGACACTACCGCGCTGCTTTTATAGTCCACTAAATCATGCGAAATGGACCCGCCCAGTCATTATGTCAACGGCAATTACTAACAACTGCTATATATATATATAAATATATATATATATATATATATATATATATATATATGAAAGTGAATCAACTATCCCATCTATTACTTTTTTTTACTAGAGACATATCAATGTCATCACAATCTTTAGAAGTTTTATTATTACATTTATTTACAATCTCTATAATTTCCCCACTCTCTATATGGGTTCTTTTCCACATGGTCCGTCACAGAGTAATTCATCCCTGTGAAATGTATGTCTTTGGCCAGATTAGGGCCCACATTAACAAAGTAATTGTTGAATCTGTCAACCACTTCGTTCATGTTTGTCCACGTCTTGTCATTACTGATGAAGTTTTCCGGATAATTAAATTTATTTTGACCTTTTGTAATAACATTGTTTATTGTATTCCATGTTCCTTTAACATTATTGTTGTTTTCCAATAATGTATTTTAATAATCCTTCTTACATGGCCTCATTATGGTAGTTCATTTATTATTATATTTCTTATATTTTAACTCAGATTCTTTCGTTCTATATTTTATAAAATTCCTATAAAGAGTATTCTTTTTTTTTACAGGCATTTTGAATTCCATTTTGAACATCCAGGGTGTTTTAGAATATTTCCTTTTATTACAATATTGTTATTTTGGACAGTTTTTATTATATAAAGTTGAAAATATGTCTAAGAATAATTTCTATGCCTTATTAATGTCAGCTTTCTTCTTTACTTCATTCCAATTATAGTTTATTAATTCATTTCTAAATGCAGAAATAGTTTCTTCGGTTCTTATTCTCTAAAATTTTATCTCATTGCACTCCTTTTTTTCCACTAAAATTGCAGGCATGAGTCACAAAGATTAATACCTTTTATACCTTTCAGGTATAAACTGTTAAACTGCTGTTTTTTGCAGACAAATTCAAATTAAAAGTGTATTTGTCACATAACAGTTATAGGTTGTTGGAAACAGAAGCGAAGACCAGGGCTGCGTTCAGCCCCGACAAAACGTTGCACAGCGTTTTTTAAACAGAAACGGTGATGCGTTGAACACACTATTTTGATGACGCAAGAGTTGCAACTATGGCAGCTGAGAAGGCCATTCTTTGTGTTCTTTGTGAAGAATTTTCGGAGCCTGATGAAGTCGGTATAAATATGTGTTTAATACTACAAAATATGCCCGATGTTACAGTTGCTGCACTTTCCGCCCAGAACACAAGAGAACATCCTAATCGAGTGAAGGGATTTGTGGAAACTGAAATGGAAGCACACATCTTACCTAATTCAGACTAAAACACATCTATTTAGCCTCTGTAAGAGAAATTTTTCTTTTAATCATATATCAATCATATATCTTTTGAAACAATATATATATATGTGTGTTCTTTAAAATATAGGTGTGTTAAAGAAACTCCAAGATGCATTATTTCCTATGCAGATGAGTCAAGGGGACGTGTGCAGAAGTACAGAATGTTCTGTTCTTCGATAAGCTTGCTTGCACCAAGAACAAACCATATTTAGTTGTTTTTAAGAAGTGTTAGAATGACACATGTGTGGCTATGTGTGTGTGTGTGTATAAGTGTTAGAATATGGGGAACTAAGAACTGTGTACGTGCAAGGGCCTTAGGTCTGGAAAAGTACAAGCTCTTGTATGAAGTTGGGGATATTGGGGATATTCAAATTAATTAACCAATCATACCATTGATCAGCTCTACCAAACTTGGATGTCTTTTTTTCCAGTAATAAACAAACATTGTTAAGTTGTTTTGATTGATACTGTGAAGCAGCTTTGATACAATCTGTATTGTGAAAAGCGCTATATAAATATATTTGACTTGACTTGACTTGACTTGACTTGAAGTTAAGAAAGGGAGGGGTATGCTTTGGAGGATGTTCTTTTGTATATAAGCTGTGAAAAATGAGAAGACTTTTGCCCTTCTCATATCAGACTCTGTCTGTGTGTGAACTGCCTTTCTTGCAAGATATACATACTAAAACTTTATAACTTTCGAGATCTTAATTTGTTCTTCAACTGTTATTTAAGGTGTAGATAAAAGAATTTCCACGACAATCTGGCGACGAGGATGCGGTCGCAAAACTGATGACCTCCGTGGAAGAAACAATTGACTGATCATCCCAAAGACAAGAAGTCTATGGCTCCAAACCCCCAAGTTTGAGGGACGGGAGAATTGTGGACACCACGGAAGGTCTAGGTGGACGTGATACCGATTAAAACAAATCACGCTGCAAAAAGCACGTGAGAAAATGTTTTTTTTACATTAATAAGATATTTCTAAAAGGGCCAGTAAGACGTGCACATTTCCCAAAAGGGCCAGTGAGACGTGGGAGTCTAAGTAAAGACCAGTAGTGACGATTATTGGCGGGGTGCGGTGGCCGCACTGGGAAAGTCTCAAAGTAAAGACCGGTAGTGACGGACTACTAGGCGGGGTGTGGTGGCCACACCGGAAAATTTCCAGAGCGGTATACTCTGGAAAAAGGCTAATTAATGTGAAAAATGGGTAGTAGTAATAGCAATGAGTCATTGGGGACAGTTAATTTCTCGAAAGGAAATTATAGTTCTATGACAAAGAAAAATGGAACATGGTGGCATCATAGGATACCACAAATTATAGAATTATGGTTAAATGAGGCAATTATCAGACAAAGAAAACAGATAAATGCAGCATTAGTACCATTAGGAAGTGCAGATAGTAAAAACGAAAAGGCAGAAGACGGCAGAAGGCAGAAACTTTACTAAACTCTGTTTCTTATTCTTCCGAGGAAATGAGATGCATGAAAACCCGCCTGGCTAAGGATGACCGCTGTCCGGCTCACCGCTCCCCCCACCAACCGCAACTGCCAGTCAACAATATGGAACCGCAAAGGCAGCCAGAAGCGGCTGGAGGACAAGACCCTGACGAAGACAAGTCAACATCTGTATATCCAAACTCGACAGCTTCGCTTACTTTTCCCTCTGCCCCTCCTGCCTACACTCCTCCATCTCAAAGATCCTGAATCACCCGTAATCTGCTGGGCAGAGATTTAATGTGTAAGCTGAAGTTGAATTTGTACTGTGATGACAATGGCCTCACTGCTGATATGACTATGGTACGAATGCCTGCTGAAATATTGTATGTGTTTGAATGGAGCACTCCTCAAAGTGGTATAAAAATTAAAGTCACAAAAAGGATGCCTCCTGACCACGATTTCATGGAAGAAAGTGGTTTGCATTGTACATGTCACGTCAGCAGTGAGCCAGATGAAATTTTTGCTGAAAAATGGACTGAAATAGAAATTGAGGAACTGCAGGCCTCATAGCTATTTTGGTCAGATAAGTGGTGTGCTGTGAAGATTGAATTGACTGATAGTCAGCTAGCGCTGTATGATGTGGTGGGGGCCGTCCCACACATCTCTTGCAAAGCCACACACTGCTGAGTGGCAAGACTTGGGGCCTTTTGTAAAACAATGTGACTCATTAACAGATTGGTTTCCCACCACTGACAAAAATGTGTGGCAATCTGAGAGCACAGGGTTTTACAAACAGCCATTAAGAAAATACATTAAGGGAATTAGGACTGTTGAAGTGTTGTGTGATAATACAATCACAAAACATGAGGAAATGTCTATTCCTGAGGGTTTAGAAGCAGTTCCACAGGGACTCTGGGCACGTGACAAATACAACATAGGTCTGATTAAAGGGTGTGACCCTGTTAAAATCACTCCAAAAAGTGATTACAGGCCTAAGAAAATGCAATATGCTCTAAAACAGGAAGCTGTTGATGGTATCACCCCAGTATTTAATTCATTACTGGAAAAGGGCGTGATTGTGCCGTGTCCAGATTCACCTGTCAGAACACCTATTTTCCCTGTAAAGAAAATCAGGGGCGGGGATGGACTGGTCCAGTGGAGATTCGTTCAGGATCTCCAAGCGGTCAACAGTGCTGTTCAGGCCAGAGCTCTGAACGTACCAAATCCTTATACAATCCTGTTTCAAATTCTGCCCAAGACAGTCTGTTACACTGTGGTAGACATTTCAAATGCCTTCTTCAGTGTACCAGTTGATAAAGACTCTCAGTTCTGGTTCGCTTTCAATTTTAATGGCAAATCATACACATTTACACGACTATGCCAAGGGTATTGCAAAAGCCCAACAATATATAACGAAGCACTGAAACAAAGCTTAGAGCAATTACGCCTGCCAGAAGGCGTTGCCCTGTTGCAATACATTGACGATATTTTACTATGCTGTCCGTCTATAGAAGTATGCAAAGTTGCAACAGTGGCTTTGTTGACACATTTGGCTGAGCAGGGTCACAAGGTTAACCCTTGCAAAGTGTCTGTGGCTCAGATGTCGGCCACGCCCTGTCAGCTGCAGGAAAGTCACTCTCAGATAAAAGAGTGACAGCCATTCAGAATATTCCAAAACCTACAACAAAGAAACAAATGATGTCTTTTTTGGGTATGACATCAAATTGTAGAACGTTCATCTCAGGTTATACTGATATAGAGGCACCATTAACAAAAATGATTTTTGGTAACAGTATGGCTGCAAAAGAAACGTTGACATGGACTCCTGAGGCTGAGCAGGCTTTCGTTGATTTAAAACATGCCTTGCAAACTGCCCCTACGCTTGGGATACCGGACCCTAGTCGACCATTCACACAAACTGTGGATGAAAGAAAAGGCCATATGGTTTCAGTCTTCTTACAGGAGCATGGAGGAAAACTGCGCCCAGTGGCCTATTTCTCCTCCAGACTGGACAGTGTTGCTCAGGGACTTCCTCCCTGTCTGAGAGCAGTGGCTGCTACTGAAAAAGCTGTCATGGCTTCAAAGGAGTTTGTGGGGTTTGGGGAATTGACTTTGTTAGTCCCTCATGCTGTGGCCATGATTTTGCTAGAACAAAAGACATCGCATCTGTCCACAGCACGATGGTTGAGGTACAATTTTGTGTTATTAGAGATGCCAAATGTTCATGTCCATTGAGGGGAGCCCCATTGTTGTATTAGTGTTTTGGAAGAAGTTTGCAATCCCAGGGTGGATTTGCAGAGCGAGGCTTTGACAAACCCCGATCTCATCCTATTCGTGGATGGCTCATCGAGTCGGGGCCAGTTTGGCAAAAATAGACCAGGGTATGCTGTGGTCTCATCTACTGATATTCTGGCTCAGGAAGCTTTGCCTCCTTCCTTTTCAGCTCAGGGGGCGGAGTTGGTAGCACTCACCACTGCATGTACCCTGGCTGAGGACAAACGTGTCACCATTTACACGAATTCCAGGTATGCTGTTGGTGTTGTGCATTATTTTGGGGCATTATGGAAACACAGGAAGTTCATGAAAGCTGATGGTAAGCCGATCCTGAATCATTCCTTGGTAAAATATTTGTTGGATGCTCTTTTACTCCCTTCTACCATTGCTGTTTGCAAATTTCAGGCCCACACAACAGTAAAAGACGAGGTCTCAGAGGGTAACAGAAAAGCAGACTTAGCTGCAAAAGCTCTTTCTGTGACTCGTGCGGTCAAATTGGCTGTGTGCCCAGAACCTCTGGGTACAGTTCAAGCTATGCAACAGTTTAGCTCTGACATTGACAAGAGACAATGGAAGCAGGAAGGGGCTAATTACATTGCAGGTATAAAGTTGACGCATGGATTGGACTACACGTCAAAAGGAGGGATGCTGAAATGTATGCAAATAACTGGTTTACAAAAGGTTTTTCCACAGTGGCCCAGGAGTATTGCAGCAGATGTATGATTTGTGCAACAAACAATGTGGGTAAGGGTCAGGCAATGAAACTAGTGGGGCATTCCAGCCCAGACAAACCTTTTAGTCACATCATGATTGACTACATTGAATTGGCACCAAGTGAAGGGAAAAAATACTGTGTGATCGCAGTAGACATGTTTTCAAAATGGGTTGAAGCAATGCCAACAAAGCACCCAGACAGCAAAGGGGTGGCTAAGCTTCTACTACAAGAAATTGTACCCAGCTGGGGGATACCAGGGACAATTTCTAGTGATAATGGAACACATTTTGTGAATCAGGCCATTACCGCAGTGGAAAAATATTTAGGGGTGTCATGGAAGTACCATACTTCGTACCATCCGGAATCAGCCGGAGCCATAGAGAGGGAAAACCAGACCCTCAAAACAAAATTGTCCAAAATATGTGAAGAAACGAATTTGTCATGGACAAAAGCACTGCCCATAGCACTCACATACATGAGAATGAGACACAGAGGGAGGGTAAATCTCTCCCCGTTTGAAATCCTTTTTGGAAGACCGCCACATATGGGCTGGGAACCACACGAACAAAGAACGTTGCCTGACACTGCTTTATGTGAAAAAGATATACTGAATTATTGTGTTGAACTGGATAAGGTTTTTTTCTGAGATATCTCGACAGGTAAAAGCAGCTGTACCGGAGGTGGCAGACGGACCTCTGCATTCCATCCGCCCAGGGGATTTCGTGGTCATCAAGGACTTTAGAAGGAAGTACTGGAGACAAAAGAGGTGGCAAGGGCCATACCAGGTGCTACTGGTCACTCACACAGCCGTGAAGGTTGCAGAGAAGGTGTCGTGGATCCATGGAGCGCACTGTCGAAAAGTGCCGGAGCTATTAACGGGAGAGCCATTCCCCACACCAGCCAAGAATCCAGGTGTTCAAAGCAACTAACCTGGGCCTGCCAAGTCGCTTGTTTTTCAATCCAGAACTACAGCCACTGCAAAGGACGAAGAGCTGTGCTCAGATGATCCAAGCATACTAGGAGTGGTACGAACACACGCAAAAGAAATGGAAGCTTTAGCTTAAGTTCTGTCAGGAAGACTCAATCAGCGCGTCATGTATTACTTCATCCCTATCCAATCAGGTGGTAACAGCCACAGTATAAAAGATTGTTACTTACACTTGTCTGAGTCCGCAGATGCTGACGCTGCCATTCATTTGCCCGCGATCAGTTGCGTACCGCCATGTCTCAGGTAACTCTCATTGTCTGTGACTATTCCGAATCCGACGACGAATTCCTCCAGCCACCGTCTACTACTGCACGGCGCAGTACACGTATTCACCACCGTGACTCTCTATGGACACTCTAATCTTCGGACAATATAACCAACTCCCTCGAAGCAGCTGGTATTCCCTTTAACCACGACTTGTCCAGGGAGGATCTGGTTCTCTTGGCCCAGAATACTCTGGGCAATCCTCCTAATCCAACGGATCAATCTTCTTCTACAAGTACTCCGTCAACTCAGAACAAGCAGGCCGGAAGAGAACAGCGAAATCTTCTTCAACCCCACCAGCAAAAAGATCCTCGCAGCAAGCCCGGGCTTCTCCTCCTGTTGACACCGCTGATCGCGCAGATCCAAACGATCTCATCCAAGCAGTACAAAGCCTTTCTCAAACCGTCAAAGGATTAGAATCAAAGATGGCGAAGTTTGAAAATACTTTCGTTAATCCTCTCATCAGCCCGAGCCCCGCCATAAACGTTTCAGTTATTCCTCAGGCCGGTCCTCCTTTTGCCGGATCCAGCGATCCATTGAGCGTGCCTTCATCTCACCAGCAAGCCCTTCCTTCAACGAGACAAAATCCATTTCTGGATGTTCCTGCTCCTCTCTCAACTCCAGCTTTTAATCTCGCTACGGCATCACCAGCTCAATCATTTGTTAGGCAATTTGTTTCACCAGCCGCTGCCACTGTGTCTTCTAATGTCAGAACCAATATCATCCAAGGTAAGGACATTAATTTGGCTTCTCTACTACTTCCTTCGCCTGCAGCAGACAGGAAAATGGTTGACTGCGGTGACGTGGCAGTCTTTCTCAAGACATCCGATCCCAGATTGCAACGCAATCTTTCTTTTTCTGAATTCGTTATCGCTTTTAGCATCTTCAGAGACATTCTGTGTCAAACATTTCTAGATAGAAGGGAAGAGCTCGACCTTTATTTAGCTATGATGGCTGATTTTAACCAAAGGTACGGGGGCACCCTCTTCTATGAATACCACAAGCCATTTTCCGCTAAATCTTTTATCACGCTGAACAATTCAAAACTAGACTGGTCTTTCACTGACTCCGAATTGCTCATTCGCCATTTCGGCGGTCAAAAAACTCTGGCTTGCTCTATCTGTAGCTCTCACGGACATTCTGCTCCATTTTGCCCTAAAACTTTCACCAGCGACACGACGGACGCTGTCCGTGGTGCTGAAAATGTAAGGCCCTTTCACGATGGCCGCAATCGATCAGTTGTTGATTCCAACGGAGTCCCTATTTGTGTGAACTTTAATGAATCTGTATGCTCATTTCCTAACTGTCGATTTACTCATATTTGTAGCTTCTGCAAGGATCCGCACCCGAAATCCGTCTGCCCACGCCGGTACAGACCAACTCCCCACGGGAAAGCCCCAAATCGGAAAAAATTCTGATTAACGCTCATCCTTCTACTCCTATTAATGTTGCAGTTCTATCACGCTACCTCTCTTCTCACCCCGATTCGACTTTCGTTGATTACCTAATCTCCGGTCTGTCCCAAGGGTTTCGGGTGGGCATCCTTTACCAACTCACTTCTATTTTCCTAGCAAAAAATTTGCAATCAGCCACAAATGAACCAGACGTGGTTACCGCCTTGCTAGAGAGAGAAGTTAATAAAGGATATGTTATTGGCCCTTTTGCTTCTCCCCCTTTTTCTCCTTTCCGGGTCAATTCTATCGGTGTAGCCACACGCAAATACTCCGGTAAAAATTCCTCTTACACAGCAAGCGTAAACGAATGTATTCCTCTTCCACCTTTTTCTCTTCACTACGCGTCAGTTGACAATGCCATTCATTTAATTAAGCTAGCCGGCCAGGGTGCTTGGTTAGCAAAAGCTGACATTACAGACGCTTTCAAGACTATGCCAATTCATCCTTCAGACTGGGCACTTTTCGGCGTCAGATGGAATTCAAAATTTTATTTCGCAGTAAGACTCACTTTCGGGTGTAGAAGCAGCCCTTACATTTTTAATAATCTCTCAGAGGCTCTGTGTTGGATCTTGTTGAACGTGTGCAAGCTACCTTTCGTTTTACATCTGCTCGATGACTTTCTGCTAATTGATTTTCCATCTAACCATTCCTCTATTCTAGACATCCTTAAACAGGTGTTGTGGCAAAAATTCTCAAACAAACATCACTGCGTAAGAGACACTCAGAGTCAAATTATATAAAATAGAAGTATTTATTCTTGCAAGAATAGGAGCAGTCTAATACACAGTTGTTACCCTGTGCAGAAGAGTGACACACCCCCAGACAAACTAGCTTTTATCTTAGTTTCAAGGCCTTCTTCCCCCCAGAGCCTTCCTCCCAGTAGTTTTCCATAGACGTCACTAGTTGGCCCACTAAGCTCCCCTGCACCAAATGGCCTTCTGACATCTAGGTCAGAGGTCCTTGTTCGTCTGTTCTCTGGAGTGTCTCCCTCTTCTGCCTCCCCAGGTACATAAACAGAATCCTCTCACTACAAGTGAGAGACACACATGTGACATTCTTTGAATCATCTATATTTAACTAAAGATCAATGAATATCATTAAAATTGCCACCACAACTCCTCACTTTTTATCATTCTGATTACCCATAATCACAATAATAAACAATAAGACAAATTTTAAGTCATATCATCACACTTATACTTTTCATCTCTGATTTTTGCATAAATGATCACTCTCCTTGAACCTGTGAAGAAAAGTTTAGAATGAAGAAGCATAAGGCTGTTTTTGTGGGGGAAAGGCCCCGTAATATTTTAGCAAGCAAGTAAACATTTCACTGCGCCGGGCTAAGCGAGAAATCACTGTTCCTGCGCTCCTGTAAACAGACCCTCAGTCACGACAGTAAGGAAAAGGTAGTTATAACATAGCAAGGAAACAACCAGATAAAAGTAAAATAAAAAAATCCCTCAGTTTCAAACCCTATCTTTGTACGCCATCTCGTAACACGGATGACTGCTGCTTTTAACCCCCTTTAAATCTTTTGCCCTTAATCTTTCTCAGAAAATAAACAAAATAGAAGAAAAACAAACAGAACATACATTTAACACATATCTCACTGTAGCTCCCGCTACCTGTGTCGTCACATAATTTTGTTCATCCTTGGGATAGACTGTCATTTTCACCAATTGAACAGACAGCAGGTTTCACCTGTCACTGTAATCATATTCACCCATGAATAACAAAATTATTAGAATAACAATCCTAACTCCTATCATTAAGCCTTTTCCATTAATCTACGCCCATCTCCATATTTCACCTCGGTTTTCCTAACCATATTGTTCACTTCTAATTCAATTTAGTAAGCTCTATTTAATGCCATATTTAACAAAATCTAACCAGAGAAGTCTTATAATTTTATCCATTCTTCTAACCAATGCAGTTGTTCAATATTAACTCTAATATTTCCATTACGGACACAATCAATATATTTTCTACATTTACAATCAAATCAATACTTTTAATTCAAACATGCTGTGGTTCTACTTAATAAGCTTCAACAATTATCCCTATAATTTACATTAATTAATAGATCTTCTCTTCCCAAAAACATTTTCCCTAAATATTTCCTAATGAATAAGTAACCAATCAAATCTTTTGATCTACTGTATATCAATACTAAGCCCTATTTTGATTTAATCAAATCAAATCCTCAAAATAATCACAAAAGCAGATTCTTCTGTTAAACTTAAACCATCAGTTGGCAGTTGGTTCCTCCTCCAGGCGTGTTGATAATCTCGTTCGCCCCATGGACTATGGGATGGTTGTGGCCTGTTGGTGTTGTCTAAGGTGAGAGGCTTGGACCCAGGTGTCACACTCCAACCATTTTCTGATCCTTATAAGGTTTTCCCTTATATCACGACCGCACCCCCACTGGAGTGAAATGGAAGCTTTAGCGTTAAGTTCTGCCGGGAAGACTCAATTGCTACGTCACTTATTACCTTCTCATCTATCCAATCGTGTCTAATAATTGCGGTATAAAAGACCAGTACTTACACATGTTTGAGTTCGCAGATGCTGATGCTTTCATTCATGCTCTCGTTCAGTCGCCAGCCAACATGTTGCAGGACACGCATATTGTTTACTATTATTTGAGTTCCGACAATGGATATGTCCCGCCGTATCTCCTGCTACACGTCGAGGTTCCCGCGGTCAGTGCCACATCTCGCTGTAGGCACAGTGGTCTTCGGAGAGTTTTTGATCAGCCAAGGCCTCTCATGAGAAGTTCTGCTCCTCTAGGCCTAAAACACCCCGGGTAACCGATCAATTTCCATTTCACGTCATCAAAAGCCTCAACAGCGTCAGCTCAGACAGGATAATCCGGCAGGAAGAGAACTTATGTCATCCTCAACAACTTGTCCAGGAAAAGAACCTCGCTGTCTGCACGGGTGCATTATCCCGCAGATCACCGATCCACCGCCATGAATCAACAACTCTGCAAGTCACGAGAGGCGATCTTCTCTCGTTGGTTCAAGTTCAAGCTCCACTTCCAAGGCTTTCAAGTTGGTTTTTCAAGTTTGGTAGGCGCTTCCACCAGCCACTGTTAATATGTCCCCTCTATCATGATTAAACTTCATCCAGGTAAGTATTTCTCCGTTGCTTCCTACACCAGCGGCAGAGTTCAAATTGGTGTCCACGGTGACGTGGCGTACGTGTTCATAATTACTAACGTTACTGATCTGCAGACTGCAATGGGGCCGGTTAGCTCGCCTTAAAGGGGAAATGTTCATAGCAAGTGTAAGCAAGTTTCGTGTCACCGTCACAGTACAGTGATCTAATAATATCATTGTTGTCAAAACACCCGTAATGTTGGAAACTGCACAATGTATTATTTTTACAAGATGAACGTTCCTGTAAACTGTGCAATTGTTGAAGAAAAAATATATATATCTATCAGCGTTGTCGATACCACGCTCTCGTGGGCAGTTTGCAAATACCCACTAACAACTGAGTAACTGATTAAAAAAAAAAAAAAAAAAAAAAAAAAAAACCCTGAGCTAAAGAGAGCAAGTTGTTCATTTGACTGTTATACATTCTGTAGTGGATATCTCTACAATGACAGTTAATTACATACTTCCATAAGTGTTGTAATTTCACAAACAACTATTTAACATATTTAGGCCTACTTTAAAATCATATTATAAGTCCCTTAATGAAAATTAGATCTACAATATTGGAAATGTGTACAATTGCTGTAATATTTAACCTTTTCTGGCGACTACTTAATCCACTGATATGTGTGATAGAAATATTTTATGTGATGGGTATTTCCACATTAATGTACAGAAAAATGCAGACTAAGGATACTCCTGTCAATATCCTTAAAAAAAAAAAAACTTAACTCAGTAGAACTAACAGTCATATTAGTTTTATCAAGTCAAACCAATCAACAGAACTAATCAGTGAAGGAGACTTGAGTGGCATTGTCTTTCCTCAACTGTATGATTCACATGTTCATGTATCTTTCTAGTCAAGAGTCTCAACTGTTGTTGTGGCCAGCGACGAATGGGGCTATTTCTGCAAAGAGTAACTTGGGAGCCATGTCAGGCATATGCTTCGCATCTGAGAAAAGGATTCTACGCTCAAAAGACAACAGATCAAGTATCATTTAGGTAATGATAGTAGCTTCTTGACAGGACGCCGTCACCTTACTTCAGGTAGGTACCGTATTAAGAAGTCAGATTTAGCCGGTTTAAGAATTTCTATAAAAAAAAAAAAAAAAAAAAAAAAAAAAAAAAAACACACACAATCTCAGATTCGGATATCTAGATCAGTAAAGGCTAGATGAATATTTTAAGCTTACTCAAGGTTCGTTTCGTCCGCTCTTCAAAAAATCATCCTATAGCGGTCGTTAGCGTCCTTAGGGATTTGACGTGGTCGCAAAATATATTATATCGCTGTGCTAACAAAGCATGGTTGTCATCAAGGCAGATCTTATTGTTAGGCGATCATGCCATTCCTGAGACGTTAATTTGGCTATCAGTCGTCTTCAATTTCATAATTAAGGTTGTGCTTATTCCTGCCAATGCAAAGCCATAGCTACGCGCTTTCATTCTTTGTTACAGGCTTTCAGACGGCTTTTGCCATTCAGCAACCCGGATCCATCACCCTGCCCTCTTCTAACAGAGTTTGTTAAATTAGTAATGTTTTGCTTTTCTTTTCAGATTCCCGTTTTCACATCCTGATCACGGCCGATTGTTCCTTCCTCGTCTACAATTACGAAATCGTAATTTAATATTCTTCCATTCATAATTTGCTCGCAGGCATTCAAATTCACGCAAGTATTTTAATACTAATTATCCAAGTATGTTCACCATACCTTCTCTTTGTTTGCTACTTAAGGCATAGCCAAGACCTGTAGTAAACCTCCGATAAACGCCTGCCAATCACATTGTATCACAAAGATAAAAATGAGTATAATTGTGCCCTTTTCGCAGGATATGTGGTGGGTCTCCAGTGTGTATGTGGGGTTTAGCTCGGAATGCCCACAGATAATTTTGAATAGCATTTTGGAATGGTTATTTCGAAGGTGAATAAGCATATCGTTTGTCTATCCCTTTGGATGTGGCAGGGCTGCTACTCCCGGCACAGGGGTCGGAGTTTCAACAGCTCGTTTTGCAGCTTCGATTACCTCTCACCAACAATTTTAAACTTTTCGCTTCGTTCAACCGGGATCATTCAAGATGGAGAGACTCAAGAAGTGTCAACATATAGACAACATTCCGGATGGTCGTTGAATTATGTAGCTATCTCTAGTCACTAATTGGCTTATTCTGTCTCGATTTTCTTTAAATCATGTCCCGTGGGCAGGATTCATGTAAATTTAGGTTGTGATGCACTAACCCAGGAGGAATTTCGTTAGCTCCTCTCAGCGCTGTTGTAGCTTTTAAAAAGCAATTCTTAAATGAATTTCTCCCATTGCTTGAACTTTGAGTGTTGTAACCTTGAAGATGTTGATTATGCTTATACGGCAACATTTCACACTAAGTAAGTTAGAAAAAGCAAAATCCATCCAACCTCCTTTTTATTACTTCATGTCCGCAATGGTCTCTTTTCTATTGGTATTCAGATTGTAGCTGTCTGTTACAGCATCATGGCTCATGCATCCAGGGGATTCACTCCAGGAGCTAAATACTCCGATTTCCCCATGGTCTTTTCTGATTAGTGTTTCTCACCTAATTTCTTTACTCTCTTTCTAAGAACTCTAAGAATGACTCTCAAGGCTCTGTTTCACTTATCAATTTATTAATTAGTTATAAATTCTGTCCCTTCTCATCTATGATTAATTTCTTTAAATTCCCCTCCATTTATCCTAACTAACGGAGCACTTCTCTCTAAGCCTAGTTCAGGACTCATCAGTTTCTGTCCTCAAAGCTGCAGTCTATCTCCCTCCCAGTATACTGGTTATTCCTTCAGGATCGGGGCAGCCACTACAGCAGCTGATCATGGCATTTCTACTTCAGCTATTAAGATCCTGGGCAAATGGTCTTCTACATTAGAGTCTATATAAGACCCGATTCAAAATCATCCTCGAAGCTCAGCAAGCTCTTCACTAAAACTGTTCAGGTAAATAACCTTTGCAACTACTGGTGGTGGTGCCATGATATTCCATTCTCACAATTAGTCTTAAATTCTGCTTGCATTTACAAATGGTCAATGAGTCATTGTCTATATGTGGCCAAGTGGCCTTGTCTTAATGTGGCCTTGTCTCTATGTGGCAGTAGTAGCCGTTGTGGTCTTGTTCCATGTGGTCTTTATGGTCTTAATAAAAAAATAATAAAAAATAAAAAAATAAAAAAAATCATGCAAGTGTATGATATACATGTTCAGTGTGGTCTACTGTGACCGTGTAGCCTAATGTGGCCTTGTCCCGTGGTCTTGTGGCCAGTTATGGCATGGTTCTGTGTGGCCTAGTGGCTGTGTCTCGTTGGCCTTGTATCCGTGTGGCATTAGCAGCCTTGTGGCCCAGCGGGCCTTGTCTCTGTGCGGGTCTCAAGGCCTTGTGGCATAATGTTGCCTTGTCCTATGTGTGGCCTACATGGTCTTGTGGCCCCTATGGCCTCGGTTCTGTGTGGCCTAGTGGCCGTTGTCCCTGTGTGACCTCGTCTCAGTGTGGGCTTACGATATCGCGGCCCTTGCGGCCTCATTCTATGTTCAGTGTGGTCTACTGTGACCGTGTAGCCTAATGTGGCCTTGTCCCGTGGTCTTGTGGCCAGTTATGGCATTGGTTCTATGTGGCCTAAGGCCTTGTCTATGAGTGATTCTGTCTCTGTATGGCTTTAGCAGCCTTGTGGCCCAGCGGGCCTTGTCTCTATGTGGGTCCAGAGGCCTTGTGGCACAAGTTGCCTTGTCCTGTATGTAAAAAATGGCCAGTGGTCTGTGGCCCTTAGTGGCGCGGTTCAATGTGGCCTAGTGGCCGTTCTCTGTGTGGCTTGCTCTGTGTGGTCTATAGTGGCCTTGTGGCACAAGTTGCCTTGTCCTGTATGTAAAAAATGGCCAGTGGTCTGTGGCCTTTAGTGGCACGGTTCAATGTGGCCAAGCGGCCGTTGTTTGTGTGGCCAAGCGGCCTTGAGGCATTGTTGCCTCGCTAAAAATAAATGGCCTTGTGGTCCTTGCGGCCTGGTTTTGTGTGGCCTTGCGGCCTTGTCCAGTCTACCTCATTCTATGTGCGGCATTAGAGGCCGTTGTGGCTCATTGCGGCCTTGTCTCTGTGGTCTAGCAAGGCCATGTGGCCGGGCGGCCTTGTGTCTGTGGTCTATCATGGCCGTGTGGTCCAATGTGGCCAGTTTGCGGTCTAAGGAGGCCTGCTCTGTGTATGGCCCTAGGTGGCCTGCTCTGTGTGGTCCAATGAGGTCTGGCCCAATGTGGCATTGTCTGTGTGGTCCATCGCGGCCTTGTCTCTGTGTGGTCCAATGAGGCCTGGCCCAATGTGGCATCGTCTGTGTGGTCCATCGCGGCCTTGTCTCTGTGTGGTCCAATGAGGCCTGGCCCAATGTGGCATTGTCTGTGTGGTCCATCGCGGCCTTGTCTCTGTGTGGTCCAATGAGGCCTGGCCCAATGTGGCATTGTCTGTGTGGTCCATCGCGGCCTTGTCTCTGTGTGGTCCAATGAGGCCTGGCCCAATGTGGCATTGTCTGTGTGGTCCATCGCGGCCTTGTCTCTGTGTGGTCCAATGAGGCCTGGCCCAATGTGGCATTGTCTGTGTGGTCCATCGCGGCCTTGTCTCTGTGTGGTCCAATGAGGCCTGGCCAATGTGGCTCTGTTTCGTGTGGTCCATCGAGGCCTTGTCTCTGTGTGGTCCAATGAGGCCTGGCCCAATGTGGCATTGTCTGTGTGGTCCATCGAGGCCTTGTCTCTGTGCGGTCTGTTACGGCCTTGTCCCATATGGCCGGTTCTGTATGGCCAAGGTGGCCTTTTCTCTGTGGTCCTATAACAGCTTTTGTTCCATGACCTGTCCCTATGTCCTAAGTTAGCCTCGTTCTCAGTTAAGTCACTATTCCACAACACTTGCGTCCCTCCAACTCATTCTCAGGGAAACTGGTTCGATCAGACGTAAGTAAGTCTCAAAACATAAGTCGCCAAAAAAAAAAAAAAAAAAAAAGCAGCAGAACATAAATCCATAAATGCATTATTCACGTCTTATCATAGTACCTTTCAGGCTCACTATGAAGTCATCTTTTACTAATTAGTTATTGGCTACGAGGCTTTCCACATTTCATGTTCATGCCCATTATTAATTCCCTTTTCTTTCTATTTTAGGCTCTACAGGATACACGACTGGTGGGTATACTTTTCTTTACCGTTCTTTGGGGGTGGGCTCCGTCCTGGTGGAATTATCTTCCACCTATTTTTGGGGGTCGGCTGCGCCCCTGCCTTCGTCTTCAGGCAGGAAATGCAGAGTCCGGACCCTCGGATTGCGAGCTATGGACGGGGCCTACGCCAAAGAACTTTATTGCTTGCTGGGCTATCAATAAATGTATATATTGTTACAGTATTTATTCTCCCGAGTCTTTCTGGTAGAAATGGAAGCTTTAGCGTTAAGTTCTGCCGGGAAGACTCAATTGCTACGTCACTTATTACCTTCTCATCTATCCAATCGTGTCTAATAATTGCGGTATAAAAGACCAGTACTTACACATGTTTGAGTTCGCAGATGCTGACGCTTTCATTCACCTCCATCCTCCCCACCACCACCAGGATGGTCCCTTCCCCTCCATCCTCCCCACCACCACCAGGATGGTCCCTTCCTATACCTCACAGGGGGTCGGCTGCGCCCCTGCCTTCGTCTTCAGGCAGGAAATGCAGAGTCCGGACCCTCGGATTGCGAGCTATGGACGGGGCCTACGCCAAAGAACTTTATTGCTTGCTGGGCTATCAATAAATGTATATATTGTTACAGTATTTATTCTCCCGAGTCTTTCTGGTAGAACTGTCACCTGTGAATGGAGACCTTAAGTATTTTGTTAGTGACCGCTTGTCTAGCCGCTCGTCCCCTTTTGGTGTGACCTGTGGAATCAACCTGAAACATTATCACCGGATAATTTCTCGCTCACTTAATAGCACTCAGGATCCTTTTCCCCTGAAAAACAATATTTATACATTTGGAACAGAATCAGTTCTGTTTTCTGCAACCCATCCTGACATTCTGTAAAAGGAAAATTTAAGTTATGCGCTGCGCAGGTGTGACCTTGTTTCTTTCTGCTACAAAAACAATCCAGGCCAGGATAGTTAGTCAAATTCATCCATAGCCATCATTTTATAGGGGACATTCTCCCCTGTATCCAAAAGTCTGCATGCTCTGTAAAGAAAAACAAATGTCGAGGTTATTTTCAGATAGTAAAATAAGTAGTTTCTTTTGTCTGCTGTGCTGCCACGGCCTTCGCTGCCACATCTGCCCTGGCGTTTCCTGTTGAAACAGTCCTGCAAATACATGTACAGACAGCAAATTTTGTTTGGGACCCAAGTAAACCATATAAGTAAACCATATTTGGCAATTGTTATACCATCTCCCTCTTGATGCACGACACAACTCGAGCATCAATTTAACATAACATTTAACATAGTGTTTTTTATAAAGTTTGCCATCAACACTAACCCAAACGTTGTCCTTCAGACAAATTTCTCTGCCTCTGAAACAAAAATATTACTGTTTTCTTCACTTAAAGCCACAATCTCATCTTCTTCTCGCAGTATTTGAAAGGCAATGGCCCTCAGTCTCACAGCGAATCTTGCTTTTCAGGCCTGTTGTTTGGTCTCTCAAGTCAGTCATCCACAAACATTTCTAAAGTCATCAATTTTCAGGTCAGGTCGTGCTGTACAGACTTGGTCAATGTCAGTCAATCATTTCTCCCCCTTTGTTCACAATTATCATAAATGTCAAGGGCTCTCTTGATACTTCGAAATTGACTTAGCCAATATGTCATTTTGTTGTTGCCATCAAATCTACAACATTTTCATTTATCTCAGCCCATGCCAGATGGTGATCTACAACTACACAATTCCAATTTACACAAATACTTAAACTGATCCAGAACATAATTCAAATCGACATCCTGCATGACAAAAGTATTACTACCAGACAGAGCTTGATGTCCAATCAACTTAAAGCTCGTCCCATGTTCTGTATTGTCTTTTCAACCGTTCCACTCAGAATTATCGGCTTCTTTAAAATTTGTCATTTGCCTTAACCCATCTGTAATGATAAAACTGTTCTGTTCTAATTTCAATACTGTTCTAATATTAGTACCCCAAACTAATACATACAAGACATAAAGTGCTGTCACCATCACACACACACTCATACTAGACACACATATGTTAACTGCTCATTCTCAATGTTTGCCCTTTCCTTATATCATCGTTAAAAGGATTTAAATTTTAAATAAGATTTTAAACTTCACATTTTCCTGTAGCTTCTATCTAATTTTACATGGTCTCTTAACCACTTTCAAAGCATGTCTTGTTCATTATTCATTAGATTTTTAGACAAGTCAGCTGGGTTGTTTTGGATTCATTATCATTAATTTTCTTCAGCTTGCTCTAGCAGGCCGATAACAGAAAGACAGACACAGTTACCATTCCTTCCTCCGCTCCAGCAGTCTCTCTCACTATAAATAAATTTCTAAGACTGTAACTTATACACAATGTAATATTAAATTCATTACAATAACCTTTGACCATCCACCTTTGTTATCCAGACTTAAATCTACAAAAGCTGTCTTCATCTTTAGTCACCACCATGTCTAACGACCTTCAGGAGTTAAAACCCATGTTATAGACTAGTTCTAAATCAACTTCTATACATTTTCCTTGCCCATAAGGCAACCGACATCAAAAAGTTTTATTACTGTCTCCACAACAATTAATAATGGCAATTCCCTCACGGTCTCAGCTGGCTCTTGAAAGCCCATTGCCATTAGCTCCTTGTCTATAATTTTCTTCTCCTCAGGGTGTTGTCCCCCTGGTATAGTTGCAGACACTTGTCACAATGAAAAACAAGCCATACAACTAATGCGGTTTCTTCTGGTGAGTGGTATAGAGGAGCTTTGCATTATGGGGAGACATGCCGTAACTCGTCACCGCGTCATCTCCCCTTAACGGCATAAGGACGCTGCTGGCCTCACAGCTCCTGCTCAACTCTCATACCTGTCTCACATAAAACATCTCCATTCAGGAAATGCCCAGTGACTTTACGTGAATCCACTCTGGCTTAGGTTGCCCCCTGTCTGGCCAAAGAAGGTCTTACCCGTCATAGAGATGGTCACTCGTGCCCACTGGTGACCGCTTTTTTCCCATCACAGAATCTTTGACCGTTTTCTTCAACAAAATCTGTTGTTCTCTGGAGCTTAGGAAAGGCACGTTCAAGAGTCACCAGAGCCATTCCCATTGCCTAATAGTGTTCACACAGGGAGACAGGTCAATAACAACAGTATTTAATCACTTAAATCCATTATTTTATCTTAAAAGCAGAAAACCTAGCTGCTTAGACTATACTCAGCGAATTTGGATCATCCGTACGTTCAGTGAACTTTACCTGTAGACGGAGCCATCGGTCCTGAATGGTGGAGACTAAATGAGACAAAGAAGTTACTGGTCCTAAAATAAAATAAAATGTCTTCAAGTTCTGCATTATTATTTTAAAGACTTCTTTAAAGTCATTCAGGTTTACATTTACAAATACAAATTGCCCTTTATGGCAATTGTTTCTTTAAACATCTCTGTGTCTATGATTCTTCAACTGAAACTGTGCTTTACTACAAATAGCTTATCACAGATAACAGCTTTGAGCTGACATTGAATGAGAGAGACTCTGAGACATTCAGGACTGGCACACTGCACTCTCATAAACTTCTAACATTAAACTTTCATCTACCATCCTATAGCTTTATCCCAGCTTAAGGCATATTTGCCAGAAATTACATGTGTTTCCAAATAAACATAATTTTTATAGTTGTCTTTATTTAGACATTACAAATTTCCACTCAGATTGAGTCTCTGTTGCACTGGCAGTTTCAGCCACAGTACACATCAGATCCAGATAAGCAAACTGTTTCATTACAGCCAGTAACAAACTTATCTTTTGAAAGCAAAACTTTCATGGTCAACGTTTCAAGCTGTTTGTTTAATCAGCATTCAGCAACTGTTTATCCAGTATTGCTTCTGCTTACTTGATCTTAAATAATTATTCGTTTCACATTTCTCAATCAGCATTTTAGTTGTCAAGTTCTCAATTACGTTAACTTTGACAAGGCTAGCACTCTCTGCTTGATACATCTTTTGCAATTATTATAAATCATTCGTGAGATTAGTCTCTCTCCTTAATCTAAACCCTTCCTAAAATGTTTAATTAAAACACAATCATCCTGTTAGTTACTTTGATATATTTTGCAACTCACATTTGTTGGAGTCATTAATTTTACATCAACCTGTATTCATCAATTCACTATTATAGATCTTTTCTTCAAAAGGATTCACTTTAAGACTTCAATCTTTTTACCTTGTTTTTATCTCTTATTTCTCAGACGAAAAATGTTACTGTCGTCATTTAAACTGATCTACTTTCAAACCCACATTATTATCAGAAATGTGTCACTATCACATTTTCAAACACCTTTTCTGCTTGATACATCTTAGTTACGTGTTAAATGGTCCTGATGACCACCATTAAAAACACTCTCTGTCATCTGGTGGGTTCATGTGTCAGCCTCAATTACAGACACCTTGACTATAGTTTGATCACTGTGAGCTTGCAAACGGCTCCAACTTACTGCACACTCTTGAAGCAGTGTGTGTCCCATTTCAGGAATGTAAACAGAGCCACTGATAAGCAGTCCTCTGTATTCTTTTACAGTCCACCAGTCGCGGATTTAATCACAATAGCCAAATCATAATCTTCATCATTTTATTGGCGGAACATAATTTCATGAGCAGCACAGTAAATGCTCAAAATATTCGAATTTGTTTTCTGTCTTTACACATTTCTCCCAGCTTATCTTTTACAAAACATAATCTGCAAATCTCTTCAAAGTGAGATCTTCTGAGCAGAGCTGTTTACAGCATTTGCTCTCTTCTGTCTCACTATTTATTTATTTATTTATTTATTTATTTTCCCGGACTGTTCCGTTACTCTTCATAAAGTGTAACAATTTGTACATCATTATTTTCATTACAACTGGTTTGAAGCCTTTTCCCTTCCATCACATGGTTAGTCTGCAGATTCAACTTAATATTATCATTATTGTCTCAGTCTTATCTCTACTGTTTCTCCAAAGCAGATTATATTACTCAGTCCGTAAATTACACAGACAACCATTATAGCTACTTGCTTCAATACCCTTATTTTCTTAACATTAATAAAATAAAGCAGATATATCATCATTTCATCCTTATTTTATCAAAATCTAGAATTGTTCTTAAAACATTCTTCATATCATGTTAATCCCTGTCAATCATACAATGCCTTATTTTATTCTAAAACTGACTTTTCATTTCACCATTTAAACAGTTAATTTGACTTCCATAAATTCTGTCAGACCATGTCTATTTTCATCACATATAGTTTTCTACTATATTTCTCCTTTCTTTTCTCAAACATGCCAGTTCCTTCATCATCTAACCAGTACATGATTGTTTGCACAATCCTCACACACACGTGTCTCAACCTTTTTTTTTTTTTTTCCACTTCCCTCTTCCACCAAGTCTCACTTACAGTTCCCCCTATTTCACACAGACAGCCTTATTGCTTCTTGCTACTTCAATCCTTGTCATATAAATTTAAGTTCTATAGACATCTAATGTCATGCATCCATTTACTGGATGAAGAAGTAAAAACAAACATTATTTCTCCTGGCAGTTCGACATTTTATCTTCAAGCCAATGTGGCGAGGGGGAGGTAGGGCAAACGTTACACTTATGGGAAAAGTATAACAAAATAAAAAGGGAAAAGCAGACTACGCCACCCCGTTTCACTAGACGGGGAAAATTTCACAAGAACACACAGGTTCGCTACCACAGAGGACAAGAGACGTGAATCTGAATACAAAAATACTTTATTTTTCACAATCCTAGTTATTTTAAATATATATAAAAACTATTGACTCAGGAGGAGCAAGGGTCTCACACTACTTCAGTGTGCGTCCAAAACAAAGAAACAAAAACACACTTTCGGGCTGAGGCTTACCGGTAGGGAGCTAGCTGGGCAGTGAGCATCCTAAGACCACACCACTCACAAAACTCCACTCCTCACAAACACTCACACTAGATAAGTGAAAGGAACGCAGGTGCCAATAAAAAAACACTCGGTGAAGGAAACACCACCACCAGAAAGGGCACCAACAGCTAGCTTCCCTACACCGGGGGCCTGCAGCTCCTGAAAGACACACAAACAGACACAATACAATTTCACAATTAGCTGACAAACACCTGTATCAACAAATTATAGTAGAATAAATTCTGACTATAAAAGAAACCAACACGTGGCAGATTACTGGTCACAGCAGTTGAACTGGCTAGTGTCTCCCAAAGAGTTCACCTCAGACTGCCAGTGCAGCATAAACATTAGAGCAGCCAAATGCTATATAAAACAAAAAATAAAGTAAGATACAAAAATGAGAACAGTGAAAATCACAGAAAACAAATCCAAAACCAAATGTAGCTCATTCCTTCACAGTCTTTAAGAAAAACACTGAGCACAGAGCAAAATAACCAAACTGCTGGTGGCAATATTACAAGGTAAGGGCTAAATTACACGTTTGATAGCACGTCTCACGTCAAATGACGGCTCTAGGACTAGCCACTCACTTAGGCCACCAGCACTGGCTTAAAGCAAACTTCACAGAATAAACAAATAAACTAAAGAAAAGAAAACGAATAATGCAACAAAATAATAAAAAAACGATCACATAATCGGATTAATGGCAGCAGAGCAAAACAGTGCAGTCTTAACGACGTTGTCTATGGAGCATTTTGCCCCGCAGTCCACCAAGATGAACCGCTCACAACCAGCTTGACGCACTAAAGAAAACAAACAATTAAGGAATGCATTTTTAAAACAAACACCCGTCAAAATCAGAGATTAAATTTACCTTTCCAATGGTAGATCGCTAGACCCACAGAAGACTCAGCTACTCACAGCCTCGTTTATAATAGGCAAACCGAAATAATACCGGTGTGCCATCTGACCAAACACATAAGCTGTACTATGATGGAAACATAGATTACCGGAGATCAAACCAAAACTAACAGTAATCCGTTAGCAGCAACATACCTGTGATGAGGACAGCCTGCACCCAACGGCGACGTCGCACAAATCCAGACCCTAGTCTGGCTAACACACATACATTTCCACTTTAAATCGTGCATTTGTACTAGCAACAACATTAGCCAAACAGCTAGGTACATACCTCCAGCAGAGATGGGCGCGCGTACCCAAACAAGGATGACAATGACACATACCCAGGTGGCCTGAACTCCGCCTTAAATATGCCAGGGATGGCTGCCGATAGGCTGTCACACCCATCACTCACCACAATTAACAGGGCGGGATCTAATCCGCCCTGCCACAATCTATCCCTAGCTCTTGCAACGTCGCCCCGACGATGGACCAACGGCTACTCACCCCAAGGACTGACCTAGTGCCAGGGCCTAAAGAGGGCAGAGACAGAATTCGACACAGAGGAAACAATAGAGGCACCACCCCTCACCACTTCCGCTGTCCGAGGGAGGTGGTGTCGATTAGAATGATGACCAGCATTAGCTCGCCCCGTCCGTCGCAAGGCAATCTCACTATTCCCAGGTTGATCTACAGTTAAGGGTTCCATTACTAACTCTGGATCCAAAGGGGCCACACCAGACAGTCCAGGGGCCACTAAAGGTGTAGGGTCAAAATCCTCGTTTAACCATCGAGGAGCTTGGGCCGATAATGACACTGGATCCCTCAGTGCCAACCCACCGGCAGCCTGTGGAGTTTCA
Source organism: Tiaroga cobitis (assembly GCA_030578255.1). Lineage (NCBI taxonomy): Eukaryota > Metazoa > Chordata > Actinopteri > Cypriniformes > Leuciscidae > Tiaroga > Tiaroga cobitis. The sequence continues at coordinate 10,334,969 of CM060592.1, forward strand.
GGTACCAAAACCCACAGATCGACCTCATCAAATGGAGATTCCTCTGAAGGTACTGACTCGACCACTAAAGGGCCACCTGTAGAAACTTCAACAGGAGAATTCCTACTTACGCGGGTCTTCAACAAAGAGCGGTGGACACGTTTTTCCCTACTCAAGTCATCCACTGGTGCAATTGTGTATACAGACCCACCTGCCTGTGGTGCTCTCACCACCTGATACACCACTGGGCTCCACAGGTCATGGATCTTATGGCGCCCTCTCACGCCATAATCCCGAAGGTAAACCAATTGACCCTCCCCCAATGGTGCATCTCTGACATGCAGGTCGTGCTGCTTCTTACGACGATCTGCCGCTACCTTTAAATGCTCTTGGGCCCCTTCAAAGGCCACCAGCAACCTGGTTTGGTGCTCCAACACCCACTCATTCACGCCACCAGACCCAATCTCTTGGCTTCTACCCAAAAGGAAATCAATAGGGAGCCTTGGCGCTTGGCCAAACATCAGGAAGTAAGGTGACTCACCAGTCGCTTGATGAGGGGTAGTATTATAACAGAAAAGCACTTGCGGGAGAGCAGAGACCCAATCTGCCTTTCGGGAGAGGGGTAAGGTGCGCAGGAGATTATGCAATGTCCTGTTAAAACGTTCGCACTGCCCATTGCCGGCCGGGTGGTATGGCGTGGTGCGGGACTTTTCGACCTGATAAAGACTACAAAGCTGTTGTATTAAGGCAGACTCAAAACTGCGGCCCTGATCAGAATGAATGCGACCCGGGACGCCAAACTTGTAGAACCACTCCGCCACCAATGTACGAGCCACAGTCTCAGCTCGCTGGTCTCGAGTGGGGACTGCAAGTGTGTACTTTGTAAAGACATCAGTCATCACCAAGACGCTTTCCAGCCCTGAGCGAGATGGTTCCAGCAGTGTAAAATCAATGGCCAGGATTTCATTTGGCCTGGAGGCCAATAAATGACCCATAAAGCTGCGGGCAACCGGCTGCGTATCTTTGGCGACCTGACACCTTTCGCACTCCCGACACCACTGGGCTACATCAGAGGTCAAGCGTGGCCAATAGAAGCGCTGCTGCACCAGCTCGGTGGTCCGCTCGACTCCTTGGTGCCCATGCCCCTGGTGCATTTGTGTCAGAACTTCCTTACGCAAGACAGCTGGAAGAACTACCTGGAGAATCTCTTCACCGCCATTGGAACGAAACACACGACGATGCAAAACGCCCTCTTTCTCCAGCAACCGATCCCACTGATTCAGTAGGACCCGGGCAGTCTGGGACAGCTGTCGGCGCTCCTCAGAGGTGGGGCGTATTCCCAGCCTCCAGAACACTAAAACCTCCTTAATCACAGAATCTGCCTCCTGTAACACCCTCATGTCCCCCACCAAACTAGGCAAAACAGAAACTACCGCCTGGGTAGCTTGTACGCCCAGATCTACCCCTGACGCTCCCGTCATGACCTCTGGAACCTCCGTCCCTGGTAACCAACCTCTCATTATCCCATGACTAGCAGGGTCCTGTCGGGAAAGCGCATCGGCATTCCGGTTACTCCTCCCTGATCGATACCGAATCTCAAAATTAAACGCTGCCAGCTGCGCAGCCCAACGCTGCTCTGTAGCCCCAAGCTTTGCAGTAGTCAGGTGGCTGAGAGGGTTATTGTCAGTGTAGACAATACACTGCTGTCCTAACAAATACTCCCTAAATTTCTCAGTCAAGGCCCACTTGAGCGCCAAAAACTCCAACTTCATGGAGCTATAGTTGGACATATTGCGCTCCGTGGGCCTTAGACTGCGGCTAGCATAAGAAATTGGCCGTACCTTACCTCCTTGTTCCTGAGAAAGGACAGCTCCCAGACCGCCATGGCTAGCGTCTACCTCCAGGATAAAAGGCAGGGAGAAGTCGGCATAGGCAAGTACTGGGGCGGTGGTAAACCTACTCTTCAGCTCATCAAAACTCTGCTGGCACTGCTCGGTCCAGGCACTAGAAAAACCCTGCCCTGCTCGTGTCCTAGGCTTAATAGCAGCCCATGCGGCTACCATTTTATGAAGAGGGGCTGCCAATTTCGCAAACCCCTCAACAAAACGGCGATAGTAGCTTGCGAAGCCTAAAAATGAACGCAGCTCTGACACACTAGTGGGGCGTGGCCAATTAGCTACCGCCTCGATTTTACCGGGATCAGTTGATACTCCCTGTGCTGAAATAACATGTCCCAAATACTTTACCTCACGTTGGAAAAATGCGCATTTACTCAATTTAGCCTTCAAACCCTCATGCTCCAAGCGACTCAAAACAACCTCCAACCGCTCTAACTGCTGAGGCACCGAGGAAGAAAAGACTATGATGTCATCAAGGTACAAGAGTAAGGACCTACACTGCTGGTCCCCAAACATCCGTTCCATTAAACGCTGGAAGGTGCTTGGGGCATTGCAAAGCCCAAAGGGCATGCGATTCCATTCAAACAACCCAAAAGGGGTGCAGAATGCTGTCTTAGGCCTATCTCTCTCAGTGACAGGAACCTGGTTGTATCCACTAGCCAAGTCCATAGTGGAGAACCAGCAGGCCCCTGTCAAGGAGTCCAACGATTCCTCGATGCGTGGCAGGGGGAACGCGTCCTTTCGGGTCTTTGAATTTAGCTGACGATAGTCAACACACATACGTAGACCACCGTCTTTCTTTTTAACAAGGACAATTGGTGAAGCGTACGGGCTACAACTCTCCCTTATAACTTCCGCCTCCAACAGCTGATTAATGTGGGACTTCACAACCTCATATTCCGACGGAGGTATACGCCTGTACCGTTGCCGGACAGGAACGGTGTCTAACAGAGGAATGTCATGAGAAATCAACCCTGTACATCCCAAGTCACCCTCATGAGTAGAAAAAACAGACTGAAACCTATAAAGCAGATCCTTTACCTGGCCCTGTTCTACATCCGATAAAACAGACAGATCAAGTGCTTCAATTTGTTCCTGAACAAGAGGGATCACTTCAGGGGCTTTAGAACCCACTGTGGCCGCTACAGACCTGACCTCACTAATTCCCGATGGCAAGCTAACCACGCAAACATTATTTAGTGTACCAAGGACAGTGTTAGCATAGAGCAACACGTCAATGGTTCCCACATTTACCACAGGTAGATAAACAGTACCTCGTGTAACCTGCACTAAGGCCGGAGAAGCCAACAGACCAGCCGGTAACCCAGACCCTGGAGGTTCGAAAAGAACAGTGCTATTGGCATATTGCTCGGAACAAGTAGCTGCCACAAACTTCATCATGCCACCTGGGATGCGACATGGTCTCCGTCCTCGCACTCTAACCCTTCCTGGACTCACCTCGGGAGACTGAGTATCGACTAAACGACAATGTTGCAGCGCCTGTAGAACAGAATTTGGAACCTCTATGGTCGAAGGTAAGTCAAAGAGGGCCGGGCCATGTTGTCCAAAAAGCTCCTGGTAGCATCGGCCAAGAACATTCATTCCCAGCACACCTGGGACCCGAGTGCACAAGCCACCAGGAGGATCCCGCACAACAAGCACGCCACACTCTGAAATCAACTGACCACATAGTTCGACATCCAATTCCATGTAACCGATATAGGGAATTGAAAGACCATTAGCAGCTCGAAGCTGTAGCCACTGGCACGATTTAAGTCGATCCTGACCCCACGGTTCGAAATGTTTCTGAAAACAACTCTCGGTGATCGTAGTTACCATGGAGCCAGTATCCACCAAACAGGGCACTCGAACTCCACCAATCAATACAACAAGGTGCGGGCAAGATGACAATAAATGCGACATATTTAAACCTTTTGAGCCAGTTACTTCCCCATCCGTGCTATGGCCCTGAATCACGGTGGGGACTAGTTTCCCGACGTCGCTGATGGGCCAGGCCGTCCTCCTCCAGCTAATGACGGGACGGAGCATGCGGAAAACGGAGCACGAGAAGGGGCGCGTTCACCGTCGCACTCCCTAGCAAAATGACCCGGCTTTTGACACCTCCTACATATAACAGGCCCCTGTCTAGGAGATCGACTCCGCGACTGGGGGGTCTGCAAACGAGCAAAACTTTGTGTGAGTTTAGTTAACTGTTCTTGTTGACATTTAAGCATATCCCTCAACTCAGCCAACTCAGAATCCCCAGGTGAACTACTCACGCCAGTAAACGGGTTCCCTTGCACCCCATATTGAATCCCATAAGCAGAAGGAACAGAATGACTTCGGGCCCTTGTACTTCCTGGCATACCCTCCCTCTCCCATCTAAGGGCTTCGCTACGAATCTCCAACAAGGTTAACGCAGGTTGACGACGTATCAACTGTTTTAATTCGCGACGGAGGGCGCTATCAAACACGTGTTCAACAAATTGGTCTCGGAGTAAAATATGTGAATTTGGCATACCGTGAGGAGATCGTTGTTTCACTTGGTCAAGTAGACCCATCAGGACAAGGGAGAACTCCAACAAGCTCTCCCCTTCCTGTTGCTTTCTCGAGAAAAAGGCCTCCTGCAACGAAACATATGACTGTGAGCAACCATACAGTTCCCGTAAAGCTGAAATAATTCTGTCTGGGTCTCTACGCTCTACCTCTGGACGGTACCTAATCTCTTCCCTTGCCTCCCCTTCCAAGTGATCAAACAAATAAAACGCCTTATCGGTATCAGAAAGGTGACGAATGCGCATACAAGCCTGGGCCTCCTCAACCCATTCCTCAATGCCAACGCCAACCCTACCATTGAATTTTGGACACTTCCTATCTCGTGGTACAAAAACAAATCGTTCTGGTCGGGTGACCTCAACATTAGCATTACTGGGTTGCGAAAGAACAGAAGGCCCAGGTACAGAAGGGGGTACATCCACAGGACCTGGGGGTACAGGAATCCGCTCCTGACGCAACCTCTCATTGTCTGCTCTAAGCAGATCAATCATTCCCCTCAATTCTTGTAATTCTTCTTCCATACTTCAACGACAGAGGTACTTACCAATGAAAGAAGAATCAGCCCACAATAAGGGCTAGAATTAATACACTAGACGTGCACTGCTGCTCTGCTGCCACTCCTCAAAAAAAGTCAATCCTAGAACAAGTAAAAAAACAAAAAAAAAGAGAGACAAACAAAAAAACTGTATACACACCCACGTCTCTGTCTCAAAGTGGAAAAACCCTGCCGACTACGCCAGAATGTGGCGAGGGGGAGGTAGGGCAAACGTTACACTTATGGGAAAAGTATAACAAAATAAAAAGGGAAAAGCAGACTACGCCACCCCGTTTCACTAGACGGGGAAAATTTCACAAGAACACACAGGTTCGCTACCACAGAGGACAAGAGACGTGAATCTGAATACAAAAATACTTTATTTTTCACAATCCTAGTTATTTTAAATATATATAAAAACTATTGACTCAGGAGGAGCAAGGGTCTCACACTACTTCAGTGTCCGTCCAAAACAAAGAAACAAAAACACACTTTCGGGCTGAGGCTTACCGGTAGGGAGCTAGCTGGGCAGTGAGCATCCTAAGACCACACCACTCACAAAACTCCACTCCTCACAAACACTCACACTAGATAAGTGAAAGGAACGCAGGTGCCAATAAAAAAACACTCGGTGAAGGAAACACCACCACCAGAAAGGGCACCAACAGCTAGCTTCCCTACACCGGGGGCCTGCAGCTCCTGAAAGACACACAAACAGACACAATACAATTTCACAATTAGCTGACAAACACCTGTATCAACAAATTATAGTAGAATAAATTCTGACTATAAAAGAAACCAACACGTGGCAGATTACTGGTCACAGCAGTTGAACTGGCTAGTGTCTCCCAAAGAGTTCACCTCAGACTGCCAGTGCAGCATAAACATTAGAGCAGCCAAATGCTATATAAAACAAAAAATAAAGTAAGATACAAAAATGAGAACAGTGAAAATCACAGAAAACAAATCCAAAACCAAATGTAGCTCATTCCTTCACAGTCTTTAAGAAAAACACTGAGCACAGAGCAAAATAACCAAACTGCTGGTGGCAATATTACAAGGTAAGGGCTAAATTACACGTTTGATAGCACGTCTCACGTCAAATGACGGCTCTAGGACTAGCCACTCACTTAGGCCACCAGCACTGGCTTAAAGCAAACTTCACAGAATAAACAAATAAACTAAACAAAAGAAAACGAATAATGCAACAAAATAATAAAAAAACGATCACATAATCGGATTAATGGCAGCAGAGCAAAACAGTGCAGTCTTAACGACGTTGTCTATGGAGCATTTTGCCCCGCAGTCCACCAAGATGAACCGCTCACAACCAGCTTGACGCACTAAAGAAAACAAACAATTAAGGAATGCATTTTTAAAACAAACACCCGTCAAAATCAGAGATTAAATTTACCTTTCCAATGGTAGATCGCTAAACCCACAGAAGACTCAGCTACTCACAGCCTCGTTTATAATAGGCAAACCGAAATAATACCGGTGTGCCATCTGACCAAACACATAAGCTGTACTATGATGGAAACATAGATTACCGGAGATCAAACCAAAACTAACAGTAATCCGTTAGCAGCAACATACCTGTGATGAGGACAGCCTGCACCCAACGGCGACGTCGCACAAATCCAGACCCTAGTCTGGCTAACACACATACATTTCCACTTTAAATTGTGCATTTGTACTAGCAACAACATTAGCCAAACAGCTAGGTACATACCTCCAGCAGAGATGGGCGCGCGTACCCTAACAAGGATGACAAATACACATACCCAGGTGGCCTGAACTCCGCCTTAAATATGCCAGGGATGGCTGCCGATAGGCTGTCACACCCATCACTCACCACAATTAACAGGGCGGGATCTAATCCGCCCTGCCACAATCTATCCCTAGCTCTTGCAACGTCGCCCCGACGATGGACCAACGGCTACTCACCCCAAGGACTGACCTAGTGCCAGGGCCTAAAGAGGGCAGAGACAGAATTCGACACAGAGGAAACAATAGAGGCACCACCCCTCACCACTTCCGCTGTCCGAGGGAGGTGGTGTCGATTAGAATGATGACCAGCATTAGCTCGCCCCGTCCGTCGCAAGGCAATCTCACTATTCCCAGGTTGATCTACAGTTAAGGGTTCCATTACTAACTCTGGATCCAAAGGGGCCACACCAGACAGTCCAGGGGCCACTAAAGGTGTAGGGTCAAAATCCTCGTTTAACCATCGAGGAGCTTGGGCCGATAATGACACTGGATCCCTCAGTGCCAACCCACCGGCAGCCTGTGGAGTTTCAGGTACCAAAACCCACAGATCGACCTCATCAAATGGAGATTCCTCTGAAGGTACTGACTCGACCACTAAAGGGCCACCTGTAGAAACTTCAACAGAAGAATCCCTACTTACGCGGGTCTTCAACAAAGAGCGGTGGACACGTTTTTCCCTACTCAAGTCATCCACTGGTGCAATTGTGTATACAGACCCACCTGCCTGTGGTGCTCTCACCACCTGATACACCACTGGGCTCCACAGGTCATGGATCTTATGGCGCCCTCTCACGCCATAATCCCGAAGGTAAACCAATTGACCCTCCCCCAATGGTGCATCTCTGACATGCAGGTCGTGCTGCTTCTTACGACGATCTGCCGCTACCTTTAAATGCTCTTGGGCCCCTTCAAAGGCCACCAGCAACCTGGTTTGGTGCTCCAACACCCACTCATTCACGCCACCAGACCCAATCTCTTGGCTTCTACCCAAAAGGAAATCAATAGGGAGCCTTGGCTCTTGGCCAAACATCAGGAAGTAAGGTGACTCACCAGTCGCTTGATGAGGGGTAGTATTATAACAGAAAAGCACTTGCGGGAGAGCAGAGACCCAATCTGCCTTTCGGGAGAGGGGTAAGGTGCGCAGGAGATTATGCAATGTCCTGTTAAAACGTTCGCACTGCCCATTGCCGGCCGGGTGGTATGGCGTGGTGCGGGACTTTTCGACCTGATAAAGACTACAAAGCTGTTGTATTAAGGCAGACTCAAAACTGCGGCCCTGATCAGAATGAATGCGACCCGGGACGCCAAACTTGTAGAACCACTCCGCCACCAATGTACGAGCCACAGTCTCAGCTCGCTGGTCTCGAGTGGGGACTGCAAGTGTGTACTTTGTAAAGACATCAGTCATCACCAAGACGCTTTCCAGCCCTGAGCGAGATGGTTCCAGCAGTGTAAAATCAATGGCCAGGATTTCATTTGGCCTGGAGGCCAATAAATGACCCATAAAGCTGCGGGCAACCGGCTGCGTATCTTTGGCGACCTGACACCTTTCGCACTCCCGACACCACTGGGCTACATCAGAGGTCAAGCGTGGCCAATAGAAGCGCTGCTGCACCAGCTCGGTGGTCCGCTCGACTCCTTGGTGCCCATGCCCCTGGTGCATTTGTGTCAGAACTTCCTTACGCAAGACAGCTGGAAGAACTACCTGGAGAATCTCTTCACCGCCATTGGAACGAAACACACGACGATGCAAAACGCCCTCTTTCTCCAGCAACCGATCCCACTGATTCAGTAGGACCCGGGCAGTCTGGGACAGCTGTCGGCGCTCCTCAGAGGTGGGGCGTATTCCCAGCCTCCAGAACACTAAAACCTCCTTAATCACAGAATCTGCCTCCTGTAACACCCTCATGTCCCCCACCAAACTAGGCAAAACAGAAACTACCGCCTGGGTAGCTTGTACGCCCAGATCTACCCCTGACGCTCCCGTCATGACCTCTGGAACCTCCGTCCCTGGTAACCAACCTCTCATTATCCCATGACTAGCAGGGTCCTGTCGGGAAAGCGCATCGGCATTCCGGTTACTCCTCCCTGATCGATACCGAATCTCAAAATTAAACGCTGCCAGCTGCGCAGCCCAACGCTGCTCTGTAGCCCCAAGCTTTGCAGTAGTCAGGTGGCTGAGAGGGTTATTGTCAGTGTAGACAATACACTGCTGTCCTAACAAATACTCCCTAAATTTCTCAGTCAAGGCCCACTTGAGCGCCAAAAACTCCAACTTCATGGAGCTATAGTTGGACATATTGCGCTCCGTGGGCCTTAGACTGCGGCTAGCATAAGAAATTGGCCGTACCTTACCTCCTTGTTCCTGAGAAAGGACAGCTCCCAGACCGCCATGGCTAGCGTCTACCTCCAGGATAAAAGGCAGGGAGAAGTCGGCATAGGCAAGTACTGGGGCGGTGGTAAACCTACTCTTCAGCTCATCAAAACTCTGCTGGCACTGCTCGGTCCAGGCACTAGAAAAACCCTGCCCTGCTGGTGTCCTAGGCTTAATAGCAGCCCATGCGGCTACCATTTTATGAAGAGGGGCTGCCAATTTCGCAAACCCCTCAACAAAACGGCGATAGTAGCTTGCGAAGCCTAAAAATGAACGCAGCTCTGACACACTAGTGGGGCGTGGCCAATTAGCTACCGCCTCGATTTTACCGGGATCAGTTGATACTCCCTGTGCTGAAATAACATGTCCCAAATACTTTACCTCACGTTGGAAAAATGCGCATTTACTCAATTTAGCCTTCAAACCCTCATGCTCCAAGCGACTCAAAACAACCTCCAACCGCTCTAACTGCTGAGGCACCGAGGAAGAAAAGACTATGATGTCATCAAGGTACAAGAGTAAGGACCTACACTGCTGGTCCCCAAACATCCGTTCCATTAAACGCTGGAAGGTGCTTGGGGCATTGCAAAGCCCAAAGGGCATGCGATTCCATTCAAACAACCCAAAAGGGGTGCAGAATGCTGTCTTAGGCCTATCTCTCTCAGTGACAGGAACCTGGTTGTATCCACTAGCCAAGTCCATAGTGGAGAACCAGCAGGCCCCTGTCAAGGAGTCCAACGATTCCTCGATGCGTGGCAGGGGGAACGCGTCCTTTCGGGTCTTTGAATTTAGCTGACGATAGTCAACACACATACGTAGACCACCGTCTTTCTTTTTAACAAGGACAATTGGTGAAGCGTACGGGCTACAACTCTCCCTTATAACTTCCGCCTCCAACAGCTGATTAATGTGGGACTTCACAACCTCATATTCCGACGGAGGTATACGCCTGTACCGTTGCCGGACAGGAACGGTGTCTAACAGAGGAATGTCATGAGAAATCAACCCTGTACATCCCAAGTCACCCTCATGAGTAGAAAAAACAGACTGAAACCTATAAAGCAGATCCTTTACCTGGCCCTGTTCTACATCCGATAAAACAGACAGATCAAGTGCTTCAATTTGTTCCTGAACAAGAGGGATCACTTCAGGGGCTTTAGAACCCACTGTGGCCGCTACAGACCTGACCTCACTAATTCCCGATGGCAAGCTAACCACGCAAACATTATTTAGTGTACCAAGGACAGTGTTAGCATAGAGCAACACGTCAATGGTTCCCACATTTACCACAGGTAGATAAACAGTACCTCGTGTAACCTGCACTAAGGCCGGAGAAGCCAACAGACCAGCCGGTAACCCAGACCCTGGAGGTTCGAAAAGAACAGTGCTATTGGCATATTGCTCGGAACAAGTAGCTGCCACAAACTTCATCATGCCACCTGGGATGCGACATGGTCTCCGTCCTCGCACTCTAACCCTTCCTGGACTCACCTCGGGAGACTGAGTATCGACTAAACGACAATGTTGCAGCGCCTGTAGAACAGAATTTGGAACCTCTATGGTCGAAGGTAAGTCAAAGAGGGCCGGGCCATGTTGTCCAAAAAGCTCCTGGTAGCATCGGCCAAGAACATTCATTCCCAGCACACCTGGGACCCGAGTGCACAAGCCACCAGGAGGATCCCGCACAACAAGCACGCCACACTCTGAAATCAACTGACCACATAGTTCGACATCCAATTCCATGTAACCGATATAGGGAATTGAAAGACCATTAGCAGCTCGAAGCTGTAGCCACTGGCACGATTTAAGTCGATCCTGACCCCACGGTTCGAAATGTTTCTGAAAACAACTCTCGGTGATCGTAGTTACCATGGAGCCAGTATCCACCAAACAGGGCACTCGAACTCCACCAATCAATACAACAAGGTGCGGGCAAGATGACAATAAATGCGACATATTTAAACCTTTTGAGCCAGTTACTTCCCCATCCGTGCTATGGCCCTGAATCACGGTGGGGACTAGTTTCCCGACGTCGCTGATGGGCCAGGCCGTCCTCCTCCAGCTAATGACGGGACGGAGCATGCGGAAAACGGAGCACGAGAAGGGGCGCGTTCACCGTCGCACTCCCTAGCAAAATGACCCGGCTTTTGACACCTCCTACATATAACAGGCCCCTGTCTAGGAGATCGACTCCGCGACTGGGGGGTCTGCAAACGAGCAAAACTTTGTGTGAGTTTAGTTAACTGTTCTTGTTGACATTTAAGCATATCCCTCAACTCAGCCAACTCAGAATCCCCAGGTGAACTACTCACGCCAGTAAACGGGTTCCCTTGCACCCCATATTGAATCCCATAAGCAGAAGGAACAGAATGACTTCGGGCCCTTGTACTTCCTGGCATACCCTCCCTCTCCCATCTAAGGGCTTCGCTACGAATCTCCAACAAGGTTAACGCAGGTTGACGACGTATCAACTGTTTTAATTCGCGACGGAGGGCGCTATCAAACACGTGTTCAACAAATTGGTCTCGGAGTAAAATATGTGAATTTGGCATACCGTGAGGAGATCGTTGTTTCACTTGGTCAAGTAGACCCATCAGGACAAGGGAGAACTCCAACAAGCTCTCCCCTTCCTGTTGCTTTCTCGAGAAAAAGGCCTCCTGCAACGAAACATATGACTGTGAGCAACCATACAGTTCCCGTAAAGCTGAAATAATTCTGTCTGGGTCTCTACGCTCTACCTCTGGACGGTACCTAATCTCTTCCCTTGCCTCCCCTTCCAAGTGATCAAACAAATAAAACGCCTTATCGGTATCAGAAAGGTGACGAATGCGCATACAAGCCTGGGCCTCCTCAACCCATTCCTCAATGCCAACGCCAACCCTACCATTGAATTTTGGACACTTCCTATCTCGTGGTACAAAAACAAATCGTTCTGGTCGGGTGACCTCAACATTAGCATTACTGGGTTGCGAAAGAACAGAAGGCCCAGGTACAGAAGGGGGTACATCCACAGGACCTGGGGGTACAGGAATCCGCTCCTGACGCAACCTCTCATTGTCTGCTCTAAGCAGATCAATCATTCCCCTCAATTCTTGTAATTCTTCTTCCATACTTCAACGACAGAGGTACTTACCAATGAAAGAAGAATCAGCCCACAATAAGGGCTAGAATTAATACACTAGACGTGCACTGCTGCTCTGCTGCCACTCCTCAAAAAAAGTCAATCCTAGAACAAGTAAAAAAACAAAAAAAAAGAGAGACAAACAAAAAAACTGTATACACACCCACGTCTCTGTCTCAAAGTGGAAAAACCCTGCCGACTACGCCAGAATGTGGCGAGGGGGAGGTAGGGCAAACGTTACACTTATGGGAAAAGTATAACAAAATAAAAAGGGAAAAGCAGACTACGCCACCCCGTTTCACTAGACGGGGAAAATTTCACAAGAACACACAGGTTCGCTACCACAGAGGACAAGAGACGTGAATCTGAATACAAAAATACTTTATTTTTCACAATCCTAGTTATTTTAAATATATATAAAAACTATTGACTCAGGAGGAGCAAGGGTCTCACACTACTTCAGTGTGCGTCCAAAACAAAGAAACAAAAACACACTTTCGGGCTGAGGCTTACCGGTAGGGAGCTAGCTGGGCAGTGAGCATCCTAAGACCACACCACTCACAAAACTCCACTCCTCACAAACACTCACACTAGATAAGTGAAAGGAACGCAGGTGCCAATAAAAAAACACTCGGTGAAGGAAACACCACCACCAGAAAGGGCACCAACAGCTAGCTTCCCTACACCGGGGGCCTGCAGCTCCTGAAAGACACACAAACAGACACAATACAATTTCACAATTAGCTGACAAACACCTGTATCAACAAATTATAGTAGAATAAATTCTGACTATAAAAGAAACCAACACGTGGCAGATTACTGGTCACAGCAGTTGAACTGGCTAGTGTCTCCCAAAGAGTTCACCTCAGACTGCCAGTGCAGCATAAACATTAGAGCAGCCAAATGCTATATAAAACAAAAAATAAAGTAAGATACAAAAATGAGAACAGTGAAAATCACAGAAAACAAATCCAAAACCAAATGTAGCTCATTCCTTCACAGTCTTTAAGAAAAACACTGAGCACAGAGCAAAATAACCAAACTGCTGGTGGCAATATTACAAGGTAAGGGCTAAATTACACGTTTGATAGCACGTCTCACGTCAAATGACGGCTCTAGGACTAGCCACTCACTTAGGCCACCAGCACTGGCTTAAAGCAAACTTCACAGAATAAACAAATAAACTAAAGAAAAGAAAACGAATGATGCAACAAAATAATAAAAAAACGATCACATAATCGGATTAATGGCAGCAGAGCAAAACAGTGCAGTCTTAACGACGTTGTCTATGGAGCATTTTGCCCCGCAGTCCACCAAGATGAACCGCTCACAACCAGCTTGACGCACTAAAGAAAACAAACAATTAAGGAATGCATTTTTAAAACAAACACCCGTCAAAATCAGAGATTAAATTTACCTTTCCAATGGTAGATCGCTAGACCCACAGAAGACTCAGCTACTCACAGCCTCGTTTATAATAGGCAAACCGAAATAATACCGGTGTGCCATCTGACCAAACACATAAGCTGTACTATGATGGAAACATAGATTAGCGGAGATCAAACCAAAACTAACAGTAATCCGTTAGCAGCAACATACCTGTGATGAGGACAGCCTGCACCCAACGGCGACGTCGCACAAATCCAGACCCTAGTCTGGCTAACACACATACATTTCCACTTTAAATCGTGCATTTGTACTAGCAACAACATTAGCCAAACAGCTAGGTACATACCTCCAGCAGAGATGGGCGCGCGTACCCAAACAAGGATGACAATGACACATACCCAGGTGGCCTGAACTCCGCCTTAAATATGCCAGGGATGGCTGCCAATAGGCTGTCACACCCATCACTCACCACAATTAACAGGGCGGGATCTAATCCGCCCTGCCACACCAACAATCCATTATCTGTTCACATTTTTTACACACATGTTGAACGCAGACACAACTTTTGTTTCTCACTGCTCTGTTCAACTGGTTTCCGCACCATCTTTAATGTTGTGGCGCTCAATACCTCATTTGACAAAACACCGGTGTACCAAATTTCGCAAGCTTGCTTTTGAGACATCCCCATACCGGCTGTTTTCTGTTCTCTGTGGATTTTCTCTTCAACGCGCGTTTTCTTTAATCTGTTAGGCGTCCCTAACAAATCCGATCTTTTCTTTTAACCCAAATCGGTCGGGTTGCACTTGTTAGTGCCCTCCTAATTAAGGTTTACCAAAAAAAATCTTTTCTGGCTCCCCCTAATTAGCCTCAGCACCTAAAAAACAATTTGCTCCGTGGTGGAACAACTGATCTTCAGGTTACCTATCTGTTTGAAACCTCTTGATCCGTTACAGATCTCAGTTAATCTCAGATAATTTTCGTATCTGTTTGAAACCTCTTGATCCGCTACAGATCTCAGTTAATCTCAAATAATTTTCTCTCGTATCTGTTTGAAACCTCTTGATCTATATATAGATCTCAATTAATCTCAGATTACGTACCACAGAAACAGCCCTCAGCCAATATGGTTCAATTTCACTCTTCCCCCAATTAAACCGAATTTAAATGACCCTTACCAGAGACGTTGTTTCATGCCACTTGCGGGTTCTTTAGATTCCAGTGGTCGATTCTCCCGGCCCTGACATCGGTCGGCCCCTCTCTCTCAAGTTTACGAGGTAGAGCTGGAATTTACTTAGTCCAGGTGGCCAAACACCGTCCGATCTCAGGTCCAGGAGGCATGTCCAAGGAATCCCACTTCTGACACCAAAACTGTTGTGGCAAAAATTCTCAAACAAACATCACTGCGTAAGAGACACTCAGAGTCAAATTATATAAAATAGAAGTATTTATTCTTGCAAGAATAGGAGCAGTCTAATACACAGTTGTTACCCTGTGCAGAAGAGTGACACACCCCCAGACAGACTGAACTAGATTTTATCTTAGTTTCAAGGCCTTCTTCCCCCCAGAGCCTTCCTCCCAGTAGTTTTCCATAGACGTCACTAGTTGGCCCACTAAGCTCCCCTGCACCAAATGGCCTTCTGACATCTAGGTCAGAGGTCCTTGTTCGTCTGTTCTCTGGAGTGTCTCCCTCTTCTGCCTCCCCAGGTACATAAACAGAATCCTCTCACTACAAGTGAGAGACACACATGTGACATTCTTTGAATCATCTATATTTAACTAAAGATCAATGAATATCATTAAAATTGCCACCACACAGGTCTTCAGCGATGTCGGCGTTCCCCTCTCCGGTGAAAAAACAATGGGCCCTTCTACTTCGCTAGAATTTCTAGGCATTACACTCGACACGATCAACATGCAAGCTTCTCTCCCTCTCGAAAAGCTTCTAAGAATTAGGTCTTTCTTAGAATCTTTCTCTTTTCTTCGAGTCGTATCGAAGCGCGACGTGCTGTCTCTGCTCGGGCATTTAAATTTCGCTATGAGCATTATTCCCCAAGGCAGGACTTTCATTTCTCGACTAGTAACATTGGCTCACTCTGTCCCAAATTTAAGTGATTCGGTTTTACTCGACGAAGGCTGTCTGTCCGATCTCAAATTTTGGACTCGCTTGCTGAATAACTGGAACGGGATCTCCTTTTTCTATAATGACGCTCTCGAATCATCCGCTGATTTACAATTTTTCTCTGACGCTGCCCCTTCCATCGGGTTCGGCGTCTTTTTTCAAGGCCATTGGGTCGCCGAAAAATGGCCAAAAGATTTTCCTAAATCTGATTCTGGCTCAATCTCTTCCGCGCTCTATGAGATTTATCCTCTCGCAACCTTAAAATTTCTTCTTTACGTTGATTGCTCGCTGGTATCCAATTCCATGCTAAATACTTTGATCCTAATTTTCCAAGTCTCTTCTCGGCATATTCCGTCCGACTATTACTTGAAGGGTTAGCTAAATCCTCTACAAAAATACCAGACAAACGCTTGCCAATTACATTGCCTTTATTGCACAGGTTTATTACTTCTCTTCGGAACGGTCTCTTTTCTACCTATTCAAACATTCTGCTCTAGGCTGTTTTTCTATAAGCTTTCTATGGTTTCATGCGTGCAGGTGAATTCACCTCAGAAACCAAAAATTTCGATCCCGCCCGTGGTATTTCTTTTTCCGACCTTCGCTTTTCACCCGATTTCTTCACTCTCTTTCTTAAACACTCTAAGACCGAATCTCAAGGCTCGGGTGTCACAATAACTATTTCAAAGATTAATAACACTTTCTGTCCCTTTCTCTCCATGATTAAATTTCTTAAAATTCGTCCTTCTACTCCCAGTCACGCCTCTTTATTCATTCTTACTAACGGAGCACCTCTCTCCAAAACCTGGTTTAGGACCCATTTAGTTTCTGCCCTAGAAATCTGCTGTTTACCCCCCCTCCCTTTACGAACGAGGAGTGTCTACATCAGCTATCAAAATAATGGGAAGATGGTCTTCCTCAGCTTTCGAATTCTACATAAGAACTGATTCAAAAATCATCATTGAAGCCCAGCAAGCTCTTCATTAACCTGAAGATCATATATGATCCGGAAGTATTGTGTTCCTTCCTCTGTTTCAAACTTTGTGCTGTATGGGAGGGATATTACTTCTTTTGGGAATTTAATCCTTAACCTTAACTTAACCCTTAGGTATCTTGTACCATCTGCAATTTCTGTACCCGGATACATCCTTCTCCTGATGTCAGATGCTGGTGCTACTCCCCATTTTGTTAATTGTTCTACAATTTCTGAGTCATCGATGTAAGCAGGCAAATATATAAAGGAAACCACACATTCTCTTACTTGTAGTTGTCTTATTCCACACAATTTTTATTTTATCGTCAGTCCCTCATCCAGGTTCCCGCACTCATCTTTGTTTGTCAATGTTATTTCATATTCCTTTCCCTGTCTCGGTCTCACTGCCAGAATCTTTCCTTCTCCGATCCTTTCATTCATTGCTTTTATAATGTCCTCCGCTCTTGCATCTCTCAAATCCGCCATATCTGCTGCCAAAATTGGGCTATTTGAAAGGTTAGAACATTAGTGAAGTAAACTAAAAAGCTTACAGCGCCTGGTATTCCCAGGCGGTCTCCCATCCAAGTACTAACCAAGTACGACCCTGCTTAGCTTCCGAAATCAGACAAGATCGGGCGTGTTCTTTTTTTCTTTTCTTTTTTTTTATCAAAAATTACAAAAAATAATATTTACAAAACAGAAATAATTCAGTTTCACATCATTACATCTTCAAACTTATAACATGTTTCAATCAGGCATCAAGCACATAAGCTTTAGAATCAATCCACAAATACATCACTTCAAAAAAACAAAGACAAACCACAAAGCCAGGGCAAAACAACAAAATCTTACCCACCTCATCATAAATCATATTTATCAAAGTTTTATACGTAAGGAGTCACGTGGTGAGGTACCAGGGAATGGCTGTGCCGTAGTAGAGCTCCGAACCCCGTCAACCTAATACTGGTTTTAAACAACTTAATCTCTCCCAAACAACACGTTACTGGACGGTGGTAACTCCTTAAATCACTAAACTTGAAATTGTTATGAAACATGTCTGTGGGGTCCAAGAAGAAGAGTGTACAAGCTCGATTGAATACAGTTACGGTGGGGGATGCGATTGTTAGCTCTGAAACAGCTGGCAATGCTAACGTTAACTAAGAAGAAACTCCGAAGATGGACATAAGTGTTCTGTTTGCTGAAATGACTAAAATGGGAACTATTTTGAATGGTGTCGCAACGGATGTATCTTCTATTAAGTCAGACATGACGAAATAAAAAAACGCTGTGACTGCGACCCAAATACGGATGAGCGAGGCCGAAGGCCGCATATCGGACGTGGAAGACAAGGTGAAGAGTATGGCTGAAAACAGCAGCAAATGTGATAAACAACTCAAGCAATTCTGGGCTCGTGTTGACGACCAGGAAAATAGAAGTCGCAGGAAGAATATTCGGCTTATTGGTGTGAAAGAAGGCATGGAAAGAGGTGGCAATACGAGTGATTTTGTGAAAAAGATACTCGCTGATGGCATGGGGCTGCGTGGAGACGAGTTTGAAATTGAAAGATGCCACCGCAGTTTGAGACCGCGCCCGGATCCGGGGCAGCCCCCTCGGATTATTCTTGTGAGATTTCTTCGTTACTCTGCACGACAGAAAGTTCTGGCAAAACAGAAGAAAGGCATAACATGGGAGAACTGTCACATGTCATTTTATGAGGACATGACTGCCGAGCGCGCTGCGCAAAGGAAGCTATTCTCCCCGGTAATGAAAAAGCTGTGGCAGCATCAGGTGAAGCACACACTTGCACATCCAGCAACACTACGATTTACATGGAAAGATGAGCGGAAGAGCTTTGACAACGTTGAGGAAGCAGAGAAATTTATACGTGATAACATTCAAGACGAGATGGAGTGATCGGTCAACAGGTTTAATTACACATGGGGGAGACTGGATAACAAGTTATTTCAGAAGACGGGGGCGGGATCGCTGGGGCATCACCTGGACAGCCAGAGGAGCGGAGAAGATTGCTGTCTGTGGGACCCACACGGACCAGAGATAACTTTAACTTTGCCTGGAGGGCATTTGCACTGTCATGTTTGTTTTTAGGTCAGTGCTAGATTTGTTCTTTGATTGTTCCAGTATTGGTTTTCAAAGTGAGGTATTCTTATTTACATTTTGGTTCACACAAAGCTGTCAATATTTTTTTAATTGTCGTAGACTGGAAGATGCAGGGCTTCTATATAACTTGCCATGGTATAACAATGGGTAATATAGATGTTAATATTGTATCATGGAACATAAATGGGTGCGGCACGCCAATCAAAAGGAAAAAAATACTTATCTTAAGTCTCATAGCACTGATGTTGCATATATTCAAGAAACACACTTTGAAAATTAAAACGAAGCCTTGAAGTTAAAAAGGGATTGGGTTGGAAAAGTATTTCATAATTCAGTATCAAGTAAAAGCCGCGGTGTTGTGATACTTATTAATAAAAGACTTAATTTTGTTTTATTACAACAATTTAAGGACGAAACTGGACGTTATTTATGTCTCGAGGCACTTATTAACCCTTTCACGCGTACGATCACACCGGTGTGATCAGTCTTGGCTGGTCCCTGGAGCGTACGATCACACCGGTGTGATTAGAATGGTCAGTGCATCACGTGATCAACTGCTAAATTCAAACGAGCTTTCGCGCGTTGGCTGGCGCTGAACCAGAGACGGACGCACTCAGTGCTGTCATATATCACAACTATTGAGTGTTTTCAACCACATAATGTTTATTTTAGGTTTCAGACATTTAAATACACATAAGTACTAGCAGAACAATGATTTTTAGTTTGTAAAATACACACTGATGTGTATGGAAGCGGCAATAATAATCCTTTCCATTATAATAAGACGACACGTTTTATTTATATCAGATAAACATTGTGTAAGTAGCTTTACATTTGACCCTATTCTTCTCCCAGTTCACCGGCCACTTACTTTCATGTATTTCGTGAGAAGTGGAGGAATTGACTTGTTGTAAATCCAACAGATCCGATTCTCTGAACTGTACAACAAACTAAAATGGCGCCGCCCATTGTGAATACAGCTCAACTAACGCGATCGTTATAAAGATGTTTAAACAACAAAACCCATCCACTTGCACATATTTGACAATCGGAATATCAGTGTTTCATGCTATAGCTAATACATTTGTGAATATTTTTAATACAAAAGGAAAAATGACATAAAAGCAGATCATCATTCATTCAGCGCTGTGTTGTGGTTGCGCTGTGTCACGTGACAAGCAATGACGCGTCACCATGGAAACATTAAAGTGACAAGTTCTAAATAACGGTCGCCTTGAAAAACTCACGCTGGGGGGTCAGTTAGAATATTTTAAACTTACGTGTGAAAGGGTTAATGGCGTTCAGGTCGTTTTATGCAACATTTATGCTCCAAACAGGGATGAACCTAATTTTATACATAAGATTAATAAGATGTTAGGAAGCATGCAAGGACATGTTTTACTAGGTGGAGATTTTAATAATGTTTTGGATGAATATATTGATAGGAGTGCCAATAATGTAACTTCAATCACTAAAACAGGTTTGGCATGAAGTTCTCTAAAAGAAAATGTTGGCTTGGTGGATATTTGGAGACTTGTACATCCTCTGGAAAGGGAGTACACCTTTTATTCTCACTGCCACAAAACCTATTCCTGAATAGACTATTTTTTGATCTCTAATTAATGTGTTGACTTAGTATCGAACTGTAAAATAGGTGTTATTGCTTCAACGGATCATGCACCTGTGGAACTACATATAAACTTAAAGGTTGAGAAAAACTGTAAAGGAAGATGGAGACTGAATTCAAGCATACTGCAGGATGAACAATTTGTGTCAACATTGAAGGAAGACATCAAATATTTTCTAGAGATAAATGTTGGGTCCACTAACAAGTTGGCTACAGTGTGGGATGCTCTGAAAGCGTTTGTTCGTGGTAAATGCTTAGCTTTCAGCTCTAAAAAAGTTAAAGAAAATAAGGCAAAGATCCAACTTTGGAGGAACATATCGGTACTTTGGAAAAACAAATAGCAGGGAAATTTAATGATAGTAAATTTAAAGAAATTTGTCAGCTTAAATTTAGTCTCCATGATATCTATAACAAGAAGGCAGAGTATGCTCTTTTCCGGCTTAAAACGAATTTCTATGAGAATGGGGAAAAAACGGGAAGGTTATTGGCAAGACAACTTAAAAAAATAGATAATCAGAATGTAATTACTGCAATCAAAAAGGATGATACATTGGTCAAATCCTCCTCAAATAATAACATGGCTTTCAAAATATTTTATCAAGACTTGTATACATCTGAGAACATGGAGTAAGGATCAAATGGATGCATTTTTTTGACAAAATGACAATACCAAAGATCTCACAAAATGATAAGGACAAATTGGAAACTCCTTTAACAGAGGCTGAAGTAAATAAAGCCATTGGTGCAATGAAATCTGGAAAGTCACCTGGGATAGATGGCTTTCCGGCCGAATTCTACCAAAAATGTATAGACATACTCTGCCCATTTTTGACTGAAGTATTTCATGAAGCGTTTGAATATGGATCACTTCCTGAAAGTTTTAACCAGGCAATAATATCTCTAATTCCAAAAGGCGACAAAGATTTAACTGATCCAGCCAATTACAGACCCATAAGTTTAATAAATGTCGATTGTAAAATATTATCCAAAGTGTTAGCAACAAGGTTAGAGTTTGTACTGCCACAAATTATTCATAAAGACCAGGTAGGTTTTATCAAGAACAGATCTGCGTTGGATAACATGAGAAGATTATTGCATCTCTTATGGATGAATAGAAACAATGTAAATCCTGTGTTAGCTATATCTCTGGATGCCCAGAAAGCTTTCGACAGGGTAGAGTGGAGTTTTTTGTTTACCGCCCTGACGAAATTTGGTCTAGGTGAAAAATTTAGCAGATGGATTAGAACCTTGTATTCGGGACCAAGGGCAGCTGTGTTTACAAATGGGGAACTTTCTCCATTTTTTTATATTTCCAGATCAACCCGCCAAGGGTGTAGTTTAAGTCCACTGTTATTCACTATCTTTTTAGAGCCATTGGCTATTCAAATTAGAGAAAACTCAAGAATTAAGGGTGTATTTGCTGGGGGCAGGGAACACAAATTGTTTTTGTACGCAGATGACATTTTGGTATTAAGTCAAGACCCCACTAACTCTATCACAATCTTACTTGAAGTTATTGATAACTATTCATTTTTCTCTGGGTACAAAATTAATTGGCATAAGTCTGAGGCGATACCAGTCTCACAAGCTTGCACTCATAGTTTATTAACTGGTTTCAATTTTAGATGGTTGGATAAAGGAATGACATATCTTGGAATTGAATTGAACCCAAATATTGATGATATTGTGGCTGACAATATGGGAAAAGTGCTCAACAAAATTAAGACTAACTTGGATAAATGGAGTAAGTTAAATTTAACATTATGGGGGAAAGTAAACACAGTGAAGATGGTCATAGCCCCTCTTATCAATTATTATACTAGGATGTTACCTTTGTGCATACCACAGCCAATACTAATAAGTTACAATAATATGATAAAACACTTTCTTTGGAATGGTGGTAAACCTCGTATTAATATTAATCGGCTTTGCCAACCAAGAAAAGAAGGGGGGTTGGGCCTGCCCAATATAGAACATTACAGTATCTCTTTTGAAATGTCTAGACTGGCCAAACATTGGGCAGGTAAAATCAATCTGGACTGGATTTTAATAGAACAAGAGCTTGCCTCTCCGTTCACACCAATAGATATTTTATCACAAAAGTCAAATAAAGGGAATAAAATACAAAATCCTATCTTGAAATTTTCTAAAGTGGTATGGTTGGAGGTACATAGAAAATACAAGCTTGTTACACATGTGCAAAAATACGTCCCCGTGTGGCATAACCCAAAAATTAAAATTAATAAACAGACTATTTACTGGGCACAATGGCTAAGAAAAGGTATTAGAACTATAGGTGACCTGCTGGAGGGAGACATATTTATGTCATACGATGATATCAAAAGGAAATTTAACTTGGAGGGTCCTGACCATTTTTGGAAGTATTTACAAATCAGAGATTGTTTGAAAGGAAGTGTTAGGTTATTAAATGGGAAAAATCCTATAGAGACCTTTCTGCTTCTACCTCCACTACTGTGCAAAGCCTCAAAATGGTATAATATCTGCCCCTGGGTTAAAAACAATACAAGTAAAAGTCTGAAAGTAATATGGGAAAGAGATTTAGGATGTACAATGGTTGAAGATCCATGGGATTCTATTCTGTCAAATAGTGGCGTGCACATTAGAGAAGCTAGGGGCAAGTTTATTCAATACAAAATCCTCAATAGATATTATTATACTCCTTCTAGGCTTTATAAAATGGGTATTGGCAGAAACGATCTTTGTTGGAAATGCCAAATAGCTAAAGGTACTTTGATGCATGCCCTTTAGGAATGCCCGGTGATTTCTGCTTTTTGGAGCAGGGTTTTAAGCTACATGCAGGGTTGGTTACCCTGTAGTCTGCCCAAATCACCTAGACTGTGTTTACTTGGAGACAAAAGAGAAGTGCCAATGTTAAATAAACATACTTTTAGGGTGTTAAATACTGCTTTGGTAACATGTTCCCGACTCATTTTGACATTTTGGAAGGACACTCATGCCCCAACACTTAGAATGTGGAAAGAAAGAATGACTGAAAATTCTGCTTGCGAAAAGATGCTGGGAAGACTACACTGTACGCAGGGCCGGCTCTAGCCCTTTGGTTGCCCTAGGCGAGATTGATTTTTGCAAAATATCAACAAGCAAATTATGACTTGAACTGTAATAATTGTTTATACAAATGCTACAAAGAACGTTCAAGGATATTTCAATCATCCTACATAGTTGCATTGCACAAATACATTTTTTCTGACCATGTAACTTGTAGTAGATAAATGACAATTACTACCACCACTACTATTATTAGGCTACTAATCTATTAGGCTGCTACAAGGCTAGGGGGGTTCGGTGGCATGCTCCCCCGTAAGAAAATTTTGTGCATTTTAATGTTAAATTCATCAATCTGGTGCACTTTGAGAGTTCAAAATTAAAAGCTCCAACCCATATTCAGTGTTCAAATTAAACAAAGAAAAATTCAAACCTCTTTTAGTTAGTGTCTGTCTACATTACATAATAATAGTTATAATATTAATCCCATGATATAATACACATATATTGTAAAACCATGGACTGAAAAATAAAGGAAACTTTCATAAGTTTTGTACTAATTTCTATACTAATAGAAAGAGTATTTTTCTAAACTTCACATTAAAGATGTGATTAGGCCAGCCCAGTGTCAATCAAGAAAACAACCAATGGGCCGCTGATCTACGCGTTTCATGCGGTGTCAGAAAAAAATCTAACGCTGACTTTTTTTGACCAATGCATTACACCAGCACTAACCCAGCGCCGCCGAATAAGCAAAACAAAACAAAACGAATGGGCTATTTCTATTTGAGCCCCCGGCTGCTTTTTTTGCTTTATCCATCTTTTTGAGGGTGCCTACTCCTCATAAATCTTATGAGGGCGCCTACTCCGCTACACATACCGGTATACCCACTTTTTGCGCCACTGGCAGGCTTATGTGCCGGCACAGGTCTGAGGCCCGGAGAGCCCCGGCCCAATTTAACCACTGGCTGTGAGCTTGATGATATAGTCTACATACCTCTGCTTTGGGCCCGTTTTTCTTCCTCCTCCTTCCTTCGTTTTCGGAAAGCCGATCCCGATGGCTTGGGTGTTCTTTTCATAATAAAAGAGTATATAATATATGATCATTTATAGACTACAACCGCCAAGGGGCGTTTAAAGCGCATTTAAAGCGCTAAAACCAGCTGTCAGATGTTTTCGCGCCACTCCTGGTTGCTGAGCAACGCGCGTGAGTTTGACAGCTGCCTGTCAGAGTGACTCAGTCGTTTTTTAGGATTGTATAATCTAGTAAAAGAAATGGACAAATACAAGCAGTGTGTGGACAGGGCACAGTAAAAGTGTACAGCGTGTGCGCAGCTTTCATAATAACCTAAGATACATACATTTAATTAACTATTTTTTTTTAATTCTGCAATTTTGCGCCCCGTCCAGCAGATGGCGCCCCAGGCGGCCGCCTGTGTCGCCTGTCGGCAAAGCCGGCCCTGACTGTACGAATGTAACCATGAAAGAACAATGGGACAATTTCTGCACCTACATGTCTACAATGTAATTTGGACATCAGCTGTTTACAGAGATTTACATTGAACCTCACTGTTTATGTTTTTTTTTTTTTTTTTTTTTTTTTTATACAATGTAAAAACTCAATAAATATTTGAATGATAAAAAAAAGTTTTATACATAACCCTTTTTTCCCTTCTATACTAACCAGCTCACTCAGCTAACCTTCCTCTTAACCTCTAAGTTTATCAACCTCAGACCTCCCTTCTTATAATCGGCTATCAATGTTTTTGTTGATATTTTGATTCCTTTACCTCCCCACACAAAAGTATTGTAATGTCAGTATAAATGGAAGACACTAGTTAGTGTTATGTTGTTCAACAGTGTTAATCGAATCATAAGTGTTCTATCTGTTAGTCCCTGGTTCTTTAAGGGGCGGGTTTTAGCGGGGTCAAGGGACTAGAGGGAGTGAGAGCGGAAAGCGAAAAGACAGAGTGAGTTTAACAGCAGAGACAGCACTATATCTCTTCCTTGATGTTGTACGGCGTGGGTTATGGCCATAACAGTAACCCTGCAGTTCTTGAATAAAGCCTTAGAAGGAGGAAGAATCCGTCTGTTTACTTTTAGGAGCGAAGCGCTACAGTACTCACAGTCTCTTTTATTTCGTTCAGAACCCAGTCTGGCATGTCAATTGCTCCCATCACATTGCTCCAATTGCATTTAGTAAGTATTAATGAATTAGCCACAATTACCTTTCCTCTTAATCGTAATTCTCTTTGCCTCCGGAATTGTAATATTTGTTTGATTTTGTTTAAAACTCCAGTCCATGTGGCATCTCTAGCCTATTTCGCATTTACTCCTTTACTTACTCCTAATATCTTTAAATAATCTTTCGTTATTTTAAACGGAACATCTAACCCTTCTAAATCTACTCTTCCTATACTCATTATTTCCGACTTATCAACATTTATCTTTGCACCTGAAGCTTTTGCATTTTTATTCTCTTAGCACTCTCTATATCCTTGACAGTAAAAGTTGTGTCATCTGTGAACTGGTAGATCACACTTACTCCCCCGTACGGAATTTGAATACCTCTTATTTATTTATCATTTTTTTTATCAGAGATGCCAGCGGCTCCGCTGTTATTGAATAGGGGAGCGCGGGGCACAACCTAACGCGGGGTTAAATGTAACACGGACCTTTTACATAGTTAGTCGGGATCAAGCCGGTTGTGTTTCCACTCTTTTTCTCGCGCTGCCAGAAGACGGTCTCCAGCGAATTTGCGGAAAGTTTTGATAAGATTTCATGAAGATGCTGGACAAAGAGTGTTTTGACACCATGCAAGTACATTTTTTCATCATAGGTTTTTTTCGGTTTCTGAGTTGGGTGTGTACGTCACCAAATCTAACTTTATATTGCCTTAATAACTGTCTTGTTGGCTAAAACATAGCACCGTTTTGAAACATGTCAGCAACTCCTAGCAACTGTTAGCTAGGCTTAAAATATGTTTTACACAGCGGGGTTAGATGTAGCACAGTGTTACAAACAAGCCGCCAAGTGTACAATGATAATCAAATGAAAACGGAGCCACACAACTTCTAGGTTTGAGTATTTATTTATATATTTAACTTTGTTGGACTTTCACAAACAATGTTGGAATTTTTTATTTTTTTTTATTTAGTTTACTATGCATTGATCACTTGTTTCTTTTTTTTTTTAAATATAGCCTGGTTTTAATGCAATAAACCCTTTAATTTTTTTATTAAAATTTTTTATTAAGTTTTTATTATTATTACTTTTATTATTATCAATAATAATAATTTTACATGCAGCTGCCACACATAAATGTAATTCAATTGCAATTACAATATTTGATGATTTTATTTATTTATGTATTGCTTGCAAAACTGTGCAGCCCTTTTCTATGTCTCTATCCATGATATTGATCCATAATAGAAGGATGATTGGATGAAGGATGGATGTATGGATATCTATCTATACAGATGCACAAACAATATCAAACTATACAGATAAAATAGTACTGAATTATGTGTGTTACACACAAGTGTTACAACTAACCCCTCTGTCTGTTACAATTAACCCCGCATATGGGGTAGGTTGTAACATTTGCACTTCTGTCACTTTCAGTGCAACTGTACGAAAATGGAAGCTCCTAGAAAAAAACTTTAAGTGTTCATATGTAGCAGAGATGTGTATGTTGCTTGTGTAAAAAAAAAGATGAATCTAACTTAATTATTTTTTAAATAATTGAGCCAAAACCAAAATGTGTTAGGTTGTGCCCCGCTCTCCCCTATAGCAATGCAGATAGTGGGCACCTCTGTCTGACTGGCCTTTCTAATGGAAAGGGGTCAGTTAATAATACCCCATTGGCATAGCTTCTAGCGTTGTCATATATAAATTTTATCCATTTTCTTATTCTGTCTCCAAACCCATATCTCGCCATTGTCTGCTCAATAAAACTGTGCTCTACCCTATCAAAGGCTTTATTCAAATCCACAGATAAAACCAATCCCCCTTTCCCATCCTTTCCCATGTTTTCTACAACATCTCTTATTGTAGCCTACATATGATATCCGCGATGTCTCTCCCCATTATACTGTACGCTTGGCTTGGCGACACAATACTCCCTACTACCTGTTTAATCCTATTGGCTATAACTTTTGTTAAAATTTTATAATCCGAATTTAGCAGACTCAAAGGCCTATAATTTTCCAACTTCAATGGATTTCCTTTATTTTTATATAGGATGGTTATTATTCTTAAGCCCATGGATCTCTGCATTTCCCCTCTCTCCTCCATACCTTTATACAACTTTAGCAGTATTGGTACCAAGCCCGGGTTTTTATTCTTTTTTTATTCTTTTTTGTCTGGTTTATTGCATCTTTTAATTCTTCAATACCTATATCTCTTTCGCACATATTCTTCTCATCCTCATCTAGCTTCACATTCACAGTACTCAAGACTTCATCCACACACTCTTGTTTTACAACCTCTTTCTTGAATAATTCCCTATAAAAATTCTCCACTTCTATTAATCCCACAAAATCATTTATTTTGTCGCCTTTTCCATTTTCCAACTCTACAATATGCTTTCTCTTCTGCTTTTTATTTTCTAAATTGAGGAAGAACGTTGTACTTCTTTCTCCCTCCAAAGCATACCGAGCTCTGCTTCTTATTATTACTCCCTTGCTTTTTTCTTTTTCATACTCTAATTCTGTTTTTAGCCTCAAAAAGCACTCTTCACCATACTAAGGATTATTTTCTTTTTTTTCTGCTTCCCCTTTTGATAAAGTCATAGTTTTTGTTATTTTTGGACCAAAATGTATTTTCGATGCTTCAAAACATTCTAACTAACCCACTGATGTCACATGGGCTACTTTGATGATGTCTTTATTTCCTTTCTGGACAAGGACAGTATACCATACACATTTTCAATGGAGATCAAGGTCAAGGTCACTTTTATTTATATAGCACCTTAAAACAGCATTTCTGCTGACCAAGGTCCTTCACAAAAACACAATTAAAACACAATAAAAACAAACATCGTACAAAATGTCATAGTATAAAATTTTAACTCACTAAGGCTACATATCCTCAGTTATGAGTACGCCTGAGAAAAAAGATGTGTTTTCAAAGCTGACTTGAATGCATATAAAGAGGAAGCTGACCTGAATGGAGGGACAGAAAACTCTCGGACTAAATCTAAAATATCTTAAACTGTGATCCGAAGATGGACGGAAGTCTTACCGGCTTGGAACGACATGAGGGTGAGTCATTAATTACATTTTCATTTTTTTGGGTGAACTAATAACCTATTAACCATGCAGTAAATTTCCAGTGCTGCTACTTTACAGTAATGTTAATTTAGCTTGATGCCGTTTAGTAGCTAGACACATTGGTGATCAAATGAAAAGATCATTAACAGGGAATATATAAAAATGGAAGTATTTATAATGTGACACTCTTTGAATGCTTTTAATTGTCCAGTTTCAGATCAGTTCATGCATTTGCATCTCTCTGTTCTAGTTTCAAGAAGTTAATACAGAGTTAAGAAAACTGGAGACGTGATAAAGATACCAGGTAATCAAATGAATGTGAATTATTCTATTATCACCCCTCTTTCCCTCCTCCCCTCTTACCCCTCTAAATACCAATACCTTAAATTATTTTATTTTTTCTCAGACAATGTTTTAGTGTTGTGACCTTAAATAAGACGCACTCCCACATATCATTGTTTATTCCACTTGCCTGTTTGAACAAAATAAAGCTTTTTGCTGTATTTAAGTCAAGAATTCATGAAAGTGTTCTGTTCATAAATACCATCTTCCTAATTGATATTTAACCTTTGACCCTGCCTAGATTATATTTTACTTAACTTTGTATTTGTTTGCAAAAAATAAATGATTGGTCTAAAAATGAGTTCAAAAATTAATTCAAGATTTGTCTTAAAAACATGTTAAAAACTAATAAGTTTACTTAAGCTGTTTTACATCTATAGACTGTTACGGTACCTGGTCTAGGTCAGACGGTAACATAAACACCAACACCAGTTCCTTCAGTTGGCTTGAATTTATTTTCATGCTGGATTTGCTTTTGTTAGGGGGGTAACAGTATCAGACCCAGGACCAGAGATGATGAAAGAAGACCAGGAGTCGTGAGGTTCAATCAAAGAGTAAAATTTACTGAAGAATAGTTTGCAGCTTAATTGGCAGAGTCAGCGTCAAAGTCTCACGAGGAGGTCGCAAGCTAACTCTACCTTACATGAAAATCGTACACCAGTTATACTGTTTTCAAGGGCATACATTACATAAACATTCACTTCTGATTGGCTCAGAAGACATAAAGTCTAAACAATTACACATAGATAGACGGTATGTCGACATCAATCAAGATAGCTGTCATCCCAGTCACGAAGATCCAGTAATGACCTCGGAGGGGCCATCGAAAAGCGTCATGAGACCAGCCACCCTGTGTCTTGAGACCTGCAACATACTGATAAAACCTTCCATCCTCGGAGAGAAGAAATAACAATTACTTTACTTCTTGAGAGATATATGTATGAAAGAAGTACAATTTTGGAATCATAGAACCATATAGAAATTTCCCCCTTTCCGTTAATGGGGTCAGAAGAGAAACCTAATCATATGATGAAGTTCTCTTTAGGCTCAACACACAGTTCTGGCTCAGGGCCACAGAAGATTAGTCACAGACATCATAAGACCTTCATGAAAGATATGCATTCAACCAACATTCATGAAAGAGATGCATGAATAAAAACCCATATGTGAAATCACTTTATGGCATATAGGAATGATTATATAATTTGATTAGTACTTATTATAGTAATAATGTAATCATAAAAAGGATATACATATAGTTAAATTGAAGAGGCAAGGGATTCCGACCCCAACCCTTCAGTCCCCCGTTTTAGACCGATGTGTGGTCCAATACCGCCACGTCTGGTCTATCAAGTGAGGCCACTACGGAGAGGGGGAGGGGTGACGCATGCTTCCCTGACGAGTCACACTTGTCTCTTCACCTCGTCACGGACATGCTGGATACTAAAAAGTCCAGTCCCCGTTAAGAGGCTCTCCCACCTTCCACTCACATCAGGGCTTCAATGTTGTTTTGATCCAATTTGTCCCTCAGGTGGGTCGTGAGCATCAGCAGTCTCTTTTCCTCCTCAGCAGGATTCAGATTTCTGCATGCAGTCCTGCACAGATAGGAGAAACAAAAACGAACACACAACCAAATACACAAACAGAGGAACATCACCCCCACTATTAGCCATATTCATCCGTTTGGAGCAGGCAGTGTGGTTTTCATGGGCTATGCTGTCTGGAATCCAACTCATGGCGCTAAAATGCGGTTCATAAACATAAACACCTCCATCTCTCACCCAACGACCTTTTTGCATAATGAGGGTATTACCGGGATAATTTGGGGAGTGACCAAGCCAATAGGTCACTGACTCATTTCCGTCCAACCGATAGCATCTATCGTTTACCTTCTGATACATAGTCGAAATCAAATTTAGACCCTCAGTTGAATTTAGGCATGGGTATTGTACCCAGGATGGACGGTTGTCAGTTTCTTCACAATCCCAATTAGTCGCAAAAGCATGGAATCGACCGGTCCAAATGGAAATCTGTATCCACAGTAGAAATGACAAAGCGATTAGGATTAAACATACAAAAGAGAGCGGGAGTACTAATCTAACAAAAGCCCGTCTCATTTTCCGTCGCTTCTCACTACGCACTTCTTCTTGCAGAATTAGCAGCTTCAATAAGTCGTCTGGCTCAGCCATCTGTAAATGATAAAACAGTAATGCCAGAATTTAGAAAAATCACATACGACAGATATTGAAGAGGTACGATTTATCATGTTATTATGTGGTGGTATTCTGGTTGCAACACCTCTCAAGTGGTTTCACCTGTGACCAATGTCTCCATACTGTACCCAACACACCTCTGTCGAGTAACACAGATGTATTAGTAGTCAACAGAACTTGGTAAGGTCCATCAAATTTCGGACCCAGAGGAGAGATTATCTCCCTTTGCAACATTACACTGTCACCTATCTCAGGCAACGCAGGCATGTCTTTTTGCTCAGTGTTATCTTTCTCTGCTTGTCGGATACTGACACTAACCCTGGTGTCTTTTAAACATTTATCCAAAGCCTTCAGATAATTTTGCAGAGCATCTTTCAAAGGCCCTGACGGTCCCTCATGTTGCAGAGGAGCGTCCCAGGGCAGTCGCATGTAGCGACCTGTCATTATCTCAAAGGGACTGATCTGAGTAGTTTTGTTCGGGCTGGCTCTCATACTTAAAAGAATGGTTGGGATAGCAGAGTGCCATCCCTTCCCCCACCCCAACAATCTCTTTCTCAATGAAGTTTTAATCGTCCGATTAGAACGCTCGACAGAACCACTAGACTGAGGACGAAACGGTATGTGGAAGTGTTGTTTCACTCCCATCAATTTCATCACATTCTTCATTACCTTCCCCGTGAAGTGTGTGCCCTGATCTGAGTCAATATGCAATGGTAACCCCCATCTGGGGAAAACTTCATTCAACAGAATTTTTGCAGTTGCGTCTGCTGTGCAGTTTTTCAGAGGAAACGCCTCCACCCATCTGGAAAACAAATCAACAATCATCAGGATGTATGAACAGCCTCCACTAGGGGGCAGGGGACCTATGAAATCAATTTGAAGGTGGGTCCATGGCCCCTGAAGTTGAGGGGCATGTCCTAAAGGAATCTTTAGCTTTGCTGGGGAATTCACTTTAAGACATACTAAGCATCTTTTACAAAAGTCATTGCAAGAAGCTCTCAGCTTTGGCCACCACCAGGTTTTTGACATCATTGCATGTAAATTCTCAGGACCAGCATGTGCCAAACCATCATACAGAGACATTAGTTCAGTTCGAGCAGAAACAGGACAAACAAAACGGTCATTGAATTTCCATAACCCTTCTGTATTTTTCTTTGCACCTAATTTTGTCCATTGCTCTATCTCTTCAGGGTCATCCTCTGAATAAAGCTCAAAAATGTCTCTAGAGGGTTCACTCTCCTGGGGAGCAAAAGCCAGCACACTCACGCATGTCTCAGTCAATTTTGCAGCCTCTTTGGCAGCAGTATCAGCCGCTTGATTCCCTTTGGCCTCTGGAGAACTGTCAGTGGAGTGTCCCGTGATTTTGATAACAGCTCCTGCTGCGGGGAGATCACATGCAGCCAT
Source organism: Tiaroga cobitis (assembly GCA_030578255.1). Taxonomy (NCBI): domain Eukaryota; kingdom Metazoa; phylum Chordata; class Actinopteri; order Cypriniformes; family Leuciscidae; genus Tiaroga; species Tiaroga cobitis. Next base: position 10,367,681 of record CM060592.1, read on the forward strand.
CAATTCTTTTACCTGGTGCTGATGAGAGATGGGGAGACCAGCCGTGGTTAGAAATCCCCTGCGTGTCCATACCGGGCCGAAGTCATGAACCGTCCCGAAGGCATAACGACTGTCAGTGTAGATATTGACGCGTCTCCCTTTACTGTGCTGTAATGCTCGGGTTAAAGCAACCAGCTCTGCCACTTGAGCCCCTCCCCCTGAAAGAGAACCACAGTCAACAGTTTCACCATGTTCATTTACGACAGCCCAGCCTGTGAATCGTTTCCCCTGTTCATGAAAGCTGGAACCATCCACAAACAAACTCATGGCATCGGAAAGGGGCTCAGACTGGAGTGGGCTTTGGCTGTCTGTGTCAATCAGCCGTGCGCAGTTATGGACAGTTCCTTCGTCTGGAAGCAAGGAGGCAGGGTTTATAGCAGTCTCAATGTCAATTTGTATCTCCACATTTTTACTCAAAAGAGTGGCTTCCCATTTAGCCCTTCTTTGGTTAGAAATAGATCCTAAACGAGTGTTTGTTAGCAGTTTCAAAATCTGGTGTCTGGTGTGCAGAATCACCTTTTGATGTGTCACAATGTTCTCTGTGGTTTTCACTGCCCACTCGGCACAATCACATATCAGCAGACATGGATGTTGTCCTGCCATGGAAACAGGAATAGGAGTAGAATAGTAGCCTACCATTCCATACGAACTTCTTCCTGGAACCTTTTGACCCAGGGCAGCAGAGTAGGATCTGTTTCCCACCCAGGTCCACAGATGGAACGGTCTGGTTGCATCAGCATGTCGCAGTGCTGGGGAGGAAGCAAGAGTTTCTTTGATACTCACAAAAGCCTCCTCCATCTCCTCGGTCCACTCGATCAGATCTGCTCCAGGTTTTCCTCCTTTCAGTGCCTCTGTGAGTGGTTTAGAAAGTTCAGTGTATTCACAGACATACTGGCGGCAGTAATTCAAAAGACCCATTACTTGCCTTAGACCAGTGACAGTATGTGGCTTTGGAAGTTCAATGATAGCTTTAACTCATTCAGGGGTGATGCGTCTGCCATGCACCCCAACAATCTGTCCAAGATAAGTCACTTCAGGCAAAGCTAGCTGTGCTTTCTTCAAATTCACTTTGAATCCCCCGTTTTGGAGGGCATTCAAAACAGTTTGGACAGCAGTCAAATGTTTGAACTTAGTTGGACTAGCAATCAGTATGTCATCCACATATTGCAGGACAACCGATCCATCATTTTCAATTTGTTTTCTTACCGGATCGATGAAGGATGCTAGTACCTGATGAAACAAGGTGGGGCTGTTGCAGAAGCCTTGTGGAAGCCGAGTCCAGGTCCATTGGCGACCCCTGCTGGTAAAAGCAAATTTCCCTTGGTCCTCCTTGGCTAAGGGACAAGTCCAAAAACCGTTAGAAATATCAAGAGCAGTAAAATAACAATGTTCAGCTCCTATTTCATGAAGGATAGTTGCGGGGTTGGCCACCAGAGGGTGTACTTTCTCAGAAATAGAATTCAAAGAAGTATAGTCAATCGTCAAACGCCAAGATCCGTCCGCTTTTCTGACAGGCCACATTGGAGAATTAGTGGGAGAGGAACATGGAATAATTATTCCCCGCTCACTTAACTCATCCACCACAATGTCCGCTCCTTCTCTAGCTTCATTTTTCAAAGGATATTGTCGTTTGGCTACATGCATGGGACCTGGGATGCTCAGTGGCTGGATCTGTGCAAGACCACAATCATATTTGTCTTTAGCCCATACCTTTGGGAATTTTGAAATTATGAACTTCCACTCAGGACGAGTTTCAGTTAAACCAACAGGTTCAGCCACTGCACATCTCTCATGGTGGGGGCCAGAGTGAGATAAGCGAACTGTTTCATTGCAGCCAAGCACGAGCTTATCTTTTGAAAGCAAAACATCAGCTTCGAGTTCTTTTAGAATGTCAACACCGATAATAGTCCCCACAGTATTCTTCCCCACCCAAAACTCAGTCCAAAACACTTTGTCAGAATCAGAAAGGGTTAGAGGAACAGAAACAGATTTGTGAAACACCTTTTTGCCATTTAGGCCTTCTATATACAAAGTTTCAGAAGTGATCTCAAGATCGAGATCAGTAATCGATACTGTAGCACCCGTGTCAATTAAAGCAATGCATTGCCGGCCTCCTAACAACGCGTTTATGAATGGACGGGTGTCAGCATAATTACTATTACCGGAGGCCGCTGACCCCTAGTCCCCACCTATCAGCTGTTTCAGCTTTGCAAGATCAGCTTGAGACAGAGTGACAGATGGGGAAGCTTCTTGTTTATCATTCGAAGCATTATTTTTGTTACCTCCCTTTTTCCCGTTTCCTTTATTCTTGGGTCTACGGCAATGTTTCGCAATGTGACCTTCCCTTCCACAATTTCTACATTTAGCAACTGACTTGGGACAGGTTCGGGAAGTGTGGCCTAACTCATCACAGTTATAGCATGTCACATCATTGCGAGGAGGGGCTACCCCTTCAACTGAAACAGCAGCCGCTTTCACAGTGCTCACAGTATCAGCATCACATGCCTGCATACGGCTCCAGCTCACAGAGCACCAACGGAGCAAATCTGCCCACATTTGGATATCAACAGCACTGTTCATCAACATATCTTTGTATTGCTTATTCAGACCGCCCGTGGCTGATTCGATTACTATAGCAGAATCAAAATCTTCATCATTGTTATTAGCAGCACAGTAGGTCTCATATGCAATACGGAACCGGTCCACATATTCTATCGGGCTTTCACCGGTTCTCTGTTTGATCTGGGTCACACTACTCCACGGAAAAGAACCCCGACCCAGCAATTCCTTCACAGCTGTTTTATAATCAGAATAAGCCACACAAAACTCACCCCAATTTGCAGGGACCCGAGGGAAAAAGGTCACACCCTGGACAGCCCTTAATTTGGAGGAAGGAACTAACCCTTCGACCAGTGACTGGATATCAGCAATGCCTAGATTTTGTTGCCTAGCAACAGCCTCTAGCTTGTCCCATAGACTTTTGTTTGGGTTATACAACTTAAAAGGTTCCAACCCTGCAAGCAAACTGTTTTTCTCAGTGGGTGTGAGTCTGACCCATTGACCATCCTCACATCCGGCACCCATTTCAATATTCAACCCGGCCCAGTTCGTGTGTCGAATCGGGGCGGCGGATGCAGTAACATTAGGTTTAAATGCCTCCATGGGAGTCAGATTAAGATTTTTGACCCCAGAGTTATATTCAGTTTGTTTTGCTTGCACAGAAGGAATCTCTGAACTGTAGGGAGGGGGAGTTGCAACAGCCACATTCAACAGCTCGCGTACCTCAGCGTAGGGCCCGCTATTTTGGTTATCAGTCTGTCTGGCAGAGCCTGAAGCGGCAGCCGCCTGAACAGAGTGAGAAGGGAAAGAGGGGGCGGAGGGAGTAGGAACTTCCTCCTTTTTTACAGCCTTCTCTGCCATTTCACACAATGCCTCAAGCCCTTTGCTCAAACTACACAGATCACTGCCTATTTCATTCCCAAGGAGTTTAGCCATCCTGTCACGTTGGGCAATTAAACTCTTCCAACCATTAATCATGTTCGGGATTGCCTTTTCAGGGGTTAAGGGAATTCCACCCATTTTACAAATCCATGAATAGGCAAACACGGACAAAAACTTCACTCTGTCAGCCTCTTTCTTTTTTTGCAGCCAGTCAATCTGTTCTGTGACTCCCCAATTAGCATCAAAGCCCTGGCTGACCATTTTCTTAATCAGTTCTGCGTATTTTTTTTATTTGAGCGCATCAGAGAAGAGCTGTTTACAGCATGCACTCTCTTCAGCCTCATCACTTTGGTCAGAACAAATTGAGATAACCTTTTTATCTGTCATTGTTGGTCACAGGTGAAACTCACCACAGAGAATGTTCTTAGCAGCAAAAATGTTTTAGCAGCGAATTGAAAAATACGTTTTAAATGACAAGTCTGGACTTCTACACAAAGAAACCACAAAGTATTTTTCACTCACGACTCCCGATCATATATTCTGATCCATGCCAATTTGGGTCATAATTTATTTAAGGGGATCGTTCTTGATGCATCCCTGGCAAACAACCCTGTCTCTGTTACTATATATATATATATATTTTTTTTTTTTTTGTTTTTTTTTTACTAATTTCTCAGTCCCTAACTGCCTAATCCACTAAATTCGGGGATCCCCTTTCTGAGATGGAAGAGATATAGTAGGATCACGGCGCCCTGGACCTTCAATCCAGGGACGTACTCTGCTGGGGTGTTGCTATATCAACAATGCCCAGTGGGGCCCCCACAGAGCACGCTTCGCTTGCGCTGTCTGCTCTTGTTAAATTTTTAAACAATGCTATCAGCGACTTCCTTTTATACTTTAACCTTTAGTATAATTAATCTTCACTCTCCTCATCGGAGTGAAGCTCTTCCGTTCCCCTTCAAATCTCTTCCATTCAGACAGACCTATAGCCTATAATATAATAAATCTTCCTACCTTGTTTGTTGGTTTGCCAGGGGTGTCACCTCAGAATGATTGCCCGCATTCTCCACCAAACTGTTAGGGGGGTAACAGTATCAGACCCAGGACCAGAGATGATGAAAGAAGACCAGGAGTCGTGAGGTTCAATCAAAGAGTAAAATTTACTGAAGAATAGTTTGCAGCTTAATTGGCAGAGTCAGCGTCAAAGTCTCACGAGGAGGTCGCAAGCTAACTCTACCTTACATGAAAATCGTACACCAGTTATACTGTTTTCAAGGGCATACATTACATAAACATTCACTTCTGATTGGCTCAGAAGACATAAAGTCTAAACAATTACACATAGATAGACGGTATGTCGACATCAATCAAGATAGCTGTCATCCCAGTCACGAAGATCCAGTAATGACCTCGGAGGGGCCATCGAAAAGCGTCATGAGACCAGCCACCCTGTGTCTTGAGACCTGCAACATACTGATAAAACCTTCCATCCTCAGAGAGAAGAAATAACAATTACTTTACTTCTTGAGAGATATATGTATGAAAGAAGTACAATTTTGGAAACAAATCATAGAACCATATAGAAATTTCCCCCTTTCCGTTAATGGGGTCAGAAGAGAAACCTAATCATATGATGAAGTTCTCTTTAGGCTCAACACACAGTTCTGGCTCAGGGCCACAGAAGATTAGTCACAGACATCATAAGACCTTCATGAAAGATATGCATTCAACCAACATTCATGAAAGAGATGCATGAATAAAAACCCATATGTGAAATCACTTTATGGCATATAGGAATGATTATATAATTTGATTAGTACTTATTATAGTAATAATGTAATCATAAAAAGGATATACATATAGTTAAATTGAAGAGGCAAGGGATTCCGACCCCAACCCTTCACTTTAAAAGACGCATTGCCTACCATTCACAAAACAATATCTTGAAAATAAATTAACAAAGAAAACAAACAGAAAAAAAAAGATTAGAAGCAAGATCTTCAGGGGTGAGCTAATGCCAAAATAATAAACCAAACGGAACTAACTTTCCCCAAAGAAACTACCTTACCTATGAATAAAAAAATAAAGAAAACAAAACGTACAATGAAATACCCTACCTCCTTAACTAACAATAAACAGGAGAAAAACACCGGCCTTTCGGCCTAGAAAGGAAACAAGGCACTTACCCCCTACGGCTTCTCAAATAATCATACACATGAGATCATCAACACTGACGTTTTGATACAAATCACACAGGATCAAAGTATCCATACAAGAACACACTAATCACACGATTGTGCTACATTTTCCAGGCAACAAACACACAGTACAACACCAGTTGTAATCAATGGCAGAGCGCCCCCTCTAGTGGTATTCCGGGGAATTTATGGTCCAGGCCTCTTCTCTGATCCAATCACCATTAGCGTGTTGTTAGATCCAGGACCAATCCTAAAGGAGGAGACAGCAGCAACAACAGCAGAAACCACATAGCTGCATTACGTCACAACCGTAACAAGACGTTATATAAAACAAATTGTTTGAAAACATGTTGTCATTTTAAAGCAGTGTTAGCTGTATTCCATAATCATGTTTTGGTAAGATAATAGTATTGTAGTTATATTTATTAAGTATGAGCAATTCTGTTTTATTTTTTTTTAGTTGGTGGTCTACCAAAATTACCTGGAAGTGTAAGTTGTGCGCAGCTTCTTTCACCTCCAGAATACAGGAAGCCAAAAGCACACTTTTTATATATATATATAACTGTAATGAAAGAATTTCAACAACACAAACCAATAAAAATTGAGTTTTGTTAACAAAATTGTGTGGTTGTGTACTTATTTTTTTAAAGTTCTGTGAAAACTCAAAACTTTGTTATAATAACTGAAAATAATTGAGTTGTCTTAACAGAAAACTGTAAGTCATATTAACTGCAAATATTTGAGTTGAGCTAAATGAGCACTTTAATTTAACTGTTATCAAAAGGTACAAGTAGCAGGTAATCCAACCTTTTAAGTTCTGGAAAATTGTGACTTTTAAGTTAACCCTCTGAGGTCTAAGGGTTTTTGGGGTCCTTGAGGTGTTCTGACATGCTCTGACATTTGTGCTTTTTTCAGTTATTTATAAACATGTTAATGGCAAAGGTGTAAATTCACTCAATATAGCACAAACTGGGCTACCGGAATTTATGAGCAACAATTATGAAACATGTTTGTATTTTTGAGAGAATATTGCTTATGCATGGTTATTGAAAAAACTAAAACTTAAAGTGTCTGAAATAAGGCCACAAAACACATACTAAATATGTGTCCACAAGACTTTTGACTAATGAGTGTTGTTGCCTAGAATTTTTGCTTCAAAATGATCTGAAAATCATCCTGCCTAATCATTTATACAAACACATACACTGATTTAAATTTTATTAGAGACCTTTGGTTTGGAAAGGCAATATGCGTGGAGGCGTGTTCACACCTGAGAAGACAAAGGCCGGATAATGAGCTGCATAATGAGCTGCATATTAATTAGCCCTTTCACACAGGTGTGTCACAGGATCCCAAAGAATGCAAGGACAAAAGAAATTATCTATATAGCCTATACATATTTTACAATTAGAAATTGTAACCAATTACAAATAGGTTACAATTACAACAACAATTACAATTTTAACAATATTTCAAGTGTGTGTATTTGTAAAAAGTATACATTTTATCATACGTATTAAAAAAAGGTAAGGATTCATTAGTTTGAATATTGGAACAAACACTATAATAACATCTTAGTTGATAATTCAATATACCTACTTAATTTTTGACAAAACATCATACTATAGTATATTTAACTATGAGCAGAAATTGGTGAACAAAAGCGTACCTATTTAATGTGACAGTAGTCTTTTTTTACAGTCAAAACTTTATAATCTATCCAAAACTAATCACAAAATCGTGTCTAAACATTCATATTTAGTCTGTAATATATTGTGTATGATATATTAGTATATACATGTGAATTTGCAGCTTGTTGCTTATACAGACATTTTATTTCAACATATTTCAGTCTATTTTTACTCATCTTAGTAGGCTATAGCAATATAGTTTGTATGTATTGTTCATGTAAACATAACATTTACTAATATAGGTGCGAGAGTGAATGAACAAGGCACGCGCTGTATAACTGTAGTAAACAAAGCGCGCGCGCCTATGCCGTTCACTCATCATTTAGCCTACACACAGACACGCAATTCATATTTAAACAGTCTTTTTGCGGTTTACAGTCCGACAAATTCAATATCACGATTAGAACAAAGCACTAGAATAAATGACTTACTACATCAGCTGGATCCGTTGCTCCTCGAAATGAAACTACCAGCACTTCCGGTACATTTTCCAGGGTTAGATATTCCTCACAGCGAAAGGATACGCTGTGTACACAGCTGTACAAGATACTTACTAAACACGATGTGTTTTATAATCCAGCTGGTGGGCGTTGGCATGTTTGAACGGCTTGTCTAAGATCATTTGCGTTTGAATAGCGCGCGCTCTCCGTGGGCGTGGCACATTAACACGTAATTAGGTGTAATGAGCTGGAAAGAAAAATACTGACATCTCTCACTTTTCATACAGATTACATAAACTGAGAATATTTGTTTTTTTTATATAAATTCATTCATTTAAAAGAAGAGAGTTCAAGCTTCATTATGGAAAAACACTCGTGCCTGTATGACAAGTATTCGCGGAATTAAAAATAATCTTAGGACGCGTTTCAGAATGGACTTCACTGACAGAGAGAAGGCAGAACGCGCATCATGTTTGTTTTTCTTTATTTGGCGAAAAGCACAACACTTTGTTTTTATTGTGAGTATCCACAAAAAAAATAGACACTTATCAGGATCTAATGATGTACAACACTTAATATGTAAGATCAAAATCAACAGAGTATTTTGAGTTTCTTTTGCACTGATAAGAAAAAAGCGAGACTATCGCGCCGACCTCAGAGGGTTAATCATTGTTTGAAGATTAAAAATAGTCGTGTAATGGTGAAAGAAGTGGATTGCATAGAGGTGGTCATTTCTTTCCTAGGACTGCCCATGTACATTCAAGATTTAGAAATATTGAACAAACTAAAGGAATGAGGAGTAACAGCAGCGTCTAAAATCAAGAGGAGAATGTGGCCGGGAACTGACATTGCGAATGGGACAAGGTTTTTAAAAGTTAAATTCAACAATGTCGTCAAATCGCTGCCCTACTCAGCGGAATTTGAGACGCTCGGCGGGACGGAACACTTCAGGGTTATACACGACTGACAAGTGACAGTCGTGTATAACCGTCTGTGTATACAACCGGGGCATGTTGTGAGGGACTGCCCGAGCTTTAGGTGTTTTTGATGCGACAAACAAGGAACACTATGCAAGAGAGTGCAAAGAGGCGAATTGTGATGTGTGTGGAATGCGGCCAGGACTATGCGTGTGTGAAACGCCGGCATTGATGGAAGAGCGAGGAGAGAATGTCAGATCTGTACGAGGTGGAGGAGAGCGAAGAAGAGGAAGATGTAATTGTAGAAGGAGAGGTGAGTGAAAGCACCAGGGGATAGGAAGAGAGAGCGACAAAAAGGGAAGACGTTGAGAGCGAGAGCAGCCAAGAGGAGGCGGGCTCAGGGCAACGGATGAGAGAGAGAAAGAAGAAAGAGAGTACAGCAGGTAAAGAGATGGTTCCTAGAGATCTGGGGTCTCATGTACAAAGACTTGCGTTGAATTCATACTAAAACATTGCGGTACGGACAATGCTGTAAATGTGCGTACGCACAAAAAAAACAGATGTATGAATCTCTGTGTACGAAGGATCCCACACATATTCTCTTTGTACATCCCAATTTACGTAAAATTGAGCGTACATGCACATGCATGAGCACAACGCCCCACCCAGTCTCCTCCGTTAATTAAATAAATTTAAATATGGTAATGAGTCCACTTTGGCAAAAGAAAGCAGTAAGAAAATGGCTAAAGCAAGCAGCAAGAGACGAAACTTTACAGAAAGTGAATTGGAGGTGCTACTATCGGAGGTAGAAACGAGAAAAAATATTTTATTTGGAACTTTGTCCTCCAGAATTAGCAACAAAAGGATGACCTTAAATTTTAAATGACCTTAAAAAGAATGGTCTGATATAAAGGTGGCCGTTAAACGGAGAACTGCTGCACACTGACAAAGTGTGGGCCAGAACAGGCAGAGGTAAAGGGGTCGATGAACTTACACCCTTTGAGCAGAGAGTTGCCTCAATTATGGGTGACACTTTACTCTCTGGAGTTGTATCTGCTGCTGTGGGAGACTCGGATTTACTACAGGACTGCCACGAAGGTAACCAATTTCTCATTTGTTTTTACTTTGGTACACATAGCTTACCTATTTAATTTTCAAATGCATGCAATGTAGCTGACCAAAAGTACACCAGAGATTGTACGTATCCATTGCATTTATGGCAATTGGATGTACCCATTAATAAGGAACAGAGTCAAATCACTGTTAACATGTGTCTGTGTTTATTTAGACTAATATGGTGCAACAGCCGGAACATCCACTGGCACGCACTCGGAATCCGCCCCTCCTGAGCAACCAAAACCAAATCGCTGCAAATTGCATTTTAATGTTTGGCTGGTCAACTGCATCATATGGGAACCTTATATACCTGGTAGACATGCAGATGATCCCGACCCATACCGCTGGCATTGCCCGGCTCAAAGATGACTGGCTTATTCCTGAGCGGTATGCCAGTTCCCTTTGGAAAGAACCAGTTGCCAGGAAACCAAGAGTTGTCAGCACCTGCAAGGGAACAGGTATTGCGTGGCTCCTCGCTGTCTCTCTCCCTAGATTCGGACCCAACTCAGCACAGAGCTCCAAGAGGATAGCCCTTGGAAATCTGAAATGGCTGATAAGCCACTCATCATCCTGGGCCAGAAAATCATTGTGGTCCCTAAAAACTCGTTCTCTTCGGATTCTGCCATTAGCAATGTCCTCTAATAAGGCCAAAGCTCCCATTCCCATAGACTAAGGGTTGTATCAATTTGCATATGCTTTTATATGTTCTTACTAAATTGCATAATTTATAGAATATTCCCATAAGGCTCGTGTGATAATATGTCAATCATTTTATAAATTGCAAATTAATAGCAATGCTTCCCACAGGTGGTGGTGCGATAGACTTGTAGAACAATTCGTTGTGTAATGTTTGCAACTTCACTTCATTGCCTGTAAAGTCGCCAACGGACAAAAACTATGAGAAATGTACGTACGCCACACATGAAATTGGCGTGGAGGAACGCACATTCTCGTGTTAATTTCACTGTTAGTACATCCGACCGTGAGCGTGAAAGCTGGCGTACGCAAAGTTTTTGTTCGTACGCAAGATTGATACATGAGGCCCCTGGAGTGTGAAGATGGCGACAGGAAGATGGTAAAAAATGACGGAGAAGAAGGTGACAATGCCAAAAGTCAGGGAGGAAAACATCGAGAGGAAAAAAGAATGAAGAAGGACGAGGGGGGAGGAAAGGCGAAATAAATGCCAGAGAATCCTGTGACAAACGTGGAGGAAGACATGGACACGAGTGAGGGCAAAAGTATGCTGAAGAGAAGAAAGAAGAAAACAGCAGAAAAGCATAAGGCAGAAAGTAAGAGTATGGTTTAATTTGAATGAGTATAAATCTCTTAAAAATGTGATAATCACTGTGGGGTATTATGCACATCGCGTGTCTGAACAGTAATGGGCAAAGAGACCTAAAAAAAGTTCGAGTTCGACAGTTAAAAACTGATGTGTTATGCTTACAAGAGACACACTGGACAGGGGACATAATGGATAATATAAAAAGAGATGGGAGGGAGAAATTTATGTGAGTCACTTTAATGTAAAAGCCTGTGGAGTGGCTATTCTGATAAAAAGAGACAGAGTGCAAAATGTGAAACAGATATATAAAGACGAAAGCGGGAGATTGTAAGGACTTGATGTTATGTTTTGCAATGAACTATTTAGGCTTATAAACATTTATGCACTGAATATAGAGGTTGACAGAAAATAAGTATTTAATGAAATGAAAACACTATGTGAACGAAAATGTATAGTGGTTGGGGACTTCAACGTGTGGTGCACGAGGCTGGACGCTTCGGGGGCTTTTACACTGGGCTCGTTTTCTGCGGTCCGAGCCCGAGCGCGGTTGTTCCTGGCGCCCCCGGCAGCGTTGGTCTGGTTTCACACTCAACTTAATTCTATCGAACCCTGGTGCGTTTGCGTGCATATTACGTCATCGCAAATGTGCACGGCGCATGATAGAAAACAGAACGCGGGTCAATATTGTGTTTTTTATTAATTCGCTGCTATTATGCGCAGTTGAGTGAACAATACAGGTTTACTGTGCGTGTGTCACATAAGGTGTCCTGCTGCTACTTGCAAATGGACTCTTTTGAGGAGACAGCTGGTTTCCAAATTTGTTGCCCTGATTCCACGTGCAATGCACGAATACACTGCAGGCTCACTCTCATTCGTATCCAAGGTAAATCATCAACACTATCATCCCTCACAAGTGTTTTATTTAACTGAATACATCACAATAAGCTAAAACGCATGCGCAGGTTACTTTACTTCCTGAACAAGTGCGCACCCGAATCCGTGTTGCTTTCACATTCACGCGAACCGCGGCACAGTTCGGGAGCAACCAAACTCAGACCACCTCCTCCAGGTAGTCTCGGGTTTGGTACCCCAGTGCGCACCCGGGTCCGCATGACAGCGTTCACATTAGCGATTTTTCATGCAAACCATGCCCCGTTCCGAACTAAACTGCCAGTGTGAAAGCCCCCTTAAAGTAGTGCCAATTTTAAATCTGATGGGTCAAGAAAGTTCTTCAAATAGTGCAGAGAACAGGCACGGTCAACTCCCAAACCGTTTATGGGTGCGAGTTATAAAGAAGTTAAAGTAAAGATGAAAAACTGCACTCTCTAGTAATATCTCATATATTTATTAATACCATGTCCACACAGACGCGTTTCAGCCTAAGCCATCATCAGTGTGTGGTGTGAAACACCAAAGGGATTGCTTTTAAACATCAAAGATGAACCCCATTAACGTCATCAAATCATCTGCACCGTCAGGTGCATCAGGTTACCAACATTGTAGAAACACACAAGGAATAACACAACAAAACAGTTCATAATGCTCACATGTAACCCTTATAAACAATTACCAAGAAATAAAAATAAAAAGATAAGTGTACGAAAATAATAAAATAATAATAAAATAAAACAAAATGAACACAAATTTAAACATAAGAATTCATTTCAGATTAAATTGTTCCACAAGAAACAATTTAAAGCTAATTCTTCATTTAAACCATTGGGGTATACTGTTTGAAGCATATCAATCCAAAAAGCCTCTCGTTGAAGGAGATAACGCTCCCTATCTCCACCCCGTTGAAGAGATTTAACTAACTCGATGCCTTCAAATTTCAAAGTACAAATATCATGCCCAAATTCATTAAAATGTCTAGCCACAGGTGACTTAATGTCGTGATTACGTGTGTTACTTTTGTGTTCGTGTAATCTTATTCTTAACTATCTTTTTGTTTTACCAACATAACAAAGCCCACATGGGCATTTAAGTTAGTACACAACAACGGACGTACGGCAAGTAATTCTCACTCTCACAGAGAATATCTTGCCAGTCCGTGGATGTGGAAAAGAATTACCTATAATCATCGCATTACAATTCGCACAACTCCTACAAGGGAAATGGCCCGGATTAAGGGCTGTAAGAAAATTGATAGTCGGAGTGTAAGAATCAGCTCTAACCAGCATATCTCTCAAATTATGCGACCTTTTATAGGCAAAAAGTGGAGGGTTTTGGAAAGACTGGCCGATCTGTGTATCACTAGATAAAACATGCCAATGCTTATTCACTATTGATTTAATCTCACCCGCAAGGGGAGAAAATGTCGTAGATAAGACAACTCGATTATCTGAAATGGTTGTTTTTTTCTGAAAAAGTGATTCTCGTTCAATGCCACGTACCCTAGGGGAGAGGGGAGAGGGAGTGTGGTGTTTAAATGCAGATCTCTTAAAGGAAGAGGCATATAAGGAAAACATTGTAACATGTATAAACTATGAAATGCAGAATCCACTATTTGAGGAAAATGTATGTGAGTGGTGGGAGGGAATGAAAGGGAAAATTTAAAAAAGAAGTATTGGGTATTCAAAACAAAGAGATTTAATGAGGAGGAGTAAAGTATTGGAATTACTTCCAATAATTCCATAAATAGTCGGAATTACTTCCGACTCTGGGGTCTAAGGTGTTTTTGGGGTCCTTGAGATGTTCTGACATGCTGTGACATTTCTGTTTTTTTCAGTTGCTTAAACATATTAATGGCACAGGTGAAATTACACTATATTTAGCACAAACAGGGCTACGATAATATGTGATATAATATGTATGTACATGTTTGTATATTTGAGAGAATATTGTTTATGCGTGGTTATTGAAAAAACTAAAAATGAAAGTTTCTGAAATAAAGCTACAAAACACATAATAAATGCGTCCACAAGACTTTTGACTAATGGATGTTGTTGCCTAGTGTTTTTTCTTCAAAATGATCTGAAAAACATCCTGCCTAATCATTCACATAAAACTGTGAATTGGGTTTTATTGTGAAAAACTTTTTTTGTTTGCCAAGGCAATATGCGAATGGGCTTGAACAGTCCAAACCCCATCATGAATAATTAGGTGATTCTCACCTGACCCGCATAATAATGAGCCTTTCATTCAGGTGTCACACAAGGAAAAATTTAAAGGACAACATACATACATATATATATATATATATATATATATATATATATATATATATATATATATATATATAATCAAAATATAAATGAAAGTCAAAAATCCATTTTTAGTCATACCTGGAAACAAATCCTGGTCAAATAGGTTATATGGGTCATTGTATAGAATTGGTTCAAAGTTAGAGTTGGAAACATCTTGAAAAGAATTTTTTTTCCATATAAAGTATTATAAGCTTGCATTGGATAACAGTTGATTAGTTTATTTTTTACAAAACATACTATAGATTTAACATATGAGCAGAAACTGTCTAACTAAAGCTTATTTGATGTCTATTTTAGAGTAAAAACTTTCTAATCTATTTCGTCTGTAACAGTAGGCTATGCATCTGTGCGTTCATTTGTTCACACACCCAGACGCGCGTCTGTGAATTTGTCCATTCATTCGCACAAAGACACGCATTTAATATTTAAACAGTCTTTGTGCAGTTTACAGACAACATTCAATAACGCGATTAGAACAAAGCACTTAAGAATAAACGACTTACTACATCAGCTGAATCCGTGCTCCTCGAAATGAAACGGGTAACTGAGTTAACTTTTCCAGGAATTATTCCTCTGCGCAGCAAGACGAGATAAAGGTTAGGGCGTTCTGATGTGGGCGTTTTCATGGCTTGCCTCAACATTAACCCTCTGGGGTCGGAAATCACGCCGGCGTGATCTGCTCACTTTTTTTCTTATCAGTGCAAAACAAACTCAAAATACTTTGCTGATTTTGATCTTACATATAAGTGTTACACATCATTCAATACTGTTAAATGTCTTCTTTTTTTGTGTACACTCTTATTAACATCAAAACCTTGTGTTTTTGTAAAATAAATAAAATAAACAGGGTGCGCTTTCAGCTTACTCTGTCTCCGCAAAAATCTTTCTGAAACACGTTCGAAAAATGAACTGTAACTCAGTAAATACTTGTCACAGAGACACAAAAGATTTATCTTTATGAATTCTCTTCTTTTAAATGAAGGAATTTATATAAAAAAGCAACAATTCTCAGTTGATGTAATCTGTATGAAAAGAGAGAGATGTCAGTCTTTTTCCTTTCACCTAATTATAGCGTATGATGTGTTAATGTGACCACGCCCACTGAGAGCGCGCTATTCAAACGTTAAACATTGTATTCTCTTGCGGTTCTGCATTCATGAGAAGACAATACAATGTTTAATAAAGTCATAGTTTTTGTTATTTTTGGACCAAAATGTAATTTTGCCTGGATCAATAAAATTTGCCTGGATTAATAAATAAGAAGCAAATATAGTGGACAATATAATCAGGACACGGGGGCGCGCACACTTCATATGGCTCTCTATAGGCGCGTTCACTACTGCGAAGATGGCGAGTCTGCATCATCAACTTTATCAACAATTCAAATGTTTCATGCATAATCATTACTTTCGCCGGTTCTTTGTGGCAAGCTTTATTTCAGGTGTTGCGTGATATCTCTGCGCCCAAGTAGCAGTGCTTCGCCTGTGCTTCCCCCTCATATAGTCCCAAATCAATCTCTGCCTAGGAAATCACCTAGTCTTAATCTGCATTGCTATTTGTACTCGTTGTGAATAAGCAGGCCACAAGAAGTAATTATTTTTATTAATTAATTTTTTTTTATCACTTTACTCACGACATGCTACCTGGCAACATAGGATTCCATTCATTATGCTAAGCTAAGCTAGCGGCGGCACTGCCAGACTAAGACAAAAATGCATTTGCCCACTTATCTAAATGTAGGGGAGACAGTGAATAACCCCAATTTCCAAAAACGGTGGAGTGTTCCTTTAATGTCCCTAGAAGCTACAGAGAACGCAGGCTTGCTGTGTCAGTGTAGGAACTGTAGTTTGAGCTTAAAGAGGCCCTATAATGCCCGTTCATGCTCTTTTAATATGATAATGGACTTTAGCGGTGCACTATTGAAAGTTTCCGTCAACAAAAAAATCTAAATATCACATACGAGGTGTCTGCAGTGGTTCAACTAACGTCTAATTTTCTAACACCACCTTTAAGCGGGGAATGAGCGAGTGATTCCTAACGTTAGATCTATCCGTCAAGATAAGACTCCAGTGATAAGCTAGTGAAGGTATACGCTCTCTGAGACAAACACTTCAACAAATGTATAAAATAAGTAAAAGTGAATAAATATTAACAATAAAAACTTACAGTAAGTCCAATGATGCTGACCGCTGCCGCATAGGTAGTAACTTTCTGCAGGCCTTCTGAAGTTGGTTGCTTCCCACCACCCGCGTGCAAAATGTTCTTCTGGGTTTTTTGGGGGGTTTTTATGCACAGAGCGGTTAGGATAGCGTATGTGCAATGCATTAGCACTGCCTTCTGCTTCGGCTGTTGAATCAGATTAACTCGGAATGAAAAATGATCCCTGGAGCTGCTCAACACTTAAATAAAAAATATATAGGCTACATTAAACTGATGACAATAAAAATACAATAAATTAATAAAATAAATACATTTTGTCTTCCACTAATGTCTAATGCATTTCAGTTTGCCCCAATCAAATTATTTTAATAGGCTATGGTTGTAATCTATTTGTTATGATCGATTTTACTTATTTGGTTAAGCAATTTGAGATTTTATTGTATTTTATATAAATTGTTTATTTTTAAATCATCCCTATTTGAAACAATAGAAATAACAGGACTTTATCATTCGTAGCATGTAATTACTTAATTGTATGAAGTTGTATTTTATTTATGTTTTTAAGTTATGCTTACTTATTCACAAAAAAAGTGAAAAAAAAAATATTAGTTAAAATTAATCAAAAAGGAAGACCATGTTACACCAACTTGAAATAATTAAGTTAGTATAACTTTTTCTAAAACTTTGAGTATACGTTACTTAATCTATTTAATTAATTTGAACGTTCGGGTTTACAGTGCAGAATTTTCTCTTTTGCCTTCACATCTTCCATTGTTAATTCATACTCTTTTGGAGATTTATATCTGCAACCTATCACTCCTCTGCATTTTCTTTCCCGCTCTTCAATAGTTCCATCATTGTAATTATGTCCTCCCCTTCTATCTCCACCAGCACTGTCAGCTCTTTGCCATAGCTGCGCTCGTCACCTCTCACGTCCCGCATGTTTTGACCTCTCCCCGTCTCCAGTTGTTCAGCCATTTCTCCTTCTTTGCTTCTAGAAGTATTTATTTACTAACCAGGCCCGACCCTGCTTAGCTTTTATTAAAAGATACAGATTTTCTTCCACAACCATTTTACATCACATATCATTTACATAATTTAAAAAACTCCCTTCCAGGCAACTTCCACATTAAATCATTTAAAACACCACAAACTTTTGGGGTAAAAACACCATAAAAAACATCCAACTTATTTTCACATTTAAAATATTCATACAATCCTTCAATATACAATTCGGTCTTCCTTTCAAAAACAATCCAAACATCCAACACGATTTTTTCCTTTTTTGCTACAATTCTTCTCTCCCATATTGCACTTTTCATTAGCATCACACACCCTGTTGTTGTTTTTACCCTTTTCTTCCATCCCAAACATCACCACTCTGTTCCATTCTACAGTCTTCTCATTTAATTCCCCTCTCAACATTTCAATCAATCTTTTACCCTTTTCGTTAAAATCTTCCAATTCTCTACAATTTAAAAACAAGTGTAAAAAACGTTCATCTTCCACATTACACACTTTACATGTTTCACTTAGTTCCATGCAGATTTAAAAAAAATAATAATGTCAGTAAAAATTGCTTTGTGTCTGATTAAATATTTGAAACTCTCCAATTTCGCGTCTATATTGTTATTCCATATATCCTCTTCTTTTAGATCTTTGTATTTCTGTACCCAGTACTCATTGGCTTTTGGTTTCCTAAAAAACCCCTCTCTAAAAAAACAGTAAAGCATTTTCACAGTACATTCATTAAAAGCTTATAGTTTTTCTCCCAACTTTATATGCACTTCTTTCTCTTCTTCCATATGTAGCCAGGTCAATAGGGGGCGCTGCTGAGGGTATTTGTAGAGGGTGTAATTTCCCTTTAAATATGCCACTTCCTATGAGTGGGAATGGTTGCAGTACCTGAATTGTTTGGCATGGTCGATGGAAGAACAAGTTCTGTTGGTTTGTTTTGTTTTAGAATGTGAGGTCTAAATGCTGATAAGGTTTGGCTGGATGAGTGGTGGACACTGAATTACCATTACATTACAGAAGTTGCTTTAAAGGCCCTCACATTGGCTATGTTGAGCTGGATGAGCGATGGATACTAACTGCTGTTGTACTCCTGTGGCTTCTGAAATCAGCCAAAAGGCATCGATTCGTTCGATTCGAGTTCGATTCGTCCTGTGCAACCGATCAACGTTGCACATCGTCCTGTACCTTTATTTTTGTTTTTCATAGTTGATGGTTTTGTGATTTGTTTTTTATTATCATTTTGTTTGTTTTTTGTTTGTTTGGCCCATGACTAATCAGTTGTATTTTATATGGTTTATTCTGTGAACTATAGCCAGGTCATTATCTATAGCTTGAGTATTGTAACTAAGGGGGGAAGATATGCACTCTTGATTCATACAAGTGTGGTGTGGAAAGAGTTTTTGTGTGTATTTACTTAGTGTGGTGTGTAGGAAATGTGTAATTTCTTTTGGGGTTTATTGTATTTATTCATTTTTGTGTGTATTTTCTTTTGAAGTGTTGTTACCCTCCATAGTTACGTGTACTGCCATCTCTCATGCATACTTTTGACCAGCTTGTAAATGAAATCAAATGAAACCAAAATAATAAAAGTGATGTTTTGATTTTTATAGTAATTTTGCCTTAAGTTTATTCATTTAATTGGATAGCTGAGTGGGAAATTCAATTCAAATTTATTTGTATAGTGCTTTTCACAATACATATTGTTTCAAAGCAGCTTTACAGAAAGTGCATTTCAGAAATGTACATAAAAAAAATACAGTTAGTTAATCATGTATTAATTTAGGGCATAACATTTCACCCGCGTTGAGTCGTCTCTTCACAGGCGTCGAGTCGTCTCTTCACAGGCGTTTAGTCATCTCATCGCAGGTGTTGGGGGATCTGAAGTCTCCGTGAGAGGCTGGATACAAACTGGAACTGACGAACGCTATTTACCTCGGGACTAGCGTCCCAAGATAACAGCAGAAAAGCAGATGGGAAATAATTAGCACAGCTGCTGTTTATAATATTAAGGCATTTGATCTGATTCAACAGTAGTATAAAAGGTAAGCATTATGTGAATGCTTGGCTAAAGAGATGTGTCTTTAACGGCGTTGCAGTTCCTTGCAATGCGGCCTTTCTCGTCACATTTAAAACACTTAACATCTGGACAGTCTTTTACCACGTGGTCTGGGCTCATGCACAATTGTCAGGTCTTCACCTGATGACTGTGTATCACCCTGAAGTATTGTGGTCCTTCTGCTGTTTCCAGTGGTAGTGACGCCACCTCCTTTGGAAACCTTACTTTTAAAAAGCGCGTGCCGTCCTCTATATTTGTGCCCGGATAAAACCTACTTTTAACCACCGATAAGGGGATTACTCCCCATTGTTCCAGTTTATTAAGAATGTCCACATCCTCAGTGTAGGCCGGCAGGAGGCATACAAGAGACAACATAGTCCCTGTTTTGAAGACTCTTTACCTCTAATGTCATTCCTTTAATGTCCAGTTCGTCCATTAAGAATCCCGTATCCTCCTCACGTTCAAGTGTGACTTCATATTCATTTGTTTGTTTAGGTCTTACCGCCAAAATCTTTCCTTCTCCGATCTGCTCCGTCACTGCTTTTATGATATCCATCGCTCTCACCTCTTTTTCCTCTCTTAAATCCACCGTTATTGTTGCCTCCTTTTCGCTTTCTCCTCTCTCGTTTCTGTTGGGAGGATGTTGGGTACGCTGTTGAGTGGATTTAACTTAACCCTCTGGGGTCTGATGTGTTTTCTGGGTCCTGGAGGTGTTCTGACATGCTCTGACATTTGTGTTTATTTCTGATACTTGTGACATTTTCATGGCTAAAGTCTGATTACACTGTATTCAGCACAAACTCTGCTACAGTAATATGTCAGCAGCATGTATGTAAAAGTTTTTAGTTTTGAGATAATGACGTTTATGCGTGGTTTGTGAAAAAAAAAAATATATCACTGAAATAAGATCATTAAAACCCTTACTAATTATTTCTTCACAAGACTTTTGAAAATTGTATCACGTAGCCTAGAATATTTGCTTCAAAACTATGTGAAAATCATCCTGACTACTCATTCAGATAAGAGAATAAAGTCTTTTAGAATGTGTATGACGTGTTTTGGGTAAGAAAGCTTTATGCGAGAAGGCGTAAACCACTGTGAATCTCTCATTATTATGTATGCTTTTCACACCTGAGGAAGACAAAGACCCCTCCCATAATGGCCCTATTAAGGTGCTATCAGGCCCTATCATTAGGAGCCTTGCACAAAGAATGAGGAGAGCCTTAAAAAAGAATGGCTTTTTGATTGTTTAGATTTATTTACAACACAACATAATCCAAAGATACACAACAAATGACAAAAAAGCACATTATTGAACACACTGATCTTTAGATCACACACACTCTGTTCAACAGAGACCTTTGTGACATTCCTGAAACATAGTACATACCTGTCCATGTTCCATTTACCATATTCATGTACAGACTACAGAGACATGTGAATGTCAGCAGGACTCAGTGGCTCAGTGGTCCCTGTAAAAAAACAAAACAACAGCAAACAAAAAAACAACTGTGAATGCTGATATCAAGAGAAAGGCTGCACAATTTTGGGAATACATTTGAGATTTTTCTGGTTAAAATATCTTTTTACAATTTATAAAATACACACACACATAATGAACACCTGGTGTGTTGTGCAATGCATATAGCCAACGTGTATGGCTGCATAAAATAATAACAATAGTCTATAGCAGGCGGCCTGGTAACACTACACTAGAGAAACATTTATTGATATGTTACTTCAAATGTTTACAATCGTTATGACGTTCTGACGTAAATCATGAAACCTAATGTTTGGTGCGTTTTGCTTTTCAAACTCAGAGCGCGCGCAGAGAAAATTTACTGGATCGAGCAACTATGAAACATTATTGTTAACATATTATACATATCTAACGTTACGTTTGAGCAAATATCCACAAACACTGTATTTAACAGTAAACCCGGATCTAAACATTATGATATTCACCATAGTAGAGTAAACACTATAGGCTACTAGCCTACTAGATCATGCTGTGTTTTATTATCAAACAGAACAACCTTGTGTCGTACATGAATATAAATTTCGCATTGAAAGGTATGCCTGCCTGTCTATAGTTCATATTTCAACATGTTTCTGTCGATTTCATACATTTTAGTCTAGCAACAGCTTAACTGCAATTCAACAATAACACTAACTAATATTATTCATAATACATTTCTTACCTTACATCTTTCTTGTCTTCAAATCGCGATCTTCTTCTTCTTCTGAGGTAAGTTAAATCCAATGTAAAATCACAGCGTGTTTTCCAACCTCGGCGAAAAGCATTGGACTGATGAAGTTTGGTGCGTTGTTTTTGAGGTAATGAGGGCGTTCGCGTTCCTTCACGTGGATATTTGCATATCAATCTCTTTTGCGCGCGTGGGCGTGGTCGAATTAAAAATAATGAGTAATCGTTTGAGAAACTGGAAATCTTGTTGGTTTTATACAAATTACTTAAACAGAGAATATTTGTTTTTGTTTTGAATCAGATCATTTAAAAGTACTCACTTACATGTTTATAAAGATACATGGCTCATAAATTTGAGACGTGTATTCGCTGAGTTGTTTCAGTTTATAGATGTGCTCAAGAAAAAAAAAGTTCACCGAGACGGAGAAACAGAACGCATACCCCGTTTATTTTCTTTACTTTACAAAAGCACAATGGTTTGTTTTTATTGTAAGTGGACACATACAAACACATACAAAAATAGACATCTCACAGATTCTTTTTAAATGACGGAGTATTTTAAGTCTATGTTGCTGCTATGTGAAAAAAATCGAGCAAATCACGCCGGCGTGATTGCCAACCCCAGAGGGTTAAACAAAAAAAACTAACAAAACATAAAACAAACGAAAAAACACAGAAACACGTTTGGTGAGCCTTCCTCACCTACTACTGCCACACGACTTCCTGGTTGCTCTAGGGCGCCCTCAAGGTGGTTTTGCCGCCAGCGAAATCTGCTGCCAAAATTGGGCTATTTGAAAGGTTAGACTATTAGTGAAGTAAACAATAAAGCTTACAGCACCTGGTATTCCCAGGCGGTCTCCCATCCAAGTACTAACCAGGCCCGACCTTGCTTAGCTTCCGAGATCAGACGAGATCGGGCAATGCTTTTTTTTAAATTAAACTTTCTTAAAAAAAAATACAGAACAAAGTGTACAAATACAGACAATTCTCATTAAAAACAACTTGATCTCAGAAATATTGTTACAGATTTCTCCAACCAGATCTTAAGTTCTTTGCCCCCTTTATATGGCTAGTTCCATTTTATATTTCTGAAATATATTTCCCACTTAATTTGTGTACATTTTAAAAAACACTTCTTCTTTTCCCGCCAATCTCCAATAGTTATAGAGTGTTAATATATAGTCCTTCACCATATTTTTATATAGAATCCACACATCTATCGAAGCATCTCTAATTTTAAATAAATTTCTTCTTTTCCAAATAGCCTTTCTTGCAAGCATAAATTAAAGATTTATAACCTCTTTGTTTTCACACTTCTCCTCCATTCCTAACATCAAAATTATCTGCCAATCTCCCTTTTCTGTTTTTTTTTCCCTTAGCTCATTCATCATTCTTTAACATTTTTGAAAAGGCTCTTAATTTTTCACACAGTAAAAACAACTGCAGCAAACCTTCATCTTGTTTTTCACACTTTACACAATGCATTTTGCTCTTTTTTTCATTAAACACAGTCTCATTTCTGTATAAATAACATTATACCTAATAAAATAATCCAAGCTTTCCTATTATGTGCTTATTAAAGCCCCTCTCATATTTGGCCATATTACTTTCTCACTCAAACCATTAAAATGTCTCGACCACATATCATTTGAATTCGGCTTTTTAAAAGCCTCTTCCCTAAAAACATGATAAAACATTTTCATATTTCCCAATTTTAACTTTCCTTTATTTTGATTATAAAAAAACATTTCAATTCTCCCCTCTTTCTTCCCTTCCCACTCTGTATTTCATTCAGCCACTCATTCATCTCTTCATATTGCTTCTTTATGTGGCACCCCAGATTGTACAACTGACTACGCCACTCCTTGGGCTAAACTAGTTAGTGCAAGTGTCAGAGCAAGGGGAACTCTACCCCAATAAAATGTAAAAACACAGGTTCTTAGATAAGTATAAAAATACAATATTTATTGAGGAATTATTGAAGATGTTGGTTGGTCAACAAAAGAAATAAAATAAATCAAACAAATAAACATATAACTAGGGAATACCAAGCCGTCCGCACGGGAGCCAGTAAAGCAGTCGAGAAAACACTAAGGGAAGGCTAAGTTCGCACTACCACCGGTGAACAAAGACACAGACTTCATTTGAAGTAATACAACCTAGAGTTCAATGTCTACACACTGCACACTCACAGCACTCTAATAAATATGGTTAAAAGGCATTAAGGTTCACCATACACGGGACTGCAAACTTCTTCGTTACACAAGAGAAAAAGAAAAGAAAAAAAAGAAAAAAAGAAAAGGGAACCCGCTTTCCAGTGAGGTCTCTTATACAGGAGTTACCCTGGCTCCACTAACACCGAGGCTGGTTACAAAGAAAAAGGGGAATTGGGCATAAATGAAATAATAAAATAAATAAACCCACTCTAGCCTGTGACGTACAATTCATACAACCACATACAATAACAGCTACAGCCAACAGGCTAGAGGAAAACAAACAACCAACAAAAGGAAAGAAATAATAATAAATGACATAAACTACCTTTAATATAAGCAGCACACAATCACACAGTATGGAGAACAGCAGCTAGCAACTCAAGGGTAACTGCACAGATCTGTCGTAACATTCACAGCTCCTCTTTTCCTTGTTCTTTACTTGTCCCTTGTCCCTCTCCTCCTGTTATCTCGTACTATTCTTCTTTTTCGTTTGTTTCTTGGGTTTCTGTAGTGTCGTTATGCATCTGCCCGTTCACTAGTTGCTCCTCCTCTTCCTCGTTGTTCTGCATCCAGCATTTACATTTGTTATGTGTTTTAAAACAGTCTGGGCACTTCTCTGCATTGCATTCCCGTGCAAAGTGGCCATACTCCTCACATTTGCGACACTTAAAATCTGGACAGTCTGCTCCGGGCTCATACACAACCGGCAGGTTTTAACCTGCTTATTGTGTATCACCCGAAAATGCTGAGTTCATTCTGCTGTCTCAAAGCATGGGAGTGACACCACTTCTCTTGGGAATTTAGTCTTTATGAATCTTGTTCCATCCTCAATGCCCATCCCTGGACAGCATCTCCTCTTCACAGTTGAGACGGGGATAACTCCTCACCCATCCAGTTTTGTAATGATGTCGTCGTCATCCAGATAAACGGGTAGATGCATAAACGACACCACTCTCCCTGTCTTCCAACTTCTTCACTTCACATATTTGTCCATTAACCCTCTGGGGACGGATTGGGCGGTACCGCCCAAAATGGCATACTTTTACAAATGTGTAAATATCTTAAAAACTATTCATGATAAAGAGGTGCGGTCTTTTTTACCGTCTTCCTCAGATTCCGCTGAAAACAGTGATAACTTACCCGGCTTGTAAATATACACACTTCCTTGTTGCGCAATGCCACTATGTAAAAGGCCAATGAAATCGATGTTGTTTGGCAGATTCCGCAAGCAACAACCAATGGAAAAATTACCGATCGAGAAATATATTTCTTATCCAATCAGAGGAAGGTTACCATGACATATCTAGCAAATCAGAGGACTCTGTAGCCTTGCAAGGGGTGGTACTATATAGTTAGGGATATGACGCAAACAGCGTTGAATGGAGAGAAGGAGACAGAGCGAACGGAGGCTTACGGAGCGGATTATCAGAGAAATATGAGAGAGAGACAGAACAATTATAATATATATATTTATATACATACAATTATAACATTATTTATTGTTTTAGCACTTTTATGATGGCAAGCAGTAAATGATTTATGGTGGAACAAGCTCTGGAACAATTACTGGAGAGTGACGAGGAGAAAGCTTTGCTTAGAAAATTCAAAGCATTCCTAAGAAAAAAGCTTACGACTATTTGTAAATAGTTAAATTTTTCATTGTTCTTTACACATTTTATTTAACATTTACACGTCTGTCAAGCAAAGGCTTTGACAAATATATTTTTTGTTCAAAAAAGTGTTCACTATTGTTGTGTGATGTGGGATTTTCAGAAATAAATGACAAAAATCTAATTTCCGTTTTTGAAATTCTCTAGTTTATTGTACATTTTTCACTCATACTTCCTTTATAAACACATTACATGCATGCTTATGTTAGCTTAGGGTCTTCTGAATCCATAGATACCAAACACATAGTGTTCCATCTCGATTACATATGGTTTATAAGCCCAAATGTAAAAATAGAGAAAACGGACCAAAAAGGGCTTAGTCCACAGAGGGTTAATATCCAGTCCATTTAACAGTTCATCACATAAATCCTCATTTTTTATTGTTACCTCTTATTGTTTCTGTTGTTTTGGGCGCACTGCCAAAATTCCTTCCACACCGATTTTCTTTGTTATTTCTTTAATGATATTCTATGCATTGCCATCTCTTGTTTCACTCACATCAGTAGTTATTGTTGCCTCCTTCTTGTATAGTCTTTTTGTGTTGCTTATGATCTTTTCTCGTTGTCTTGATGCAGTCCTTTTGTTCTTTTGCCATCTCTGTTTCTGCCGCCATTTCCATGTTGATGCCAAGCAGTCTCTCCGTATCACTCATTCTAACGAAAAAACAACAAACAAAACCCACTTCCCAGACATCCGCGGCTGCTGGTTAGTAGTTTAAAACAAAACTATACTACAATAATTTTTTAAACAAACTTTTAAACAACCAAAGCATAAAACAAACACTTTGAGATCCTCTTGGTTTTGCAGACACACCACTTCCTGATTTGCTCAATAGCACCTCAAGGTGGTATGGCCGTAAGCCTCCTTATTTTTCAAATCTTTTCCCCATGGCTGTCCGTTTAATCTGTAGATAGAAATCACCTTCAAACTCGAAGTCATTACAGGTCAAACTCCAAATGTTCCAGAATTGCCTCATCCGGTCGAGAAGCATCGGGAAACACAAATCCCAAAACAATCAAAACAATCCCACACTGCCACTAATCCTAAGGGGGTCTCAATGTTGGTATTAAGGCTTTCTACATCCAGTGAAAACAAGAAGACGTCGGGCGGTACCCTCAAACCTTTAACTTTTTCCAAAAAGTTGTAAGTGTCCCTTATGTAACTGAAATGCTTAGTAGACAGGGGATTCAGGTAAAAATCAAAACACTCTGCCACCCTGTGACTCTCGCTCCCACAGTCTGAGACTATCGGGCGACCCGAAGGCATGAAAGGGTTAGGCCATTTATCCCGAGGCTTGTGAACCTTAGGAAGTAAATAAAAACGCCTTGGTCTGGGCCTGACCTCCCCCAACAAATAATTCGCTTGTCGCTTGCAAATAAAACCTGTCCTGAGCAAGGTGTCCTCAACTCTTTCAATGCGGGATACAGACTCCAAAAAAATGGGAGCCGTTAACCTAGAGTAAAAGGATTCATCTGTCAATTGCCTAAATCCTTTCTGCACATATCGTGCTTTATCCATAATCACCACCGCACTTCCCTTGTCTGCAGGTTTAATAACGATATCCAGTCTACGAGACAACTCTCCTAATGCCTCAATTTCATCCGGAGGCAAGTTAGGTGCCGGGGCCTGTGCCCCCACCAAAGCTACCTGGACCCCTTCCAAGTTTTTGTCAGAGAAATCCCATACTTCCCCAGGCAATTTCTGGGGCGGAGGTACCCAACCCGAGCTCTCACAAAATGGCCGGCTTTGGAAATTCATATCCGTGTTTGGACCGAAGAACACTGCTCTCTGTATCTTGGCATGAAACCGACCCAAATCCGCCAGCAATGACCCTTTGTCTACTAATTTGACTAAATGAGAAGGGATGAACGATAAACCTCTATCAAGTAAACAAATTTGCGCTTTTTTATTTGGTTTGGGACCCTGATATAAAGGCCCCTCCCCTAGTTTAACTGGTCAAGCCAGTGTTGGAATATTTCCTTCGCTGTAGCGGGGGCCCAGTGGATGCCTTCTCGCACAACTTTAAATCGTAAGGGGGGAATACCCCTTCGGTAAGGGGGGGGAACACTGTACTCCGTCCTCTGAATTATTCCATTAAGGCCCTTGAGGTTTCGGATCATGTGGCCCGGTAGGGCTTCATCCCAGTTCAGCATCGGTATGCAAACTACTGCATATCTGAAAAGTGTAGGCCTCTTGGCGCCTTTCCACCTGCTTCTTCAGCACCTCCTGGCTTCCTTGAGCCCTATAATTGAAGCCAAACGAAAGAATGACATGCTGGGCTTTAGGGAATACTGGTGTCTTGTGTTTCAAGATGTGAAGTGCCTGACTCAGATTCGCCCCCTGGAAACTGTGGACCTCGATATCCTTGTATTCGACTTGAGGGAGACGACTAAGGTTAGAGTCCCCCAAGATGAGAATCGGCTTCTCCGGGGTCAAGCTCCAGAGCTTATACTTGTCCCCCGGTACTCTCATGTCTCCTGAACAAATTCCAGACTGGATCCCCGCCCCCTCGTCCTCTGGGCCCTCTGCCCCCTCTACCTGGGGGACCTCTGGGGCATCTAGGTCCAGTACCTCCTGTTCCTCCTCTGATGTCGCAGCCATCTGCCCCCCCTTAGGAGTCAGAGCTCGCAAGAGCCCGATTTCCCTGTCCCTCTTCGGGCCTAATCCTCTCCTACTTTCCCCTGCCTCAGGACGTGCCCCACCGTTGGAAAAGTGGTCCGAGACCTTTTGGGCGACTTCTTGAGCGGCGACTGCTCCCTGCTCTGCCACCGGAGAACTCGTGCCAGGTTGGCCCCACTGAACCGGCACCTTCCGGCGCCCTTCCGGGACCAAATGGAGCCTCTTCCATTACCACCTTCCTTTTTACCCCCTGATTCTGAATCCAGACCCTCCTCCCGGAAGGGGAAGAAAGCGATCCGGTGCCAAGGTGCAAAACCTGAGTTGCTGGTTCCTGACTCGTCCCTGCCCTGTCTCCCGCAGTCATTACCCGAGTGACTGCAGCGGTGGCCTACCTAACTGTCCCCTCTCGGAGGCGTTTGACATTCTGCCGAGCCCACTTTATGGCTATCTCTAATGCCTCCCTCCACCGCTCATTGAAGGCATGATCAACTGCCAACTGTCAGCCTGGCCGCCTGTAAGGCCTCCTGATAGTGCTCAGCCAGGATGTCTGTCCCAGCATGGAGCCAAATTTTGGCATTGCCAAAAATTAACCACTCGGTGTTAATATTTGGGAAGGCTGGCTGAATCCCGACGAGATCTGAGTCACCATCCTCTGAAGTCTGGCCGGGGGACAATTACTGTCCAAAGCCAAATTCATTTCCATCACATGATGGAACGCCCTGATGAATTTATAGAGGACCCTGATTAAGGCCTTAAATTCTTGATCTTTCTTTTCCTTATCCATTCTAATTTTTGTTTATTCTGATTCCGTTCTATTTTTCTTATCTTCTGCCTGCAAAATAAGACACTTGGTTAAAAACTATCCTTGTGCTTACCCCCTGCTATTCTAACCTATGCTTAGAAATACCCGGAAAAAGGATCCCCCCTAAAGTGTTAAATAAAGGCGAACCAGAAGACATCTGGGTCGGACATCTCCCTAACAGCCTGTCTGGCCTCGTATTCGCTCTCCTATCCCGCACCTACCCCAACTTTTTCAAGCTGAGGAAGGGGCCGGAGGGAGCCTTTATGATACCACCCCACCCGAGTAGCTAACTGAAGATATAAAAAACCCTCCAGCAAAAAAAAAAAACTCTTCCCAACCACCAGCCCCAAAAATAAATCCTTTCCTATGTGAACAGATCTCCAGGTGGATCCAACTTAACCCAAGATGCAAGTTTTTTTCTGGAGCTTGTCCAGATCAGTGAACCCTCCAGCAACCCGAAGGCTACTGTCAGATAATCCTGGCCCAGCATCGCATCCCCACACAATATTTTGTGTAACTAGAGTGGATCTAATTTTGATCAAAAGTTGTCCTCTTCCAAAAGACTAGCCTCAAACATCCAACCTGTGCGGATTAACCCTGGTATGTCAGGTCTGATGGCTCTGGCGGCGTTAGGTTTTTTAAGGAATTACAACAGCTCCCCACCTCCTGGCACTAGTCCAGGTAAGTAGGGAGTCTGAGGAAAGCACGGGCCGACGCATGTTAGACTATACCATTGCTCTTAACTTGGAGTTTGTTCTTACTGGAACTTTGGGCTAAGAAAAAAATACTAGTAGTCTCCAAAACCAGGTGTATAAACCACCGGGCTACTATGGGTAGGTTTAGAACAGCAGTAAGTACAGGCTTAGATCTAAATTGATAAAGCGATGCCAAAACTAAAAACGACTAGATTAGTGGTCCATAGGGTTACTATGGGTAGGTTTAGAACAGAAATAGATACAGGCTTTGTTCTAGATTGATAAAGCGATGTCTGGCTTGGATCTAAATTTAAAAACTAGGAAATCTACTTGGTATAATCTGCATAGAACTACATTTCCCTACTCCCCCAAGGAATGTATGAGGGAAATATTCAAGACACTCTCGTCAATGGTGTACCTCAGGCTCACCGGGCGTTTCGGCCATTTAAACACCAGACACCCTCCTCTGAGATGGCCCATCCTGTATGATCAGTCCAGGACGAGTGTTTTATAGCCAATCGCTAGTTGAGCAAGACCAGATCCTCAAAAACACTGTTGTTGGGTTCTGGTTTCAGGATTTTACCGATATTGATATTCCTTCCGAAATTGAACTACTCTCTCAGTCCCTACACTATTTATGGCCCTCTAACTTTAGAAGACGTTCCATATCGAAATAACTTTAAGGTTCTCCTCCTGTTCAAAAGGGAACTCCCAATGGGGCGGGCGTCGAGACTGGCGGATGAGGAGCATCAAGCTTCTACCAGTTCTTCCCCTCGAAGTCACTTCAAACCAAACAAACATCATCCCATTAGAGAACAGCCACTGGCTGTGTTGACTTCTGAATTGGTGTTTCCAGGTAAGAGAGGATTTTTCATTGTGAAGCTGAAATTCTCTTTTAAATGAAGTAATTTATATAAAAAAACAAATATTCTCAGTTTATGTAATCTGTATGAAAAGAGAGAGATGTCAGTCTTTTTCCTTTCAGCTAATTATAGCGTATGACGTGTTAATGTGACACGCCCACTGAGAGCGCGTGCTATTCAAACGCAAATGTTGAGGCAAGCCATGCCAACGCCCACATCAGCTAGATAAAACATCCAAAAAGTTACCTCAGAAGTGCTGGTATAGTTTCATTTTGAGGAGCACGGATCCAGCTGATGAAGTAAGTTTATTCTTAAGTGCTTTGTTCTAATCGCGTTATTGAATAGTGTCTGTAAACTGCACAAAGACTGTTTAAATATTAATTGCGTGTCTGTGTGTGAATGAGTGAATGGCACAGACGCCTGCACGCAATGTTATTTACAGATGTACATCGCATCTGTGCGTTCATTCACTCTCGCTCCTACATTAGTAAACGTTATTTTTACACGAACACATCCAAACTATATTGCTATAGCCTACTGAGATTTGTTCTAATCGCGAGATAGAATAGTGTCTGTTATGACAACATTTCTTTGACTAGTTTTGGATAGATTATAAAGTTTTTACTCTAAAATAGACATGAAATAAGCTTTTGTTAGACAATTTCTGCTCATATGTTAAATATATAGTATGTTTTGTCAAAAATAAACTTATCAACTGTTATAGTGTTTGTTCCAATGTAAGCTAGGCTATATCAAAATAATGAATCTTTAACTTTGAAATATATATGATAAAATGTATTGGCCTACTTTAAAAAATAATACTTTATAAGAGATTTATGGAAAAAGACAATTTTCTTTTCAAGATGTTTCCAACTCTAACTTTGAACCAATTCTATAGAATGGCCCATATAACCTATTTGAACAGGATTTGTTTCCAGGTATGACTAAAAATGTGCTTTTGACTTTAATTTATATTTTGATTTTATATATATATATATATATATATATATATATATATATATATATATATATATATATATTCACACACACACACACATATATATATATATATATATATATGTGTGTGTGTGTATATATATATATATATATATATTGTCATTGCATTCTTTCTTGTGTGACACACCTGAATGAAAGGCTCATTATTATGCGGGCCTTTGTCTTCTCAGGTGAGAACCACCTAATTATACATGAGGGGGTTGGGCCGTTTACGCCCATTCGCATATTGCCTTTCCAAACAAAACATTTTTTTCACAATTTAAAACTATCTATTGTTTTATGTGAATGATTAGGCAGGATGATTTTCAGATCATTTTGAAGCAAAAACTCTAGGAGACAACATCCATTAGTCAAAAGTCTTGTGGACACATATTTAGTATGTGTTTTGTGGCCTTATTTCAGAAACTTTAATTTTTTGTTTTTTTCAATAACCATGCAGAAACAATATTCTCTCAAAAATACAAACATGTACATACATGTTGCTCACATATTATGGTAGCCCTGTTTGTGCTAAATAGAGTGTAATTTCACCTGTGCCATTAATATGTTTATAAGCAACTGAAAAAAGCACAAATGTCAGGGCATGTCAAAATATCTCAAGGACCCCAAAAACACCTTAGACCCCGGAGGGTTAAGGCCTATTCACCCCAGACCACCGTCCCTGCATGCTGTCCAAGGACCCAGGGGGGCTGGATACTTACTGCCCTCCCAAGCAACCCTTCGTTAACATCGCAAGGTATCCATGTTACTCGAGAAAAGCCTGCGAGGAATGGTCTCTTCCTCGGGGCCCTTTGTCAGCTCTGCTGACTTGTCTCAAGGGGTCTTGTCCAGGAAGTCCCAAAATAGCAAAAAATTGTTGCCAGGTCCTTCTAATTCCACAGACAAGACCCCCTGCACCCACTCTAAATCGAAGATCGAGTTTTATTTGTCGGGTGCACATTTCTGCAAACCAAGCTCCTACCAATCTCTTCCTTCGAGAGCAGAAGGGACTGAACAGATATAATCCTTACCAAAGGGCGGGTTTTTTAAAGCTTACAGCACCTGTTATTCCCAGGCAGTCTCCCATCCAAGTACTAACCAGGCCCGACCCTGCTTAGCTTCCAAGATCAGACGGGCACGGGCGTGCTCAAGGTGGTATGGCCGTAAGCAAAATCTGCTGCCAAAATTGGGCTATTTGAAAGGTTAGAACATTAGTGAAGTAAACTAAAAAGCTTACAGCACCTGGTATTCCCAGGCGGTCTCCCATCCAAGTACTAACCAGGCCCGACCCTTCTTAGCTTCTGAGATCGGGCGTGCTCTTTTAAAAAAAACCTTTTTCATTTTACTTTCAATTAACAGATTTTCAATTACATTATTTCATCACATTTACATACACACATTTCACTTCATTTATATAGTTCCATAAACATACATAAACTTTCTCTCCATATTTACAAATCAGTTATACATCTCTTTTTGTTATTGACCTACATAAATCTTTTATTTTAACCTTCCTCCCCTCAAAATGTGCATAGTTCCTTCTTAGAACCACTGCTAGTTTGGCGTGACTTAATATAAAATTAATTAGGCAATTGTCCATTCTTTTCTTTCTCCAAAATCCCAAACAAAAATATTTTACTCCATTCCTCCTCTGATTCAAAATCCACACCCCATTATTCTTTTAACAATCTTTTTAGAAAGTCAAAAAAATCAACCAAAGCCTCACATCTCAAATAAAAATAAAAAAAAAACTCTCATGGCCATTATTACACACGTTACACATCGCATTTACCTCATTGTTTATTTGATTTAACACAGCATTTGTGTAGATTCTATTGTCTTATCAAAAAATCATTATTCTCACACTCTATACTGTTATATTTTACATTTAAATTCGACCATATTTTTTCCACATCCAAATTATCAAACACCCTCTTTCACACTTTCTCTGCTGCTGGCTCTTTAATAACATCAACAATTGGCCTGCTGTATACATTTTTTACACTCAAGGTTTTGATTTGATATTTCTTTACATTATCATCTATATAGTACATCTCTGGCGTACATTGTTCTCTTTTGGATACACATTCATTTTTAATCAGATTTGTCCATTGTGTGGGTATACTTGATTTAATCTTTTCATATATTTTGATCACTTTCTCTCTATTCTCCATTCCCTTCAAATCACACATGGAGTAAAAAAATCAGCTGTTTCTGAGGAATCCTGGAATGACTTCATGCATAATATCTTTTACCTGTTTTATGCCTCCTTCTATAAATCTAGGTTCATATAACGTTTTATTTTTATGTTTAAACTTTTCATTTAGAAACAGTGGTAGATTTTTAATCATATGTATGTCTTCACACTCAGGGCCAGATGTACTACCGCTTTTGCGCCCACTTCAGGCGTATTTGTTTCGCCAAGTACACATAAAACCATGGCGATGTATGTACGAATGGGACGCACCGAGATGAAAGCACAGTCTGCCTGTCGCGGGAAATGAAAATGGAAAAATGCGCTTTTCGAGTCATGCATATGCATTCATGGGATGGTCAAGGGGAAAGGGGGAGTGTCACATAAAGAGATGGGAGAAGAAGTGCAAACTGCGCCTAATTATGTATTCCGCGTTATGTACAGAAAAGCTGTTGAAAGCGTGCCTCTATTTTGCGCTGAAAATTCTCCGCCTCTTAAAAGCAGGTGTAACTTAGTGTAACCGAATGAATGAGATGAGTGGTGCTGATTGACGGTTGTGAGCACCAATCAGCAGGGAGTATCCACTATTTAAGAGCTGGTTGGTTATGGCCTGGGATGCGTCACGTCCGGCTCCTCCCCGTTTTCTGTTGTTGACAGTGGACACAGGTATGTTTCATTAGCATGTAGCAAGTTCTGTTGTTTGCTGTGTGCATGGCAGTAATGATTAGTGATGGCCAAATGAGGCTTCCTGAACCACTGAGGCTTTCCAGCCCATTGGTTCACCAAAAGGTTCGTTTACCTGAAGCCTCATGAAACAGTGTGCTCCCTAGTGACACCTGCTGTGCAAAGCAATGTATCGCACACAAATCTATTCATCCTGAGCAACCAAATTGTCATGGTGTGGGCACACCCTTTTTCTATTGCCTGTGTATTAAATAAAGTTTTTTACTCTGCTTGTGTTTACCTATGCACACACAACTCACACACACATAACTTTGTATTCAGTAGTTCTTTGGGTTAGTGATGACAGTGAATGCCCCAAATGAGTGTAAAGAAATCACTGAGTGCAGTGCTGACTGAGTGCAATAGTGTAGTGATTATGGAACTGGGAGTACAATTATGTAGTGCTTATGGAACTGGGAGTGGAACAGCAAACTGCAACAGGGATGGGAACATTTTTACTGATTTTTATTTAAAAACAAAAGCTTTTTTACAGTATTTGGATTGAGGCGGTTTCTCTTTTTGGAAACCACCTCTCCAGCCTTAGAAAACACCCTTTCACAGGGCACCGATGATGCCGGACAACATAAGAACGTAAGTGCCAGCTTATATAAATTGGGATGTTGGAGCTTCTGTTTGTTCCAATAACCCAGCGGATCCTCAGTCCTTGCCAGATTTGTCTCTGACAAATAACGGTCCACCTCAATAGTAGCATCTGCGGTCACACTGGAGCTCCGTCTGCTGTTATCCACTGTGCTGTCCAGTAGATGCCAAAGGTCACCTATAATTATACAAGGGAAAACACTCACTTCTCAATGGTTCACATTACATGACATTACAAATGTGAAAATTCACATAAGACATAGACTACTTACCACAGGTTGTAGATGGCCCAGCTTGTGAGGCAGGTACTTGAGCTGGGGGTGTTGTTTCAGAATTTCTGATAACATTGGCACATTCTGACTTTAGTCTTGTAATGGCTTCTTGGAGCTTCCCTGGACTTAGGAACCCTAGTTTTTTTAACCTAGGGTCCAGCAATGTAGGCATCGTCATCACACTAATGGATTCCATTTGTAACGCATGCTCTCTGACGCGACGGACAAGGTTGTCAGCCAGCTGCCTTGCCATATTTGATGTTAAGCCCTCGGATTTTCTTACTATTGTGTGGTTCAGCATCTTCATTAGGGGAATAACCTTTGAAGCAGACACTCTTTTTTCTGCAGAAAGCTCTACTGTGGCCTGGTGGAATGGGGCCAGTAGGTCGAGAGCATCCTTCATTGTTTCATACTCCAATGAAGTAGGAGGGCTTACATCTGTCCTCAAAGAGGCTAGAGCTGCCCCCACTGGCTCTCTCAGGTCATAGAGCCTTTCCAGCATGCTGTAAGTGCTGTTCCATCTAGTGTCCACCTCAATAATCATTTTCAGAGCAGGCCTCCCCATCTGCACCTGCACTTGGGCCAGTCTTTCTTTTCCTGTTGTGCTGGTCCTGAAGTAGGTTACAAGCTTCCTACATTTGGTGCGAAGCTCATTTAAGCCTGGCACATCATCGAAAGATTTCTTGACAATTAAATTCAATGCATGTGCAATGCATATCGCATGCCTAATATTCAATGCCCTCACACAGGCAATCATATTGGCAGCAGCATCCGTGACAAGGCACCTCACCTTATCCTTTATGCCCCACTCCTCCATGGCCATGGTATGGGCAATAGCCAAGTTGTCTGCCGTATGGGTGTTTGGGAAATGTTGCACCCCAAGCAAGATTGTCCCAAGCTGGTCATTGGCATCAATAAAATGACAAGTCACAGCCAGGTAAGCCTCCATGTTGATGGACGTCCACATGTCGGACGTAAGGCTAACAGCAACAACATTGTCCAATTTTTCTTTGGCCTTCTCCTTAGCCTCCTCATACCGGGTGTCAACCATGGACTTCAAAGCCTGAGAATGAAAATATTAATTGTTACTATTCATTCTGACTTTATAACAATAAACTACTTTAGTCTATTCACATACATACCTTTCTTGTTGGGAGAACATAGGATGGATCCAGCACATGCACAAGCTCCCTAAACCCCACGTCATCCACAACAGAAAAGGGTTGGGAGTCTTTGATGACCATGTTGACCAAAGCCTCATCCACCATTTTCTTTCTGTAATCTATAACACAGTACAATGCTGGTGTATTGTAGGAGCCTAACACATTATTTACATAATAAAAAAATTAAGATTAAATATTACTTTGACTAGTGGCTGGTCTGTTTGCAGCAGGTTGTGCATCCTCATGCATTGCACGATAATGCCTAAGCATTGAAGAGGTGTTGTTGCTGTAAGTCAGCTCTTTATGGCACAGCAAACATTTCACCTTCAACATGCAGATAATACACATTGTGATTATACAGCGATATGGTGAGGATTATGTGATGTTATGATAATAAATTATATAAATGTATACAAACCTTGTTATGAGCAATCAATTCAAAATGCTCCCAGACAGGAGAAGTTCTCCTCTTTCTTGCTGGCTCCATTGTAAGGGCTCTAGGTTTGCCTTTAACGTTTGCACTCTAAGGCTTTCCCTACAGTCTAGTCTTAGAATAATAATAATAGCAATAATATATATATATATATATATATATATACAATAATAACACTACTACCAATATATGTATATATATATAGCAACTAGAACTAGATATAGGCTAATTTACTCTAATAATCTACTGAACTATGTATACTTTACTCTAATAATCTAATAATCTACTAAACTAAGTATAATGTAATATAATATATAATACAGGCTATGATATATAATGATAACTATGCTACTACAAACTCGCTACTACAACTCGCTACTCACTACTTCGTACAACCAACACTTCAACACCAATGCAAACGCCTACTGCAAAACCCACGAGAGGCGCGAGGTTTCGAACCACTTTTATCCGGAAGCGATACTCAGAATGAAGCAATGACGTATTCAACACAATCCGAGGCCTCGTTTGTTATCGTCACGTGATTTTCACGGAAACGACACAAGCCTCGAATCGGGGCTTCATCTGGAACGCCCCTTTTTGCTCGACACAAGCTCCGGAGCCTCGCTTCAGATGTCACATCACTAGTAATGATTCATAGTGCATTCTAGCCTGTCTTTTCCCCTCCCTGGTTCCCTCGGCTTGTTTTAAGTGGATGCTAAAACTGCTAACCTCTCAGGTATGTGCGAACTGTTTTATGGAAAGCAGATTGGTTAGCCTTGTGGGGTTTGGGGATTAGTTGATGTTTCGCGTTGTGTGCAGTATTCCCTGTATCTCAGCTGAACGGCAGTTATATGAATCCCGTATACCCGAGCCTGTAAAGGGATAATAGAGCTTATCTCCTTTTTTCGGTAAGTGTTGTCATGCACGTGGTTATATGCTGAGAATTCTAGCAGGTGATGTATGCATTTTAGTAATTGTTTTCTGTGTGTATTTGTCTTAGGATTCTCTCTCTCGCTCCTGAGCGATTTGTTCCTGCTATAGTTGAAGTCCCGTTCGCTTCTCTGCTGCCATACTGCGAGAACGCCGTGTCGTCCAACTATTCAGGGGGATTGTCGCTGTCTGGTTTCTTTAAATTATAGTGTAGTGTATTTTGGGGTTTACGTTCGCTAATTTGTGAAAGGAGAAGATAACCCCGCGGTTGCTCCTTTCAAGCTTGTCTACCCTATTATTTGAATTGAGTTAATTTGTTTTTCTTCTTTTTCTATTGTATTCAAATCTGTATATTGTTTGTGACTTGATATGACTTTATCACTGCCTGTTCTTGTGATTATACAGTGATGTAATCAAATTGTGATTTATTGTAACTGTTTTGAAGTTTGTTTTTTTATTTTCTTTCAGTCGCCGGGATCCCACGGGTGAAGGGTCTCTCGTGGTGGTGGTGGTGCTCCTCCTACGGTTGCCGTGCAACACTTTTGAAGTGTTTTGGTTGCGTGATCTGAGTGCACGTGGTGTGTGTGTGCAAGTGTGCTTTTGACTAACTAGCTTTGTGATCACTTCTCCGTGGTGAACCTCGGCCCTGTAAGGTTGTATTTCTTTTGTCAGTTGTGTAATTATTAGTTATGTAAATCGTTGTATGTCACTTGTTGTTTTTGTTTGTTTTGAAACCGATGTCAGCCATAAACTAACGAGTCATCAGACACATCCTGGTGCAACGGAGTTTATTTTTATGTGAATCTCATTCTCTTTTTAAAAATGACTTTGTATTAATAAAATTTTGTATTTCTTCATGATACCCACATTTTTGCCTACCTTCTTAAAGGTGCTCTAAGCGACGCTGGGTGACATCACTTCTTGTTGACGTTCAAAGTATTGTCAAACAAAACGGAGGCTAGCTAGACCTTCCCTCCTCCTCATCCCGTCCCCTCCCCCTGTAGTTTTACTGATACTTCTTTCAAGGTGTAATGTGGCCAAGTTAGATAGATGCTTTCATATAATGCAAAAAAGAGAAACATTACTAGAAAAATACGATAAAACGTTTCGCCACCTGAGGTTATAACTTTAGCTCCCATACCAGGGCGCAATAATAGCAAGATAACGTTAGCTTCAAATTTAGTCAAAGTTGTCAATAGGCTATGAATGAACATTCAATCATTCACACAAACTGTCGCCCTACTGTGAGTTTGCTTGATTATTTACAATAGAGATCGATAGCTAGCTGCTAGAAACCTATATGTTGTATTCACCAAAGTTAGCGCTGACTGCATTGTTCTAGCTAATTATATCCTTGTGTTTGTTAGGCGAACATGAAAGTCCATTTAGAAAAACCAAACTGGATTTACCCACCTGTCCAGCAAAAACAGAGCTAACGTTATCTGAATGTCGGATTGGAAGCCCTTCTGCTGGCGGAATTCTCACCACCTTTCAAAGGCTTTTCCAATGTAAATTCGGGCATGCGTTCCTTCTCCTTTTCCCTCTTCTTTGTATTTTTGCAATCTGTTCATCAGAACGTCGTCTCTTTGGTCGTGTGTCGGCCATATCAAACTTAGAGTTAAAATTCTCTCTCCTCCACACCCCCCATGTACGCTCACTAACCCCACCCCCAGGCTGGAACACTGTTTATGTTTCGTGGAGCGGGTTGCCCCAGTTTGTTTTTGTTTCTGTTTGTGGAGCCTGGGCTGTCTACAGAGACCGCATTTTTTTACAGTGTGTTCAGGGGACAG